>OZ018328.1:160794930-161994930 GCA_963969495.1 Ceratothoa steindachneri
ATTTATTAGTAACTAGCAAGTGAGATTATCATAAGAAATGAGAGCAAACAAAACGCAGAGTTTATTTACTCATAAACAAACCGTACAAATAATGAAAATTAGAGAAGCATTTTTTGGGGGGTTGGCATTGGTTGGTCAAATATTTACCACAAAATTTGTGTCTCTCGCAATCACCTAAATAAACTTCTTCTAACTCTATTGAAGGACCTTATTACAGTCTCGTGAAAGGAGCCGTCACACAATCTTCTAAATTGGGAGCAGGAATCACAGACTGGTTTTCTCTTGCAACGTGTCCTTCAAGAGCACTTAATAGGATGCCTTGCTGGCACTCACCTCGATGGAAGAAAATGGAAGGGGGGAGGGAATTACTTTTGTATCAGGGCTAGAATTAATTGGGCTACTTACATTTGGGGATAAATACAACTTGAAAGTTTTATTAGCAAAGGTGAAGTTGAAATTTTCAGATCTTTTCTTGTACTAGTCTGCTTCGATCAACACCTGGGCGCCACAACGAATATATGGATTAAACAGACGCTGAAACCGAGGAATGTAGAAATCGTTGTCATCTTACTGCGATTACTATGGATAGCTCGACAGAAGCGGGATTCAACCTCGTATCGACTAATCTTTGTTGCCATTGTGGAAAAGCTGTGTTATATGGGGTGAAGAATAAATTAATTTTTTAAAGGATATAGTCAAAATATCAATCTCATAACACAGACTCTTGCCATTACAAACCCAAGATGAACAAAGGATGAATTACTGCATGAAAAAAGGAAAACAACTAAATTAAACAGATGAAAAGGAAATAAATGCTAGAACTTTGCTCCCTGGAAAAACATTGGCCCTCATAAGAGAGTTTAACCTAAATTTCATCTCACATCAGATCAGGTTTTAAACAAAGCAGATGTTTTTCCTCATTTAATAATGATTTTTTTTTTGTTTTTGTCCTTTTCAGGCCTTAACACGCACCGAATGGGCAGCTCTAGTTTCGTTCTGAGCCTGAATCAGCCAAGTGACTTTCTACTAATTGGCTTAACGCACTGTTTGTTATAATCTATCTTCTTAAAGTCTTAGGAGTAATATTATAGAAAGAGCCGGAGAGTTTACTGCAGTTTCCATTAAACATTTTCATGCTTAGTGTTTCCTTATAAAGGATTTTGCACCACAACAATTTCCGCAACATTTTGCTTTTCTCACCTTCCAAATGCACACTAAAGGTATTAGGGAGGCAATGATTTGAAATATATTTAGAATATCTTAGTGGAAACGGTTTGAGTTAGGCGATGTGGGGTTATTAGGTCGTATCAGTTTACGTTGGGTTAGGATCGATCAGGTTAGGTTAATCTTATGCAGGAATTGCAATCTTGCATTGATCTTTGGGGTTTGTAAGCAGTGCAAGCACTATATTGTATGCAATTCGGACCTATTTGCTTCTGATTGCTTTTGCTTTGCTCAACTCCCACTCCAACTAGGTATTGAAAAAAATTAGGGCATGGATACCCGTATACTTCTTTGTATGTGGCAGGCTGTAAAGCTATTGCTAATTATCTGGGTAATTCCTCTGTTCCATGTCATGCAAGGTTAAAATTCATAGAGAAGGGCGCTCTTTGATATTCAATTAACTCTCAAAGCCATTATTACTAATGACTGCATTTATCATCTATCTCCTGTGTCGTAGAATTGCTCACAGTCTGGTCCAATAATTATTCTAGTCCTTTATCTGGACACACCGCTTTTGTTTAAGTCGATGGTATTGACCCTATGACTTAATCTACGATCATATATATTAATATAGGCTTTAATTCCTACTAAACCTGCGAATGTTGTTAGAGGCGAGTTGTGCCATGGCCAGGATTCTCACTATAAAAGTTCCACTTGTTACTGGGGGGGAGGTTTGTGATTGTTAAATTCTAAGAGTACATAATACAGGTTGAATAAATTAGCCGAAAGGAATCTTAATTAAAGTCTTGTCCATGGTACGTCAAAAAGGAGGAGCCACAAATAAACACACGTACAAAAATAAACTTTACTTTACACAAAAATAATAATTAGTAGAAAAAGTTAAACGGGCATTTAGGTAAATAGGGATTAAATATTAAACACGGATTAGTCCGGGTTGACAGCAATTATAAATAATAATATCAGGGAATGACTCACTTGAATCTCTTTAAAACAGGAGGGGAGGATAACACTGACGCTAAGCGTCTAGATTTATAATGACTCAATGGGAATATCAATCACTGTTAAATAAATAGGTAATTTAAGAATAGAGGGACACTAAGTTACAGATTACCATTAATTCTGATGGATTGGAGAGACGACTACTCATGTCCAGATGGGGTGGTTCGGGTGGCGTTAAGACGAGTTCTCGGGGAGAGGGGGGATAAGACGACGGGTTCGGGGCTGCTGACTGCAGTTCCGGTTAGTTCACTCCTAACTGGATGTGACACTAACAAATAGTAACTTCTAGTAACTATTTAGATGTTCCTTTTTCTTTCTCAAGTTACGTTGAGCGACAGAGCGTATTCTTCTAGTCACAGACTCTGGGGGCGGGATTTGCCTCAGAACAATTTGAGACAGCGACCGAGTTAACTTGGCGGCGCGTTAGCAGTCGATACGTTACGACAACGACTCTCGTTCAACGTGAGGGTTACGCGAGTAGGTTTGGGACACTGCTCTAGAGGGATGAACGGCGTTGTTATTTATACTGCGGACTGTGTGAAATCGAGAGAGATTCCATTTACGCTAATTCGCTTATCGCAACGCCTTCTGGACAATCTCCATGGTATCACAAAGAAGGCAAATAGAGTCTAGGCTTCTCTGTGAGATAGGCCTTCTTTCGTCAGACTTCCTGTCGCCTGTTGGGGAAGGGGGGGGGGGAGGAGACGAAGGTCAACTCAAACGACAAATTTCTTTCGTTCCCACGATTGTCTGGCGGCATGCGAGTATGTACGTTCCATACCCTCACATCCTGTTTACTTAATCTTTAAAGGATCCCCAAAAACTTTGACCCCAAAAGGTTCCAGATTGCCAACTACTCTTTCCTTAAATCCTACAAATACCTTGATTCCTGTAACTTCCTTCAGCTGGATCATATCTCTTCACCCGCGACCCTGTCAGGGACGTTAGCTTTATCAATTCCTATGTCCATGATGTCACTACCTGCCCATTCGATCTAGGTAGAATCCTTTTCAAGCTCCTTTTTCGGAAATATAAGATCTTAAATATTGCAACTCCATACTAATTCTTTTTCTGACCCAAACTATTCCGGACTTAAAGAAACCTAACATCCGGCTTATATCCCTTACTTTATATCTTCTTAGTTGATGTGCTACTTGGGTGATAGTACTTTCTCGATATTTGCTCCTTGACTGAAGTATGATCGACCTATTTTTCCACGTTCCTCCGCTCCTTCCCTTTGGGCCAGCAAGCACGCCTTGAATGCCCACAGAGCCTCTTCTCTCATGGTCGTTTTATCCGATAGATAGGCCCCCAAATGCTCCTATTATTAATATTAATATAACCATTATTGTTCCAATGAAACATATATTGTTAGCTTGCTTGTCTTTAAAATAATAAACCTTTTTTTAATATTTCAGATTTAGTCCAGTTTTACTTCAGGAATAGAATTAATGAATTTAATTTTATAATTAAATTATCTCCAAATAATAAACTTTAGAAACAATTATTTTTACAGCTGAATAAAAATAGTCATACTTCTAATATATACATGTAACTATTTACTTTTCCACATCGGTCTCTTAAGCAACAAATGATACTTTCCAAGATAATCAACATAACTAAGATTCATTCTCTCTGTCCAACCCTACCCGACGGACGCCATTGACTCTTCCAAGTCATTGAGACGATACAGATATGTACGAGTATATTGGATTTGTAATGCGCGTTTCGATTCTGTATATTTTGAAAGATTCCTTTGGGGAGATATACTCGTATTTGTTACTTCATGGCAGAATCAAAACCAAACTTAGTATTTTTACGGACTCACTAAATGTTTATTCTAATTTAATATCTAAAGAAAGTTTTAAAAGCTCTTTTAGGCGTTACAATTCAGAAAATTCGAGGCGAGGAAAATATAATTTAACTTTGAAATGAAAACAATTTTGAAAGGAAGATGTTAGCATGATTTAAATTTAGATAGGTAATAAGATATATTAGAAAATGGTTTGGTATGAAATTTAGAATTTGGAAGGACTTCGAAAGTTTATTTAACGGATTAATTGCTTCTTTTATTACACCTTGAAATCGCTTTTGGCCTATTTTTCAGAATCCCTAATACTTGGATCCTTCTATCAATATGTTGTTGACGAGTTCTTTCCTTGGGGGAACTCCTTTTATATCATGACATGGAATACCAAGATTTTGTGGTCCAGTTTCATGGGTGGAGTGCTGTCAGAACAACCCTGTCCTCTTCTTTACAGCTCTCTGTTTCGATAAGATAGCAAGTGTTGAGTCTCAACACTGGTGATGAAACGGATGTTCTTAATGGTGACAAACAGGAGTGTTACCTAATACTAGTTCCCAAAATAGATATTTCTAGAGTTTTGAGAAGTTCCTTGATCTATTGGTCTTTTAAGACCTTCGATATCAGTCATAGAGATAAGTGTACCATCTTGTGAGCAGGAACTAAAAGCTAGATTGATTTCTTGACTTTTTTGAATAAGTTAACAATTTTTGCAAAGAAAGATATCAAAGGTGATATAGAGGTAATTGTTCAAGGGGTAAGCTTTTATTTAATACTGAGTACTCGCTAATTAGATGCGAAAATTTACAGGTTTATATACTCATTTAAGCGGAGCTGGTAGTTGCAAAAATAACATTCAATTTGCACTGAAACTAAGCTGTACAAATTTTCATTAATCAACGAAGAATGTTTTATATTTTAGAGACAGGAAACGTTGAAATTCTATGTCACTTGATAGGTGAAGCTGACCAATCGAGATTTAAGATTGTTAGGATATGGGCGTCGTTGATCCAAATAACTGGGCACATGTCATTTACATGGAATCGGTATCTGACTGAAAAGGAAGGCTGACACTTGCATTTATGATGCTTTTGCAAGTTTCGTAGATTCAAACGTAATTGGAAATGTGGTATTACTTATAGCAAGACCACGATTTCGCTGGATTCGCGGTTATATCATATATTTTTGACAAAGGGAACAAATTTCTTCTCCTTCATTCTATCTGGCTGGCAACTAAGAAAATTCGAGTGAAGTACATTAAAAACACACTCACACACATATTAACTTTCAGGAAAGTTGTACCAAATACTGTGATAGAACGAGTTGAATCTGTGTTAAATTCAACTCCTATCCCATATTAGTTAAAACCTCGAGGAGGCCCACGTGCATCTTCGATTCGAGGCTTGGAGTCTTATCAACAGCTACCGGACGTCAATGTTTAAACAAGGAGGTTATCGTCCCCCCCGTTCGCCCCCATACGCCGACCTCGCCAGATCGAGTTAGGCTTATGGACAGATAAGGCATTTTTCTCCGGCCCAGCTGTGCGTTCCCTCCAAGCTTTCACTCCATTTTTCCCCCACGCCAAGGAGATGTCCTGGCTATTTATATGGAAACTTTACCACTAAGATGAGATTGGAGATCCAGATTTTCGTCGCGAAACATCACCACGACCCTCTCTCCCTTTGTGCGCCAAGGGACCTCGACCTCGAGATTCACCATCACTTGTCCAGAAGGAGGACAATATTCCTTGAGTGCCAAAGGTCCGAGCCTTTAGTGACGCCAATTCCCCAAGGCATCCCCCCCTGTTGTTCAAGGAGAACAACATTAGAACAGCCATTGTTCGTTTTGAGCCCTTCGCCAAAAAACGGTTCTCACCCCCCCTGTTGTTCAAGGAGAACAACATTAGAACAGCCATTGTTCTTGAGCCCGTAGACAAGAGACGGTTCTCATCCCCCCCTCTTTGTTCAGAAGAGAACAACCTAGAACAGCCATTGTTCGTTTTGAGCCCTTCGCCAAGAAACGGTTCTCATCCCCCCTGTTGTTCAAAGGAGAACAACATTAGAACAGCCATTGTTCTTGAGCCCGTAGACAAGAGACGGTTCTCATCCCCCCCTTTGTTCAGAAGAGTACAACCTAGAACAGCCATTGTTCGTCAAGCCGTTCGTCGAATAACGGTTCTCCTTTCCAAGACGCCACGTCAGGATCCTTTTATCCCCCCCCCTTCGGCTGGAACTCGCCAGCGGACCGAATATTCCTTCAAATACCTTCCACTGCACCCTAATGAAGTTACGTAAGCCAAGCGTCACCTTTTGAGTACTGATCCCTTATTTGTCAATTCTATCCTGTGCTTTAAATGGTTTATCGAACCATCCCATCTCTTTAACTCCATATTTGTTTTACCTTTTTTGATCCCTTAAATCCTTGGATTAGCCCGAGTCTCCACGACCCTTTCCATTCTGTTTGTCAATATTTTCCGTTTTTGTGTTTGCTGATAGTTATTATTAATAAAACTCTAATTTATTAATGATAGCAATATTATTATCCTTGAGCTCAGTTCCACTTCTTAAGCATTTTGAAGATACATAATACCGGCCGCCAGACAGTAAAACGCACTCTAAAGATAATTAAGGAAGTTCCCTCAACGAATAGTGTAATATATGGTATCGTCGGGAGTCATTCTACGACATATATATATATATATATATATATATATATATATATATATATATATATATATATACTATTTAATTTGGTATCAGGTGTGTAAGGTTTAACGCTATATCTTTGCAAACACTGGTCTCAGTCGAGTAAAGCATAGTGTTATTCGTTATAATAATAGAATATAGTAGTTCCCTTTTGTTTTAACGATTGCTATCCCCTTTTTTTTGAAACTTAAGAAGCTGGAGTAGCTCAAGGAACGGTTATAATAATTTGTTTGTTTTTTTGTGATTTTAGTCAGTGGTTATTTAGATTGAGAAACCAAGTACGAATAGGTCAGTGCCCATATTTAGGTAGGCTAATTCTATAGAGGCATAACTCTTGTTGCAAGGAATTTTAGTTGGTTGACTAGTGCGCCCCCAAGTGCAAAGATGACTCAGTTTGAAATCTTTAAAGCGCAAGGAGAGTCCTGTGGACTTTCCGGAAAAGAACTAATTGAGTACATTCAAGAGGAGCAAAGAAGAGAAATCCAACGAGAAGAAAGAGGGGAACGGATAAGACAAGCTGAACTTCAGATTGAATTAGCTCGGATTAAAGCAGAAGTTCAAAGAAAAAAGGTAGAAAAAGAAAGAGAAAGAGAGGAACGGGAAAGAGTAATCCAACGAGAAGAAAGAAGGACGGACTCGCGCTCCTTCCCAGGGAAGCTGACAAAGTTTCCGAGCCCGGTAAAACCCCAAAACTTCTTTCCCCAATACCAACAACGGGACTCCAAACCTCCCGTTAAGACTTCTCCTCCATCTCTCTTCCCGAAGCGACCAACCATATGCTTCACCTGTGGTGTAGAAAACCACATGAGCTGGAATTGCGCCCAAAATTCTAGGCTTAAAAGCGGACCAGCCCACCAAGTTCACCAGATTAATGCAACCCCGGCTCCCCCGGTGGTGCAGACCCAAGCAGAAACTTCTCCCCATCCGTCAGGCCACCAGGTAAATTTTTTTTTTGATAAAAGTTCAGCGGGAACTTTGAAATATGAGGAGGGCAGCGTGGACAGCTGTCGAGTATCGACTCTCGTCAGGGACACAGGATGTACATGCTTCATCGTGTCCGACGAACTCCTCCCAGTGGCCTCTAACTACGAAAAATTTGCGGTGGTACGTGACTACCTTGGGCGGGCGAACAGATTCCCCGTCGCTAGATGTTACCTGCAGTGTCAATATTATAATGGCTGGGCTGAAGTCATTGTAGCACCCATAAAATTCTGTTCCGTACTTATAGGACAGAGCCCCCAAGTAAGTTTCGACCCGGTGTTTCAGGCCGCCCTTCCTCAAGGCCGAGATAAGAAAGAAGCCCAGGAGCCCGTCCCCGTCAGAACCCCGATACCGTCCGATTTCTCGGAGACCCCTAACCAGGACTTTAGGACGGAAAAAGAGGAATGTGATTCACTAAAACCCTTAGGTGATAAGGCCCCAGACAAGGACACGGAGACTGTCCCTGGACCCCAAGAAAAAAAGAACCCCCAACGCGCCCATGGAGATACCTTAGTAGAACTGGACGAAGCATCGGCGCTTGAAGAGGATTGCCCCGCGGAGTCCCTTAAGGTAATCCAGACAGTGTGCATCCAACCTGATGCCGATTACCCTCCTCCTTCCCTACCAGGCAAGTCTTTGGAACCCTCTGATCTGGATAGTGACGCGCAGCTGACACCACGTCAGAAGAGTCAGCTCCAAGAACTAATTAAATGGAATCACCATTTATCCACCCTATTAGCTCTTTTCGAGCAACTGCGTGAAAATGGCCTCACCATTGGCCCCAGCAAATGCCAGTTTGCCCACGAAACCATTAAATATTTGGGTTTCAAAATAGGACGAAGCAAGTTAGGTCCCCACGAGAACAAGATTAAGGCAATCGCCGACATGCCCCTCCCGATTACAAAGAAGCCATTAAGATCGTTCCTAGGATCAGCTTCTCCCTATCAGCGATTTGTTCCGAATTTCGCTGCAATTTTGGCCCCCCTATGCCCCCTTCAGGAAAAGAATTTCTCCGATCGTTTACGTTGGAATGATGTCGCTGTTTCCCATTTTAATCAGCTCAAAAGTAAGTTCATTTCTGCCCCCATTTTTAAGTTGCCCAACCCGGAAAAATCCGTTGGGGTTAAGACCGACGTGATCAACGAGGGCATTGGAGGTGTACTCCTTCAATACGTGGATGACAGAACGAGTCATCCAGTTGCATATGCTAGTCGTCAATTATTACCACGCGGAAAGAGATATGCCACTAGAGAAAAGATAGCTCTATCAATTATCTGGGTCATAGACAAATTCAAGCTGTACTTGATATGTAAAGAATTTCGAATAGGAACCGACCACCGTCCGTTAGCCTATATTAGGAATTTGAGACACTCAAACGGCCGCATCATGCGCTGGAGTTTACTCTTGCAAGAGTATCAATTTAAAATAAATTATATCAAAGGTTCCGATAACCAGGTCGCTGACGCACTCAGTAGGAATGCGTTACCGAATAGCGTAGAACAATTGTATTCATAGAATTAGTATCTCCATGTAGGTATATACCGTCTTGTACGACTTAATTTAAGATTCTTTTGTAATATAATTAATTAATGTATATGTCTGAATTTTGTAACGCTCAATGTCTAATTTTTTTTGATGTATATATATTTGTTCTTATTAATTTACGTATAAATTATTTTGTCCCGTATGTACTAAGTTTATATCACTTCATTGTTCCATGCCTTTTTTTTTATTAAGTTGTATTAAAGGTTATTTTCCCCTGTAATCTAAAGATCAAAATAATCATGTATTGAGGTAATAATAGTTAGGTGCAGGAAGATACGGTTGGTACAAGAAAACGAGTTCCCTACAACGGAGCTCTATCGTTGTCCCTTCTCTCTTTTTTTTTCGAAGTGACAACTTCCCCTGGAATGGAGGGGTGTGATAGAACGAGTTGAATCTGTGTTAAATTCAACTCCTATCCCATATTAGTTAAAACCTCGAGGAGGCCCACGTGCATCTTCGATTCGAGGCTTGGAGTCTTATCAACAGCTACCGGACGTCAATGTTTAAACAAGGAGGTTATCGTTCCCCCCGTTCGCCCCCATACGCCGACCTCGCCAGATCGAGTTAGGCTTATGGACAGATAAGGCATTTTTCTCCGGCCCAGCTGTGCGTTCCCTCCAAGCTTTCACTCCATTTCCCCCCCACGCCAAGGAGATGTCCTGGCTATTTATATGGAAACTTTACCACTAAGATGAGATTGGAGATCCAGATTTTCGTCGCGAAACATCACCACGACCCTCTCTCCCTTTGTGCGCCAAGGGACCTCGACCTCGAGATTCACCATCACTTGTCCAGAAGGAGGACAATATTCCTTGAGTGCCAAAGGTCCGAGCCTTTAGTGACGCCAATTCCCCAAGGCATCCCCCCCCTGTTGTTCAAGCAGAACAACATTAGAACAGCCATTGTTCGTTTTGAGCCCTTCGCCAAGAAACGGTTCTCATCCCCCCCTGTTGTTCAAGGAGAACAACATTAGAACAGCCATTGTTCGTTTTGAGCCCTTCGCCAAGAAACGGTTCTCACCCCCCCTGTTGTTCAAAGGAGAACAACATTAGAACAGCCATTGTTCTTGAGCCCGTAGACAAGAGACGGTTCTCATCCCCCCCTTTGTTCAGAAGAGTACAACCTAGAACAGCCATTGTTCGTCAAGCCGTTCGTCGAGTAACGGTTCTCCTTTCCAAGACGCCACGTCAGGATCCTTTTATCCCCCCCTTCGGCTGGAACTCGCCAGCGGACCGAATATTCCTTCAAGTACCTTCCACTGCACCCTAATGAAGTTACGTAAGCCAAGCGTCACCTTTTGAGTACTGATCCCTTATTTGTCAATTCTATCCTGTGCTTTAAATGGTTTATCGAACCATCCCATCTCTTTAACTCCATATTTGTTTTACCTTTTTTGATCCCTTAAATCCTTGGATTAGCCCGAGTCTCCACGACCCTTTCCATTCTGTTTGTCAATATTTTCCGTTTTTGTGTTTGCTGATAGTTATTATTAATAAAACTCTATTTTATTAATGATAGCAATATTATTATCCTTGAGCTCAGTTCCACTTCTTAAGCATTTTGAAGATACATAATACCGGCCGCCAGACAGTAAAACGCACTCTAAAGATAATTAAGGAAGTTTCCTCAACGAATAGTGTAATATATGGTATCGTCGGGAGTCATTCTACGACAAATACCTTTTGAAGTTTGCCTCTGAGAGTTTCCAATTTAATTTCTTAGAAAGGCGAATCAAAATAAGTTCGGAGGAAAGTAATATATAATGGCCATAAGGATGAGTACAAAAATAAAGAACGATAACTATAAATGCATCAATAACCAATAACAACATAATTATTCAGAAAATTGAATAAAATAATAATTAGAAGTTTGCTATCCATTTCTCCAAGTGATTTTATCACAAGTTCGGCCCCAGGGGCTTCATCCATTTGTCGAATTGTTCAGGCGGGATTGTTTACGATTCTTCTTCCAAGTGTTGCCAAAAATCTTCAACATTCGTCAGTTTACAAGCCAGATTCAACCTTCTCACTGAGTATCTTCCATACTATTTCTAGAGAGTTTAATTCAGTTGATGGAAGATCAGGTAATCATCTCGATATTTTCATACATCAAAAACTGCTTCACACATCTTCAGATGTATGGAGAGAGAGATCGCCTGTTCGCGATGTAGATTATTGTATACAGCAACGTTTATTTTGCCGCGTAAACGAACTCCATCACTCGAAAACATGACTTACCACTTCCTACAACGCTGCTAACCACAAATTTAAAATTTGTGTCATACGTAGCTTTTCATGCTTCTTCCTACCTCCTATCCGAACATATTAAATTTGCTTTCGTCACTGATGAGCACTTTTCCTCTATACAGAGCTCCACAAGATATGCTCAATAGCGAAGGCCGCCAATCTAGTCTCTTTATTCTGTTTATTATGAGTGTTTTCTTAGTTGGGGGTACCTGCTCTAAGAGCCCCCCTCCTTCTCTTCTGCTTTTTAAAAGATTTTTTGAGCTTAACCCGTCTTGCTATCCTGGTAAATAAGTAATATAACATGAATAACAGTGTGCAATACACAAGTGACACTGTTACAATAGAGACGTTACTAATTTTTATGTGTAAATTGAAAGTTATAAGTTATCGTTCTCTCGTTTTGGACACATAGTTCCCTTAAATACACATAAGACGTGAAATCATTCTAACAAATCTCTTCATCTTGGAAATTCTCTTCACAAAATATAGATAAGCTATTTATGAGGTCTTTAAAGGAGTGATTACGAAATCATGCTTGACTGGAGTTATGTATTTGTTTAACTAATCATAAATAATAGAAAGCATCATAGGAAGAAAGTTTTTTTCTGTTCACGCCAAGTTACTCCGTTCCTACTGTATTCTAGGCTCTCTGGCCTGTCTGGATTTTATCTGGTTTATTCTTGCCCAGGTTTTAAGGTTGAGTTACATGCAAGTTTATAGCTACAAAAACTCAAAGGAAAAGCTTATACCTTTCTATTCTTTCAAATAAAATATCGCTACATTAATGTTGAAATATTTTAAAACCTTTGTTCAAATTAACCAACAAAGATGAAAGATTTACTAATGATTTTGAAAAGGCATTCCTCACTAACCATAAAGGTATGACAGAAAATAAAATATTTGTAAAACCGCCTCAATAAGAATATTGCAATAAGAAAGGTATCAACTTATGAATTATAGATAAATTGATGCTCTTTATACCAACGATAATATCAAGATCAGAGTACAAAAGAATCACATGCAGTTACTTGAAAATTTAGGTACAAGAAAAGCAATATCTTAAAAGGAAAGATTCTACATATTGTGGTTAATAATAGGCCCTTGTTACCTTCTTTGCATTTGGCTCTTTTCTACTGTTCTCGCTTCAGTAAACAACAAGACTAAGCAAGTTCTCATAAAGCTTGAGGTTGAAAGACTCGCTGCTCGTTTCCTTATCAATGTGCATTTCTACTAGTACTTTGATTTGTTCCTCATCCAGTTCTTATGGATCAAATGCCCCAAAAATGTGGGTGCGATGAGGGAAGCGGTTCAGGTCCTGGTGAGTTCAGATCTTTGCCAAAAATGATCAGAGAAAAACTGAAGAGGTGTACTTCAGAAATGACGCGGCGAGTGTTTCTAGCTATAAAAAATGGCCTACAAAATTGTGGGTTATTATAGGATCCCTACACCCGATAACACCCTATCGGGTGTAGCGAGACAATTTAGGTGGCGATTTTATCCGTTATGGACGGTAAGCAATGTTTTTCACTTACGTAGGTGGAGAAATCAATTTATTTCCGTTAATCCTGCTTCACTACACCAAAAGATGTACAAAAATAAGTTTCCCTACAAGAGGAGTAAGTTTTCCCCACCTTCTGTTTTGAACCACCTTTCCTTACACAGTCCTGGTGACTTTGATTTTTAATGATTCATTGTGAAAATTTCATGGCATTAAATTTGAGCTATTTTCCCGCCGTCTGTCATTCTTCAACTACCGAACTCTTTCAGAACCACCGAATTCTTCGATGGCTCTTATCAGAATACGGCATGCCTAGCTATGCAACTCGTCTGTAAACTAGTGCAGATCCCCATAGCGTTATTTTTTACACACTATGGCCCTTATTACAACCAGCAACCATTTGGCAGACTTCACTTACCTCAAGCATTGAGAAGAATATAGTCGGCCTTCGTCTGTCCGTCATTTTCCTCCGCTTAACTTGAGTTAGCTCTACTCTATAAGCCTCTGCACTAATTCTACAAGGTATAGAGCGTGACTAAAGAGAATCCCCTCTAGTGCTTACTAGTAAAGAAAATCACTCCTCGAAAGAAGCTCTTTCATATGATGCTTAAAGTTTAACAAATATTTTTTTTACAATGCGATTTATTTCATAAATGAATTTGAAAAAAAATATTAATTAAATTTAACAAATGAAACTAAAGTTTATTAAATTAAAATTAATAAAGAAAGTGGGAAATCTTTAATTAAAACAAGCAATTATTTTGAAACACTAAACACCTGATTTTGCCTTCCATGCTACCTAACTTCCTGTCGGTAAGAAGAAATTCTGTCTTGCATCTAATAATCCCTATGCTTCTTAGTTAGGTTAGTTTAGATCTAGTTACAAAGTAAATATAATCCCTATCCTAACCTAAGGAAACCAAATCCATTCAAATGTCCACCAGTAAAGACACTCGTTCCCCAAACTTAACACATAGAGACGATCCTTCTCCTGTAAATTGGCAGGATTTACTTACCTTGATTCGCCTAAAGCCCCCTGTAAACGCCCGACAGGAACGTCGCCAGCATTTAAAATCGAACGCTTTCGGCAGCAAAGTTAAATAAAGTAAACATTTAAGTCCCTACGTACCAGAGCCTAGCCAGGATTCCAAACAGTCATAATTATTAGAAACAACCCAATGAACTTTGAGCAAAGTAAAATTTTTCAAATTCCTCACCAAAAGATGTTTTGGTACTTTTTATTTTTCTTCCAATTATTTTTGCTGGTAGCCGCTTTATATACATACATAAAAATAAATTACAGCTATTATGTCCATTTCGACTCGGGAAATATCCGAGATATAAAATTGGAAAAAAAACCCCTAAGCCTTTTTCAATGCATATGTGTGTCTGTTTGTATATATTTATAAATCCCGTTATTTTTTTCTACCAAGCATATACACACGAATACATATACATTTCTACTTACCTACTTTTTTCTCATAATAATAATGCTATGTGATATTGAGCCTTGCTTCGTTTTTCCATTGTCTCTAAGCGAAGTTAAGCAACTATTCCCCTTCCATTAATGGACATAAGGATCAGGGGTAAAATGAATTTGGCCATGATTACGGTTCGACGCTCTTGAAATCAGTTTATCTTGTCCCCACAAGGAAGGTCGTATTTTTGGTCTCTTGTTGTATGAGGTTGTCTGCGTTATGATGTCTTTCGTCTTATCTGCTATCGTTTATTTCAGAAATATGTCCCTTCAATTTCCATTTCAGTTGAGTTGTTCAATTTCCCCTTTTACCACTTTAAGGATTAGAATTCGTGTATTTAGCTCCTCTCTTTTCTCGTTTCATCACTTCCTCACTGCATTTAGCATTTTACATTCACTACTCATATATGTCACGGAGAGGTAAGTCCTCCCTAGTACACCTGTGTATGCCATTTATGATTTTTTGTTCTTGTATTGTTTTATTTATTGTTGATTGATTTGATTTTTATTTATTATTTTTATGTTATTTCAACATTAAACAAATATAAGCTTATCCTTGTTCTTTCTGCAATTGTGACTTTGTTAGAGGTAGCCAGAAAGGATGGTGAAATTAAGAAAAAACCCGGTTTACTCTTGTATTTTATAACTGGTAAAAATCCTTCTTTATTACAGAGATTTGAAATCACTTAAATTCTCTCTAAAATTTCTGACTGAAAAAAATTATTGCCTAAAACAAGGCTAAAATTTCTGCTTCGTTCTGCACCTCATTAAATGATATTCGTTTTGGAATCCCGTAATATTATTACTTCTCTTAGAATTTAAGTAAAAAATGTCTAAAGAGTTTCTGTTTTCCAATTTTTCTCATAATCTTTTCCATAATCATATATGGATCACGGTTTTCATGCATATAGCGATGTGAATTCTTTAATTCTAGAAAAACATTCAGCTCTATCTCGAATTATTTATATTCATTATGTATTTAATATCTTTAATAATGTATAGTTATCACTTCCTTTATGAGGGACTGAGTGGCCATTTATTAAACTCAAATCTCCCTTCTCCATTTCTTGTGACCTAACTGCGTCCATTAATTATGTTCTATTTGGCTCTGGTCTTTTTTCCAGGTTGTCCACTTTTGCATTATTGATGGCTATGTGACTGATCTATGGAGTTAGGTTCTTCCTCTGTTAGAAGCTTGTTCCAAAAATCTGTGGATTAACAGACTCCTTTCCTTTTAACCTTGCATGTTCGATGCCTTGTGCAGTGGCCGATTCACCTTGGGTAAAAAGACACGCGCTCGCATTTGGTGTGTCGGCATAAGAGTATAGAGCTAAATACCACTTCATGATTACTCTTGTTGCCTGGTAAGTAATGGGGTTCTTTGTTTCAAATGGCTATTTCTATCTCAAACTTCGAAATGCCCATTACTGATCTTCCATTTCAGGTATGGAGTTACTTCAGCCACAATTCTTGCCTATAAACTTAAATATTATACTGACGCGAGACCTTAGATTTAGATTTTATGTATTGTTAAATAGATTCATCAATAGTCGGGTAAATGTTCTACATGTATTTTCTCTCCAACAATTAATTGCTTCTTGTACAGTATTTTTGTTTGAAGATGTATTGTAGGAAGCTGTCGAATGCTTTTGAAGATTTCTATCGCGGCCATGAGTGTGCGTTATGAGTTAGTTTTGGTTAGAGCCTTTTAAAATTTGAGTTGTTAAGGTGGTCAGTAGTGTGGTTGGGAATTATTTTTCCAGCACACATGATTGTTTGTGAGAGGGAGTGATAGGTTTAATACTATTGAAAATTTTATTTTATAGTGTTTTTGATATGGTTTAGTGGAGTGAGATAGGTCAGTAAGAGGTAGTATGGTTGGGGCGTTTTTCCCTTTGAGGATGGAGACGATGTATGTGTGCTTCCAGATGAGAGTAGGATGTTCTCTAAACAGGTGTGGTTAGAGGTATCTGTGATTTCTGATATAGCTCTGTCGCCAAAGTGTTTTAGATAGATTTTTGACATGTATTAGGGCCTTTGACTGCAAGATTTTGAGTAATTTGATAATGAGTGCGGTGACCTGGAGATAACGTGGAAGAGTGGATCATGGTTGTATAGTGGGTTTGTTCTTGTTAGTTCGTTCCTATTGTACACTATGTTCAGTGAGTGTAGTTGTTTGATGATGGTAGTACCTCTTGTTTCGTCGTCCTGTACGGTTAGTGCATTGAAATTACACACTAGGTTGGAGGCTTCTGATAGTGGTGACAGGTTGGGCGCAAAAACTGATGTGGGGGGTTGGAAGGAGACATATCAGAAGTAGATGTTGCAGAGGTTGTTGCGGCAGATGGTTGAATCTAATTCGTTTGTGAATTCATCTTCAGAAAGAAGGAGTTTTCTTGTAAGCAGGTAGAATTTGACATATACCTGTTGGCTAAGTCAGAGTGCCTAATTTGGTTAAAGCGACCACAACCACCTACTGTAATCTCTTGAAGGGGGTCTTGGATCCCTGCCTAGATGACATACCGTTGTCACTTCTAAAGACTATTTTTCATGCATGAAAACGCTCTATCCTACTCTACCAGGACCACCCAAGCAATTCTAGGCTCTTCCGACATACGAAGTGACAAGTTGATGTTGTGGCCGCCAGCCTCTCCGGATTTCAACCCAATCGAAAGTTGTGGTCTATCATTAAACAAGTTTTGTATGCCCATGGACGTCCATTTTTGTCAAAAGAAATCTTATGGTCGACCATCTAAGCTGGAGTAGAGGCAGTCCAACTTACTACTATTAGGTAAGAAATTGACGGATTCCATGCATGATAGGGTTTTTGGTCATCCGTTGAAAGGGCGCTCATGTGAGCAAATAATTTATTATCTCCATTAATCTTGTATAAAATTCTAGTTTTCTGTTAAATATATACGCAAGGTATGTTCAATGTGTATAATTATCCTTCGTTTTCTCCAAAATATGGCTAGATAGTCTACTTTCATTCAAAAGCTATTAGCGTTGTTCTCCCCCAAAACGATGAATCTGAAAGAAAAAATTTGAAAGTAAAACAGCAAAGTGAAACATAAAAATAGTGTTGCCATATTATACAGACCAGATGGGAAATGTTTTCTCAAAATTGATTCACAGAGAACCGAGAAATCCTAAATTTCATTCTTAACGTGTTTCAGGGTGTATAGGGAGGGCTGATTATCCTGATCACGCGTCCACAAACCGCAGTTAAGTGGCCGTTTTATTAATTGGCGTCAGTATGTTTATGATAAAATTTTGTAGAGGGAAAAGCTTAAACAGTCCCTTAATTGTACTCCCTCATTGATTTCAAATTCTAGCCCGTAGTGGCCTTCTATTGATACAAACGCCGTTCAGTTAATTATTTAATCACAAAAAACATTTGGTTATAATCGGCGAGTGGTTAAGTCCGCTTATTTTGAATTTGATACAAACCAACCAGGCTTTGTCAAGTGCTTTTACACATCATATAGTATGACGTCCCCATACTGTTCTTCGTGAGGATGTCCTAGATAATGTCAGTACAACTACCTTTTCTATTCCAGTGATGATGACGGGGAATTAGCTTTTGTGTCTCAAAATCTTTTACTGTGTTGTTCAAAGCATTTTTTAATAATTTTGATACGAGTATTACTTCTATCATTGAAATTGGCCCAATATATTTGTGAAAATTAAGAGATTTAGCAATTTTATGTAGAAAAATAATTTTACTTTACTTTAATCGGTGCAGGGACATCCCTACTTCAGTGAGGAGTTAAGAAAATGGACAATATACTGAAGTAAGTTGTCTGTAGCTCTCTTCAAATTATCCCTGTTTTTCTGATTGCGTCCTCTTTTCGACAAGCTGCTACCGGACTCTTTGTACTGAGGATGTGATATTTAGAGTAATTTCTTCTAGGTTTTCATTCAGTTAGTTGAAGACTTACGTTTCATGTTTCCCTCCAAAGTCCATCATATGTACAATTCCCTCTCTTAAGTTAAACCTGAACGAGGATTAAGACTTTCTTTTCTCTTTCGTTACATTAAAGTTATGATAATTTCACTAAGTTAATTGTTAGTGTGTGTTCTCTACGAACTTGTTCCATCTATTTTTCTTTGGCTTTAAGGTTTCGTTGTTCATGTTACTTTTGATGACATTTCCTTAGATTAGATGGGAATGTGTACCTAAGTGTTTAAATCACTATTAGAGGAATATTGGAAACATAGGCTTTGATTAACCTTAGTATCAAAGGGTTTATTAATGGTCTTGTTGCTAACCTGTAGTCCTTCATCAGTGGTCATTTTATTTGCATCGGGTCCACCAACAAGAGCATATAAACCAGTTGGTGATCCCTGGGTGATCCTTTGTGAGTTTATATATATATATATATATATATATATATATATATATATATATATATATATATATATATATATATATATATATATATTGAAAGGCCCAAGAAATTGGAAATTGGTAACACAACCCGGAAAAACGCCAAGGAGAATATTACATGAACCAATAAAAGCTTAAGAAGGAAAATGGGAGATGTAGAGAATGGAAAGATAGGGCAAACTATTTTAACCGTTATATGAAAATAAATAAAGAAGTTGGATTTGAACCTGTGTCATTAGGCGCTCATCGCTCATCGATTAAATGACCACGACGCTAATCGCCAGAGGATGGTAGCTCTGGCAATGAGCGTCGTGGTCATTTAAGTTTTTATTAGTTCATGTAATATTCTCCTTAGTGTTTTTCCGGGTTGTGTTACCAATTTCCATTTCCTTGGCACTTTAAATACATTTATAAATCACGTGTCATGTGATTTTTAATTATTATTATATAATATATATATATATATATATATATATATATATATATATATATATATATATATATATATATATATATATATATATATATATAAATATATATATATATATATATTATCATTCCTTGATAAAGAAATGGAAATAAAGTTCGAAAGTACTTGCAATCCTCGTATTAATTTTCCCTGTGGGCTTTCTTGCATTTATTGCTTACTCACGCGATACTTTGTGAGTTTTCCACATATATATTAGTGTAGATGGGTAGTAGTCTTGAATGCAAATTTTGTTGAAGACCATGGTATATTTTTTCTTAATCAATTTCCATGGCAACTTTCTATTCTTCTAACTGTCTTTTTTATTCCATCTTGTAGATGGTAGATCACTTATCCTATATTCATCTCTCTTTTAAATGAATAGGTTTTGTAAAACCAAATTAAATTTATTTAAAAGAGAGATGAATATAGGCCCTATGACCTACCATCTACTAAATGTGTACCGACTAGTAACTGAGGGGTCGGCCACTTTGATGCCTACTTCTATCCTCACCTATCAAAATTTTAAACTCTTTACCTTCACATGTTTTCATTCTTTCATAATTACGATTTGTCACGTTTCCAACCAAAAGTATTTTAGTTTCTCAAAAAATCTCTATATACTCTCCCATATCTCTCTTTTATGTTTCGTTAATCTATATACATTTCAACTAGGGCCAAGTTTACATGTGGTCAGTGGTCCACTCCAGATGGCTTTAACATAAAACGAAAATAAAGTAGTTGTTTTCATACGTATGTAATTCCGAACTTGAGCATAATCTTTGAGGTTAGGAATTTAATCAGTGGACAATTCGTTCGAACATATTTATAAAATATCTATACTCAAATTAACCCCCGAAAATTCGTTGCTCAGCACAGAATCATATTGAAGCTCAATCACTTCGACCTGAAGATTTTCGAATGTCTCATTAACATTTACAAAAATAAGTCCTATAAAATGGAAAAATCCTTTTCAAGTCGTCTGAAAATATTTCTTGAAAATATAAATGCCTCACTTTTTAGTATTAATATCATCCTTTACCCATTTCACCCATTCTAATATTTTAATAAGGATTTTAATTGTATGACTTAAGATTTTGGTCGTTTTGGCCTATTTGTTATTAATGTCCACAGTATGCCGCGGGCAGCGGGTAACGTGGTAGGGGGCCGCATGTTTGACATCGCTTAAGTAAAGGAAGAGGAACAAATATATTAGAATACGGGAGTTGAGTGAGGTAAAGAACAAGAGACATAGGCCACAAGGAGTTTTAGGGGAGGAGAGATTGATCGCAGGATAGATAAGAGAGTGAAGGCCGACGTTGGTAGGTAAAGTTATGCCAGATTAAGTGTCTTATTATTGTATGCAAATAATAAATAATATGATTTTGAAATTGAGATAAAATCATGTCTCAGGCCATGCTCCAAGGTATCTATTCATTTATATATATAAATTTATATATATATATATATATATATATATATATATATATATATATATATATATATATATATATATATAAATATATATAAATATATATATATATATATATAAAGTTCGGTGAGAAACATTCTCTATTATTATAGTATAATAGGATATAGTTAGGAATATCACGTATTAGCTTCGATAAAAAATTCATAGAAGAACTAAAAAGGGCGGCATTTGAAATTGGTTTCAAAACTCAAGGGATTTCTCCATCTCCGCGAGTGCTCTGGGAACGGACGGGTCTGTTTAACCTTTCGGTAAGCAATCAGGCCAAGACTGGCCCCTTCGGTACCTAGGTGCGCTCCGGCGTGGAAGTGCGGTTAAAGACTAAAGTGGCAAGTGCGGTGAGTGGTGCTTCTATTACTTCGGGGCCTCTCATTCAAAGATTAGGCACCTGGGTTTTATGAGCCCACTGGTTTCAAGCGGTTTACCCGTGATTAGTATGATGCCCAAAGTTGTCCATTGGCAATGTGTGGGGCCCTGATTATTATCTCTTTGAATTGGTAAATGGGTTACCAGTTACTTATCCTTGTCGGTTAGGTGATTTCTATTGTTTGTTAAGATCATATAGGATGATTTTGAGATATTTACAGATAGTTTATTGACATTAAAGCTATCTATAAACAGAGGAGAGAAATCTATTAGCCGTTTCGTTGATATTAATTTCATTATGACCTAAAATTATTTATGATGTGTGATTTACATAGTGAATGCTATACGTAGGCTTCAGAGCATGTGGACAACTCATTCGCATAAAGTAATATCAATGGCTCAGGGATATCGCCTTGGGACACCTTATTCAATGTATACATTGCTGGATTTGTATATGTTTCTTTCATCACACAGTGAGGGAAGAGAGGTACTCTACGTAGCCTGTTACATTTAGTACCTGGAGGAGCTACAGGTCCTTCTGCCTGATTTCGGATTAGGGAAACTCAGTCTCTGGGTTGACTTGAATTCTTTGATGGAGCATGGCAAAAATGGTGCGCTTCCTTCTCGATACCTCCCACGACTACTTATTTATTTTTATTTTTATTCTCCCAATATCTACTAACAATTGGTACTAGGAGAACTGTCCTTAGTATGTAAAATGTGCAAATCAGGGACAGGGTCAAAATTGATTCTTTCATGGGACCTGGAATAGTTCTTGGTGAGTTTTGGCTTCGCTTCTCAGCAGTCCTTTTTCTACGATTAACCCCTTAACCATCTCTCTAGGCTTATATACCACCTAACTAGCTACCTCATGCCGTATAAGAATAGAGGCTTTAGCACCTCTATTAAAAACGCCTTTAAATCCCCGAGGATGCATAAGATTAGGTCTTGAGGTGACCTGGGCGATAGGGCATGAATAATGGGAATATCCTTTTACCCCAATAAACATTTCTCTGCATAAAGTGGGATGAACAAACCTCTACGGCCATTCTCGATTACATAGGCTGTACTGCATGAGGCAGGCAGTCTTTACTACCTTGTTGTCTGCGAGGCCAACTAAATGTCTCGGGTCCCATCCTTTAAAATCCTAAAGCAAATCTTCAGATTCTGCTGAGGACCATTATGTCTGATTAAGTATATCCGCTCTGTCACCATGCCTCTCTAGCTGTCAAATTAGAGCTGTGACCTTTGTGGAGCCACCGGTAACTTGGCAATTTCTGGTTCGTGTGCGTTGCTGTACAAGTTTGCGAATATCATTAATTAGCGCACCTTGGGTGCGGGATCCACTGGACGCTGGATAAAGCAGACCAAACCCTCACATTGCTTTTTCTTTTCAGTGGTCCTGAGAGCAAAAAGTTTGATTTTTGAAGTCTTCATGGTCTTTCAAAATTTGTGATTACGTTCTTCATTCTCTATCCTCGACCGACTTTGGTGTTATGGCAAAGGAGAAGTTTAATGACAACCCCACTCTGACCTCTGGAGAATCTCCTCTAACCTTCTAAAAAGGCAAAAAGAGTTTCCCCTCTGCCATATTCAGAGCCCCACGCAGACATCTATGCCTATGTAACGAAGGTGACCTTACCCCTCCGGGTTTCCTCAAGGAGCCTTCCAAGATCCTTATACCGGAAAGGAGTTTCTCGATCTCCATTGCTGACGGGTTGGGGTTTTCTCAATTATAGACTTGCGTACGGACGACTCTCCACCTGTAGCGGGTCCCCCTTTGATTTCTCGAGCTCGTCAAGAACAATGCTAGACAAAGCATACATAAACTCGGTCCTTGCCTCCCAGTTTTTGTCACATGGACCATCACAACCCCATTAGAGAGGTGGGTTGCCTTGTCCTTGCCTACACAACAAGTATACCCGAGGTTTGTCGCCTTAATCGGGGTGCTAGCCCCAGTGATGTTCACGACGGACGATAGACAATATGAGTCCCCATTTGAGATTATCAGCAGATAGGGAGAATGGCCAAATAGACACCGTTCAAAGGTTGGGTTGTTTACATCTGTGCCCGCATCCAAGATGGCAAGGTTTTCACTGGGTGCTACCATGGGATCAGTGCCAGAGACCAGCTCCTAACTCTGCCACTGTGTAAGACCCTGCTCGCCCTACTCTGCAAAAAACGGAAAAAAATAAAAAGAGGAAATCTCAGAGGACAAAGTTATCCTCTCCCTTGTCGGGGGCTACCGGAACGAAAGGGTTTTCTGCCGTTTCGTTAAGCGATCTGGCTAAAATCGCCCCCTCAGGCCTCGAAGTGCCCGCAGCCTTAGATATACGGACGAAGGCCTTTAATAGCAGTTATTTTTGGCCAGCTCCTACAAAAATTCATAAAATACCCTTGGCATTTTTCCCATTTAAGAGCTTACACATCTCGCTCTAAATTCATATACGACACTTCAATTTATCTACAACTTTCCACTACTATCTTTACAGACTACCTATCAGTGAGATGTTTCCCAACCAATCACAACTGTTGCCTGATTCAAGTTAAATTAGCCAATCCGAGTCAACTTCTTTTGTCTTTGCAACTCCTCTACGTCTAAAACTACTTGTGCTCACTCTACGCAACAGACAAGATCAGTTCCCAACAATGTTCCTATAATCAATTTATCGAAAGTTCAGTGTCAATAATATAATTTCCACTTTTTTTTTTAATTCCAGTCATCACTATGGCTATACCCCATATGGTTATATCTTACAAACCACCAACTCAAACATCACGTATGCAATCTAAATTAATACTCATCTCTTATTAAGATTTATTTTGTAATTATTCAATTTCAATTGCTACTCTCAACTGTTATATCTAATCTTATTCTTTGCTCTAAAATATATCGATTTACCCTTTCTGTGCAAGTAATTGTAGCTCACATAATATATATTTAAATAAATTATTTTATATGTATAAATTCTCCAAAATAGAGTATATAAATATTCTCAATTTATTTAATTTCTAGACATATTTACTTGGTTCATCACCTTATGCATTTATTCCCAGCGCTCGCTCGTTTTTCTTTTTGTTTCGTTGCCCTCTTGAAAGGGTTTTGGTGAAGGTAATAACTTCAAATCCAATTCAATCACATCTAAATTCAAGCAGGTTAAAGAATAAATTTTCTAGGCTAATATAATCATTAATCTGGCTTTAAGCCAAAGATGTAAGTACGGTGAGTAAAGCCTCGATTATATCGGTGCCCCTCATGAAAAGATTACCTGGAATATTTTAGCCCGATGGCTTCAAACAGTTTTTAGTTATTCGTTCCACTGATGGCAGGAAGTTGCCAAAGGTCCCATGCTCCATATAATGCAATCTTTAACTAGTCTAACTGGAAGGAAGACGAAGAGGACCAGTATATCGTACGAGTCGCTTCTAGCGAATGTGTAAGCATCTTCCGAGGCGGCCAAGCATAGTGCCCTTCGGACAATCAATGGCTTGGCGGTGAGTTTCGAGGCACACTCTACCAAGAATTTCCCATAATGAAGTTGTCGATGCGAAGATTCTTGTAGGGAACTGATAAAACGAACCTACTAACCAAGGGACAGCAAGGTCGAAGATTCGGTGAGAAAACTGGGAGTGGAGAATCACTGCAACACTATTTGTCACGTTCGGTTGCGAGGGCTCCCTGAGTAGCTGCATGCATCTTGGTATTGAAACTGCGTGAAGATATTTGTGCCACTGCCACATAGGTGCTACTATAGCCACCGCTTTCCCTTTAAAATTGCTTATTTAGACGTGCAAAGTTGATTTTATCTAAACTTTGTGTAAGTTGTCTTAAGGTTGTACACAATAAGTCATTATCGAGTGTGGCAAACTGTGTCAATGGCCAGCGACGCACCCTTCTTCCTTGAAGAATTTGTTGCTTATCCCCTGGAAAAGGATATCTTGGCCGTTTAGGTTGGGGTCGTTTCTCTTTTAGCGAGATTAATGATGTGGTCCTGCCTACCCCAGTGCTCCATGGGAAATCTCACGCCTCAATATTAAAAAGCCCCCCCATCCTCCCTGCTCGTTGCCTCTCTAGGCCTACGAACCCTGTCGTTTCCGCGCACATTCGTAACTATTGTGCGGGTTCTACCCATCTCGGATGATCCCCTGCTAGTGCTGTTGGGACAAAGGTGTCATAGGCAGCCTCAATTAAAGCCAGGCCTCCCCATCCTACCCCCACTTGAACATTTCCTTCATTCGAAACCTATGAGCCTCTGGTCCTACGCCTGCAAACAAGGCTGGAACGGGCGACCAGGTGATGTAACACCTACAAAAGAGGGCCCTGTCTTCGAAGCCGCCCCACCCCCCAAAAGGGTTTGGGGCGACCAGAGCAAAAGACTTGAATTACGACCCCAACCTTCCTTCATAAGTTCGTGAAAGCGACAGGGCCTTCGACGCTTAGTATGACCAAGAGGACCCGGAGTTCTGCCTCCAGGAGGCACACAACCATACCCGTGAAGGTCTTCTCTTCAAAGATGGCTGCCTCATCTCCTCCGAGCAAGGCATGGAGAGCATATTCCTTTAATGGAATTGTCGCGGACTCAGGTCCAACTCTGAGAAGTTGTGGAGATTCGTCTTCCGTTTTACATTAGCTATTTTTCTACAGGAGACTATGCTGGGCGCGTGCTCCTTGTCCACCCTACAGGGAGATAATGGTTTTTCGATCCCACCAGAACGAGATGGGGGACGGATATGACGATGCGCGTTTTAAACTCGATATGATGTCTACGGTCTTCTATTTTCTATAAATACTCGAATCAGTCAGTGGCAGCAAAGCTACACGTAGATAAGAGGTATAGTATTATTTCTGCGTACATTTCACCGTCAGCCGACTTCACGCGGGGAAATTCCACCGCGTCTTGGCACGGTTGCCGAAACACTTTCTCTGGATCGCGGATTTGAACTGTAGAAACCTTTTCTGCGGGTACTACAATATCAATCCCAGAGGTCAGGTACTTGCCGACAAGATCGAAAAGCTGAAGATAGGTGTCCTAAATGTGCATGAGTTTACGCATCACTGTGCTAGAACCGCTTCCTTTGTATGTTTCGATTTATCCCTGTGCTTTCTGGATACACAGCTTGATTTTGGTTTAGATGTAGTTTATGACCATTATGTTAGTTACCAATTTCCATTCAAATATCATTCTGTAGGCTGCTGCCCCCTGATGATCCGCTTCTCTGTTCGTTGAAATGGGCATGGTTGTCCACTTTTAAGCAAATGATTGATTTTCTCTGTCCCAATCGAGGAGTTTAGCTGTATTTATGAGGCCGTTGAATTCTCCGACATCCTCATCGCAGCAGGACTAACTACCATTCCGAGAATGTCTTGCGATTTTCCACACCTTCCGCCTCTTTGGTGGTTGGCCGAGCGTGAGATGGCCATCAAACAGAACCGATAAGCCTACATGCGCTATAAGCACTGCCTGAAGTATTTCACCGTAGGTGAGTTACGTCAAGCTAGGGTTAGGTTACGGCATATTACAAAGAACGCCCGCTAATCATCTTGGCTGGCATAAGTGTCTTCACCCAACGGGATGACGCCTCTTAACAGGTGTGAAAGAGAGTCAAAAGTATTCTGGACAAGTTCTCGCAGGACTACCCTCTCGTTCTTCCGGAGAACGGGGGCGCACTATCGGACACTACTTCCTTGGCGGAGTATCTCACGACTACGTCCTACACATTTTCTAGCCTGATGCTGCTCCATAAGCATGTATTGAACGTAGTGATTTCGTCACTGGGTGTCGATGAACTTTATCTGAAGAGGCGGAGAATCATCGAAAGACATCTTAACATTGAGTGAGTTGCGTTCCGCTCTCGCTCAATGAGCTAACAGTTCCCCTGACCCAGGCAATGTCCCTAATGTGATGCCTCGACATCTAGGTAAGCGAGACATGACCTTTCTGTTAGATCTGTTAAATATGACCTAGACAGATGTTATTCACCTAGACTCTAGTTGATGGTTACTGTTATGGCTTTAGGCAAACCGGAGAAAGATCACTCAACCCTTGCTGGTTTCCGCCCAATTTCTCTAACATTCTGCATGTGTAAGTTGATGGAGAAATTGGTAAATGTTACAGTAGCTTTTTTATCGGCAACGGAGGCCTCCTCTCCTCCGCATAGAACCGCTCCCGCAAGTTTGCAAGTTTAACTCCTGGTCGTATGTTCTGCTTTGACTAGGAAAGCTGTTATGCCTTCCTTCGCAAACTGAATTATGGGGCGGTATTTTTCAAATAGAGAAGGCTTTGATATCACAAGGCAATACGGTCTCATAGAAACCATTCACAAAATGAATTTCTGAGACATCGTCGATCTTACGTAGGTTGGGGAAGGGGATAGGGGGGGGCTTTTCCGCTCCAATAGAGCTAGAATAGGGCGTCCCGCATTGTAAGTGTGATGAGAGTTACACTCCATGCCCGAAGCATCAATATATCACCTCGCTGCTGCCGGAAACTGTTATTACCAAGTTCTATGTGGACGATCTTTTGAACTCTTTTGGTACAGCTAAGATGCCAACTTTGGAATGTAGACTACAACAGGCATTGAACCGCACTTCTCGCTCTGCCGAAGTGCACAGGTTTCGCTTTTCCTTTGCCAAGATTAACCTGGTGCGATTCTTCCGTCAGCCAATGCTCCACCCCAACTCGGACGATTTTCTAACGGAAATCGTGTGGAAGTGGTGATTCGCACCGTTTTCTTAGTCTTGTTTTCGACAACCTTTTCCTTGAAAGGTTCATATTCACAGCCTTAGTGACTCTTATACCAGCGCCATGGAGAGTGTTTGTTCACTGACGTTCATCACTATGGATTAAGATAGGGCTACTGCATTACCTTTCTACCGATCTTTTGTTCGTTCAAAGCCTGAGCATGGATACGAGTTTTACTCATCCTCAGCCGATCATGTATTGCGGAAGGTAGTCTTGATTCACGCCACCGGTCTCTGTCTGCGGACATAATATACCACATTTAGAGCCTACTTGTCGATGCCAAGAAGATGACCCTCGCTGAAGTCAGCGAGGCTCTACCAGGCACTCCGTCTGTCTTCACGGCCGAGCTGGTTGCAATACACTCTCGGTACGGGAAATAGCGCGTAGTGAGGGGTCGGAGACTTAATTTCGATCTTTAACCATTCACATAACGCTCTGAGTGCTCTCGAGACATTGAAATCTTCGTACTCTATGGTCTGTGGTATTCGGGAAGCCAGGGTTAATGCTTGCCAGAAGGATATTGCCCGATGAGGGTGCTATAAATTCCGCGAAGACTGGGTGACCACGCAAGAATCAAGTCATCTCTCTGGGATGCCTTCATAAGAAGATGGGAGACCGACGACTGAAAATTAAATTTGCGTGTCAGCGTGCTGCGTCCGTTCCCTTGAACCTACCTCCATTGCCACGGTGGATTTAGGTCGCGTTCTTTCGTCTTCAAATTGAGAATACTTGTGGGGGGCGCCGCCAATTGATGGAGCGCTCAACTACACATTACTGAAAAGACTGCGTTGGCCCACAGATTGTTCAGTAAATGCTTGTTTAATGCCCTCATTTGTGTGATCTTCGTGGATGTTATAATGTTCCAGTACCGCTAGGAGCTGGGGTGCTAACACTTTTCCCTTGTATTCTGGACAATTTCGTACACAGATCCTCGGGAACTATCTGACTTCTCGGAGAAGGTTGATCTCATCCCTTTTATTTTATTATTATTAGTGGCCTGCTTTTGTGCCGGAAAGAATTAGGCCTCCCCCATACGCTAGTAAATGCTTCCTCTTTCGTCTTGCTTTTTTCGTTTGTTTGCTGTGTTTATTTTGTGTATTTTCTGTTTATACTTTGTCTTTATCTAGCCTAGCATTAGGCTGCAAAGTGATTGCGGCGACTTGTGCCTTTGGAGGAAGTCGCCAGATGAGCTCTAAGAAAATCGTGTCAATTCAATTATTGCTTTGTGTTGTTTAAATTTGACATTATCCATTGAAGGGGGGTTGCCCTTCATCCCATATCTGGCTAATTTCGCTAGTAAGATTACGTGTTTTTATTCTGTTAAATGTTTTAGATGTCTAAAATGATGGATTCTCCAGTCTTCTTAGATCTTTATAGATCTGCTCCGTGAAGGCTAGTAATGCTTGGCTCTGTCAAAGAATTGAGTTTGAAGCCAAATTACAGGTTAGCTGATAGACATTCAATTAAATAAGGATAGAAATTGATGAGCCCCGTTTATTTAGGTAGCTTTCCAGGTATATACAGAATGGATAGGGGCAATAATAGGATGAAAGAAAAGGGTTAGCAACTTTAAAGATCGGGGTGACACAAGCAATATTTTATACCTCCTAGACAATATCACCTTTTGTAGGGATGGATTGAAGAGAATTGACAGAGACGAAGAAATAATTGGACTAAATAGAATTACAAGTTTAATTTGTAAAGCATGAATAACTGGGTTATCTAATTTAAGGCAATTCTGGGCAGTTCAATCATACAGGGGTTACTATAACTAAATAGAATGTGCTGGCGGCAAGAAATCTTCTAAGCGTTTGTCTGTATTTTAGGTAGACTGAGTTTGAAGCTGTCACAATATCCCAGGTAAAAATTGAATTTAGATAATTGAAAATTACATTAGGTTCAGTAATAGAGTTATGTCCTTTATATGGCTCCGGTATTTCCTTTTTGGTCAATGTTTTGCCAAATGCCTCAATAATGACATTACACATTTTTCGGAATTTATCCTCTACCAAATCAAATTTTGGGTCATAGGATTTTTTCCAGTTTTTATTAACTTATCAAAATGATATTTGCAATTCTGATAGAGCACGAATGGAAATATTCTACGTTTTTCTTATATATATATATATAAATTATAGCGTTGATTAGTCGACTCCATTAACCCTCTAGCTGTCGATGCATTGGGTAGTCGTTTCTATTTTAGGACAATCTTTTTACTCGTGTGAACGTGACTTTATAAGTTACTATGTTGCTCCGTAGGTAGACGGACGGATGGTAACCATTATACGTTTCAATGAGTTTTTGAAAGTTTTAAAGGTCGTAAGGTCATAAAGTCAGATCAATTGAGAGCAAGCGACTTAGGTTTGTTGACCCTGCTTTTAATATTAGGTATCCTTTTCTACCTGCAAACGCAATTCAATATCCTTTTACAATTTTATTTCTATTTTGTTCTTTTTTGCAGACGAATCTATTCTGTGATAGGTGGGATAATCCGCCTTCCTTCTTTTTTCGGATATTTCCCTCGCTCCATGGATCAAGCCAAATTAGAGTCACGATCATCAGCTTAATTCTAATATTTAGACGCTTAACTAATTTTAAGAAATTCCCAGATCTTCAATACTATAATGTTTGATATGTAATTTATTTCAATAAGGAACAGACAAAATTACTCTTTTTCCACAACTTTCTGACCTTTAGCGGAAAATTCTCTCGGGAGTCGGAGGGAAAGGGCGTCTCCACGTCTTCAATTGAACCTGTAAAAATGCAGAAATTTCTTTAATACTAATTTCCTGTTGCTAGAAAATATCACCCCAACGATCGATAGAATAATTACATAAAGGGAAATTGTGCAAGATATTTTGCTACCTCTGCTCAGCTGGCAGATATAAGACTGTGAGAATGTCTTGCTGTCTTGTATCTATATTAGATCTGAAACTTGACCAAAGAAATGTAGTCAAAAATAAAGAAAGGGGTTATTCGCAGTATTTTCATCATGGACGCTTGAAAAAAACTTCCGTTAATCCAGGACTACTCTGCTCAGAGAAGGAAAATGAAAAAAACTGTCATACAAATTCACCTATCGCCACACACGCACAACTCGCGATGTAAAGTAAACCAACTCCAAAACGATAAACTCAATATAAGAGAAAGTAGATCCAAATTAATAACAGCGAGAACTGTGAAAAAGTGCTGACAGAGGAGACAGATGCCATTATACACTAAAGCATTGCATTGTTTGTTTGTGAGCGAGGGCTCAGAAATAAACGTTAAGAAAGGAAGAAACAAAACGCGAAAGAAATAAACACCCCTTGAACCAAATAAACAGAACTGGAAAGGAGGAAACAATACGTGAAAGGGAGCAATCACTCCTCAGGGTCGAAGCTTTTTACTCTAAACCAAATTATCAAATCAATTTTCATACATTATCAAAGGATCAAGAAACCAATTTCTGCTTTTTTATCTTTATAAATTTATTTTTACAGAAAATTGTTTCTCTTACTTTAGAAATGCAAAGGGATATGTAGAAATAGATTTAATTAATAAAAAAGAGGTATAAAGAAGAAGAAAAAGGCATTTTTTTAGTGTTTCCAAGGCAAGGAGAGCCAAATAAATAGCTAAAAGTACTAGTACACCCCGTTTTGAATCTCATGGATAGTGTGCAGATTTTCCTATAGGAAAATAAGGGCGTGATGAAAATGCCTTTTCAGTCGTCCATAATGAACATACTTTATGGTCGCTCAATTTTCTCCCTTTTTGGTGTCTGTGGTCTTTGTACATGATTGTTCTTGTGAGTTTATTAGACAATGTTCTTGCCTTAGTAGTAATGATATATAATATTTATTATACCTGGCTCTGTTATATTTATCCTCTTTTGCACATCATATCTTTCTATTTAGAATCCTTTTTCCTTTTCGTATCATGATCCTATGGTTGCCAACTCTATTAAGTTATAATAAAGGCCAAAGAAAAAAAAAAAAAAATATATATATATATATATATATATATATATATATATATTTATATATATAAATTTTATTGTGCGGCGTTTATACAAGTGACCCCCCCCCAAACGCGCTTGCACACACTTTTTGTGATATATATCCTTCATTCATTCACTAATCACCCTTACCATGCAGAACATGACAGAAGTAATGCCTGTGAACACAACAAAATCTCAATGGGAGCTCCAGGAAAGAATATACTGCGTCAAACATTACTACAAGACAGACTCATTCAAGAAATTGCAGGAAACTTTCGTGCATCGGTCCGCATGTGAAAAAGCCCCCTCTAAGACCAGAATTCAGAAATGGGTGGACCACATCGACAACTATAGGAGAGTAAAGAACCTCAATGAAGCCAGTGACAACCGTCCAAACTATTAAGGAATCCCCAGGAAGCGTACAGCTGAGCTGGTCGAGAGCGTGAGAAAGTCAGTTCAGCAGAGTCCAAAACGCTCTGTGTGCAAGCGAAGTCAGTCCCTTGGTATATCCCGTGAGACTTGCAGGAGAGTGCTAATACAGAATACAGACGAAGCAGACCCGTACAACCTCAGACAAGGAGCAGAGAAAGGCTATGGCAGTCAAGATATTGGAGAAGATTCAGGAGACCTCAACTTTCCTTAACCTCCTTTGGACCTCAGATGAAGCTCATTTCCATCTTGAAAGAAAGGTAAACTCAAAGAAAAATGTCTTCTGGGGGACCTTCAGACCAAATGAAGTAGACACCAAGCACCTATACTCCGCTAAGTGCACGGTATGGACTGCAATCTCGGCGAGAGAAACCATTGGACTATTCTTCTTCAAGGAATCTGGCGCGATAGTAACAGTCAGTAACAGTCACCAAGGAGCGGTATGTTGAGGTCCTCAAAACCTTCAAGAGGGAGCTGAAGACCCTGTTCCCGTTACCTATGGGTAAGTTCTAGTTCCAACAAGATGGAACAAGCTCTCACACCTCAAACCTGTTCCGAGATTGGCTGAAAGATAACTTTGGTGGCTGTGTGATCAGTCTCAAGACTGATTTTGATTGGGCACTTCACAGCCCAGACCTTAGCGTCCCAGATTTCTTTCTCTAGGGCTAACTTACAGACAGAGCGTACGCATGGAGACCCAGGACCATCACGTAACTCAAGGAAGCAATCAGGGAGGAGATCAGAGTCATTAGTCAGTCAGTTTGTAAGGACGTCATTGACAACTTTGTGCTGCACCTCAAGAAATGCACAGAGCTAAATGGAGGTCATCTCGAACACGTGCTCTAGAATAAATACGAAAAGTCCAAAGAGTCTCATGTTTCGATATTATGTTTTAAAACACAATAAACTAATTACCACCAAAGTTTCATTCAATCTCTGCAAAAAATTAAGAAATGAGACCTATCGAAATTTGAGGCCCGTTTTTATGGAGTCATCCTCTATACCCATATCAAAGCCAGGAAAAGTATGCGGAACATGTATATTTGGACGTTACAAACATTGACTATGTTCATCTTCATCCTAAAATGAAGAAAAATAAATTTATAACAAATGGTACAAGCTAAGAATGAATATTAAAATGAGAATGAATCATTCGTGAGAAAGTGCATAAATGGATTACAATTAAGGCCCAAATATAAAAAGGTAAATTTCAATTATTAAAAAATAAATAAGTCAAAATTTTAAAAAATAAATCTAAAAACTTACCAACTTGAGCGAAGGACAGGAAACGATTGATACAAATAGGTAAATTTAAACAGAAGCAAACTTTGACACAATTTTAAAATAATTAGAATAATGCACAACCAACTAATTGGGTAATTCAACTGCCGAGTGATTGAGTTAATTATCGAATTAAGAGGTATGTAAAATGTATTTGATGTAGAACAAAAATTTAATATTTAGTTTAAGATATATTGAACAGACTTGAAAAGTGACCCATGAAATCTTTTTAATCGTTGGACAATAGTATGGGCTACTTTAAATTGTTCTGCTAGTAGCCTAAACGTTTTACTAGGATTTTTTGTGACAACAACTTCAAAACTTTCGGAATAATGCTTTTTGGACGACCTTCCGCTATTTTATCTTTTAAACAGAAATCCCAACTTTGAAAACTGGAAAACCACCTCCTGCAACTTCCTTCATTTACTTCAACATCCCCATAATTGCCGCTCCGCTAATAGATTTTGCTACTCAAATTGCATTGACATATGAAACTCATAGATTAAAATATGACTAATTTGATCTTAAATGGGAGCGCATAAGGGTGAATAAAGAAGAAGTTTATGAACAATATTCTTATATTAATTGTAGCATTCGTAAAGGATAATAAAAAGCGCTACATTAATAAATATAATCTAAAATTTTCTTTTAGAAAATCGGAAATTACTTTCGTGCCAAACTGATATGAATGAGGACCACGCCAGAAAATATTCTGCCCCTATTAACGATAGTTAGGTCACTGTGAGGAAATACCCTCGAAGGACCACCGTGAGAGGAAGCTCCCTCGGAAATACCCCGCTATTCTTTTAAGACCACGTGAGCCAGCGTAGTATTTTAGAAAGTAAAGAAAGAATCCGTCAATCGCTTAATCAACCGTCCCAGCTGTGTTTGCTCTCGGACGCTATTCGCCCCCGCCTTCCCTGTGATAACGTTGTGTGTAGCCACATTAACCCTACCCCCATATCGCGAGGCAAGTTTCATCGTCTGGAACGACGCGTTATCATGAAGCTGTGTTTGCTTAGACTATCGCCAAGAATCCCTTAAGGACCGCAAGGCCCTGAGGCGTCTATCAGAGCAGCTACCTGAGGATTTAACATGAAGCTCACCATCTCTCGAGGAGATGGAAAGCCCACCATCCACTCCATCCAGACTGTCGTCTGTTTCTCGTGAACTTCCGTTAAAAGTCGTCGTACGTCGTCGAAGATCTCATCAGCAGATCTACCTTCGTTAAGCTTTGGCCCCTGTTCAGAGGAAAGCCATCGAACCCTCTTCTTCTCGGAGAGTTGTGCGTCCCTTTCATCTTCACCACCCCTTCAAGATTTTCGTTCTTCCGAGACTGAGACTCTCTGCCGATCTCAGAATCATCTCGAGTTGAGATTACGTCTCTCTGGATTACTTCATCAGGAAGTAATCCAACCCCATCTTGGAGTCCTCCTCGTCAGGACTCACCGAAGTCTCTTCTTGAAGACCTGCACCGTTGTCTTCTATCCCCCAACCAATTCGCCTGCGCTTTAAAGTAAAGCGATCGTGCATGGTCATCCCCAGATTACCTCTTTAATCTTCACAAAATTCATTTAACACCATAAGTAATTTGTTCCCCTTTTTGTATATATATATATATATATATATATATATTATAAATTGCCTCCCTTTTATTATATACATATATTAAAATTATATTTGGCGGTATTGTCTGTATATATCCTTTGAACTGCAACTTGGCAAGCCATTAATTCGCACTCTTTATTAATCGCCTCTATTTATCTCAGATGACCTGTGCTCAGCTCTCTTCCCGTGCTTGTGTACGACTCTGAGCACCAAGCTAGTCTACACAGGTATACCTTGACAGTCACTTACCTTGGAGAATCTTGCAAAGATAGCCGATTGGGTATTTTCTAACCAGTATGTTAATTGGGTGAGCATTTTCGTGCTTTCCACTCCAAGTATTATAATAAATGTTTTGTTTGTTCGAAGGTCAAGTAAGGGATAGAGCTTTCCACATACTGGCCAGAGTGGAGTAGTGTATCTATTCCCGAGGAGGAACTCCATGATGAACGAGATTTTAATGGCGCTCCGTGATTTAAAGTTGTGGCAAGGAGACATTCGTGAGCATCAGTTTCGCCTAGACCGACTATAAAATAAAAGCCTTTTTCGAGAGAATTCCAGCACAAGAAGCGAGGCAAAGAATTATCTTTCGTTTTCTTCTTTATGCTATACTCACCCTCCTTTTTCTCAATCTCAATCGTTGGATCTGTGTTAGTAATATTAAAAATAAAGCTAGAAAAAGGTAACAGCCTTGACCATATAGGAAAGCAAGTGGCTCATGGGTGTACCACCTCTGTCAAAAGTAGAGTTCATCAAGAGAGGTTTAAGGCAGGGATTTTCTTGTAACACTATTATTCTTTAGATCTCAATATACAGCGAGTGCTGAATGCGGTGTAGCGGGAAGAAGAAGTCGAGAATCGACACAAAAACGACCGAGGTGATGGTATTTAGGAAATAAACAGAAGTACCGCTGTGCAACATTACCATCACAAAATAACAAATTAAACAAGTACAGAAATGTATATACCTTAGGAGAGTGAGTTATCGGAGGATAGACGATAGAGGGGAATAATCAAGGTAAGAATTTGCAGCTGTCATAAGGTCCTTTGTAAAAGGAAAATATGCTGGATAAATTGAGAAGACGATAACCTTGTCATTTTCAAGGTTTTAGACCCTTCTAATCCATAAGGGATATAGAGGAAATATTATTCAGCTCATAAAATTACATAGCAATATCCGTTTTTGGTGCAATTCGGATGAAATTAAGTTTATCGATACTTTGTACTTTTTCAAAGTTCTGACAAAAAAAAAATAGATAGGCCGCCATCTTGGGAGCTATTAGCCACATCGTTAATTGGAATTGCATCATATTATATAATATATCATTTTGTAGGGAATTTCTTTCTGAATTAAAATATGATATGGAAATTTCATATTAATAAATTTTAAAGAAAATATGATTGATTTAAATAGGATTCAGGGGGTAAAGCTTATAGGTCTGATGTCAAGGAACGCGGTAGAAAAACTAGAGGCCTAACGACATTTAGCAATCACCTATGAGTTCGAATCTAATCTTAGGCTTTCGAATTATGAATATTACGAGTTCTTTTTTCTAAAATGCGGGGTAATTCGCCCACTCTCCACAATTTAGTGTGGGGTATGATAATTTTGAAAATAACTGAAAGTAGGCTGCGCTATTGTCCTCTAAATTTACCAAAGGCTGTTAATAACAGAAGGCGATCTATAGATAATAGAAGTACCAATGCGAGCATTGGATTATAAGCAAAGAGATTTAAACAAAACTTGAAACAATGGAATTGTGGTGCTGGAGAAGAGCCACGAGAGTGTCATGGACAAATAGTAAATCCCATCAAATTGCCTTGCATCTGAAAAGAGTCAGACTGCAGTCTAAAAGGATAGGACCCCGATTTCCACGAAATATATGTCATATTGCTTCTAAGATGTAGGTTGTGATTCTCTGAAATAAACACTTTTAGTCGTACACTTTGAAAGCTTATCGTGTATGGTTTTGTAGAAACAACTCTCATATACTGCAACTAAACCAGACTTTGTATGCCAATATGAGCGATTCATATTCTCGAAAAGTGGTACTAGCTGAACCTCCGCGGTAGTAGCACGGATAACTTGGTGTGGTAGTTATAAAAACTGGCACGCACCACTCAGGAACCCTGTCACGATCGAACTGGACGAAGAGTGTAGGGGTGAGTATAGAGGTCTACTCTGTTTTATCATCACACGATCATCCTTGACCCTACTTTGAGCAGTAAACTCTTTGGGGAGTACTCTTTGAGTTCCATCGCGTAAATCAACCTTTTAACGAAATTCATGCTAGTGTGCGGTGTCACTTGCACTGGCGATCCATTGAGTGTACGAAGAATACTAATAATGACCACCTGGAAAGGGCCCGCAGCATTCGCCTAAAGCAGGGGTACGGAAACTTGTTTAAGCCGTCGTCGAAAATTTCGAATGAAAGAAGTCGGCGGGTGCTAAAATAAATTTGACTCTTGTATCTTTTAAATGTTGTTTAGATTTATTATATGGTGCGATAGACTCATGTATTAATATCTAAAAAAAATTAATACACAACATTTTTTATTGACTGCTACCACGCAATTGGGATAATATTACTTAGGAGATATTGCATTTTTTTAATATCTCATACAAATATATCAGTCAGGCGGCGATGAAAATTGGGCTCGCGGCAGAGGGTTTCCCCACCCCTGGCCTAAAGGCTCCCTGCCAAGAAAATGTTCTATCTTCTGTGGTCACAAGTGGCCTTTCACCAACATGATGCCATCAATTAGCAAATCATTAAAAAGTGTGTTAAGTTAGCGAACTCGAAAACGCCAGGTAGTCTTGTAATCAGGGACCCGACGGCATCCTGGCTCCGCTCACCGCATTACCAACTTTGGTCTTCGCGCCTGAGGGTGAACCGGGTCCAGACGTGCTGATCTTGACCTGGTCGCTTGTCGAAACGACAACGTACCCATCAATCCAGAAAGCTCCTACGGGGAAAGATAACCTGTACAGCGACTCACACCGACCAAAATATTCCCACTCTACCGGTCACTCTCAAAAGGCCGAAGATCCCAACATACCATAAGGAGATGCAAGGTGATAGGGTAGATTTCCTTACTAGGACGTACTAATCGTCGACAGGACTGCTAGGATGTGAATTTATTGTGGTAGACGCAGACAGGGTACCCGAGACTTTTATTAGCATGAAAGGCAACATCGCAGTAAAGCGTCCCTAGACAAGCAGTAGACATATGCAACCGAGAACGGTCACAAAGTGAAAATAAAGACCCTTATAATGCAAGGAAGTGGTTATTGGGGCAAAATTTATCTTCCCATTAATCGCATCAAACATTGAGCTCCCCTTAAGTCCTGGTTTCTTCCGAGCTCCAGTTATTAAAGGTCATTGTTTCTACAGGATCTAAAGCACCCTTTTGACACAGCATGAGGTAGGTGGTTAGATCATTAAGCCTAGGCAACCAAGGCAACTAAGTAACATGGATGAGGGGACAGAAGAAAGAACAGATCTCTGAAATTTCCATTGTTGGGTCCTTTATGGTGCAGCCATGATTTGCAAAGGCGAAATGTCAAAATCATTGGCCACAATAAAAAACAAATTGCAAAACAAACAAGAGACATAGGGGCTCTAAGGGGCTTCCGCCTCCCATGGGTATCCAAGTGTGCAGTCAGCATTTAAAAAAGCCAAATAGTATAGAGGAGTCCCGCTTCACCCCAATAGTCTATCACACCACAATTTGGCGTGCAAGAGAAAGCCCCAAACTCCTGAGCAAGAAGCTCCCCAGATTAGGGCATTCAACCAAAAGATGGCGGACAGACTGTAGGATCAAGCAGTCTTCGCAGAAAGGTTCAGGGAAGCGATCCATCTAATGGCGCAGCCCCCTGTTAGTGTCTGTTTCAGAGATGGCAAAGAATGACTTGATCCCATATATTTATTATAGGATAGGTACACGGGAATACTTGTCTCGCTGTACCGCGTAACATTACATTCCCACGCGCCGTCGCTCATCTTCTCTGACATGAAACACAAATGCTCACTTAATCCCTGTCCTTTATTTAGTATGGAGAAGAGCAACAAGCCAATCCGATTGTTAAGTTTTTGCAAACAACCTGGCCCCCTTAGCATCAAGCTAGTTTCCAGCTACTCCTTTATGTCCAAGAACAAGGAGGAAGAATACTTAGCTCCTCTGAACGGAGATCAACCTCACCCATAGGCGGAATAGAATATATCTTAAAGTTTCAAATATAAAAATTAGGAGAGGTCCTCTTGTCCCCAAAGAAACCAATGTCTGCATAATATCATATCGCTAGACGCTAACATAGTTCTCCAAATTAAAAGAAACCGTGTAAAAATGATGCACAAAATGGAAAACGCCGCAAATAGCACTTCTACCCAGAGCTAACATTCTACGTGGATTGGAACTAACAAAAGCTGCGCTCTGCATAAAACAAGTGACCTCCGGTTAAAATGAAATAAACTACATTAACATTTAGCAATTTCTAAATTAATTTCTATATCCAGGATGTTTAGTGGAATTGGGGGGAAGGCACTTTGGGTGGAATGATTTCTACCCAAACTTGCAAAAAGCAACCAAGAAGGCCTTTCGCTAAGAATCTAAGAAGATACCCTACAATGAAACAATTTGCTGAAAAAACTCCAAACCATGTGAGGTTCCAGCGCAAGAAGAAGAACAAAACACAACTTAATCAGCGGATAAAGATTATTGGAAGGTTCCTGATCTCCAGAGGTAAAATCAAATCTAGACATTTCCGGCTGGAGAATGTGGAGAAAGCGGTCACAAAGCACTCTGGCACGGATACAGGAACGCAGATGGTGGCCCTGCATTCCTTAATCCCCTAATTGCGCTAGTCACCAATTGATAGGATCCAAAATTACCCTTTATTGCGTTAATCACCATATGGTGATCTTAAACTTTTCGTGAATATTTGTTTGCGATGGTCGCCTTATAGTGAGGTGTCTTTCTATTGGCTATTATTTTCGTCATTCAAAAGGTTATTGGCTTTCTATAGTGATTTATCCAGTTTACACCTTTTCGATTCAGAATCAGAAAGTGACAGTGAAATATTAGCCAATGACATTGATTCAGACAGCGATATTGAAATTGAAAGTCATATTACATCATGTGTTGAGTGGATCAAGACGGTGTAGTTCGTGATTCATTAGAGATTTTAGCGAATAATGGTCCTAAAATTCCTGATGAAATCTGGCAAAACGACTTTTCATGAATTTCGAAATTTATCAGTGATGATAAAATTATGACATTTATATGTGATGAAACAAACAAATACGCATCAGAATGTATTAATTGTGAAAAGAGCAGTTTCTCTTTGCCAAAGAGAAGGAGAATTCAAAAATGGACTTATATCTGTATTGAAGAGCTTAGATTGGTTGAAGGGATTTTTTATTGATGGGTGTCATTCTAAAACCATCATTTCAGTCCGATTTTACAAATTTTAACATCTTTATTGTCATAACTTTAATTGTGTCGCAAAAGAAAGACTAAACTCAAGGAAAAGTGAGTTAAAATAAAACGTGTTTTTAAAAAGAAAATCGAGACAAAACTCCGCACTGTAGAGTCGACTCGCAGTGGAAAATGGGGGTAACAAAATGGGTAAGAACGGGATTGGGGTATCCTGGAGGGAACCAACCCGAAATCCTTTTGACATGCTTCCCCACTACTCAAAGAGTGGTTCTCCCATTAAGAGAAGATACCTATGTCCACTTGGAAGACACCCTCTTAACGTTGACAAGGCATCCCGTAGATGTGAGGATCGTGGAACTGATGAAAGATGGCTTTCCCGTTACTCACCTTTTTCCACTGGTAGTCGTCATGCTAGCCCCACTGACGTTCGTGATGGGTCATAGGTCTTATGATTACCCAGTTAGGATACCAGACATATTAAGAGATGGTTCCTTGAAGGCCACTCTTTTCGATCTTCTTTTGGTGCTGCCTAGATGCAAATTCTGGAGCGAGAACGACAGCACTCATTGAACCATATCTCATGTTCTACCAAATCGTGCAGGTTTCGGTTTTCTTGGCCAAGTCTAAAGAAGTGCACGTTTGTCGCCACCTACTTCTTCACCCGAACTCCGACTTGTTTATAAAGGGGGTACCTGGAAATGGTATACTCGGAAAGTTTCCTTGATATTGGTTTTGACCGATGCCTCATCTGTAATGCCCATATTCGTAGCCTTGGAGTTTCTTGTATCGGCGGCAAGGACATTCTTCGTTCCGTGACGCTGAGCATTTGTGGTGCTAATAAGGGTAGCGCTTTGCTGTTTTTATCGTTCTTTCGTTCACTCAAAGCTTCACTACAGATGCAAATTTTAAGCATCAGCAGCCCAGCATCATTTCGGAAGGTGGATTCAATCCACCACTCCGGTTTCTGTTTGGCAACCGAGGCTCTATTAAGAGACTGCTTCTCAAGACGGGGGTAATGATACTTGCCCTGCGCCGTAAACAGTGAATTATGTGCTTGAATGCCTGGGCTTGGCGTATCCTTCAGTCACTAACAGTTCTCATTGCAATCGGGACGATCTCGACGGTGCCAATTCCACCGAGAGACGTCATCAAGTGTATCTCTTGGGACCGTGCCGTCTCTGGTTCTGACCAAGAAGTGAACCTGAACGATATCACTTTTTAATATTTCTTGAAACGGTTCTACTACCAAAGCTTCCACTGTGACGAAAGTATTCCTTTCGACCTTTTTCTAACACACTTTTTGTCCCACTGAATCCTTGCCAGCGTAGATGAATGTCTCCCCCTCCGAAAAGGTAGTAGGCTTCCACACCGTATCCCATTTTAACAATACAAAAAACTCCACATGGTAGCGAAATCTTCAAGCATGCACTGATTCAAGGAGGCTGCCGAGTTCAAACGTGAAAAAGAGTGTCTGAGTGCGTTGCCGAAACTCATCACTCCTTCATTACTACTATTTCAAACCTGACCGCGTTCTGATCGTCTAAATCATTAATAATGTGGTCAAAGAAGTACTCTATCAGCTTTAGGGCATAAATTGCCGCATGTACAAAGATCAAAATAGGTGCTGTGTCATATGCACTAGTCTACCATTGAGTGTCCGAAGACCATTCAATTTGGTACTATCGGTGGGATTAGCCACATTAACCAAAAGGCTCACGCCAGAAAAACGAGAAACCTTTGGTTCCCTTCCAACATTAGAAGCTAAACTCGGACGTAGACGATCTTACTCTGTTCATTGAGCGATTACTTTTAGGTATTTGATTTAAAGCCAGACGGTTCGAAGATGCCCTAAAGCTTTTCAATGAGGGGGTCTAGATGTCATGTTCGACTTAACTCTTAACCTTCCTTTGAACACCTGATCTTAGGGATGGCAATTCTGGCTTGTACGCCACGAAGAAAGAGTTTGCGGGGTGGCAGGTGCCAAAGATAAGCGACCAGATAAATAGAAGGGTCGACTGTCTGAAAGTGCGCCACTCTTGGGTAAAAAACTGGATGTCTGCCAAAGTAATTTCCACTCAAAGGATCCTCATCTTCCAGGAGCTCTCGTTTGGAGAGGAGGTTCCTCTGTCTTCCCTTTCTGTTTTATGGGAAGGATCCCTGAGGCAGCAAAGAGCAGATGGGAAACTCTACACAAGAGAGGTAGGAAAGTATGGAAGCTCTGAGAGAGGCAGCGTTGGTCGAGAGGAAAGGCCTTAACAAGGAGAGACGGGTGAAGGGGAACACCCTCCATCGTGAGGCTTAGTATCCGTATTCTTAGGAATATTAACTTTGCCAACCATTATATACATGCTTATTTTTTTATTTAAATCCTCATCATCTGATATGGCGACCCATTATGAATTTGGTGGGCAAAAGCCCCTGGAGCCTTTACGTTAAACGGCTACTTATTAGGAAGCGTTCGAAGCCGGCGGGTTTGAAGAAGGAAGAAAGGTTCTCGATCAGGCACCCTAATTACCTGTTCGACTTCACTCTGATACTTCCCTGATCTTAGGAGATAGCAAGTTTGGATTGCACAGCAATAGGTGGGAACTTCTGTCTCTTAGGTATATAGGCAAAGACCCTGATTCAAGTCAAAATATGTATGTTGGTAGAAAGTCATAAGAAATCCAACCCTTGTTATTTTTAGATTAACTATCGAATTATTTCTTATGATATTAGCAAAAAAATCTTAGAAAATGATCCATCTCGCAATGCTAAAGAAAGGAAATAAGTGATCGCAAATCAGTATTTGGATTTGGATCCAATCAACAATTTCCTAGTCCAATGCTAACTCCCAGACAAATTATCATTGGAATTCATTAAGAGCGACTCCTACAAGGGATCCATAAGAAGGTAGATGGTGACCCATGCGTTTTCCAGCATGGTAGACATCTAGTTTCGATTGGGCGCAAGTAATGAAGTTGATTGAACGCCACCAACACTTATGTATGGGCCACAAATATTAAAGCGTGTGTAATCATAGAGGCCGATAAAAAGCGACACTTTAGAGTCTAAATGGAAAAATTGCCTCCTTACTATAGATAAAATGATTCAATTATCGCAAAATAGATTGTTAAACTTACATGGACTAAAAATTAACATAAATTGTTAAAACCTTTGAATAATATTTGACTAATGAGCCATTAAACTTCACCAATCATCGAATATGACTTTTTAAGGAGATAAAATAATATTAATTTTCTTATCTACATCGAGGAGTTAACGAAATCGGAGGCCATCGTAGCCATATCTGGAGTTAATACAAGGTGTCCATAAAATTAATGTGCATTGGAAAAGGGCTTAAGTAATTTTTTTGATAGAAGTTAAGTTTTATTTACGGAATTACAGTTTCTCATACAGTAAATGCAGGAAATATCACTCTAAAGCATACACTAAGTCTGCACACGTCGCTGCACATTATCAAAAACATTCTGGAGGGCGGTTGGAGTGATCTGTTTGCTGTGTTGGATAATTGCAAGAATCAACTTCTTAAACACTTTTTATAGCCAAGTCCTTTTCGCCTGATTTATTATCCGGTGTATAGGTAAATTTTTATTGGAAATTTTCCACTAAGGACTGTAATCATATGTGTCCCTAAGGATTCATGTTATTTTGTCCTCCCATATCTGGATCCTCTAAACCCGGAAGACATTACCGAAAGATTCTAGACAAGTTCTTCCCACAAATTAACTTCCGAGTGATCTTCATAAATAATAGGAAAATTGTTTTCGCACAGGTATTATAATACAAACTTTTTTGACCTAGATGTTCCCAGGGAACATATATAGGTATTAAGTAGCATACGTTCCTTACATTCGAGGGTCAATGCTTACGTTGTTGCTCAGATAAAATGGAAGTCTTATGGGGAGGCCATGCATTATTATAATTTTGATTTATTTATTCTTGTTCATCTTGCTATTCATTTGATTTTCTTGATGCAGGTTGGGTTGTCTTCCTCGAATTTTTCTTCTTCTTGACTGAAATTCCCATTTTCTTTAAGTTGACCCTTCGAAAGTTTTCTTTCCGTTTTCCTTGGCTTCCGTATCCTCCTTGGGTTATTCCTTAATCTTCGTTTTCTTTCTTGAGGATCTTCAGAAAAGTTTTTGGACTGTTGAGTTTCGAACGCGGTACCTCTGGATTTGAATGCTGATACTCTAGCCACACGACTGGCTTAGTCCGTCTTTTTGTTTGTACGTTTATTGGACATTTATATTATCGAGTTGGAAGGAATTTCTCTAATACATTTTCTCACCCCTACAGACTCCCTCCTGAAGGAAGTGTCTCCCTTCAGAGAACATATTATAAAATGTAAGGTTGATGCTGGTATAGAAGATTTTGTGATCCTTGGTTCTCATCTGAATGATTGCCACCTTAGGATTTTAGTCACTTATTATTCAATCTCATATATCTATATTATATACTGATTTAACTTGATAAGAACTTACCTATAATTCTGCCCCTTACACATTCCTTTGTCAGTTGAATTTCTCGACTCTCCAATAACAGATAAGTTCAATAAAAGTATTTTTCTATATTTTTTCAAATTTCGTGTTCGTAATGTAAATTTAAAATGAGTTATAGTTGTTTTTATTAATATTTCAAATTCAACCATTATAAGTTTAAATTTTCTAACTTTCCTTCTTGCTATATTTTGCGCTTTTATCTTCTTCCCAACATAATAAATAGTCTGAAAGATATTGATTCAATTTCAAATCATGGTTCTAAGGTTTTAACTACTTGTTTTCATTCCTTATCTCTCTCTTTATATATATACCAGGCAATGGCTTCGCTACTAAGATTAAAATTTAAAATCTGAAAGAAGCAGCCATGGTTAAATTTTATAAAGTTTCTGAACTTCGCCAATTATAATAATTTTAAAAAGGAACTCTAAACTAAATTTCACCCCTTTTAAATTATCATGTTGTTAAAATATAGTTATAGGAGAAGATATATAAAGATAAATTTTCGGAACTTCACCATTTGTAATTCTTTAGGTTTTAAAAATTCACAAAATTTCGATATTTATATTTTGTGAACTTCACCATTTTGTTTTTTGATATTATAAAAGAATTATTAGAAAAATCGATTAAAAGTTTCCTAAATAAAATACACGGGATTCCTCTCGTCAAATCTAATGTATCAAAACAGAAAATGTATCTCAAAATACCCTACATAAGCTCGCTGACCAACAAACTCTCTAAGACTTACAACAATTATTATCTAAAGTCTATCCGCAAATCAAATTCTACTCTATACCAATTAATACTATCTCTCTTAAAACCTACTTGTCTCATAAGGAGAAACTACCCTTGCTACTCAGGTCCTCACTTGTTTATCAATTTATGTGTGCAAGTTTCCAAACTCGCTACGTAAGTAAAACTACGCTACAATTGAAGCTGACGATTTGCAAACATAAGGGGGTTTCCGACTACATAGAAACACCCATTGCTAACCGGAATTCTCTGGCATAAGGAATCATTCGAATACCTGTACCTCATTATTGTCCCCCTCAAATTTGAAAATTTTGGTTCTCTGAATAAATCCATAGATCTCATTTTGGAATCGCTAGTTAGTCAAATTAAATTCGAATCAGTCGTCCATACAACTTTACATCTATTAATTCAAATATCTTAATTTTAGTTTGTTTTATAATTCATTTTTACCTAAAATGTAATAAAAACTCACTCAATGACCCGATAATTATAATGTTCTATTAGTTGGTTAACCATGTTTCAGTTTTTTAAACAACTACTATGTTTAGCTCAGTTCAAATTTCCCACATATTAAATCATTTGATTCCGGTCCTTCTCTCAAGTTGGTAAGTATTCATTCATTGATTTCATTTTAATTTTTGCTTTGTTTTCTTAGTTTGTTTTATAAATTTGCAGTGTTTTTTGTAAGTTCGCATTGTCCTCTCTCGGTAATTTTTGTATTGTTTTCTTGAAAATTTTACTAAACTATAAGTTTATTCATTATTACATTGTCGGATTATTTTCTCTCAAATTCAACAAACTTTAAACTTATTCTCAGTCAGTAATACATACGAGGGGCGGTCAATAAGTTTTGCAATTCGGATATAAGGAAACGAGATATGAGAAAGAGTTGTTTTATTATTTTTTAATATAACTACCCTCGACTTCAATGCACTTGCGCCACTTGTCCCTGAGCTTCGAATTCCCGACAACCAGAAATATCCCGACTGCTGTTCAATCCACTCCTGGACGGCGAGCTGGACATCTTCATCGTCCCAAAACCGGCGTCCACGCAGTACAGCTTTGACCTGGCGGAATAAAAAGTAGTCGCTAGGGGCCAGATCTGGACTGTAGGGGGGATGGTTGAGCTCCTCGAACCTGCACTCGCACAGGGTAGGTTGTGCAACTCTGGCCCTGTGGACTTTGACGACGTTGAAGTCGATCATGGGGCGTGAGGTTTGTAGGGAGCCAACGGGCAGAGACCTTGCTCATGGTTAAATTCTGGTGGATGATGTTGATAACACTTTCATGTGATATTCCAAGTTCTCGCTCGATTCCTTCGACCTTAACCCGGCAATTTTCGATGATCATCCTCTCCACACGGGCCACATTGTCCTCGTTGGTCACGTCTGACGGGCGTCCTGGACGGGGGTAATTTTCAAGGGACTCACGACCATAGCGGAACTCCCTATTCCAGCGAGCAATGGTTACATAGGAAGGGGCGGTGTCGGTTCTATGTACACTGCAACCATGCATTCAAGGATCGCTTTTGCATTCTTGTCTTCCTTGGTCAAAATTTGATCAATGATCTGCGATCAGCGACTGCTTCTTAAATAGACGAGGCAGGAGCGTGCGGCTGCAGGTCCTGACTTGTCATAACTTGTCCTAACACCCCCACAAACAGCCATCCTCCTTCCTCTGTTTTGCCCTACCGATTCACTAAACTTATTGACCGACCCTCGTATATCTCTTGATGTATTATAAGCTTGCATGCTTTTATATTGTTTTACTCCATTATAGGCTGAAGATGAACATAGCTAATGTTCAAAATGTTCCAAATTATATATGTTCCGCATACTGCTTCTGGCTTTAACTTACATACTAAAATCGAGGTTTCCGAAGGATGTCTCAATTTCTACATTTATATATATATATATATATATATATATATATATATATATATATATATATAATAATAATAATAATTAAAGAAGCTATACAAGCGATTTCGTTTTTATATAAACCCAAAAATGATCATACATAGATTACGAATGCCCTAAGAGAGAGATAAAAAACTAGCAAACGCTAACCACTCGGCCACTATCCATAACATCCGAGTGCATTTGATTGATTTATTTCTATCATTCTCTCGCGTTCATGGTATATATATATATATATATATATATATATATATATATATATATATATATATATATATATATATATATATATTATGTAAACAGATAAAAGTGCCACAACCTGATACTTTAATGGCGTACTTCATGTTGTTTTTTAGGCAGACCTACCTTATGATGCATCGCCGATTTGCTTCCCGCGATCGAAACGGAAATTGCCAATTCAAATAAAGATTAGTGCCAACTTCTACGTTTATCGATAAAGACCAGCTGAATGTGCATACATATTGATTCAAAAGCTTACACACACACATATGCACTAGTGTACTTAAATTATTACTTCTTACTTGCAGAGTCCTTTCATACGTTCATACAACCAATCTATGGAATATCGATCAAAAATAACAATTTCTAGATGAGTGCTTGACAGTCTCGTCGCCTTAATAATTACCTAAATTAAAGTCCAATTTAATTCTTTTTCATCTCACCTTTCTTGAACTCATCCCGCGACTTGAACTGTCACCACCCCCTTTCTCTCTCCTACCTCTTTCAAACTTACGCCCCTATCTTTGAAGGACGAGAGTTAGATGCCTAAGAAGCTCTTTGGTTTGTACAAAGCTAACCTCCGCATGGGAGAATTACATTAAAAGGGGAAATGATAGGTTAGGAGAGAATGAGAGCTCTTCTTTCCTCTCTCTCTATTTCACTTGGTCTCTCAAGAGAGAGAGAGGAATGGGGGGAAGGCCAATGAGAGAGATTCAGGGTAAACTATTCCCTCTCTGACAACTGATCAAGTAGCAACAATGACCGTATGAAATTAATGCCATCCTTTACAATGAACTTTGTTCTTACCTCGAAAGATCCAAGACTTAAAGAGCATCGAGGGCCAATTTATAGCGAAATGTGCGGATATACACAGAATTTCATATCACAGAAGCCTTGGGAAATACATTTTACTACCGAGATATATCTCATTTTTTATAGGTTTCTATGGTAGTAGATATAGAAAAAGAAGAGACTAAGAGAAATGACACCCCGGTTATGAAATACATCCATTGTATTAGTTTAAACTTGTTATTATAGAGATATTTGATTCTTCAATTCCCAGAACTTAAGAAAATCCCTTGACACGGTTTGCCTAATAGGAGAACATCGACTTCTAACATGATAGAAAGAAAATATCAGTAAAATGAGAATAAATTGATGTTTTTTCATTGTTTAAAGAAGATGATATGTGTCGAGACTTTAAACACTAAGAACTTTTCACCTAATCACTTTAAATTAGAACACTTTTAATAGTAAAAAACTACTGTACGCAGGGATTGTATGCAGTTAGTATGAAAATGAGTACCTACCTTCACACTGGCTTAGACACGCCTGGGAGACGCTCTTCATACAATCACTTACTTAGTGTGGATGAAGAGTGTACCAGAGGTGTGCTCGATGCAGTGTGATGGTGTCTTTTCATTATGTAATTTCTCCCAAAACACTTTTAAAGAGTTCCAAAAGTAGAGGCGGAAGAAATTCATAAAAATAAGGGGGAGGGAGAAACGGACTTGTATGATTTCTAAACACTTCATTATATTCTAAAAAACAACACGAATACGAGGAGTATTAGTACTAAGATTTTTAATCCGAACCCCCCCTGAGAACATTCAGACTCGATCGAACATCTCATTAGTGTTTTTCCCTTGCTAACGCCGACATTTAAGGTGATCAAACTAACTCGAATCGGCAATCCAGCCTAGGACGCAGGCGCGGAAATTGAACGCCTTATCCGCCTTGCCGGCGAGAGCACCAAAGTGTTTCGTTAGGTAGAGATTCGACAAAAGCAGTTCAAGATGTGATTATCAGTTTCCCCGGTGCTAAAATCCAAGGGATCCCTTGAATACAATAACGTTAAATAGGCGTGCATAATCACTAATATAACAGATAAATCAGCGTAAATAATTTATAATATGATAATTATGGAATTGCCTGAAAAAAGACGGTAGTAGTAATTGTGACCGCGGATCTGCAGATCCATCTGCTATGTGTCAAACAAAGCAAGAAGGCAAACCGAATTTGCAAATAATATCTAAGTAATTTCATTAAAAAGGTAATAATGTTGCAACTCTATTGGCCCATCAATTTTAAAAGTCCATAATTTAAAATCACTTGTTGAATTTTATTTCAAGATTTGTGACATGCACTCACACGTTGTTGTCGATGAAATTGAGGTCGAACCACTGAGGGAGCCAAAATTCCTGCGACTATAAGTTCATGTTTGACCTCAAACACTCTTGCACGGACTTCTGCTGAAAGACTTAGTCTGCCTACTTCGTGATCTTTCTCAAATAGGGCAGGACTTCAGTGGCCAAACTGTCCCTGTAATCGGCCGCGGTGAGCCTGTAACCGGTTGTGAACCAGATCGGCGGTATCTTCTCGCCATTCGAAGCATCGACGCCGAACAGAATTACGGAGACAGGGTGCTTGTTAGTGGACACGTAGCGGACCTCCGAGACAGCTTAGCCGAAGCTTATCACGCGGTTGTTCTGCTTGTTGATGAGCAGATAGTCGGATAGCCAGTAAAGATCATTTCTTCAGACAAAAAGAGAATTCGATTTCCATGACTCTTCAAGTCGTTAAGAAAGCGACGACCGCGGTAAGAAATGTTGTTCTCACATAGGTTCGATAAGAAGAGGCCTATCCACGCACCTCAAGCTCTTACCGCCCTCCTTGTTGATGGCCCTGGATATTGTTGCCAGCGAGATGTTCTTCTTCTGCGCGAGTGATGTCATTTTGTGCACCGGAGCATTTTAGAAGGCTTTTATCACATCCAAACTGTTGACAAGTTGAGTTCTGTCTGAACGAGGTCAATCTTTGAGGTCTTTCTCGTTCTTGAACCTTTCTGTGAGTCTGAGGAAAGTCACCCAATGGACGGTGAGCAGCATGGCGAAGTCGAAATTATTGTGGCCCTCACGCTTAAAAGCATAGATCTCGATTATTTTTACTTCCATCTTGACACAACTGCACACAATGGAAAAGACGTTGTAATGGCACATCCTGGAAAAGTAGAAATTTAAGTTTATTAGACGCAACGTTTTTCACCACACTCGTAAACTTCTCGAAAGATAAAAAATGAGTGTAACAGTATTTTTTTAAAAAAAACAAGCTCTATGTCAAATAAGAAAGATAAATTTGCCCTCAAATTCTGAATGGCTGTCGATGTTGAAAACAAATATTTGTTCAACGGAATTATATATTTATGAAAAGATGATGGAAGAGGTAACTGATGGCGCCATTATTAAAAATAGGCACAGTATCACCTGTGATCCTTATTACACTTTCTTAGACCCCTTTTGGCAGCTTACCAAACAAAATTGCAGCTTAGTTAGAAAAATCCCCCAGTAAAGAAGAGAATTACCAGAAGTAGTAAAAATGTAAAACCAATCCATGAAACTGTGGTTTTGAAATCTACATAAAATACTAATGTCACTCTTACATCATATCAGTGCATAAGACCAAAGTCTGTAGTGATGTTGAGCACATTACATCAAGATGTTAAAATTCCTTCTGAAAATAACCCCGAAAGAAACCTGATACCATAATTGGTGCCGCTTTAGCGTGTGCACTACTGAACCTTTTTTATTTAACGTGTGTCGCACCAGGATATTGTTAGGTTAGGTTTAGGATAGGGTTGGTTTTAGTTAGGGGTGGCTTTGGATATCTTTAGGTTTGGCTTAGACACTCACCCAGAAAGCGTAACCCAACCTAACTTTAACTTAACCAATTTTTTATATAATATTTAGAAGAATGACCAAACACTTCAAAAGACAATGTCAAAAAATTGAACGTTTGAGCCTAATTAAATTACAAATTTTAATATTTCATAATTTTATGATTTCAGTAAAGCAACAGCCGGTTACTCGAGTGATTAAACTGTGTCATCTTTAGTATTACGATATCCTTTGTTTTTTTTATAGAAGCATAATCATTGTTTTTACCCTTAAAAAATTACAACTTACGAAATTGCTAGAGAAAGAACAATGTCTGGGGGGTTTTACCAGTGCAGTGGGTTTTCAGAGTGATTTGCAGGGAAACGTGAGAGTCTTTCATGTATGCAGTTCCTCATAGATCGATCGGCAGAAGCATTATTATCTATAATTAATCCTCGCCAGAGGCGGTATAAGCCTTCGCCTCTTAACCACTCGCAGAACTTTAAAGATCCAGAAACAGTTGCCCACACAAACCAAATAGAGTCGCTTTGGGCCAAGGCAAAAATGGGGAATAAAAAAGAATGTGGAGCTACTCGTTCTCCGATCGACTCCTTTATGCAAACCCCCCAAATACTTATAACATAGGAATGATACTATCCATAAATACCCTAATACGAATATATGCAAAAGTATGCCACAAAAAGTGATAGGACACACGATAAAGTACCAACCCATACTTTTTATAGCAAAACCAAGTAAGGAGTAGATGAGTTTAACCAAATGGCAAGGCCTTATTCGGTCAAACCATGAATAAGTTGATGGTTAATGCATGGTTTCATAATATTTTGAATCTGACTCTTATAAACAATTGGGTAATATACAAATGTGCTTAAAATCAGACATTAGCTGACGAGAATATAATAGTTGCTGAGGAGCTTTGTAGTGATTATCTGCATGGTCTCCCAAATACTATGAAATGCCCAATTAATGATACTAGTACACCTATGAATAAATTCTCACATCATGTGCTAGTTCAAACGTCTAAATAGAACCAAAGAATTGTGTGGAGTTTGCAAAACAACACATCGTTGCAAGTTTGCGGTAAAATGGTGTGATGAATAGTGTTCATAGATTTTAAATCTAAAGTTTTTTCATATAAGAACTAATTTCTTTTTTAAAATGCAGACAATTATGACATAATCATTAAAAAATGGACTTAATTATTCCTTTAGTAAATGTGTTTCCGCAACTTTCTTTATTTTTTCCTAAAAATGTAAAAAAATATTTTTGTTGCGTCCATTGTTACCCGTCAGGCCTTAAAGTTAGCTGAAAAGTTCGGTCCTCCTAGAGTTAGTAGTTCGCTGTTATTGTCAAAATCGTCTAGATTAAGCACAGTAACCAAGTAACCAAGACGGGTTTTAGGCTTAGAAAATAAATTAAACAGCTCCATAGAAATTTCTAGAAATACCAAATTCAGATTGGAGATGAGTGTATGGCGAACTAAGCCATACACTCAAGATTTTGAAAGAGTTCGATAATCTGTATTTTTAGTTTGTAAGGAAAGACTTACCAGAAGCAATGGGTTCAAACTTAGGTGAAAGAGAGTGTACATTAACCTGGCCAAATATTTTAACATACCTTTGACTTTCAACCCTTTGTCCACAAAATTCCCCCGACAAACATCCACGGCACTTTAACAAAAAATCACTATTTCTTACCACAGTTATGCCATATTAAACAAAAGATAGCTATTTTCTTCCACGCTAAATTGTCCCTTCATCACGATGGATTGTGATGTAGTGTAGCTTATGTTACCCTCAGGTTTCATGACCGGGCATAAAGTATCAAGCACGTCGCCACACAAATCACTTACACACAGACAAATCATCCACTTGCTCTACGGTTATCCATTTAGCGTTCACACACTTATTTGTGTAATTAAACAGTCTATTGCTTTATCTAAACCTATAAACACCAGTAACCACACTTTCATATATTAGGTTCCCAAAGTTCTTCTCATCATTCATTCCTACATGTTCTAAACACATTTATAGCCTCATTGAAGTCTTTCTTCACGCTGTATATACGCCTTCTCATTCCTCACTTTATCCATTCTTCTCAATCCCTCATCTCTCTCGATCTTTCCTTTTTCTCTCCTCCCATGCAATAACGTAGAGTTTAGAAGAGAAATTTAAATGCACGCCCCTATTCTAGACTTTTCACTTATTACTATATTAATTTTTTTAATAATTTTGGTGCTAAATTAATGTCGCATTATCGTTCCAGAGGGTAATAAAAAAAACCCTATCTAAAAAGTGTTCCGGATACTGAATGCATGTCAGCAACAATGAAAAATGGAACACAGCCCATGTTTACATACACTGAAGAGTAACTAATATTTTGCCGAATGACCTTTGTTAGCAATTACACCCCATATATATATATATATATATATATATATATATATATATATATATATATATATATATTTCCCATTTTGATAATAGTGCAATTTGTTAGCCATTGAGGCTTGAATGTAGAAATAAGTATCATTACAAAGAACAATATTTGAAATTTTATTAGCTAGCATTTTATCATTCGAAATGACCACCACCGGAATCTATGCATTTATCAATAGGATTGGCAAAAATTTTTTATCGCATTCTACAAAATATTGACATTGATGGAGGCAATGATTTCTCTAAACTCATTCTTCATTTCTGCGATATTAAATGGTGCAGCTAATATCCTGTCTCATGGTCCTCAAAGAAATAGGGTCCACACCATACTATTATATTTAGGGAGTACAAAGGTTTTTGAATGTGATTATTTGGCTTAGTTAGTGGCCACTTCTGTTAATTCTCTTCATTTGGTATGCCTTTCAGGTAAACGCGACATTCATCCCTGAAAATTATGTTGTTCAATGCTAAATGTTTATCATCGCAAATTTCTTTAAACTTGATGTATTCATGAAAAGTCATTTGCGTCGGATATCATACGGAATATTGATTTTGTTGAAAAAAGATAGCTGTAATGGAAGAATAGAAGCATTCTGAATATTGGAAAAGAACTACTTGCATCATAATGATGAGCACCGTGTATCAAAGGGTCGACATCATGACTGGTACTCAATGCACTGTTAACACTGTAAAGGTTGTAAGACATGACTCGGGCAGTTGCAACTGGGACTAAGAAGACATGATCAGCATAAAGGAACAAATCAAATGTTCTGACTACCACCGCAGGCAGGAATTCATCCAAAGACTGCAGGGCAAAGTGAGGCAAGACCCAAGGAAGTCCTAGCTTTGGCAAGAGAGATGAACGTTGAAGTTACCACCATCAAGCTAGCATTGAATGAGGACCTTCGCTTACACTCGTACAAGACGCACAAAGGCTAAAATCTGATAGCTAAGGAAAAGGAGAACCTTATAACGGAGGTAAAGAAGTCTTTTGTGGAGCGGAGGACATTCTGGTTCTTCTTACATGAAAGAAAACATCTGCCACGAGCACGTGCATGACATCAAGAACATCAGGTGGCTTGCCTATAATCCATGCGATGTTCTACGTATCATGAAGACTAAGTTTCCTCAAATTGCGATGGTCTGTTGGTATGTCAGGAGTAAGGGACACTATGACACCTCTCATCCTTGAGAACTGTCCTAGGCTCAATTTAGACGGCTATCTAGAGCTGATAGAGATTCTGGCGAAACCCTAGCTGGGGAGGGTTGCTGCTGTAAGAGCATATCTCTGGAAAGATTTAGAAGTGGTTATCGGAGAATTTCTACGACTTTATTAGCCACATTTTCTGGCTTCCGAGATCCCGCAATTTTAATCTCATGGATTACTCAGAGAGGAGCGCGGTTGAGAAAAACACCTGCCGATCTTCGTGCTACTTCAAGGCTGAGATGGAGGCACAGATCATCGCACCATCTTGATGCCGGGTGAGAGCTGAGGGTAACTATTTTGAGTAAACTGTTATTTTATAACCATAATCTAGTTGATAGTTATTTTTTTGAATACATTTATTTTTGGCTGAGATATTTCTTTTTATTTTCTTCTATCCAAACAGTCAAATTTATCCCGAATACTATAGCAATAAGTGCAAAAATTCCCAAAGGAAAATGAAAGGCGGATTCCAAGTACTTTCGAACTTGTTTAGTTCATTATCAAGGAATAACGAAAAATTTTTACAAAGGTGAAACAGAAGAGCAATGCCCCGCCCATGTACAACGAAAGGACCCAAAATAGAAAAATAATATCAAAGACGGATGTGAAGTATAAAACCAAATAGATAAGGTCTACTTCCGGAAAATTCCAACCTGTGCGCAAAGAATGCAGACATTTATGTGACTAAACTAAATACATACATACCCGATTGTGAATACATAAAAAAAGACAAGAGAGACATAACTAAATTAATAAATCAAAGAGCTAAGATTTTAAATGGACAATTTAGTTATAAATAAGCCTTTTAATAACAGGGGCCAGTTTAAAGAGACCGGGGAATATATTAAAATTAGGCGAGTAATTAATAAATGAGCATTAAACAATATTTATTTGAATGAAGTCTTTAGATTAGTAAATAAATTAAGCCGAATTCCAATTCCCCCCTCCTTATATTGTATTTATGCTGCGTCAAGCGTACAATTAATGATTTTCCGGTTTGCCTAAAGTATTGCTTAGGGCAAACTGAACAATCAACAGAATAACCCCCCTTCTCCCCCTATACTATTGTTATTATTATGAATCAACATTTTATACATGGTAGACTGATACTTGAATATGACAGAAATATTTTACTTTTTAAAAGGCGGGGAAGCAAAGAAAAGGACTCAGAAAACGGTAAAACAAGGGGGTTCTTAATATTGTATGCGGGGGAGATTTCCATTCTATAAAAGGAGTCTTTACATATATATATATATATATATATATATATATATATATATATATATATATATTTCTTTTTCTCTCGATATTTTTCAAGGATATAATTTTATTGGTTCACAACCAGACGAAGAATAGACCACTCACTCCACATTCTTTCACTGGAACATATGCCTTACTTCCAACACGTCACCACATATTTCATACATTTTTCAAAACTGACCCAACAATTCTCTCTTAACATGATTATGCAGTTTTATATTAATCCATATTTAAGAAGATCGCGGGGTAAAGTGTTATAGTGATGTGGAATCTGAAGGAGGGCGTGTGACTTGCTACAAAACGCCTCTTCTTTTGCTGGGAAATGATGATATTACTAGTTCATTAACAATATATCGGAAGTTTAGACGGCAGCAGGGTTTTCTAATAGCCAACGGTGATCTAATTACAATTTGAAAATTATCTTTTAAAATCTCTCTTTGAAATATTACACACTATAAATGTTTAACGGTAAACCTGTTTTAGTAATTTTTCTCGTGTAAAATCAAATCATACATCGCATTGATTGTAATTGATTTGCAAAAGTTGTACAAAGGATAATAAATGTCATGCTATTTCATTTTAACTAGGGCTTTAAGGATGGACATCTAAACAAACGTAGGAATTTCTCTACAATTTTTCTAGAAGAAAGATAACATGACCAAAGACAAATAAAATCACTCGTCGATCCGGTCCGAACATCGTTAATATTATTGAGTGCTTCTCTGGCGACTGCCTACTAGGTCAAAAGTTGCCGTACACCCGCTAAAGCCTACTACCAGGCTAGATTAAAAAACAAATAACAATATGTAAAATAAAAAAGATAAAAAGAAAGAGAAAGGCTAAGTACATGCTAAAAAGCAAAAAAATCCAACAAAAACAACAATAACAAATATAAAGAAAAGAAAGCAAAAAAGCGACAAGAAGAAAGCGCGCTCCGGCGTCGGTTCTAGGCCCTCTTTCCCCTGCCGCAGGAACAAGCGACCTACAAAACAGTCAGATAAAGTGGAGGAGGCCAGCATCCTCCAAAAAGTCGTATACTTCCCAAGTCTGTGTGCACGAACCAGTCCCGAGTACAAGGAACAAGCTGTAGCGACTCCATTCGTCCCGGTATCGGGACAGGTAACGTGCGCGAAGATCGTACAGACTTGGACATTCAACAAAAATGTGCCGAACAGTATGGGAGACACCGCAGTCGTCACAATAAGGCGTAGGTGAGCGCTCTATCAAATGGCGGTGCGTCCCATGAGTGTGTCCAATTCGGACACAACATAAAGCAACCTGAAGCCGTCGCGGCATTGGGAGTAGGTAGGCAAAGCTCAATGGGTAACCAGGATGAACTCGACAGATGCTCTGAGTGGGTTCAATCGTTGATCAAACAAAGCCAAATGGGTACTTTGGAGTGATTCAACAGATGCTAAGGGAGTGTTTAATGGATGATCAGACAAAGCCCAATGAGTAACTAGAAGGGGCTCAACAAAAGCTCTGAGAGGGTTCGATTCGCATGATTGGAATGGGGTAATGGGTTTTCAAGGGGTACATCTCCACCATGAAATTTGTTGGGTAAATAAGTAAAAAAAAAGGCTACAAATACAGAAAGTGAAAATGTTGGAAGATAAATAACCGCAGATTAATGCAATTAAGGATGTTGAGGATATTTGAGCATTCAGACCTACAGATTTCAGCTGCAATATATCTTCCACTGCTATTATTGACACACTAATACAGAAGACTGGTTCAGAATATATAAAAAAGATAAAATATGCTGTGAAATTACACAGATATTTGTGTGAAAAAATCTTTCTCAAACACGAATATCAACCATTACCAAAAAAGAAAAGAAAACATACATCGCAAACATCACAAAAGAAGTACAGAGTAAATAAAAGATAGAAACATCAAAACAAAACAGAACACCTACACAACAAGAATTTAATTTATATTCATCACACTTAACCGTTCCCTCTCCATCACACATGATTCATTGATTACTTACATTCTCAAAATAAAATCTCCACAAAACACACAATGCAACATACATATGGAGCACTACTCAAACAAACCTTTCCAATCAGAGATAAAATAGTGAATGTCAAAACGACCCGTCGATCCTAACACCAAGATTCCCAATTCACCTGAAAAAACGTTCAGTTACCTCTCAATTCTCTCTTAAATTCCAACCATCAGGTCGTCAAACTTTATCAAACATTCCTCTGAAACACCTCAATTTTATTCATCCCCGAAATTTGAAAACACTAGTGGATCAACAATACTATTCCCTCAACTACAAAAATCACACTACAATTGTCCACAGAAACTTACTCAATCAACTGGTAAACAACTGCTAAATTAACTAAACAATAAACTGAATACTCAGAGAATTCAATATGACCAATAAAAAATAGTCAGTAGTCCATCTCTTGTACTTAGTTTGAATTAGTATAAATCCATGAAATAGTCGTTGTGTACAATATTTCCTTCACCTCCTAATTTTGTTAATCTCATAGTCACCCAAAGTTTAATTATAATTATGTTAAAATGTAAAGATCAAACTTTAGTGTGACATTCCCAGCAACTCTACAAATAAAGGCAAAGCGCGGAATTCTGTAGCATCCAATCATCGCGAGGAAACCCCACGTTTTATAGTGAAATGTGCAACAGTATTTTAGTGTACAAATTTATATTAATACACTGCAGTTTTCTAGCAATATTTGCAATGTACGTAACACACTAAAAAGCTCAACACCATTAAATATAACTAAAAATACCAAAATGACCTGAACTAACAATACTAATTTGCCAAATAACTCAAAGCCATCTAATAAAACCCAAATAACCAGATGCTCTTCATAATCTTTATCAAGTTTACCCAACAATCCACTGAATCTAATCTAAACTACGTAAGGCAGAAAACAACTCATAACTATCAAATAAGACCAAGAAACCAAAATACCTAGACATAGATGGGCCACAGTCAGAAAGATGGTAATCATCAAGTAAAACTATCATACCTACACACATTACATAGAAAACAGCCAATTTCATGAAATTCACCTCCTACAGGAGAAGGGCCAGAGCACGATTTTTGATTCAACGAATTAATGTACTATTTTTCTCATTTTATGAAAATTCTGACTCGTTAATAAATCTACAATAATTTAAATATTCGATTGATTATTTCTCTCATGTAAATTTTACGATCTATAGGAAAAAATAAATATATATATTAGTCTCAATACTTTTAGCCATGACTTTTTCTCATTGAATTGAAGAAGGAGGAACCAGCAAAGAGACTAAAATCCACTCATAACTAGTTCAAAGTAAGGTAAGAAGTGAAAGTCATAGTGGAGGATTGCAAAAAGGAAGAAAGTATATGTAAACAGAATTAGTTTGACACCTTTTTTTAATTTATATTTTAAAGTAATATTTATCTATTCTATTCACGAACATATTTCTTAAATTGAATTCAATTACTTAGCTTGCTAAACTGTTCCATGATCGTATTATCTAATTAAAATATTTATTTATAATTTATATTAGTGAAACTTTTTAGTATTTTAAAAACCTCAATGAGTTGGATGCACAAATCCTACTCCTTCAGTCAAAGTCAATTTAGATTCCTCATTCTCTCTTCATACGATTTATTTCTAAGCTAAGGTATTAATTTCGTCGCTCGACGTTGAACACATTCTAATTTTATAATATCTTTTCGCATAGTTGGAGACCAGAATTGTATCGCATACTCCAAAAGAGTTTTTTTAAGCGCTTTATATAGAGGGAAGAATGATATCTCTTGATTCAAACTCAAAATGTCTAGATACCCGTATGTATCCTAAAACCCTTCTTCCTTCTTGGGCAGCTACAATATATTGTTTATGAAAATTCTAGATCACATAAAATTACGCCACCTAAATCACTGTACATGGAAACAATATTTGAAGTTTTACCATCCATATAATAATCTATTTGGAGATTATCATAAAATATGCATAACTTTACACTAGTTCACCTACTTTGAATTCATATGCGAGCATTTTGACCAGTCGACTACTCAAGCTGTCTTTTTTAAAAAATTTCAGTCATGATTGCATTTTTTCTCTCCTACCTAATTCCGTGTCATCAGCAAATTTTTAAATTTTACATATATGCATGTCAAGATCGTTTATATATATTAGAAAATACAACGGAACAAGAACAGATCCCTGAGGAACGTTGCTAATGACCAAAGGTGGCCGATCGACCTTGCGAAATGTGCCTTAAAAACTTGTCTATTTGGAAGATATTTTGGCCTTCTGCCCAGCCGAGTGTTTAAAGGCTCCCTTTAATTGAGATCAAAGCGGTTGCTCGCTGCCTTAGTGTGCTTAGTTCGAATTACACCCTAGCTCGGATTTTTTATAAAATAGGAAATAACTATTCCCGAAAAAGAAATTATTTTGTTTTCTCTTTCTTTCGGTGTGTTGGATTTATTTTATCATTCTCTCGCGCTCATGAGAGATATACATTATGTATTTGCTGCGTATTAAACTCGATTTCTTTTTTTTCCTTTGAACTCCCAATTAATTTCTCTCTCTTCCTCAGTCCCGATCGATCTTGCGAAGCGTGCCTTAAAAGCTTGTCTATTGGGAAGATATTTTGGTCTTCCCCGTAGCCGAGTGGTTAAAGACTTCCTTTAATTGAGATCAAAGCGATGGCTCGCTACCTCAGTGTGCTTGGTTCGAATCCCACTCCAGATCGGATTTTTTCCGAAGTAGGAAATAACTATTTCCGAAGAAAAAATTATTCCGTTTTCTCTTTCTTGCGGTGTGTTATAAATATATACAGTGGGACAAATAAGTATTCGTAGCGCTCTAGAATAGGTATATTTGAAGAAATATTCTACAAATAGAAAAGTCAGGAAGCCACAAAACGTTGAGCCCAATGGACGCCATATTTTGTACTAACTCTTCCCTAGATATTCTGGGATCTTTATTAACAGTTATTTTCTCATGAGTGCTCGCCCGAGGGGTTATTTTTCTCGGAGCGCCCATCCTTGGTTTGTTGGTGACTGCAGCTTGTTCCTTCCACTTCTTGATTATTGACTGCACCGAATTTACATGGAAACTTAACTGCTTCGAAATCATCCTGTATCCTTTAGCTGCCTCATACTAGTTCACAATTTTGTTTCGGAATTAAGGAGAGTGTTCTTTCACCTTCAGCATACTGATATTCTGGAGAAATGCCTACACATCGCTTGCTTCTGTCGAAATGATCGCTTGCAGCACCGGCAGCAGATCGTAAGCTCTCTTACTTGTTCTAGAATAATCTAGAAGTAATTCGAATCACAGAATTTTCGAGAAGTCTCTTATGAAATACAAATAGATCGATGTTACTTACATATATGTTTCAAGTACTTACTTATACCACTTTTACGAACTTATTGTTCCTATTTGAAAGTTTTGCATTAGTTCATTAAGATTATGGTATTTTTCGTTGGAAATTCATGCAGACAATATTTTTTCAAGGTTTTGCTGCATTCTGATAATCCTATATGTATAATAATTCTTAAACTATACTTTTTCTAGAGCTTTACGAATATTTATTTGTCCCACTATATATATATATATATATATATATATATATATATATATATATATATATATATATATATATATATATTAATGAAGAAAATTATGGTAGATAAGCACTCGGTAATGAAGATATACAAAAATTTTACAGTTACATCATACAGTCAGCTCAGATACCACAAATTTATTGTTTTTGTACAACATATTGTAAGTTTTAAAGTAACATAGGGTATATTACTCTAGAAATTTTAGTAAAATAGTATTTATGATATATAATAACATGGACGTTTTTGTATTTATATAGTGTGTTGCTCTAACTTCTACAATAGTTCGGTACCTTTGCAGCAACCCAAGTGAGGAAGATCCACGGAAGCTTAGCAAACTAACATATGAAGAATCATCAGACATGTCTCTAACGATTCGATAATCACCTGGTTTGTTCTTGTAAATTTAATGGCAGCATGAGGACAAATTATAGAGTCCTATATGTAAAAGACAGCAGAGGAGGATTCTAAAATCCTTCTCCTCTTGTAAAACTACAGCTTTTATTTAATTGTATGCGTAGCATACCTACATATTTTCAATTTTATGATCTTAAATCCACCCAAAGTGGTGGCAATTGTGGTGGAATGAAGATTTGTTATTCAAGGAATTAATGTCTTTTTTTAGTTGAGTGAATATTAAAACTCCTTAAAGTTACTTAAATATTCCAGATTCTTTTTAAGCAAGATGCTTAGTTATGTGTAGTTTTTTAAGTTAGTGATGCCTCAGCTTATTGTAAAGTACCTAAATATTGTTTTGGTCCCACATCAACGATTTGGAGGACAAAGTTTACAAGGTGTGAATGTTGCTTCATCTTTATTGGCTTGAAATGCCCATGAGCCATTTATGGAGAGAAGAAAAGTTGTTTGAAACTGCAATATTAAATTCATAAAACAATGAATTAATCTCGAATAAAACCATATTCCTTTTACTATACGTGATTTCCAAAGTTTTCCTTGAATTAAAAAACTACATCAAATACCTGACAACCTAAATGTTTTTGGGTGGCAAAAGAGAGAAGGAACCCGGTAAAAATGGAAATCTATGGGAGATTTTGAAAATAAGTTCTCATAGTTTGCTCCACATCAAAGAAAATCGAAAATTTCTCAGTTAGTAAGAAAATGACCGTTAAAACATGGCACACTGAATTAAAGAATGGTTTATATAAATAAAACTAATAAACTCTAGTGACCCGAATTGACCTCGACATTTATCTAACATAAAATCAAGGCTATAAAATAAAAAAAATTAACTATTGAAAAAATATTAATAACATCTATTCAATATAATGCCATTAGATTATAAATGAGCCTCTTATAAATCATCAATAAAGTAAGAATTTCATTTTAGAACATTATATTTCTAGTAACTCTAGCACGGCAGTAACATTGTTGTTCAGAAGAAGTGCAGTTCGGACCAAGGTTTGGCAGGAATCAAACGGTCTTGGTCCTTTGCATGATAAAAAACAAATTCAGAATACTTTCTCTACACTGCAAACAAATGAGAGCATCATAACTTTCAGCTTATTATGAGATATAGTGATGGAAAGTCAAGTGAGGTGAAAAGCGTTTCAACCATTTCTTTCCTAAAGGATTTTTCTGAGCTACTGAAAAAAACACGACTGACAAAGGGAAACAGTCATGACTCAATTAATACTAAAGAGCAGGTTTTATGGGAAGCCTTGAGAGAAACTTAATTGATGTGAATAGGGGTTTGAGGTAACAAGGGGTAACAAGAAAAAGAGGTACCCTAGTATACCTTACGATCCATTCAAAGAGGTTACCTTTGAGTAAACACTTGAGCAGGCGTAGTCCTCTAAAGGGTCAGAATGACGCTCTAGAAGACCACTTACGCCACGCTTCAAGTCTCCAAGCGGCTATTTTTCAAGACTTTGTCTAGTCTTGACTTGAACTGTTCAACAGAGTTGCTGTTGACAACTTCGACTGGAAGTGCGTTCCAAGTGCTGCAGATGCTAGTAACGCTTCAGTTCAATTTTGTAGACGTCTCGAGGTGCGACATCTCGAGACGGATACAGAGACTAAATGTATGGAAATGCAAAATAATGATTGCCAATCCATGTGGGGTTAACGAGATAATCGCAAAAATAAATAATGAAATATAACGCAAACTACATAATACAACAAAAATACAATTAAAGTCACTAAACAGCCGCTGCCCAAAACAAAGTATAAAAAGTTATGAATGAGTATCTAGTTGCAAAGCTTGGACTGCAGGTGGTTCTGCTACTATACATCCTCCTCCTATTTTTTCTTCTCTCTTTCAGATCAACTAAGGATAAGTCATTTTAAAAAGAAAAATATTCCTCTTCCTTCCTAATTCAAATTAGGGATGCCTTATCTTTACTAGTGACTAAGGGAGATAGGTTGTTTATTTCATTATTCTGGGTTTCAGTGACTTTATATTGCTACTTATATTTACTTGTCCATTAAATATAAGGTTAGGTTAGAAAAGATAAGCCATCTATAGGATGACCAAGTTTTGATAAGCCATCTTTAAAATGACCGAGTAAAGATTTACGTGTGAAATATGACTAAAGGATCATGATCTAGTGGACCTGTGGCGAAAAGCAATCAGATAGGCACTCAGAAACCTCAATTACCCCTTGTGACATTGGTTTGAACTTGATATCTCAAAGAAGTGGACGATTTAACACCAATAGCTTCTAGGTGGCACCACCTGGTGGTAAACTCATTTAATATTTGAACTCAGTAACCTCAATTACCTTTGGTAGCATTAGTTTAAGCTGGTACATTGAGCCAGTGACTCGTTGCGGACAGAAAATGAACACAACACGAGATTTGCATAACCCATAGGTCTGCTTACTTCGCCGCAGTTAAAAAGGAAAACTAATCCTCTTTTAATATTTTCTTTTCCATAATTCATATTTTATATTCCCCCTTAGTTTATAAATGGCTTATCATTACAAGCTCAATTTAAATTTAGCTATCTTTACTTATCACATTTCTTCACAAGTTTCTGCCTAAAAATTTTGTGTCGGAGATTCGCGCATTTTTCTCGTTTTGAATTCAGAAAATATGGAATCAACCGTCTCCTCTCACTCATACCCCATATACATCTAATTCAGAGTTTTATGGAGTCCCCAACCCCTTTTATCCGAGTCAATGAGTGTATATAATGATTTAGAAGATTTATTAATCACTTTGAATTTTAAGCTAGGGCTCCTGCACACCCTCCAGCTCCTATGTATCGGACAGTTCTAATTTACCAACTGAACAACTTTAGTTTCCTCGCAGAGATAAGCTCGAAGTGGTAGCAACCTTACTCATTGTAGATCTCCACTTAGCCACACCACCTGCAACGAAGTTCACTTTAATTCTTTGGTGTACCATATGTGGCACATGGAAAGTTTCAAATAATTTATACCCGACATGTTGTGAGATGTCGCATTAAAAAGTCAAAACAATTAGGGCAAAGATCCTAACGCTAGAGGGAAGGGTGGGGGGGGATTGTTTGTTATTCTCCTCTTCTCGCTCTTCGCAGTCAAGGATGTAATGGAAAAATGCTTTAACCATGTTATAACTGCTGAAATGCATCTGAATAATACAGCACAAACTTTATTTTTGCCTATTCAAATAAATGAAGTGGAGCAATGAAAAAACTTCCTCTCAAATATTTATAAAAATAGCCCTGATGAAGAATGTAGCAGGGTTACACATTGTAAAAAAGTACAGATGCTGCCCAACACTAGTGTAGTATTTATGGTTTCATTGTAGGAGATAGAAGGTAATTTTCCTTAATTTGCCACCGTGTTGAAAGGTATGTAGGAAAATATTCAAAAGGAACGAGCTAGAAGCGAGAAACTTTGACACTGAAACAGGAAAAGGTTTAAGTGAATTTCCTCAAAATTCTGGTTTTAAGCGTCGCAATTATACTCGTCTTCCACACTCATAGGAAGAACCCAGAGAGAGTACAACCGATCTCATACATCTTTGGGCCCCTAGCGAAAATGCCCACGATGATCATATCAGTCATCTTTATTAATTTCACTGAGGAAAAATTTAATTTACATTAACATAAATAAATACCGGAAGAACAAATTTTAGTTATAATTAATAACTTGAAGAACAAGGAAATTGAAAAAACCCCGGGTAAAATAATGCATTTGAAAGACTGAATCATATTAAAACATGATAAATTAAGCACTCAATTCTAACTACTCTACTAATTAACAGAGAATAGTATCATTAACATATTTGAGTTTCATTGTTCGGCTAAATAACACCTTTTGCGCTTGGATTTTATGGAACCTGTTATTGTAATTTCAAAGCGCACCCCCCCCCCCCTACCCACACAGCAAAGAAAACATAATTGAAATATGCTTTTAATGCTTATTTTCGAAGCTTTTCACTATAAAGGATAAAAATATTATCATAATAGGGCAGGTCATACTTTGGGGCAACCATATATTTTCATTAAATCCTTTAATGAGGGATGCATAATGATAGATTTTCCGGTGTAGATTTTGAAAAAGAACTTTATTTTGTTATACAATTGCTCCTACCTACATCAATTTCCATTTAAATAAAAGTAAACTTTTCCCTTTCGTCACGAGCTTATGTAGCCTAATTTTATTTATAACAAGTACACACAAACACAAAGTAACTTCAAATTTACATGTTTCTTGAGTGAGAAAAGTGTATGCAAAGCTCCACATATAGCTGCATGGGTCACTTTGGGTCATATTCAAAAGTTAAACTTCACCAGAGCACACAAATCTTGCTTTGACTCATTCCTGGACATCAGACGTCTACTTCTCTCTTGTGCCCTAATTCCTCCATCCCTCTCTTCATGTAAGAAATACTTGGAAGAAGCCTGAGTTACCATTCTTACAACTCTATCAATGCTCTGTGTGTGACAAGGTCAGTCAGGTACTTTTATAGGAGAGTCAATGAAGTTTTTCATTTCAGAAGTACCTAAAGAGCAAGTGAGAGGTGGTTCAGAGACATCCTCTAACCAATTGATCAGATCTCCAATCCTGGTAACATCACAATTGATGTCTGGTGTCCTTCTAAGCTTTACAAAGCAGTCTTCCAGTTGAGTATCTGGCCCCCTTCTCCCCTGATGGTCTGGATTCTTTTCACCCCTTCAGTTCTCTCCGCCTGATATTCAGAGCATAGGAGGGTTTGGAGGATGGCTTCACTGTATGCATACCAAGCATATCTCTTAACAGTTGGCAAAACAATATCCAACACCTCCTTCCTCTCAAACTTAAGGCAGTGAAGTTGATAAAGAATGTGCCTAGGTCCCTCGGTCCAAGATGATTAATCTTAACGTTAAACCAGCATGGGTAATATACACCAATGATGAACTCAACAATTAGTCGTAAATTCTTAAAGGCTTTTTCTTTGAGCTCATGCTTTGATACACACAGCTGAAAACGATTGTTAACTGTGGTTTACTGGTCCTATTTCCAATAGAGAAAGCCCTGTAGGAAGCACTACATCTCTGATTGCCGATACAATTCTATAGCCGTAGTGTTGATGATGGAAAGATCTTGCACCACTTCCTGGGGCATCTTGGTAAGAGGAGGACCTAAAAATATTTGAGTGAAATTTGGGTTGATATCGAAGTCTGTAACAGAGTCAAGGAGCTTTCCTATTGGTCTGAAATATCTGTTGTCAGATAGTGCTGGGCAATCTAGGTTGATAATTAAATGACGGAGAGAGAGTTCCCCAGTGTGCAGGTTACAGAACAACCAAACAATCTTTGTACCCAAAGATAGCCTGATTTTTCACATTACTCCAGCATTTACACCTGTGTTTACATTCGTGCAGTCTTCTCCAATGGCCATTAAGCTTTTATCCAAGCCCCTTTCCCTCAGCCATCCAAACATAGCCTTAGCGATTTTCTTTGCATTTGGTTCTTCTTTTGTAGCCTTTTCTGGGACAAAGTGGAAGAGGTAATTGCTCCCAGGCCCACTGATGACAGTGTAATACTCCTCCCCACAACAGGAAATTTGACATTACTTCCCTACAACTAGAAATTTGACAATTGCATGTCATTATATCAAATAACTTATCTAATTTTGCAATGAACCTCTCATTTACTTCAATGTTTCCTTTACCAAGGGAAACTTTTACTGCCTCCTTCCACACCTCCTTAACCTTTGATATTATTGTGACATTTTGATTTATAACAGGTGGTTTGAAGAGAGCATTAACTTCGTTCCACTGAATAATCAAGCCTGATACATGTCTTTTACCAGCTGGTCCACTTCATAATTTCTCCGGTCATCTTCACTTTGCTCCCTCAGGTAAATGCCGGACCTCAAAATATCTCTTATTGTTGGTAACTCAGACACCATCAGCTCTTGCCCAGTCCCAACAAAATTAGTTAGATGAGAACTTGATTTGGACCTTGTCTTGATTTTCACCATTGTCACACTAATCGTAGCTATATCTGCAAATAAAAAGATGGCACTTAGATTAATAAATAATCTCTACCAAATAATTATATGTTATTCTAAAATGATCCACAGCCTCTACTGGCATTCAAATAAAATCTAAATGCTCTATAAACAGTTAACAGTTACAATAGTTACTAGAACTGGCAACACTACTGGAATATTGCCTTCCACTGAGTAATGAGTCCTTGCTACTTGCAATTTTGGAGTTAGACGAAGCTAAATTAAGGGTTATTTTTAACAGGTTTCCTATTTCTCATGGCTTTCTAATACATTTTTACAGTTTTTAGTCAAATATCTTTCAGACTACATAAATGTATTAATGATAGAAAACGGTAAACTTGATCTTTTATGGGTAACTAAAATAATAGTAAAATATATCAAATGACATAGAACTAACAATATTTCAACTTAAAATTGATGTAGGTTAGATCAATCAGAATTTAACTTTTCTGCCAAACGTATGTTCTTTTCACCAATATTTATCATTTGAATACCCCTCATCACCAGTTTCATAAAATTCTAGAGATCACCCGTCCTATTAACATAGCCTCTCCAAAATAATTTTATTGGTCAAACTATAAATTAGTAAACTAGGCCATACCCATTTGCTAAAAGAAAAGTGAGGAATTTAGGTGAAAAAAATTGATTTTCTCAATTCGAGTACAGGCACCTGTACAACTCGAATTAGTAGTGTACACTCATCCTATCCACTCCTTCATAAAACTCCAGGCGTCTTCAAGAAAACTAGAAGGATTAGCGAAAAATTAGGTTAATTATCCATTTGAACAGAAAAATATCAAATCTTGCGTGAAAAATAAATAAAAGTGTGAGAGAGGACATGTAAAAGTAGAATAAAAATAGAAATTATTTATTTATAATTATAATTTATTTATAATCATCTTCCAAACCTTTGTTATTAATTGGCGTCTAGGCATACCCATTTCCATTCCAGAGAGGGTTCCCGATGTACACGGCCTCTCGTAAGAGCAAACAGATTCGTGACTTTTCCTTTAGGGAGACGCATTATTTTTAGCTTCTAAGTTGAAAACCTACTAAGACGTTTACAATGGCTGGGGTCCTATAAACCCTTGAACACATTGGGTCTCCCAGTGGTTGTCGAAACACATTTAAAAACTGTAAAATGTTTATTTTATTCATGAAGAAATTTTGGTTAGATTCGGTTTAAACACACAATGAAAAAATCAGCTATGCTTTCAAATTGAATAGGTTAAGGTGAAGCAAGATTTAAAATGTCCTGAACGATTTGTTCCACCAATTCAGTATTCAAGCAAATAGTTTTTCAATTCGTAATAAACTCACTTCCCAAATTAAGTGTTATTTTTGAAAAATTCTGCGTACCGTGCTATTAATTTACTTTAAAAATTAATTAATAACACTACTGTTTCAGCCATGTACTTTTTCATAAACCAAAGGTAGAAAACAACCTAAGCGATTACGATGTTTTTGATCAAATAAGCACAATCACATTTCGCGTCCTTTTTCACAAAAACGGTGCTTGCGCAAAATATTTTTTGTAAAAATAGCGAACTGTAGTAACATTGTATTTAATTTGTCCCACTAAGCCAAAAACAAAGTTTTTGAGGGTGTTACTTTCTTAAAAGATGACAACGTACTTTTATTGAATCCGTCGGACACCGGCTATAGGCAAGTCATTAGAAGCTTCTTCCCTTTGAAGCTAAAAGAAAAGTGTGGTCCTAAAATAAAGAAGACCCACATAATCTCCCATTTAAATACTCTTATATGTAAATGGTTAAAGAGGTTAAAGCTACTATTATACTTAAATAGCTATATTCCTATTAACTATTCTCCAATGGCTACTATGGGAAGAGGAAGTGACACCATTAAAACAGCATACCGAATCCAATACAATTCACTACAAAAAAAGAAGCAAAATTACAGAAAAATACAAAGATATAAATCTTTTGCAAACAGCCATAACCAAATAATTGGAGATCTACCTCAAACTAACGTCATTAAATAAAGTTTTAATGGTTCCTGATGCCAATGCGCCATTCTTATTTTCTGCAAATTCTCCTCAAAAGAATTTAATGATTCCTTTTTTAAAAAAACCTCTCCACTAATTAAGGTCTTATTCGGAATAGAACATATAGGAAATATGCCGCTATTATTCCTTCCCTATTTTTCTTTGACTTTTGTTTATAGAAGCAAAGTGGAAAAATATATTTTGGGGATTTCAACAGTTCCGAATATAATAATTTTCCACTTTTTGGTTATTTCGTAATTGGGCTGGGAAATGGCTGGTTGGCGCGTCCATTATCCACTAACTTTCGTCTGGATTCTGCTAATAAGTTTGAATATTTTGTAAAAATCTTTGAATTAATTAGTATTTTACTAAATTTTGTGTAAATAAAAAAATCGTTTTTGAAAAATAAGAATTTAACCATTATTTTTTATGCTTCAACTTAAATTTATAACTATTGTGTATGCATTATCGTTTTAAATTAATAATATTAGTAAAACTAAATAATTTACAGAAACACAGGTAGCACACATGAAGTTTATCGATAGTCAAAAATTGTGACAAGTAGAAATTGCTAAAAAAATAGAATGTCAAAAATATGCTGTCTAAAACAACATAAAACTAAATGCAGAGACCAAGAGCTTGGTGGACAGAAATATTGCCCAGCGAATAGGCCCTGACTTCCCCACCTTTGTCAGAGCATGAAGTGCCACAAAACCAGACATCTGTCTGACGAATCGTCAGCTGCTATTCAATTACTACATGGAACCAGTCCAGGTACCATGTAGTAACCATATAAAAGATCATACTCACTATCAACAGGAACCCTATAAAGGTTCTAGCTGTAGTCAGAAATAAATAAAGAAGAGCAGACTGGACACGGTACGAGCGCTTTCTCGAGGCCTACGATCCGCCCAACTTGGATGAGGCAATTTGTGAGAAAATCGACGATGCACTCGACGCAGATAAGGCTTGTATCCCTAAATCCGAGTATAGGACCATCTCTACCTACAGATGGACCAAATACATGAAGGATTTATACCATGAGCTTAAATTATTGTATGAAATCCACATCAGGAATGCATCAGTTCACTCAATGCAACAAAGTAAAGAAATCAAAGAAGAACTCAACCAGTTGATCCTCGAACAACAATGGAGAAGATACGATGATGCGATCGATAGCCTTGATCACGAAGCAACTCCCAAAGATTTTGGGAAAAAGATCAGAAATCTCAAAGGATCGACTGGGAAAAAGAAGATCGAGTTACAAAAAGAAGATGGAAACATCGAAACGGAAGCAAGAAGAATTGAAGAGATATTCCGAAGTTATTAGGAAGAGCTTAACGAACAAATATACAAGACGCACCCTCACCACCTGGTGGATAGACTGCGTGACCGAGACGCCAAGATTCTCAAAAAAGAACTACTCGGCGCGCTCCGCTCATTCAGACAAAAAGCACCAGGATAAACGGGGCTTACATAGTTAAACATTGAAAAGGCACCAGCTAATGTCATCGAAGGGATGAGAAGTATATATAACGCCTGTCTAAACACGGGAAACTTTCCATATGCTTATAAAACGGCTAAGATGATTTTCTTGCCTAAGCACGGAAAGGACCCAACGTTGAAGGAAAACTACCGGCCAATTTCACTTCTAGAATTTGGCGGGAAGCTCTTCGAAAAGATCCTCAACCGAAGACTGGTGTCTTACATGAAGGAGAACCCCCTCTTCAACCCACATCAATTTTGGTTTAGGAGGAAGTGAAGTACGGAGATGACGATTAATGTGAGCACGGAAAAGCTAGCCCAAGCGAAACGAGAAAGAAGTTACGTGGAAATTGTTTTTGGGATATATCAAAAGCGTTTGATAAGTTGTGGCAACGGGGAATGCAGAACAAGATCTTACAACTGGGCTTAAGTGAAAACTTAGAAAGAACTCTATGTGACTACGTCATGGAGATAGCGACATACATCAGTTTATGGTGCACGGATGGACCAAAGTTTCCGCTCACTGCGGACCTCCCGCAGAGGGGGGAGGGAGCTGTCTCCCACTCTCTACTTGATTTACACCGCTGATGACCCAGCCCCCTGTAAGCCTTACTTGCCTTAATATTCAATTCGCCGATGATTTTAGCCAGATAATCACTTGTCAATGGAGGAATTCGCCTTGGAAAGCTCGTATGGCACCAGCAAAAATTCAAAACTTTAACACCTACGAAGCCCGGTGGAAGATCCGCAAAAACCAGGAAAAGTTCAAAGTAGTCCCCATAGACAGGAGACTTGTTTACGATGTCAGGGTAGGAATTAGGCGTTATCCCTACATCACGGAATGCAATGTAGTCGGAATGAAGATTACTTCATCAGCGTGAAAGAAACACGTTCAAGAGAGAATTACCAAGGCCAAAACTCTATACATACTCAGAAACCTTCGTAAAAGCAATATGAAAAACATCTACAATGACTTGTAAGATCGACGCTGCTATACCCCCCTTCCGCCCTCTAATGTGTCTCGAAGTCATAAAAGAGGAAACTACAAATGGGGCATAATAAATGTATGTACCTAATTACAGGTACATACAGGCGAGACAGAAGACGCCAGGAAGAGCTGCATCGGGAGGCGGGGATAAATCCCAATAACGTTGTCATAGAAGAACGGACAAGGAATATGGTTAATCGAGAATTGGACGATGATATTGTCAAAATGATTAACCAGAACAGAAGAGGCATAAGTCGTGCCAGGTTTCCAAGCTTCGCTGGGCTTTTAGCTGGTGGAGCAGAAGTGACTTTCTACGCATGAAAATAAGAATGATTTTACTCAGACCAAAGAAACCGAGCAAGAAAAAAGATTACCCAATTATGAAACCTCACCGATTTATACAAGAATTCACAGATGAAGACCCCAAAATACCGAAGAAGATATCCAAGAAAAAACAAAGGTACTAAGCACAACACTAAAGTGATTAAAGTAATTTATTACCAAAACAGCAAATGTGCATACCCAAGAACATTAATTTCTTTGAAGACAAATGGTTTGAACCACAAAACCCAAAAAATATTTAAAAAGCGATAGGACTGATCACTAGGCTCTTAGCATCTCTTTGCGCTCAATCACACTTCATTCTTTTTTCACCACCTGTCTATTTTCTGCTAATTGACCTTTACATCCTTTCTTTATCTCCTACCCATACTCTTACACCAATTCAATTTAATTTAAGAGCTTGGTATCCAGGAAGAAAAGTATGATTAACCGTTTTACAACACAGAAAAGACATAAACACTGGGCATGGCAAAAGTCCTGTTACACTCTTTACGACCCTCTGAACAAAGTCCTTCGCCCAGAAATACATTTTCGACCCCAACCACACTTGCCCGGTGCTGGTCAGGTGGACCGGGGCACCGTCCTGCTGAAAGAAGTAATCCACCCTTTTCTTGATCTGCCTCACCCACGTTTGGGGTTTCTTGGACAAGATGTCCCTATAGTCGGTGCGGTGAGCCTTTAGTCGTCTGCGAATCATACGAAGCCAGGACGTCGAACATCATCACAGAAGCCGGGTGCTTGGTCGTAGACACCTGACAAATATTGGAAACATCCTGGGCGAAGTTTATTATGCGGTCATTCTGTGCTTGTTAATGACCGGATCGACCGAGCAATCCCGAAGTTCTTCTCGCATACGGTCGGTGAGCATAGACCTTTCCATGCCCCTAAAGCTCTTTACGCCCATCAGTTTGACGGACCTAGATAACATGGCTAGCGAGGTGATGTTTTTCTTTGTGAGTGCAGTCATTTTGAGCTTGGAGCACTTTCAAAAGCCTCTCTCACAGCCAAACCAATGACCACATGAGGTCTACCTGAATGCTGTCGATCTTTGAGGTCTTCCCGTTCTTGAGCATCTCCGCGACTCTATGGACGGTCGACCGCATGACCTTGAGCTACTTGACAATGTCGGGCTTGTTGTTGACTGTTTTAGACTGGTTTCAATCATGAGACACCTGAACACAATGGAAGAGTAGTTTTAAAGATACGTGCTGAAAAGTAAAACCTTAAGTTTATTCGAGACAACTTTTTATATTACACAGGTAAAACTCTCGAAATATAAAAAAACGAGTGTAACAGAACTTTTCCATTAACCCGTTATAATTCGGGTTTCCCTACAAAATAGCAAGAGCAAAAAGGTGGCAAGGCGAGAAAGTAGCAAAATTGATTGATATTCAACATGAAAAAAAGTCTTCAATGAGACCAAGATAAAAAATGGACATATGTACAATGGTGTTAAAGATATCTGGTAAGATGAAAGTAAATAACAGGTATGTAATAAAAACTATTGTATTGTTGTTTTATATGTAATTATATTTAGATATATCTTAGAAGAAATTATTTAAACATTTAACATTTTGTAATAATTTTGCAAATTTTCAGCAATTCTGGGGTTAATTTTGTGTGCTAGCAATTGTAGAAGCTTGATAGATGAGGTTCTATCATGATAAGAGGGTACCAGTCTTCAGGAGAGCCAGAGGAAATGATTTTATGGCAAGTATAAATGAAGTGCACAACTAATGCAGCCATGTGGTTGCAAGTTTTATACCCATCTTCCCTGAAATTTCATCACACAAAACCAAGAAATGAAGTTAGACTCCAGTAGAAAAATACCCATGCCATAAATTCAACCCCACCAATATTTAGTTTTGGTAAATGGTAATCACACCTATAGAGTGCACCTCATAGAGGCCAGGCTTAAATATAATCGACAACAACTACAAATACAACAGAACTGTAGGAAAAATTACAACAGAGTGGGAAAGAGTGTCAAATATTTGGGAAAATTAGCTGAAATCCATACCACGAAGAATTGATTATGGATGGAATTAAAGCAAAAGTGGGTGCAACTGACTGATTATCAAATTATTAAAAAGAGAATATATATATATATATATATATATATATATATATATATATATATATATATAAAGAGAGAGAGGGTATGAGAATGAGAAAGAGATGGAGAGAGAGAGAGAGAGAGAGAGAGAGAGAAAGAGAGAGAGAGTGAGAGAAAGAGTCAGTTGTCTAAAAAGGATAAAACATTAACTGCACCATATATATATATATATATATATATATATATATATATATATACACTCATGACCAAAACTCTGGAGCCTAATTTTTTTTTTCCTTTTTATAATTTACGTGATATAAATATTTTTTCTTATTGCACGTTTATTAAAAAGTCGCCATTTCCAAAATATTTCAATAAAAATGCTTCATGGTTTCGCTAAATCCAAAATCACTCTTTGTTCCTGTTCTTGTACCACGTGAGTTTCAATCCCTGGTACTCTGCTATATTTAATCAGAGGGGTAAAATGCTGTCAAATATCTGTTGAATTGCAAGGAGAAAGTTATTAATGGTATTGCATCAAGGAGCCCCGCCCCCTCCCCCATGTTTAGGATCATTAATGATTTTTAAAAGACTGGTAGATTCTGATTGGAAAGAGGCAGGTTTGAACGCTTCAGCGCGCAGTGAGGCGGAGACTTTTCGACAGAGGTCTCAAGTCGAGAAGGGGTGAGAAGAAGCATCGTCTCACCAAGAAGAATCTTACGGATAGCCTCCAATTTTGTAAGAGAAAATATAGGGAAGATCTCACGTTAGGAGAAAAGGGGAGCGCTTTCACGAATCCTGTAACGTGCCCACTGTGAACCAAGCGGACACTCTCCCGGTAAGAAGCTGTTTCTCATCTAAGGAAACTGAAGCACTAACAATTTTGTCAAATAATACTGATATGAACTTAACATGGTAGCAAAACGTGAGTCATCGACACCTTTTTCCAAAGGCTCATGACTAAGTTGGGGATGTTAACTGTGTGGAGGAATCTCTTTGAATAATATTATTTCCCCACCTCCTAAGACTGTATTTCAAACCGTTGACACTTCCTCGTAAGGAGGCGCTTGGTTCATCGCGCCCGATAACGAAGGTTAAGATAGGCTTAATCTATCTCTCTGTTTTGAATAGCTCCGGGTATATATGCACCCACTCCAGTCTGACGGACAGATTCGGTTAGAAGAGACTTCCCCGAAAGGAGTGCAAATCAACGAGCTATCTCCAAAGAAGTGTGAGTGACGGTCGCAAGCCACGGAAGAGCTGGACATCACCTCCGTATCTTCTAGGCAGGGAGAAGAGTCTCGTGCGCCAACGTCAGCCTTTCTCATGCGCCTTTGGATCAAGGATTGGAGAGGCCGTCCTCCGAAGTTCTTCTGGTGACCAACTACGACAAGAGGCCAATTAATTTGCTCGCTCAAGCCGATTGTGGAGAAATCATCTCCCTCCCCCCCCCCTTCGAAGTTCGTTCGGTGACCTGATGAAGACAGGAGGCCCACATCTGGTGACCTCTTACGACAAGAGGCCCATTATTTTGCTCAAGCTGAGTGCGGAGAAGTCATCTTTTCCCCTTTCGAAGTTCGTTCGCTAACCCGCTGATGACAGGAGGCCCGCATCTCACCACCACGAGTTCGAGAAGAGTAGCCTCACCCCCTATAGGTTCTGTGGCTACCGTGAGTAATCAAGGTCACTAAGACCTCCCTCTAGTTGTTCCACCTTGCCCTCGAGTTTGTAAGGAAGTAAAGCATTTATTACCCTCAATATCCCATGATAACCAGTTCCTAACCACGGTTATCTAATTGGTATTCGGAATTTAAGTCCATATCATTTTATGTACCATTTATATATATATATATATATATATATATATATATATATATATATATATATTGTTGTTCCCTTTAGTTCGTGTGTATTAAAAGTCTATTTTTGTCATTGTGTTTGTTATATTTCTTGGTTACGCAGCTGCCGCTATCTATTTAATCGCACTCTTAGAAACAATAACAGTTGTCGCCTTGCTTAGCCTACCTTAGTGCCTGTGTGCGCATATTTACGTACACTTGTCCATACTTCGACAAACTGTATTTTTCAGCATGACGGCTCACCTTGTCACAAAAAACACAAAAAAAGCTCACAAAGTGCACGTGAGTCAAAGTTATGCAGATACACAAACAAAGGAAAGGTGAAACACGATTTCGAGTGCTTTCGTCTTTATTCTTAAAGCTATTTTCAAGAGATGAACAGGAGGCTGGACATACATTGCCTTAAATAGTGGAAGGAGGGATTACACTACCCACCTCTGAACCTTAATAAGACGAAAGCGCTCGGAATCGTTTTTCACTTTTCCTTTGTGGGTATATCTGCATATATGTCTATCTATCTATCTATCTTTCTATCTATCTATCTATATATATATATATATATATATATATATATATATATATATATATATATATATATATATATCCATATATGTATATGACAACTAAACTCACAAATATCACGCCATTAGAAATAATGGAAGAAAAACCCACTAAGAATGACCGAAAATGATTCCGAGCCGTTTCTTCTTTATTATTTCTAGATGTTGTTGAGAATAAAGACGAAAGCGCCCGGAATCGTTTTAATAGTTTTTCGTGTCATTATTTGTACTCCCGTGCTATATTTAGGAATCTGTTTACTCTAAATGGCTTCCTTCATGTTGTCCTTTTCGTAAACATATGATCCATCATCGCTTTCCTTTCCTTTGGATGAAGCTGTCATTTTCCTTTTATTTGACTATCTCTGTTGTTGGGCGCATAATCCTGCGCGAGAGAGTCTCCTACCGACGCTACCTGCTTCCTTATTCTTCTTCTCTTTGTTTTGTTTCATATTTTAGGGGTTCTTTGTTGTTTAGTTTTTTATTTTGTTTCTTTGTTTTGCTTGGTTTTCATGAATTTTAAAGTAGCCTAGTACTAGGCTGAAATTTTACTTGGGGCGACTTGTACCCTTATTAGTAGTTGGCAGATGGGTGCTGTAAATAAATTAAAAAAAAAACATCTCTCCCTTTCTTATTCTCCCACGTTGCGTTGTTTCCATGAACGAAAAAAATGAAAGGGAAGCGAGAAAGAGAGTTTTAGTCGAAACCGTTCCTTATCTGCCTCTCTGATCACGTCTGAAGAATGAATGAGCTGATAAAATTAAAGGATTACTTCAGCCAGAACTTTGTCGAATTTCTAAAGACAAATAGTTACAAAGCCGCAAATCCCAATTTGGAATTTAGTATACGATCAGAAATAGTTACGAAATATTTCTCGTGAAACGACTTTTATTCACTATTAATCCTCGAATAGAAATGAGTATAAAGAAACGTACGTGCATATACTCATACAAAGCGTATCTGTATTAAACTTTTTTCGAAGGGATGGCGCCCTTTGCTCCGCTTCCCGTGGCTAAACAAACCAATTGGTCCTGTTTGTTTCTTATCACAGTCTCAAATCTCTTGATAACTTTCGTATTAAATTGAGAATATATTGAATTTTTCCAAGCGATAGGGACGAACTTGATATATGTAGAGACTTTAACCATTAACTTTTAACCTAATCACATTAAATAAGAATCTTTCTAATGAGTTTTAGAAATAAAGAGGAAATGATCTCATAACAATGGGATGAATGGAGTTGGTGCGCTGCGATTTAAATGTTACTAAATTCTTCACTATCTCTTTAAGGAAAAAAAAAACAGGATCATTACGAGCCGTACTTGCGAAGTTTTCTACGAAACTATATTGAATGAAAACTTAGAAGGGAAATATTTCAATGGTAGCATATTAAGAAAAATGAAAACTAAGGTTGAAAAGCTTGGTCGTTGCTGTTAATTTATATACAATAGGGGAAAATTACATAGATTTTTATATCAAGATTTTAATGAGGTATGCGATTTAAATGGGCTTAGAATTTAAAATAATCAGATAAAATATTTGAAAGGTGGTGGAGTGATTGCATTTTACCCAATCAGGTCAGGTTTTTGAAGTATGAGCACATACCCAAAACTCCTATATTTCCGAATATTTGTTGTGAATGAAACACATAATAGCAAATATTGGACCGATTTACGCACAGAAAGTTTACAGAATATTTTTAATTGATAGCATGAATAGTACAATGCATAAAATAAGCTACTCATCGATGAATGTTCTATTCAGTGAGCTCCGATTGTGCAGAGCAGTCACCACATCACTCTTAACGCACCAACAGTAATCAGCCAGAAAGTTCACATCCCATTGGCCTTGATAGCGTTCCTCCATGACACCGATGTCTTGGTGAAAGTGCTCACCCTGTTCTTCACTGAAGTATCCGCAATTTTCTGGAAAATAGTCCAAAAGGGACCGAAGAAAGTGCATTTTCACTGACATACGCGCACCAAGTTTGCGGAAATTCTCCATTAAGTCATCAACCATCTTCTGGTATGAGGATTTTTGTGGTTACCAAGGAAGCTTGCAATGACTAACTTTAGGATCAGCCAGGCAGAGAGTTCAGTAGGATTTAATGAATCATCAAAACTAGAGTCTTTTATGTATTCTCTTATCTGAGGACCATCAAATATAACTGCCTTAAGCTTCTCCATGCTGATTCGTTTGAACTTGTGGTGGAGGAAGGCAAATCCTCCACCTTCCATGTCCAGTACTTCTACAAAGTTCTTCATTAGGCCGAGTTTGTTGTGTAGGGGTGGAATTAACACCTTGCTCGGTTCAACCAGAGGGTGGGACAGAACATTGTGTGACCCGGGTTCTAATCCTTGTCTTGATGGCCACTCTTGTCTGAAATAATGCTGGTTGTCAGCCCGACTATCCCACAAAGACAAAAAGCATGGATACTTTGCGTATCCACCTTGAAGTCCTAGGATGAGTCCAACAACTTTAAGATCTCCACAAATCAACTATTTATGTTCCTGGTAATTGAGAGCAGACAACAGGGATTGATGAAACCTTACTTCTGTTATTCAGAGGAACTGCCTTGAGACTTCTGTTAGACGAGTCAATAAAAAGTCTCCATTCCATGGCAACATACTTCATACCCATTAATTTCATCAGTTCAGCAATATTCTTACAGTAGATCAGTGACGACGCTTCATCGAACATAAAGAATTTTCTGAATTCGCTCTCGCGTTTCCGATACCAATAGAACGTTGTTCCTGCAGGCGAGTAAATGTTTCTCTCGCAGATGAGAACCCGGCAGCTGGGCAGACTCCTTAGATAGGTTCAAGTCTCATGTCAAGTCGATGAGTTCGGCTTAGGTCAATGGCACCGATCGGTCGTCCTTTTCTGGCTCGTATACACCAAACTCACCTGTATCAGTCATGTCAGTAGATTAGGAATCAGAACTAGATTTCATGATGATATCCGGCTCAGGAACAGGGACATCTGGTCCATGTAGGATTGGTTTTATGTCAGAAGGAACATCAGGGTATTCAACATGGTGCTTGATCTTGCGATTTATGCCTTTTAAATTTGTCATGCAGAAGTAACAGTCGTTAACGTGATCTTTCCCTTCCCTCCACACCATTGGGACACCAAATGTCATTCTCTTTCTTTTCCTATTCCTCCAATCCGGTAACTTCTCCACACATGTTTTGCAGCAGATATGGGGAGCAAATCCTTATCCTGGTCCCCTAGTTTGACTCCAAAATAAGCGTAATAAGCCTTTTTCACAAAATCCGTGATTTTAGCTTGACGGTGTGGAAGAACCACGTGTCCGCAGATGAAACAAAATTTGTCAGGATGGTTCTTACACTTCCGATCCATCGTACTGCACAACTCGACCTGAAAAGAGAAAGAGTAACTAGTTATTTAAGGTAACCCTTGACCAGCTGTGGCAAAAACAAAGCCCATATATGCTTGGATGATAGCGGCATCTGGAAAAAGATGCTGTAATCAAAATCGAGTGTATCTTAGAAACCAGACCTGACCAAAGAAAATGAATGATATTGTTGAATTCAGCAAAAAGGATCCTAAATCAGTTGGAAAACTTTAGACCTTTGAAAAAAAGTTTTGAAACGCAGGCCAGTTTTATTTATACTAATGTGTAACTTGAAAATAAGAGAAGTGAATTTCCAAAGCAAAATAGATGATTAAAAATAATAGATATAAAAGGCTAGCCATTAAAATTTTATCAGAAAATTATGTCGCGGATTTTTTTCTACAGATCAAATAATCAAACATAATAATCAGGTGATTTTATTCATCGTGAATTCAGTATTATTTATATAATTGCGTTATATTTTAGGAGTTTACTTATTCAAGGCTGAGCACATTTTCCTCCTTTACATACAAGAATCGCAAAGCTTCTTTAAAATTGATACAAGACAATTTTGAAAAATATGCCTTATAGAACCAAATAGAAGCAACGAGATTTTAGACTAAGAAAATTCAACAATAAAATATGATCAATAATCAGATTTGAGGGGGAAAATTTGATAAAAGGAAACAAGATTATTAAATGCACTAAGAAGGTTCATGTCGATAACTTTAGAAAGGGAATGGTCTCCATCTATGTATAAAGAAATCATTATTATCGTTGCATTTGGTGAAATACTGAAAAAGAAATTTTAATAGGAACAAAAAAGCTGTTAATCGCAATAACCCTGGGAGATTTGAGAGAGATACAAAAGAACTCATAGAGAAGAAAGAGTAATTTAATTTAAACTTAAAATTGCACTAAGAAGGTTCATGTAGATAACTTTAGAAAGGAAATGTGCTCCATCTATGTATAAAAAAATGATTATTATTGTTGCATTTGGTGAAATACTGAAAAAGAAATTTTAATAGGAACAAAAAAGCTGTTAATCGCAATAACCCTGGGAGATTTGAGAGAGATACAAAAGAACTCATAGAGAAGAAAGAGTAATTTAATTCAAACTTAAAATTGCACTAAGAAGGTTAATCTCGATAACTTTAGAAAGGAAATGTGCTCCATCTATGTATAAAAAAATGATTATTATTGTTGCATTTGGTGAAATACTGAACGAAAAATTCTAATAAAAACAAAAAAGATGTTAATCGCAATAACCCTGGGAGATTTGAGAGAGATACAAAAGAACTCATAGAAAAGAAAGAGTAATTTAATTCCAGCTTATAATATTTTACTGTAAAAAAAAACATACAGATGAATTTTCTTCTTAACCTTCGAGTGAAAATCAACTGAGATAAACAAATCATGAGCAAAAATTACTTGAAAAGTTAAGCAATATCAGAAAAGATTCCTTAGCTAAATATTATATAGTTACAAGTTCAAGGCCATTATGAGTGAGAACAGAACTGAGAGTGAAGAAACCAACAAAGTTTTCGAACCATTTTTCTCTCTTCTAGTCGTTATTCTTTAGTTTCTATCGTAAAAACTCAATCTTAATTTTCTTTAAACTCAAAAAGAGACTCGAGATTTTATTGAAAATAAAATATCCACTAATTACGTATTTAGAAATTTTTCTACGACAAATCGATTACATACTGTAGGATCATATAGTTATTGGGACCAATTGCAATTTACTCTTGAGTTTAAGAAACTGAAATTACTGAGTTAGATCACTCAAAATATTTTCGATATCTCCATTAATACTTGTATATTTCCTCTGAAATTTAAAATATCTACCGATTTTCATACTAATAAGAAAGATGATAAAGGACAAGACTAACATCATAGAAGACTGATTGGGATAGTATAAAAATGTAGAAGTATTCATTTAGCTCTCATGCTCTCCCATTATGCTGTGGGAAACTAAAGTAAGTTAGTTAAGTACGACCGTCTCCCACGTAACTCACGTTATGAAGCCTTGTTTTGATTGTTCAAATATAGGCGTTCCATAATCCCATCTCCATTACTCATTCTGATATCTCCTCTACAAGGTAAGTCTTCCTTATCAGCCGGTAGTTGGTTGCCCAACTTTGCTACCCTTTCGTATAGATGGGAGAGGCATCAGCCATCCACTAGTCCATCGGAACCTCGCCATTGCTAAGTGCTTGGTTAGAGATCAAGAAACGGTGGGAAACTACCCATTACGTCACATCTGACAGAACTCGCAGTAAGAAACCATCAGGAGCAGATGAACTGTAAGGGCTTAGCAATCACAAACGTGATGTTACCTCACTCTTTCCTTTCTAAATCGCTCCCAATTTTAAGACTCACCTACAAGTCTCAGCCTCGCCATTGGTGTCTCAGCATCTCTTTCTGTCGTAAAGATTGAAGCTAAGGAATCGATAACGATGTAGGCCATGTAGAAATCCAAATTTTATACCCCGCATCTATCATCCTAAATTAAAATGATGCCCCCATATAATATCCCCATTATAACATAAACTTTAAGCAGAAAATTTAAGGGAATTGAATTACAATCGCTGGAAAAAATAGTAATAAGTAGCAAATTAATAAAGAGTTATGAAAATCATAATAAATTTAGTTAAAGTTAAAATGGAAAAATGCGTTTGATTCGAAAACGATGGTATAATTAATAAAGATTTACAAAATTAAAATTTAACGCAAAATCCATCAAAATATAAACATAGAATATATGGGAGATGACGACAGCCGCTAACTAGTCCCTGACCATACATAGTGCGCCCGCTTATAGTTTTAGTTATTAGGTCATGGGATTATATGTCTCTTAATCTAGCCCAGATTTTATGGTCTTGGACACATGGATTTTTCGAAGGGCGAAGTTTTTACTGATTCTTCCAATGAGGTGGAAATAGTGTTATGGTTAATCTTGACGCCAAGATTTACTAAACCTTACGCAGATACCAGTTTGTACTTCTTTACTAATTAAAAAATATGATTTTATTGTGTATTTACTAAATAATAATTATTTTCTTTTTCACTACAATGGTGATATGGTCACTGCAAAAGATAGTGAGATGTATATGTACACTGAAGCTGCAAGGCATTTCGTACCGTTTAATTTAATATCGGTTCCCTTTCTGTAGTGTGAGTCATTAATGTGGGTAACTCCGGCACCCTGATTAAGAATAATTATGCCCAAAATGAGTTAGGGTTGCTCAGTATAAATGGAGGACGATCGGTATTGAATTTTTCCCTAATTATGTGTAACGGAAGATAATTTGGGTGGGGAGGTTGTTTGGTACTATGTCGCTTTCCTTTTGTGCAATAGCTACCTTATCATATTGTTCCCCTATTTACTGTTTAATATCAAAATATAGTTGTAAATAGCTAACTTAGTGATTATGTTATTTACGGAAAATATTGTCATTAATGAACTTATTTTTGACCAAATCCTTAGCATTAGTTCATTTTCTTAATTTTCTCTTACTTTCTTATTTTTTTCAGTTTCCTTATATCTTCCATTTTTAGAACTATAAAGGTTTCCTTATATGGAATTTTTAAGTGAGTCGGAATAAACCGCATTTAATTACCATTTATTACCTTGGTATCGCAACAAGCAGCTCCAGCGTGTCCTACACGAGTAACGATCTCAGATGCCCAGGATTCGCCTTTTACTATGAAACCATCACTCTTTGGCTCAATGAAATCCTAGGCTCCAGGGTGCGGATCTTCTCGGATTGTATTTTCGCCATCCTCAACGCGTGCCAGGGAAAGATACCTATAGCCTAGTTTCCCGTTGCAGAGACTTAATACTCATCCTGTTCAGCCGGACTTTCCAGACCTCATTCAGGAACATTCGCTACGTTCGCTCGGAGAATAACGGTGTCCATACCCTTAGGGTATATTTGGCCACCGAAACCCAGGAAGCTTTTTCTACTAACACTCTCCTCTTTCTTTACGTTTATATAGATGAACTTTTGTTCTATATAGTTTTTTCGTTCTGTTGGATTAGTCTCTACTTTTTTATTTGATAAATGATCCCATTTTGTTAGTATGGCTCATTAAACTACATTTAGCTTGACGCGCCTCATTTCGTACACTTACCTGGTGTTCTCCTTTCCTTATTGGTGCCCAGGCTTTTAGCTCTGATTTCTTCGTTTGTTCTATTTCTGAGTCAGAACCCAAAGTTTCGGGATTGTTCGACCTCAATTGCCAATTGGTCTTCTTTTTGTTCTTATTTTCCGTTTCTTTTTGAGTGTCTTTTTCTTTTATATTTTTAATGAACAGAGGTATCTTCCATTGATATATTTTTTTTTATTCCTTCCGCCGCTGCATGCTATTTTTCTCATTTTTGGTATTCATTTTATTAGATTTGCTACTTCTTAAACTTTGGGTGATGGATAATTGGTAGGAAGCACATTCGTATTCATTTTTTTTCCCGGGGTAGGTTTAGAGGTTCGTAGAACATCACTGAATTCGCAATAAAAGGGAAATCGAAAAGTACCGCAAGATGGAGATAGAAACACCCACCGAATAAAGAATAGTGAATATATCACCGAAGATTTCTTTACTCCTAAAGAATCCCTCATCTCCTTTACCCAGCTCGCAATCAAGAAAGAAGATAACTCTACTACTTGGACTCAGTGTCTCATGCAAAAACACTCCCCGAAGAATTGAATCGGTAACCACCAAGCCAAATCAAGAACCCTATCTGCCTATCTAGGAGTGGTACCAAAACTCAGTGACAAATTAACTTTGGTTACCAAACCATTCACAACAAGGCAATGACACCAATAAGTTAAAATTAACTTAACATTTTCTTTTCATAGGACAAGTAAATAGATTTAATTAACCTAGCAGACTTGCTTGCATTTGTAGGCTATGGTTATTAAAGTAACCTTGAAGAAGACATTGATATGTAAGTATTTGGAGAGTCCTACTGCAGGAGAGGCAATATTAAATCGAATTGATTCGTTTTACGGAAGAAATATATTTCATGAAACCTTTGTTCGAGAGTCTGCAGCGATGGAGATGCAGTTACTGAAGAGAAAATTTCGGGTGGTGTTATTAGAACACGCATGGCGAAATTAAGAGTTGCCAAGGGCGACAAATTAGCCACTGCACCATGAACTCGCAAATTCAGTGTGTTTATTCCCTGCTAAGCGTTTAAATTAAAGTGCACACCAGCTTGAATATTTGACTTTAGATTCGTCCATTGTGTATAATCCTACTGACATGTTAATTTAGGTTACGATAATTGACCTGTTATCGATCATAGGTTGTGTAAGTTTATGAGATACTCCGACTTTGCTCATTAGGTGTATTCTACCCAAGAAATAAGATTTTACACACCTTCTACAGAATGCTCTAGAACAACCTAACCGTTGGTTAAATCTAGGAGCTTTTTTAGGGCCACTATTATTTTAGTCTATTGCTCTCGTCATTCTTACCGCTCGATTTGATAGTTGGGGGAGCCCACCCACGATTTTATACCCTGAAATACAAGATAAGTACTATTCTTACTTTAATTTACTTAGGGGGCCTCTTAATGCCTACCTAGTCTCACGCTCTACAACCACCCTACCTGCGTGTTAGCATCTAAACGGGGTATCATGATCGTAATGTCTAATACGCCTTTCTTCTTTGCCTCTCTATTAGCTACTGCTTCAGAGGTCCGGTACAACCTACTCCCAAGCCTTCCTGTGGGATTTAGTGGTTGTTTTAGGCCGTTGTAAAGCTGAGAAGGAATTAAAAGCAGGGAAATTTGTAATTTATCGCTTTTAATATTCCTTCCTTCGGGGAGATGCGTCGTACTCAAATAGGCTAAGCGCGATTATGTTAACGAGTCTTCAGCTTCCTTTAAAAACAGGGAATGTCAACATGAGCCTTTTCAAGAAAAAAGCATCGACCCCAAACGATGTGTGAATTTGAATGTTTACGTTTATTCTGTATTTTTTGAAATAGGTGAAAATTAATTTAAGAGATATAAAGATGAAACTTGTAGAGGAATTCTAACATAACGCCACACAGAGGGCCAAGCGGACATATATGTTAAAGTCCCTCTTCGGAGAGAGCGAGAGAAGCGTACCAGAAGATTAGGGGCGTGAGAACGTTAGGCGTCTGACTAACAGTCAAACTGCCGAAGGGCTCTGAACTCTATTTTGATTTTCAATGCAAAAATCGTTCTGGGAGCCTTTTGGTAGTGTATTGAGGGATTTTGGTATATGTTAGGAACTTCGGCTTAATCTATGACGGTGTTGTCGTTTGTCGTGGTACAACCACTCTATACCATACACCACTCTTATATTATGTGTAGGGGTGACTTAATCACCTACTGCAACGTGAACCGTTGAATGACTGTTCGCTTGGATTAACGATCGACTAGGAGGCCACACTTGAGGCGTTGGGTTGGAAATCCTAAATAATCAAAAGAGAGCATAAATGGTGGCGAGATTTACTTGAATAGGCCGAGAGTATCGTTCAAGGTTAATTAAAGATGAAACAACAAAATATAATTTTATTTACACAGATTAAAATAAGAATACTGATAGACAAAGGAGAATTATTTAAATTGAAAGGGTCTCTTGATAATTATTATAAGGATGGATTCTCCGAATGGAATTAATTGATTAATGTAACTAGGCTCAGATCAAAAAGGGGGAACTTGACAATACTAATAATGGAGGGGGTTTCAGTCTTACGGGTCAATGACTTCGAGGAAGGTTCTTCTTGCGATGAGGCGAGTGGGGAACGATCCGATGAGGCGAGTGTGACACGATCCGAATGAACCTTCCGATGAGGATAGCCAAACTTCAAAGATGATGTTCGACGGGGAATGTGGGATTACTCGTAATTTCACTGGAAGAAGAAACTTCTTTTTCCTCCAAGGTGATCGATGGAGACTTTCTTCAGTTCGATTGAACGAAGGCAGACTGTTGCGCAAATTCAAAGGCTTGCCGTTCACAGAAGCACGTGGTCACCGATAAATTGGGAGGAGGGCCAGAGGTTGTTCTTTTACACCGTTTATAGTAAGTACATGTCGGTGAATTAGGGAAACATATACTCTTTAAAAGAACTAGAACAATACCTAGCTAAATCGATTATAAATATATGGGTCATCACTCTAAGGCCTATAAAGAAATCAAATTAGCATCCTGGAAGGATTACATATTTACAAAACATATTGCAAGTAAAAAATGGCATGAAACCTGGCTCTTCACCCTTTCATTTTGTCATCCTGGCAATAATAGTTTCAACATGGTGGCACAGGTTTGTACGCTTACAGGGTTTAGGTTTGTCGTAGAGATATATTTGCTGGCTGCCCTCCGTACTTTTTCCGTGTTAGAGTGGATATCCATTTAATTGGTTTGGTTTTATAAAATGCGCTGAGGTTACGTTGTTGTTGGTGTGAAAGCAGTCCAATTTGCTCGGTGGTAGTTTTATCTTCGTCTCTGTGGTATAACTATTTGACTTACCACTTAGATCTTGATAATCCCTACATTGTGTTTTTAAGGGGAATGTAAGAGCTTATTCTCAGGCTTAAATTGGGTCATGTGTTAGTTTGTTAGTAGTAATTAGTTGGATTATTTATATTTAAGATTTTTATGCATTAGTTCCCTATTGCGTGAGTTAGACCAAGTCATCATCTGTTTGTGTTGGTGTTGTACGACTAGTGATGTCTTGCACTGAAGTCATCCAAAATAAAAAAGGGTTCAGGTAGTTAGTTGCTTGAAAAGGATTTCTAGATCATGGCGAACGAGGAAGATTGGGAGAAAGGAGTACTGAGATACACTGATGAGCTATTGGTAATGAAGCCAAACTGCTATGGGGTTTGTGAGTGCCTTTAAATTGTGGGGGTTTTATGGGTAATTTTGATGAACGTAAATTGCATTAGCTTTGGTCGAATCGGTATTCATGGAATGGCAGTAATATTTGTTTTTTTGGGTAGAGATTGGAATTTGAGTGCAAAGTCTTACTGAAACACATGTACCTTGAATCTTGTTCATTGATAAAAATGGTCGGCAAGGTTTTTGGTGTTTACGAAATAGACATCATTCATATACAAAATCGGTCTCCTGAATCAAGAATTAACCTTCATTTTGACCTATCAGGTCAAGTTTTTAGTTATTGAACATCCTTTTTAATATATTTTGTTTGAGTTAAAGTCGATATTTTTTATACGTCTGTGTGTGAGTCAATGTCCATAAATATATAAGTATATTTGAGAGTTAATGTCCATATGTATATGTCATAAGTGTATATGTGAGTCCATATGTGTATGTTATATGTTATAAATTATTCACTATGTATGTGTGTACATCCCCTACATTGGGTTTTCTAGTTTATCGTAATTCTAGTTTCTTTTCCATTTTTCCGATTTTTATGTTGTTGTGGTAAACTAAGCAGTAGAAAATGAGCAAGATGTCTTGTTCAAGCAGGTGTTGCATTAATTCTCGAAATGTGTTTTTTTTCTAAAAATCGAAAAAACATCACTGATTTTGTTGAAAGAACATATATGGTCTATTTTGGGGCCACTCTGGGCGACCAAGATAAATATTGGCGACCAAATAGTATTTGCAAACAATATACCGATGGTATGGCGGGAGCCTAATAATCACGTGGACGAATGCTATTTGTGTGCCCTAAATTTGTACGGTATTAACCGGAAAACCCCCCGAAAAACACTTGTATAGCCTAACCTAGCCTCTGCTATCAGAACGGTTCCACACAGTGAAGAGCTTCCTGTTCCTATCTTCAGTGTCTTGTTTCAGATAACTTTGCCCTCACCCGAAGAAGATTCATCACCTGAAGATAGAACTAGTGATCAAGGATTTTTGAGTTGAGGCCTTACTTCAGCTAATCTCAAAGGAAGAGCAGAATGATCTAATTTTTGATCTGAACCTGCCAAAAAATTGTGCCAAACTGTTGGTTTCCCGACTGAAAGAGCGGAACCTTCTAGAGAATGGTGTCCGTATAACCTTTTTTTTGGAGTCGGCATGAGGAGTTCCTAGCTTTCCTAACACAAGAGTAAAGGCTGGTTCATTGCAGAGTTGTCAGTAGGCTTCTTGATAAACTTAGTTGTGAGGAATTCAACCCAAAGGAATGGCGTCTTTTCATAGACAGTTCTAAGTGTAGTTTAAAATGTGTATTGTTGCACAACAGAAATTTGTATGGATCTGTCTCATTTTGCCAGTCAACAACTCTGAAGGAAAAGTATGAAGAAATTAAGTTGGTTTTAGAGAAGATACTGTATCATGATTCTAAATGGGTTATCTGCGTTGAATTTAAGCTAGTAAACTTTCTCACGGGACAGCAATATGGTGATGCCAAATACCCATGCTTTCTTTGCATGCGGGACAGTAGAGACCGAGTAAAAGACTATGTTAAGAAAGACTGGCTGCATCAAAAAATAGGACTCCATGTAGAGCTGTCAAGAACCTTTATTTAAGCGAGAAAATATCATTCCTCCCATCCCTCTCCTTTGCACATAAAACTCGGATTCATCAAGCAATTCGTCAAAACTCTTGAGAAGAATGGAAATTGCTTCAAGTATATCTCCAATGTATTCGAGGCTTGACGATTGATAAACTTAAAGTAGAGATTTTTAATGGATCACAGATCCGTAATCTCTGAAGGACATACATTTCGTGAAAACGATGAGGGGAAATGAAGCATCAGCTTGGCGAGCCTTTGTAGATTGTAGTCCAAAATTTTCTTGGACACAAAAGTGAACACTATAAAGACCTTGTTACCAACTTAATATCAACTCTTTCTTATATGGAGGCGAGTAGGAGCATTTTCTTTTTAGCCATCTTGGTCATTTTCCTGAAAATCTCAGAGATGTTAGCAACAAACAAGGCGAACGATTTAATCAGGCTATCAAGGAGATGGAAACTCGATACCAAGGCAGTTGGGACGTTGTGATGATGGTAGACTATTCCTAGTGTTTAAAACGAGATACTCCTGTTCATTCACGGAGCGCAAATTAACGTAAATTTAGTCCTTAATTTTTCAGTAAAAAATCTTTGCCAATTTGCATTTTGAATTTTGAATTCTTATTTGTACTTGGTTTGTTTATGTGTTATGCTCTTATATTGCTTCATATTATTTGCCTATTTTATAAATAAAATACTTTTTTAAAGAAACAATCTTGTTAATTCTACTAAAAATCACTAATATCAGCAACTCATGTACACTATTGGAAATATTTCTATGTTCATTTAAGCATCTCGTAGAGCCTAAACGGAGATGAGGAGAGGCAGAAAACTAGACCAAATAGAGAAAAAGTGAAATTAATTTGATATTCAGTAGGCAAAATTGCTTAAGAATTCGTTGAAATATTCCAGGCACCCAACATAAGATTTTCTTTTGTTGCCCAGTGTAATTAACTATGTAACACACTGTTACTTTTTCTTGTTCCTGGGTTAAAATTGTTATTTACCAGTTGTTCGTAACTAAAATAAATGAAAACAAGGTCTGCTGCTTAAAAGTCGCGTGCTCTCACCTTTTCTGATTTATGACCTTACGACCTTCAAAACTTTTAATAATTCCTGTACTAACCTTGGGAGTACCTTGGCAATTATACCATTAGAAAAAGAATGTAAAACATCACCAGGGTTTCAAATTTCTTTAGAATCGGAGGAATAGTTATAATGTTATTGCCAAATAATTCCCCGGCTAGCCTTAGGAGTACTTTTGCAATTATACGATTCGAAAGAGAATATAAAACAACATAAGGGTTTCAATTTTCGTTAGAATCGGTCGAATAGTCATAATGTTATTGCCAAAACAAAATAATTCCCGGGCTAACCTTGGGAGCACCTTGCCAATTCTATCATTCAAAAGAAAGTGTAAAACAACATAAGGGTTACAAATTACGTTAGAAGCCACCGAATAGTTACAATGTTATTACCCCCCTCCTCCCCCCCAAAAGCATAACGGGGACTGACCGACCGACTGACCAACAGACCGAAAACTGATGTATAGAGTCGCCCTTGAATAAAATGTCTTTTATACGCAATTTTTTTCTTTTTTTATCTAGGGCACGAAATTTCTAAATTTGACCACTTCGAAATAACTTTTAAGTATTATTAATTTCGAAAAAAATTGAGAATATATAAAAGGCTGTAAGTTTTAAATTTGTCAATCCATGGTATAAAATTGTAAATATTACTTTTAAAAAACTTGGAAATGTTATAGAATAATATTTGTTTTAAGGAAACTTTCAAACAAGCTCTGCTGAGCAAAAAGTCGCGCGCCCTCACTTATTCTGATTTATGACCAACCTTAACATAATATAGCCAAGCGTATCATATTATAGCCTAGCCTAGTATAGCATACCATAACCTATACTAGAATAACCTTGCATAGCTTAGCCTATTATAGCCTTGGTTAGATAACCCATCGTAGCCTAACAAAGTATTAGCTAGCATAACCTAGCATAGTAGAGCATCGCCCTCCCTAGCCTATTTTACTTTAGCCTACCCTAGCATAGTATAGCATAGCCCTATCTAGCCTAGTATATCTTAGCATAGCTTAGAATAGCCTAGCATAGTATAACCTAACCTAGCATTAACTATCCTAGACAAGTATAGCCTATACTATCCTATTATACCCTAATCAAGCATAGCTTAGTATTGTCTAACCTAACATACTATATGCTATCCTAGCATAGCAATTAAGCCTAAATTAGCCTTGTATATCTTACCCTTGTACATTATATCTTAGCATAGCTTAGCATAACATATCCTATAATAACTTAATATAGTATAGCCTATTCTAGACTCTCCTAGCAGATTATAGCATATTATAGCCTAGTCTAGTCTAGCAGAGGATCGGCCTAATAGTTGTGATATTGCCAAAACAAAATAATTCCTGAGATAACATTGGGAAGACTTTGACAAATATACCATTCGAAATAGAATGTAAAACAACATAAGGCTTTCCAATTTTGTGAGAATCAGCCGAATAGTTATGATGTTATTGCTAAAGCAAATTAATTCCCGGGCTAACCTTATGAGGACTTTGGCAATTATAGCATTTGAAAGAGAATGTAAAACAACATAAGGTTTTTAAATTTTCTGAGAATCGGCCGAATAGTTATGATGTTATTACAAAAAACAAATAAACAGCAAAAAGGGGACCGACCGACCGACCGACCGACCGACATAGTGAGATGTAGAGTCACTCGCAACCTGACTCACATGTGACTAAAAATTATCGAAATAATGATAATTTTCTAAAATTTAGTAGAATTTTATAAAGTTTCAAGAATGTTTCATAACTTGCTAGGACACGCCCCAGGAAACTTCTAGAAGCTTTCTCGAATAGTCTGGAATATTACTTCAGAAATATTTATACAAGCATTCACATATCTGCTATCATTTCAGCTCTAGCTACGAGGGGCGGTCAATAAGTTTTGCAATTCGGATATAAGGAAACGAGATGAGGTAGGTGTTTTATTATTTTTCAATATTACTATCCTCGACTTCAATGCACTTGCGCCACTTGTCCCTGAGGCTTAGAATTCCCGACAACCAGAAATCTCCCGACTACTGTTAAATCCACTCCTGGACGGCGAGCTGGACATCTTCATCGTCCCCAAACCGGCATCCACGCAGTGCAACCTTGAGCTGGCGGAATAAAAAGCAGTCGCTGGGGGCCATATCTGGACTGTAGGGGGGATGGTTGAGCTCCTTGAATCCGCACTCGCGCAGGGCAGGTTGTGCAACTCTTGCCTCTGAACTTTGACGACGTTGAAGTCGATCATGGGGCGTGAGGTTTTTAGGGACCCAACGGGCAGAAACCTTGGTCATGGCCAAATTGTCGTGGATGATGTTGATAACACTTCCATGTGATATTCCAAGTTCTTGCTCGATTTCTTCGACCTTCACCCGTCGATTTTCGAAGATCATCCTCTCCACACCGGCCAAACTTCTCTTCATTGGTCACGTTGACGGGTGTCCTAGACGGGGGTCATCCTCAAGGGACTCACGACCATGGTGGAACTCCCTATTCCAGCAAGCAATGGTTGCATAGGAAGGGGCGGTGTCGGTGTACACTGCAACCATGCGTTCATGGATCTCTTTTGCATTCTTGCCTTCCTTGGTCAAAAATTTGATCACTGCGCGGTGCTCAACCTTCTCCATTGTTGAAAAATTTGTGACTGACGATCTGCGATCAGCTACTGCTTTTTAAATAGACGAGGCAGGAGCGTGCGACTGCAGGTCCTGACTTGTCATAACTTGTCCTAACGCCCCAACAAACAGCCATACCCCTTCCTCTGTTTTGCGCTACCGATTCGCAAAACTTATTGACCGCCCCTCGTACCATAGTGAACACATCAGCGGAGAAATAGCATCAAGGGACCACAAATATTCTCCAGATGTATTCTGTTATATCCACGGGCAGTTCATCAAATCAAGAACAAAAAGTTCGGCGCCACAGTGTCGATGAGAATGTATGAAGCTTACAAAGCATACTTTGGTATGTCAGTTGGAGACTATGACAAACCCTGGGCACCTCATTTTGCTTGTAAAAATTGCAAGAAAACTTTGAAAGTAAGAAAAAAGTTAGGCGTAAAGAGTAAAATATTAAATGTAACAAGTATTTAAGCTAGTATGTTTGTTTGTAAGCCAAATGAGTAATTAAGGATATTTTTTAATTTTAAAGGATGGTATAGTGGGGCTAAGAACAGCCATTAGATTTGCCATTCCTAGGATTTAGAGTGCACACACTAACTACTTAAGCAACGGATACTTCTACATTGTGGACCTTTCCAAACGTCAAAGTTGCGAAAAAGGGCCTGCTATTTCTTATCCAAATCTTCAAACCTCGGTGGCACTAGTGCTACAAACTACACAGTGCTGATATTCTTATACCTATTCCTCCAGAAAGGAATACGCCATCCTCAGATGAAAGCAACAAGTCATTAGCTTAAAAGATCAGTGAAGATGTAGGCTACAGTGTCAGAGATATGGCATTCAAAGGATTCCATACTAACCAAATAGATCTCGATGGTCTTGTAAAAGATCTTGATATGCCAAAGTCAAATGCTGTTCTTTTGATTTCCAAGCTCAAAGAGTAAGATTTGTTGGATGAAAATGTGCAAGTGTCAAGTAAAATAAAACGTCATAACGATTTCTCAAGATTCTTTAATTGACATGCTGGGCTATTTTATGCAATTGGAATTACATATAAACCAGATAAGTGGGGACTCTTCATTGACAGCTACTCAAGAAGCATTAAAGCTGTACTTCTTCCAAAATTGGAATAAGCATCCATCCATTCCTTTAACTCATTCACTACACCTCAGGAGCATTACAACATTGTTAAGCTCCTGCTCCATGCTTTGATTTATATGGAGTATGGCTGTGAAGTGATTGGAATCTTCAAAATGATGGCATTTTAGATGGGTCTCCAGGAAGCTCTTACCAAATTTCCATTTAATCATAGTCTTTGGGACAGTAGAGATACCACAAGAAGTACTGGCCACAACAGATTAAGTTCTCTGTTGGAGAGCATAATGTCAAACAAGAGTAATTGGAAGGACCTCAAAAGGTGTTGTTCTTTCCATTACATTTAAATCTAGGCCTCATGAAGCAGTGTGTCAGGGTTCTTAACAAAGAGTCAGCAGCCTTCACGTACCTTAAAAAGAAATTTTGAAACAAAAAATAGCTATTTTCTATTGTTTTGCGATAAAAGGAGTTGGAAATTAGCACTTACTGGCCAGGAACAAGAAATTGGTTATTAAGTATCATTTGGGGGTTTTGCTAGGAATATTCAATTGTAGGAATCGTGTTTGTTTAGTTCATCGATGGGTATATATATTTGGGGGACAAAGTATCCGAGTGAGGCGTACCTGGCAGAGTAAGAGTTTCTTCTGTTTTGATGTATGATACTTGGTACTTTCGCGTGCGGTACGTTATGATTTATTATGCTGGGGGTAGTTTTTTAATGAGATGGTCTTTCTGTATCACCTGAGGTGGCGCTAGCAGGGGATTTTTAGCTGCGCAAGGTGCTTGGTAGACGTGTTTCTCGTTGGGTGGCAGTCAAGAGTGCTCGTGGTAAGGTCAATTCTGCAAAACCTGTTAAGCTTTTGCAATTCTAGTTTCTGTTGGAATGCTTACGTTAGACTGCATTGTCTTTTTTATTTAGAAACCGAGTCCTGGGTATTTAGGGTGAATGGCTGGTGCCTCTGAATGTCTGGGAGAGGAGGAAAGTAGCTCTCTCAAGTAACATACCCTTTCTATGCTAGGTGGGAGTTTTCTTTGGGTTGCTTTAACTTATCCACGTTTATTTGGCGTTTCTTGGCGGCTTCTTTTCTGTGAGTTCGCCTCACTCATTTCTGTTTGCGGCTGCTTGGTAGTTGTATATTCAGTAGTTTAAACATTATGTAGTTTTAATTTGGTGCTTTCTCAAAGACTTTGGCATATCTTGGTGTATTCAACGTTCTTCCCTCCCTTACCTTTTTTTAAGGCTTTGTGTCTTTGATGCCGTAACGGACTATTCTAATACGGATTTCTTGCTAAAAAATAAGATATTTACATGTTGGGTGGATTCGTGGTGGTTATCCCCACAGTTGATGTATCTTTTTGCTGTCCTTCATTATTTACTGCTATGTTCGCCGCATTTAAAGTATGAAATTTTCGCTTTATTAATATTTAGTTTGATGGGTAAACATAGAATTGGAGTAAACCATTCTTCTTGGAAGAGTAACAAGGAGTAACAAGGAAAAGAAGTACCCTAGGAGACCTTACTGTCCATTCAAGGAGGGTACCTTTGGACTAGCAATCGAGCAGGCACATGGCTACTCAATTGTTTTGCGTCCCTAAACGGCCACTTTTCAAGACCTTGTCTAGTCTTGACTTGAACTGGTCAACTGATTCACTGTTGACAACTTCCACTGGAAGTGCGTTCCACTTACCGCAGATATTGTACGTGAACTGTTTGTGAGATGATTTGCTGTTTAAAAGTTACTTTGAAAAATTTCAATGGAATTGGAAGGGTGGGTGTTTTTCTCGAAAGTGGAACTGAATATATTTGGTAGACCTCCTCTTTGAATAGCCTTTTAATACCTGCGGATATAAAAGCCTCCTTACTTTGGGGTTCTTGTATAAATTTGCTGAGTAGAACCGCCTCACCCCTGTGCTATGCCCAATTTTATGTTGTTTTTATTTCATTGTCACCTAAAGCGGCTCGGACCAGTAATTTTTGGAGGATTTGTATGTTTTAGTTTATCTGTAGTCTCTGTTTGATCATAATTAATTAAAATTTTGGCTTTGAATATCCACTAACGAACTACGGTCGCTCCTGGGTCTCATTGCATAGAACGGGTCGTTTTTTGTTGTATTGATTGTTATGAACCAGGATCAACAGGCCGGTTTGAATAACTTTCTGAGGTCGTTTATTTTCCGTTAGTTAATGAGTTAAAGAATTAATAGTATAATTATCCATAGCCTAATAATTTTACAATCAGCAACTCATTCCGTGGATGCCCTACACTTTGCCAAGGAGTGATAGGCACTACGCGGCTTCTCCTTTGGGCCTCGGCCGATACCACTCCAACGGGTGGTATAAGCTTCACCTTTACCCTTTGACAACCCCAGACCAAGATCAGGCATGGCAGGGTGAGATATCCTGCCTAATAGATCCAGTTTGGTGACTAGCTTCGAGGGGCCGGGTTCACTACGTCTCACACTACGTGTGAAAGATGATCAGGAACGATATTCACAATGAGCACCAGGTCTTGATTAAAATATCCGGAAGTAGTGTACAGACTGGGCAATAAAAGGGCAGAAAATGAACAGTTATAGGAAAAATGGTGTACGAAGTGAACGAAGCAAAGCACTAGCTTCCATAGCCCTGGCCAAAGAGTGGGAGTTCACTCAGTCAATCAGAGCTTTATTCCTAGTACTCGGGCATAGTGAACGTACAGCCCCTGTAGGTAGCCAGTATTAAAGTCGACACAAGATAGCTCTCGGAGGAATAATAACTTTAAATGAGCGAATATTTTGTTTCTATCGCTTGAAAAAAGAAAAGCCTACGTATGAAAATACAAACACACGCATACAAAAGCTATAAGTGTGATCTGAACCCCCTCTCCGATTTAAATGGGACGTTATCTGGATTTAGGCTCAGTAAATAAATTACCTGTAATAAAACAATAATTATCTTCACTTGGAAAAAATAAATATGCTTAATTTATTACCCGAACTTGAATTTCTCAGATTCCTTGACAGATCAAAATTAGGCCCGGTATTTGTAGTTGTTGGTTTTATTATATTTTTATAGATTGTTAATTGTGTTACAAAGGTTATGTGAGATTATTTTGTTTTGTTAGTTAAATTTAATGTTTATGAATTGTTTGGTGTGTTACATGGCTTATATCAGGTTTGTGTTTGCGATTTTAATTAGTTATTGTGATTTATTTGATGTGTTTTAATAGTTAGGTCAGCTTTTACTAGTTTATTTGTGTTTTTTATATTGAGCTGTTACGTATGACGAAGGTCAGCTAAGGTTTTAGGAGGTTTCTTGATTTTTTTTTATAATTGTGAGTTGTTTGACTTAATATGGTCAGGTTGTTTGAGATTGTTAGTTTTATTTAATTGTTATGAGCTTTTTGCTATGTTAAGAAGATTGGTTCAGGTGATTGGCTTGGTTAGGTTCGCCTAATTCAATGGTTAATTATGTTGTGTTACGAAGGTCAAGTCTTTTTAAGTTTGTTGGTTTCATTAGATGATTGGGATTTAGGCGTTTTGTTCTGATTCTTAAGTTTGATTGTTTATGTTTGTGGTGTTTTTATGATATTATGAACCAGTAAGTGCTCCTCGATCCAATCGAAACAAGTTCAAGAAAAAAGGATATGAAAATCGGAGGCTAAGTAAAGGTAAGAAAGTAGAAGGTATGGATTAAAGATTAGTATAATAACTTTTATTCTTTCAGTTAAATATTGAAGCAATATTTTTAGAGGGTCTCTTTAAGCATACTAAGTGTAATGTTTTTAAAAAGATTGGTAGCTATGGTATTCTATATTTGTTGATGTAGAATAAAATAATTTATCTGTTATCGTAGTGTAATATCATGCGTTTATTAATGTCAAGGTTTAGTAAGTGGGTAATCCCAGTCCCACTTCCTGGACATATATTTTATTTCTGTCCCAAGGTGAAGCGGAGGGGAAGTGTATCCAATACACCTACCGTAACCACTTCTGGTGAATAAGAATAACCCCGGTGCTTCCCTTAAGGATCAAAATTAAGATAATGATCTCCTGAGTGTGTCATCACTCAGTAAAAGCCAGTCATCGGTGGACCTGTGAAATATTGAGATTTAAGCCGAGTAGATTGCTTATTAATTGCTAAAGGATCATCCAAAATAGTTAAATACACAGATACAAAACAAATCTTTAATGTACATGAATTATAAATATGAAACAGTGTATATAGGGAAAAAGAGAATTAATCTTTGCACTGAATAAGTAAGTCTACAACATGTCGTGGGGATTATACTTGAAAATTACTCACTAGGATCCTTGCGTCTTAATTGCACCCGACAGAATGAATTGAATAATATTATGGAATTAAGCACTGAATTAATCACTTGAAATAATCGAAGTTATGGGCTAGGGATGGGGATTCTAGTTAACGAATAAACTAGTGAAGTTAGGGGAGGGGGTAATTCGTAAGTATTTTGAGAATGACGGTGAAGATCTTCTTCTCGTGATGAAGATCGCACTTAGTCCGGCCGTCCGAGGTTACCGAATGAGATGGTAATCCTAGACCCGTGATATAATAATCCTATGCCGGATCACGAAGGCAAGCCAAACTGTGGCTCAAATCGGACTTCTTCCTCGAAGTGACTGTCCGATTATTTGGCTCCTGGAGTGGGTAGCCAAAACCGATTACCTAGCTACGTCTAGGGTAATCTGCAGAGGGAAGTCCTGTGTAACCTTTGACTCTGAAGGGGGGGGGTTCTGCAAGAAGTTTGGCACCTACAAGTACCGTGACGGCAACACACAAATTCCTCGAAGTTTCTTTCTTACAACGGGCGAACTCTTTCCTTTGTGGGACTAGCTCTCCACACTCATCGTAGCTCCAAGATCTTCTGCCTGACTCCGGGGAGAATTTTCACTTTTATTTCCCTCATGAGCAAAAATCGGGAGAGAGCACCGAATTCTCATAAAATCCGTATTGCTGCGCGAAAGACTTTTTCATATGCTGCCAAACAGAGTAATTCCTTCACAACCTCGAGCTATCCTTGCTCCACGTCGCGGTTTTCGATGGCACGAAAATTCGGCCCTTCGTCGGCTCGGGTATCCTTTAGCGGCAGACATTTTCCTGAGTGGCCCGCCGCAAATTTGGTTGTCTCTTTGGTGCGAAAAGGGGCGGATGAAATTCGAGGCGAAAGGCGAATTTGGAATCCAGGAGGAACTCGCAGCTTGTGTCGGGATATTTCTGCGTACACTAATGTACGTGGTATTTAGACTTCTACTTTTAACTAGTTATATCTAATGGCCACTCAGTGATCTAGTTCAAATGTTAGTCATAGTTTATATTAAGGAATTGGTTTTATATTATCAAAATTTCAATAAGTTGGCCACATAGATGCCAATCTTGCACCGTCATGTTCATGATTTTTTCATAAGTATGATGTATTTATATTATTTAACTTAAACCTACCTGCATAATTACCTCTGCCGGGTAAAGCTCCATAATGGGTATGCGTTTCTAGATCTCAAAGCACCCCCCTTCCACGCTTTTGCACATTGAGAAACGAAAAAATATCAAGATTTTTTTAAATGAGGTTTTCGATCATACTTTTTTATTATTCCTTGGACAATCCAGCCGATACACGCACCTGAGTCCAAAAGGAAAGATAAAGCAGGATACAATCCCAAATCTCATAATGACTTTGCGTGTGCCATTAGCTAACAGATACATATATAATCTTTGATATATATATATATATATATATATATATATATATATATATATATATATATATATATATATATATATATATATATATGGAGGGAGAGAAAGAGAGATAGAGATAGGATAGACCTACTATTACTTAGCATTGCTGTGTCTAACTAATACTCGATTTATATATAGGGTCCTTATAAGGTCCTGAGGGTCATAGAAGTTCACAATTCCGCACTTGTGTTGTTCTGATATCTTCGTATTTTCATCCAAGCAGAGAAGCTTTGATATATAAAGAGTTGAGCAAAAAAGCGAAAAATACAAATTATCAAAATTATACATGAGCATGGGTCGTTGACGTATAATTCGCCGTATTGACTTGTAATCGTTCAAAATATGTTGTAATTTTAAAAAAATAATCGAAAAATTCCAAAGGGGATATTTTAAAATTTTCCTTATAAAACAAATCAGTTTGATCGGTGAATGGGCAAAAGCGAGATAAATTTCGAGACCTAAAAGTCACAAAGACATCTGCCACAAGTTCCCTTCCTCCCTCTGCCATCAGAGATTTCCTCTCTAAGCAAAAAGTTCCTAAAACCAAAAGAACTTCCTTATCTGGTTCTTCCAGTCCTAAAAGGAGGATTTAATCACACATCTTTCTTCGTTGTGGAGATCTCTTATTTTTGTTTCCTTTTTTATTATTAAATACACTGAGTGATTTATCCTCGTGAGATTTTGAGATCTAGGAGATTCAGTGGAGATGATAAGGGAGAATTGTCATTCCTGGGCTTAAGTGTATCTCAACCGAAGGAAATTAGGATTAATACTAAATACTAGCCATAATATTGAAATTATCATCCGCATTGATTAGTAAAGAAACAAATAATGATCTGGAACAGTCAGAATGTGGATTCCCTGTGGGCGAAAAAAAGTTTTTATACTTACGTATAAAAGCTTACTCATGAAAATTCATTATCTTTCACAGAAAACAAAAACAGTCCAATCTATATATTCCACTTTTTCTCTATCCGTGATATTAATAATATATAGGCTATTCCAGTTTTAATGTTTCTAAAAATATTCGAAATTCGTAAGCCTTGCTGCTTGTAAGACGAAATCACTTTTACCACATAATTCTTCAGTCAACTAAAATATCCCAGAGATATTAACGAGACCAAAGCAAGATCTATATTTTACGAGAGACCAAGATAATCACAACACTAATATAAATGATTATTTCATCTATTCTAACCTTTGAGGAAATGATTAAACAAAGTAATTTTACCCAACGTCACTACTTTCTTATACCCTTTCACCATTTTTAAATCTTTTCCTTCATATAAACTGGAAGTAAATTCGAAGAAGCAAAGTATAAATCAATTAACTGTGTCTTATTCAAAGTGGCAGATCCAGGAAGATTCTTGGTAAAACGGTTATGCGGACCACTTTGTGTCAGATGAGGTAAAAATATCAACTATTTTTAATTATTTTACCAATTAAACCAATTGATATATTTTTCCCAAGCCTCCTAAATTTGCCTTTCCCCATGTGCCTAGACTTGAGAAATATTTTAATGTGAATGTTGTTTTTGTCAAATAATACAATTTTCGATAAAATTAGAAAATCCTCTTGAATGAAATACCCCATATAAATTGAGCTTTCTGTAAATCAGCTTGTAGTATTTACATAGAGCAAGTCAATAAGGCGCTAGATAATAGATTTAAACTACATTAATTGAGATTGACTGACTAACATAAAATCATTTATTTTCTTGCGAAGTGTTATTGAAAGAAATTTGTTGTCGATCATCATAAAACTCCCACAAGAAACCAATTTTAACTTAAACAAAGGTTTATTTGAAATAATTAACTTTATAATTATTTAAACTTTCTTAGTATAAATTTTATTTTTTTGGACTAATTTTATATCAAAATATTATTTATTAATGTTTCCGACTTGTAAATTTGTGTGTTCATAATTTTCGCATCTCTTTTGTATTTCATTAGTCCTCCAGCGATTGACGTTGACGGAGGTTTCCGTCGAAACCTGATTTCGCAAATAAATTGATCCTATCACTGTGGTTTCTTTCCTGCATATATATATATATATATATATATATATATATATATATATATATATATATATATAACGTAAGCGCCGGCTTGTTCAAAATCACTTGAGTTTATATTGTATATTTTGTTCTCTACTTTTGAACGGTACTGTACAGGGAGGCGTACTAAAAAGTAGTCCGACTTCCGTATCATAGTATAGATAGAGAGAAAAATAAAATAAATAGAAATTAATAAATAAATAAGGTCGCAACTGTAGCAGCAATGCAGATTGGTGCGTCTAAATATGTATACAAATGGCGTTCTTTTATTGGTGCGTTATAATTTTTGGAATTTTTTCTAAGTATTTCAGAATTTATCAACCATAATTTGTGTTTGAGTGCGACAACGACGTTGAAAACAAGTATTGAATAAAAGTGGCAGTTAAATTATTCATATATTAGTGTATATTGGTGTCTGGTGGTTAGTTTGAATACTTTGTTTGCATTGGTGGCCATCTTGGCTTTGGTTTCGCTTTCGATTCATTTGTTATTTTATTATTAATTTATTCTATTTACTTTTTATAAGTAATCACTCTGTACGATCAGTTGATTTAAAGTGTTTGGAAGTTTCACCTTCATCTGTGGTATTTGGAGTTGTAAATTAGTTTAGTAATTCCAAATATAGCGACTTATCTATGCTACGAAGCAGGATTCCTTTGTAGATAGCTTTGTGTAGGAAAGGGGGGCTGTAGAGATATACGAGTAAGAGTTTAACAAAAACTGTTGTGAACTAGCGAGCGTATATATGTATCAAGGCCTCCCTTTTGGTGAGGAGAACTAATGTAATAATAAAAAAAAGACATCTGGGTTTAGCTTTGCCCCTCCGATGTTCTCCGGTAACATAGGAGAACGGACAAAATTTATAAATACGAAAGTCAAAAGTGCAAACGGTCGACATCGTATTACGTGCTCGCCTAAGTTCAAAATGCCGAGTAGACAAACACCAAAAAGGGAGACTTCATTTGCAGTCCATCTGGGAGTCCTCTACACCTCCATTTACCCCACGGGGTTAATTGAGGTATATAACAGGTCGACACGAGAAAACCGGGCTTTTTTCGTTTTCACTAAGAGATAGAAAAGTCACCGGTAGAGGGAAGGCTCTTTCGCGTTCGAGAAGAAACAGAAAAGTCACCGGTAGAAAGTTTTTCTGCAAGTTAAGAAAGACTTGCAGTTTCTTGGACAATACCAGATTGTTCCAAGGAGTCTCGACACAGTTCGAGCCAGAAGATCATCAAGGATCAAATATATAAATACTCTCGACACAGCTTGAGTACCCAAATCTTACGCTATCTGAGTTTGACAAACCCCAAACTAGATAGAAGAAACCTCGACATTTTCACCTCGTTTGGAAGAAGACTATTTCAAGGTTACCACGACCGCCTAAACCAGAAGAATCATCCGTTTTTGTTTTGAACCTTTATTCGTTCATTCGAATTTCCGCGTGACGTCACTCGTCCACCTTTATGTCGGAGTAACGCCATCTTGTGCGCAACCACCAAACTACTCACGCTACGCATCTCGAGACCAACTTAAACAAAGATATTCCGAGTGGATTCTTTAGGGGTAATCTCCATTACCTTATGTAAGTAAATAATCCTGTTGTTTATCTCCCCGTGCTTTAAAGTAGTTTATTTTGTGAAGGGTTAAGGACAAAGTGTATTAGAGTAAATTGTTCGCCCGTAAAATCTACCTAGAATCAAGCCTCGAGAGCTGGACAGTAGAAGCCATTTTTTTATCTTTATATTATATGTGTATTATTAATTTTGTTTGCTTTGATTAATGTTCAGTAAAAGTCTATTTTGGCTGAAGTTTTTAAATTATCCTTGAATGAGTTGCGTTCGCCGTATTTTGTGAATTCCAGAAAGAACTACCCTTTTATTCATTCCTTAGAAAAAAATAAAGTATAGCAATCTTAGAGAAAGATCCTTAAGCGATCACCGAGGCACGAACCTACGTCTCAAGTCAAATTTTATTTGGTTTATTAACCATAATAAAACAAATATATATATATATATATATATATATATATATATATATATATATATATATATATATATATATATATATATATATATATATATATATAATCTCTAAAAACCCACGGTAGGGGCAAAGAAAAATAAAAAAGGAAAAGTAGCTAGACAGCCGTTAGCGAGGGCCTTAAACCACTCGGCCATCCTGAGTCCCAAAAAAGACTCATTCAAGCAAAGCCTTTAAGCCGCTCGCCCGAAGTTCTTGCACACTTCATTCTCAAGCGTAGTATATGATAGGGTTGAATTCTCTGTCGTTGTAATTTTGCCTGATTGATTTAAGTAATTTAATAATGTTCTGTGAAGTGGCTATTTGCTGTTGTTTGTAGTCCAGGCAAAGTAAATACATTTATTTATTGCTTTATATTGCTTGGGGAAAAGACGGGGTTGTAAAACTTTTGAGGTCTCCTGGGGTTAACTTTAAATTAAGACTATTCCTGGACTAGATGTTTTCATGGTATTCCTGTGGCATGTTGAGGAATACACGATTTTAGTAACATATCGTATGTTTGGTAATAAATAAGAATGCATGTCTTAGGAGAGCTTAGAAACGTGATTGAGGAAATGAATCAGAGAGAAGATGGTCAGGAGGATATTAGCTATAGTTTAGATAGGAGTATTACGAGAGGCAGAATGATAGACAGTGAAAGGTGTCAATGGATGATAGAATGAATCATAACTGGTTAGGTGGCTAGGACTATACCTGCTTAAGGAGTGAAATATGCAGGTGATAGTGATTTCTGGGTGGATGATAATAGTTTAGATATGTGAGGGAATGTTAGATCTGTGAAACAGAAAGATAAAGAAACTATTCGCTTAAATAATAGATTCAATTACGTGAGACACAAAGTGAACTAAAGTGATGTAACTGACGATTTGAGTGTTTGTATGAATAAGGGTGTAGCTGGAAGTATAGCAGCTGTTAGTATGAAAGTAAAGAGGAATGATGATAGCATTAGGAACCAAGGAGTTAGAAATATGAGTGAGACTGAAGTGCTAGCGGTTGTGGACTTAAAAAATATATAAGTATTTAGATATGAGGTTGAGTGCAAGTAGGTAGGATGGATTAAGGGTTTGTTTTCCAAGTGCTGAAGTAAGTGATGTATCTATCAGGTGATACAGTTGTGATCACACATCTACGAGTAAATGATGTTAAGAAAGTAGTTAAATGTGATTTACATGAAAGGTATAAAAGGTTTATTGAAACGATGAGATATAGTAGAATAAGAAGTATTGTGTCAGGTATGCTTCCGTCAAAGAATGTTGGGTTAGAGTGGATGTCTCGTGAAATTAGGCTGAATAAATATGTAACATGTATGTGTGAGAGAGAAGATAGAAGTTTGCAGAATAGATTGTATGAAAAACAGAAAAGTATGAGATGGGGAGAGTGTACTTGAATAGGGATGAGGTTGATATTTTGTGGAAGGAATATGGTGTGTGATATAGTGTTTATAGGCAGGAAACTAGGTGTTAGTGGCGAGCAAAATTAAGAGCAAAATTGTTGTTGATAGTTGTAAGGGTAACCAATTGAATCAGGTTAAAAAGAATTGCTTCAAGATTATGAGGACAGAGTTCTCTGCATCAATGTTCGTACTCTTAGAAACAAGAATGCGCAATGATTTAGTTACATCATTGGTAAAGATATAGATATGGTTCTGTGTTGCAGAATCGTGGGTTAGTGAAATTAAATTTAATGAAAAGGTTGTTGAATTTGATTTAGCAGGTTATGATATGTACATTATTCATAGGACAGGTAGGACTAGTTGGAGGAAAAATATTTATATAAGAAATAACTGTTTCAAATGCAAATCTTTCAATAAAGCAGTATGAGGTTGACTAAATGTTGATAGACATTTTGGTTGGTGAAAATCTAATTATACAATTAGTAGTCTTCTACAGACCAGATTGATTCCTTTGATGAACTTGTTGAGTGCCTTAACAATAAAGTAACTATGGCATAGTAAAATAAAACGGGAAACTCGCCTCTCACTTTCATACTTAGAAAACATACATTTACATTTAATTAGATAGAATAATAGATAATAGATAGACAAATCGACATGAATAAAAAAAATGCTTATGAAGTTGTTATATGATCAAAATCGTTTTTTTTTTCACTTTATATGTTTCCAATGCCACACACTTTTCAAGATAAGTCATAATAAGTGTATGCCCGCTCACTGGTTGTAAAAGAAGCAAATGAACCAGCAATGTTCGAAAGTAACCTATCCTTCTTTGGTTACTATTGGTAAACCAGAGGTCGGGAGTTCTAGCCTCCGTGAAGGCAACATACCCTATTAGATGAACAGTACAATTCTTGTCTTGATTACGAAGAAGAACTAAGATATCCTGAAATTTACCCCTGAGATCGCATAGTCGTATTATACGGAACTTTTATTTATGAACGGACGCCAACAAGACGAAGGACTCCAGCAGTATTAACTGACCCATGCTCCGTTAGATAAGTACCAAAACAACCATTTCGTTAATTGGTAGTAAGGGGGTGGGTAAGTCGACTGTGGACTACTGCTATATTGGATACCGGAGTAGCCAATTGACAAATCATGATCCAGGCCAATATAAAATAACCAGGCATCATAGGAGGTTGACTAATGCGCACGGGAGCAAAATCCCCAGTTTCTAGTAGATAGAGTTCTATTTGCATGCAGGTGATGTTGCGTTCCTAGTTCTATGTAGGATTGTACATGACCAGGGTGCATTTTTAACCGGTTTGCTGTTAGGGATCGATTTTCTGTACAAAAATGCTTGGGAAATATAAAGGCTGGTAAGCAAGTCTGAAGTAGAAAAAAAATATGTGTTGAACACTGCCGACGCTGATGGTGAGGCGAAAATTCTGGTGAGATGAGCGCATCAAGTCCCGAGGAGGGAAATCCACCTACAGAAGTATTCATGTTCGGAGAGGCATCCAAATTGAGTGACGACTCTTCATACACCTTGTCGGACCTAGAAGTCCCGCAAATACCTCGTGGGAAAAATAACAGTAGTGTGCAAAGACTAAAGTAGCAAAATGATGAGCACAGGAGCCGGAAACGGTGGACCAGCTAGTAGTTATGTGCAAGTTCCAATTGAACTTGAAGTTTAAACTAAAAAGAAATATTGTAGAAGTGTATGTTTCCGAAGGCGAGGCAAAACAGCCCAAGGAGAGAATCCGTTTTATTGCAAAATGCAAAAATAAACGGGCTAACTGAAGCAGCTACTGAACCTGAAAATGTGCTATATGTCAGAGAAAAAGGCTGCTTACATAGAAGATTATTTGTCGCTGAAAGTATGTTATAGCAAGGAAGGATCAATCCTTGCTGAGTTGTTAAATAGCAGGAATTAGTTAAGAGTCAAAGACTGAACTCTGACACCCAAGGAAATCACCTTGGATGAGAGCCAGGAAATGGCTGCTTCAAAAAATTAGTTTAGAGATGGAAAGCCAAGAAAAGGCTGCTTTAGAGATTCTTAGTTTAAAAGAGAAGAGCCAAATGAATGTTACTCCAGGAAATTTAAATGTGGTAGGGACCGGTGAAAAGCGACGCCCCTCAAAAAGATTTATTGGTCTCTAAGTCGGTGATGATCAAATAAAAGTTTAGCTTAAACACAGATACTCAAAGAGCCTTGAAAATTATTCTTTGTTCGATAGTGTAAACAGTAGTTTGGATGTTTGTAACCACAGTTATTTCCCCTAAATGATCTAGGATTAACCCTGATTCGTTCTTTGTTTATTAATAGTCCTTTTAATCAAATCTTGGTACCTGTTGTTCTTATACTTAGGGGAATTATACGACCGATGGAAAGAAATTCCTTCCCTACAAAAATTAGATGTATCTGACCGTCAACTTTTCTAATTGTTGGAAGTTTCTCATAGTTTTGGCTAAGTTGATAATCTCTCTTAAGCGATAAATTTATGCTCCATTCTTTTTATTGTTTCTAATTCCACTCTATTTATTGATTTAAGAAATTTCCCCATTTATCAGTGTTTGCCTTTTTGAAGCTTTTTTATTCGCGTATTCTTTTTTATTTCATTTTCCTCACTTCAGTGTCACGTAAAATGGAAAGATATATTGTTCGTTAAATCAATTTATTCTCAGTTTTACAGTATTTAATTTGTTAATACTCTTTTTGTATTAAAATAACTACCAATTTTGCTCGATTTAGATAAATGATTTGAATTTCTCTTGCAACTATGAAGCGGAGCCTAATTCTATTTTAAAGGGGTCCCGGCGTGGGCACTGACTTATGTATTCGTCACCGTCTGTCTGTTCTTACCCCCTATGATCTCAATTTACGTCTCTTTACGCGAATTAATCCCTCTTTCCGTCTTCTTTTACGACCATTATCCGTGATTATTCGATGTTTCGAAAACTAATGTAATTAGTTTCGTATTTTCAATTTACCTTTGTTTCGCTAGTTGTTTTTGTTAGTGGATTCGTTCTCTAATTCTTACTTTTTATGTATTAATTTCTTTATTCTAGTTATAATACGCATTTTGGTAATTGGTTACTTTAGCGGCGGACGATTTTTCGAGCGATTTTCGCTAGAGTTTGGCTAGTTTTTTAGTGTTATTCAGCTATCCCACTAGCCAATCAGCGATCAGGGTTGAAAAATCGTCAATGGCCAATTATAAGCGTAAATTTTCTAAGTTTTTTTCTGAAGTTGATAATTATCGATCTCTCCTAAATATTCTATGCCTGAAACTATTTATTCTTTTAAAGTACTTTTTTTCATTTGCCAATGAATTCTGTTCGCCGAGTGAAGCCGAAATCGAAGTATAAAAAGCCTTTTTATTTATTTTGTTTGCCGTTGCTTTTAATTTTTTTCCCCTTTTGATTTTTACAAACTATTTTTTACGGCAGTATTTTTTATTATCGTTGCAAAACAATCCATTCTGTATAGGCTGGTTTATTACAGAAAGTTTGAGATAAAACAAACAAACTTTCTCGATGTTTTCGCTTTTGAAATCGATGCTACCTTTTCAGCCGCGTGGGTCGTATATATGTATGTATTGTCGAGCGCAGGCCTATATGCTGGATTTTCAAATTGGCAAGTGCGTGCGCCGTGTGCTCTAATGTCTTATTTGTATTTTAACCCAACAGCCTTCAATCCTTTCGATTTTTTTCCGTTAAACATCAATTAATAAACACTAAAAGAGAGTGCCTAAAATGTAATTCGCAATTTACAGTTAACAAAGAGGTTTTTACGTTCTGATAAATCGTTTGTTGGCGCCTTGGGCAAGAGCGAACGGTGCCTGAGGTAAGTAAATTATACGATTTTGTTAGCGATTACTAGTAGATCACTAAAAATAGCGGGGACCGGGCAACCCCCCCAAATAAAAGGGGTATGGGGGTTAAGCACCCCATTTCTAAAAAAAGTCGCTTCCATTGACTCAAAAAAATGATGTGAGTGAGCCAAAAAAAGTAGCTAGAAAAATAGCTCATAAAATCACTCGAAAAATCGTCTGCGGCTAAAATAAATAATTTCCCGCATTTTTATACAAATGATTAAATTTCCTTTATACGAGTACGTTCTTCTATTGCATCACCCGTGTCTGGTTCCTGACATCTCCCAAACTTCATACTTATTACTCAGCTTTTTTGATTCCATTTATATGCTCATTCTATATCCATTTTCTTACTTTGTCACAACCTCTCTTAACATTCCATTCATTCTTGTCTTATCTAACTCTTCCCTTCTTTTATGTTTGTCAAATAAATCTACTCTCTTGCAAAAGCTTATGCCTCATTTCTTCAGACCCATCCACCATTCATAGAGTTTCGCTAAATTTGACATCTATCTCATTCCTATAAACTGCGTGACATTTCGTATTTCTTTCATATCTTCCCCAGTTTCGCTCATTATTATGTAAACGTCTGAAATCGTAAACAGTTGATATTTCTATTACCTATCGCAATTTTTTATCTTATACGCTCCAATCTCTTAAAATGTCATCAATGAATAGACTAAAAAGCTATGGAGACAGGGCGCATCCCTGTTTCACTTCACCCTTTAACATCCATTTATTCTTTGCACCTTTCAAAATCACCCTTAACTTATTACTTTTATCTGCCCCATCGACTCCAAAAGTGAGAGATTCAGTATTTTAGCAATTATGATGCGTTCTATTCCCACAAATTTCGTTCGCTTTTCTTAAATTTAATTAAGCATTCTCTGTTTTATCATTTATGTTATTGATTTTTTTCATTTCTAAGCGCTCCTTCACTTTGAATCACTTTGAGTTCACTTACTAAATCATTTACCATCTTCACTATATAACGATTACATGTTTGTCGATGATTTTGTTCATTTTTGTTCCTATATCTTTATTTTTTGAGTCCTTAAGGATTTAATGAATTCATTTGGCGAAAAGTTCTCAGTTATATATAGATTTACTATATGTGTATCATCCTCACGAAGTGATTTATTCTCTATATAAAAACATGTAAAATTTATTTTTGTTGTTTTGCCTCAACAACTAACTTTTTAGGTCTGGTCCTTTCATTTGTCTCTGTTTTTAGGATGAATTACACAAATTCCCTTCCTCGATAGGATTGCACAAACTTTCCCATAATTATTGGAAAACAGATTGCGTACTTCATTGAGAACATTCATACCCAAACTAAAGAACTCAATAAGACTAACCATGGGCGCTCTTATCTCTGGAAAATGTTAAGGCCCAAAATAAATACCCCCATAAATTATTTAGTTAACAAACTCTCATTTGAAGTAGACTACATAAACCAAAAACAGATGAACATATACGTTAGAACACCTCCGACTGTGGAAAATGATACATATTCTCGACATAACGCAATAACCTGGGTTAAAAGAGAGCTTTTTTTTTCGATAACCCCACGCCTTTCCACAATGCCACCCACGTTAGCCGACTGTACTATTCAAACGACTGCACGTACGTATGCCTCAAATAACTATCGGACATATTCAGAAGTTTTGAAAGTGGAAATCTAATCCTGTAAATGCCCTTCAAGCCAATCTATTGTCGTCTGCTCGCTTATTTACACATTACGAATCGCAAAGAGCGACTCGGGCCTAGTAGATTTAATCATAACCGTCACCTACCCGCCTGCGAATTTACGGAGTACCCATCAAACCGATCAATTTCAATCCTATCAGCCCATCTATGTGGAAATATTTCTCTACTTTTACCCCCTGCTAGTTTAAACTGCCTTATAAATCATATTACCGTCGCACTCCCAATTATTAGTCAAATCCTCTTTGTTTGTTCTATTAAACAAAGGCCACCAAGGTTTATGACCTCGTTGCGCAGGGAGTTCATTGACTAATAAGGTATAAATCTCCCCCTTGTTCAAATTGAGCCGCTAATTTGTCGCTTAGGCCAGTGAATGTTCACCCATTTCCAACCTTAGATTTGGGAAACGAAGAGCATAAAATCCTTAATTATCAACAAAATATATACGGGGAAATCTTAAGCATAGTGTAATCCATTTTATACTCCATCACGGCAATAGTCATTGTATTCTTCATTCTACCTATAGTCATAATAATAGTCATTTCTCACAATTCCCGAAAATCTTCGACAACCCAAAAGTACACTCGAGCTTTTCATATTCTAACTCGACCCCAAACACCACTTTCAGTAGTCAAACCCCCATTACCGAAACTTAAGCTTATTAATTGAAAGCCAAGTCCCGTACTCAAATATTATTTAAACCATTATTTTTTAATTATTTTACTCTTTAATTTATCAACTTTTGCATTAATTTGTCCAATAGCTAATACGTTGAGTTTGTTATTGACTAGTCGCTTGTAACATATCAGGTTGGAACGAAAGTAATGTCCGACTTTAGGGTATATATTCAAAAAAGAAAAGAAACTTATGACTATGGAAATATTTAATCATACACATAACCTCTATTGCTTCCTAGGACATCTTTCCATCTGTCAACAAGTTTATATATTCCACGCTTGTAAAAATTCTATTGGTTTTGGATGTAAAATCTGAATCCAACTCATTTTCAAATTCTTCTTTTGATGTCAACCTAAGACTATCCAAATGGTTCTGTTATCCACAAAACAAGTGATAATCAGAAGAAACAAGGTCAGGAGAATGTGAAGGATGAAGAAATATTTCCCTACCGACTACTAAGCTCTTCCAAGAGATCTTTGTATAAGTGCGAGCATTATCGTAATAGAAGATGATGCCCCTTGTGTTTACTAAGTGGCTTTCAAACGAAGAAGTTGATTGAAGTACAGAGTAGCATTAATTGTTTGATTGTTATCTAACAGTTCCTAATGGACACTTCCTTCAAAATCAAACCATACACTCAACATGATTTTTGCGGGATGAAGTCCTCATCTCGGTTGTTCAGAAATTCGGGTTCTTCGACTGATCTCTGAATGGCAGCGGTTCACTTTTTGATTAAAAATCCACTTCTAATAACCAGTAACAAATCTGCCCCAAAATGGTGCCCTAAGGTATTGTGAAAACAATAACCTAGAGCAAGTAACACGTTGTTGCAATTCACTGTAGATTGTTAGAGTGGGATCCATTTTCCAATCACTAAAACCTCTCCAATGATTTTCAGTTGGCGTAGAACAGTGCTATTGTTTAGGTCAAATTCTTCTGCAAGTTCTCTAGAAGATGTAGCAAAATTTGTTATGAAAACAGCTTCAAACTCTACGGAATCAAGTTCTTTTGGCCGACATCCTTTTGGTCCGTCTTTATCCTGAAATCCCCACTTCGGTAACGAGAATACCATACAAATAGCTGTATAGTTGAAATATAGGAAGCAGAGGGCAGTTTTAAATGTAGTAAAGGCACAATTAAAGGATGGTGTCAGTAGGTTGTCAGATCTGGGTCCATTGTTATTTTTTATCTATATAAATGACCTTGAGGGAGCAGTAAATAGCAAAGTGTCAATTTTTGTTGATCACACCAAATTGACAGCATCTGTTAAAGAAGCTGAGTGTAACTTTAAAGTGCAGAACTTGAACAAGTTCTTAACTTAGGCACATAAGTAGCAGACGACTTATTATCTTCCAAAATGCAGAACTTGAACAAGTTCTTTACTTAGGCACATAAGTAGCAGACGACTTATAATCTTCCAAAATGCATATTTATAGAGTGGGAAGAGATATTAAAGGATTAACCATAGGAAAGATGGCCAATGGCTGAACTCAGCTGAGATTGAAAAGGATTTAGAAGTACTAATAGATAGGTCAAGAATTAATATTACCCAAGGGGATAGAGAAATAGAGACCCTATTTAAAAAATACTGGAAAAATGTGCTTAACATAAAGTAAGAAGAGAAGGAACCCTACGAGATACAACTCGAAAACCAAATATTAGAAGAACTCAACAAAGAAATCGCAAAGACATAAACCTTGCACTTTATGAAGAAAGATAGAAACACCAATGAGGGAATGGATGCCATCATAACAATAAAAAAATTAAATGAACTGATTAAGAACTTTCCAAAAAGAGCCCCTGGCAGATCGGGACTCACCAAAAGAAATTATCTAGAAGCACTCAAGAATATACTGGAGTAAATTTGAAACATATTCAAAGATCAGCTACAGGTAGTAAAGATGATCTTAGCCCCAAGGAAGGAAAACCCCAGATGAAGGTATTCCAAATGATACTCAACAATAGACTGAAGAAGTATCTCGTAGACAACGAGTTAAAATATATTATCATTTAGGCTTCAGAAAAAAAGGAAGCACTTTGATTACACAAAGCGATATCTTGGACAATAATTCGAAATCATAAAGGGAAATAATGAGCCTCGATATCCTCTTTCGGGACGTGCTGAACGCTTTCAACAAAGTATGGCAGAAATGTATGCATTTTAAGATACTGAGACTTGGAATAAACAAAGACATATAAAGAATGTTAGGTAGTGGAGAAATACGCTTTTCTAGAAATCGACAGGCACCAAGGGGAAAACATCGTGGTCACTGCAGGACTCCCTAAAGTGGGTTATTAAGCCCATCTCTCCATTCAATCTACATCGTAAATATACCACCACACAAAAGTGAGGGCCGCCTAACATCCAATTCCCCGTCGATATTAGCCAGCTGCTCATTTGTCCCGACAGGAATAGAGCGATGCAATTTGAATGAGATTGGAAAATATAGGCAGGATCAACGAAAACGAAGCAAAATGGAAGATAATAACTAACCGGGATAAATCTAAGATTGACAGATATACATGGTGTTCGGACTGAATAGGACGATTCTTAATGTCTACTTTTTCAGGAACATGTTGATGTATTGGTGAACACAAAAACAGCGTGTAATAGCATATAGAAGAAAATTCAGTTAAAAAAAGTTATCAAAATGGAAGCCTAAAGTTATCAGAATAGTGAAAAAGAGTTACCTGTATTATGATGCTTAGCCCCTGAGAACAGAATGCTGAAATCATGACTGGTGCTCAATGCTATAGTTATACTGAAAGGCTGTAAGATGTGACATGGCAAGCTGAAACCTAGACTATGAAGCTCTGGCCAGCAGGAGGAACATAGCATGCGACCTGACTTTGTCCGTACGGCGATATATATATATATCTAACCGCTGCAGGACAAAATGTGGAAGACAAAATCAACAGAATCCTGGCTTTGGCAAGAAAGATGGGTGTTGCTTTACCATCTTAAAGCGTGAGCTGAATGAGAATCTTCGCTGCCCCTCGTACAAAAGGCGCAATGAACAAATTCTGACAGGCAAAGAAAAGGAGAACCGCGTGATGAAAGAAAAAAAGCTAACGAATAAGCTGGAGCAATATGTTGTGCCGGGGAAGATCTGGTTCTTCTCTGATGAAAAGAACTTCTGACAGCACAAGTTGGGCAACATCCAGAAAAAAACATGGTTTGCCTATAATCCGTGCGATGTTCTACGTACGAGTATCATAAGACCAAGTTCTGTCAGACTGTGATGATCTGTTTTTGTCTCCAGTGAGGGTTACGCCATGCCGCTCCACATCTTTGAGCATTATTTTAACAATCTCATTTGAAAAATACCTTCCAGGTCATAAGTCGCCATAATTAAAATTTCAGCCTAGTGCTAGACTACTCTAAAATTCCCAAACCAAACCAAAAATAACAAAAGCAAAAACGGAGAATAAAAACAAAATCAAAATAAGCAAAAAAGAACGAAAAAGAAAGCAGGCTCCCTCGTCGAGGGGAGGCCTACCTCCCCACGGTACAAGAACAAACAACTAATACCCAAGAAAATAAAATAAAATGTAGGAGGTCAGCCTCCTCTAAAAAGTCAGTTTTCACAAGTATGTGTGCACTAATTCGTGTGGTTACAAGGGAGAAGCGGTACTGACCCTGCTCGTTCCGGTACCGGTAGTGGTAATGTGCGTGAAAATCAACACCAGACCAAGAAATTCCACATGAATGTGCCAAACAGTCCGGATGACAAAGCAGTCGTCTCAGTAAAGTGCAGGGTAGCGCTACTTCAATTAGCGATGCATCCCGAGAGTGTGTCAAATTCGAAGACGAAAGAAAGCGAACTGAAGCCGTCGTGGCATTAGGGATAGGTCTAAGAAAACAGTCATGGCGCAATGGCACGCAACATTAAGTTCTCTTCTGTCGTCTCCCATCTTCTTTGCCAGGCAGCTCGGAGGGCTTCCCTAATTCCTGCCATGTAGTTGGTGTGAGGAAAACTGAAACACACGTGTGGCCCCTAGTTCCTACGGAATATTTGGCCCCCTAATCGGCGCGCTCATCTCCGCATTTCCCACATATCCATGAATCCAGCAAAGGATAATATCAACATCCCCCCTAAATCTCAGAAACCTTTGCGTCACTCATACTGCGAACCAGAGGATATGGAGAGTCCAATACGCGGAGGGGACTCACGTTGCCTTGAAAGTCGCAAAATAACGCAATTTCATCTCCGAAATAGGCAGGACGCGTTATCTTCCGTACCGAACGGTATATTTCAATTTGTGCTTCGGCATAGCGAGAGGTGTGGTTCAAGGGCTTTTGGATTCGACGTTCAAGAAATGGTATCTGGTATGCACCAAATGAGATCGAAAGGTTGTCCACGTAGAGCATACCGAGAAAAATCATCCGGCAGCACCAAGGTGATACCGTTGACGCTCTCGAAAAGAGTGTGACACTAGGACACTTCCTTGCAGGACACCTTCTTCCGGCTTCATTGGGGTGCAGAGGGCTCCTCCTTCCTTACCCGTAGGCTGAATCGCCGATCTCGCAGAAACTGAGAAATATAGATTAGGAGGCGTCCAATCGCCCCTATTTCGTGGAGAGTCTCCACGATACCATATCGTCAGGAGGTAAAATAGGCCTTCTCTAGACCAAAAAATACCGTTGCCTAGTGCTGTCTAAGAAAGTGGACTTGCAGATGGCATTTTCCAATTGGAGCAGAGCATCCAACGTGCTTGTAACTTGCGGGAGCCACATTATGAAGAAGACAGGTAGCCTCAGTTGTCCAGGAAAAGGTTAATCCAACAATTATCAATTTCTTCATTACTTGCACAAACATGATATTGAAGAAATTGGGTGGAAATCGACAGGGGTATAGTAATCTTTCCCAATTTTGCGTAAAGCGAGCACAAAAGCGATTCACCGAGAATCTCAAAAGATACCCGGCCACCTCACATCTAAAATCAGCCTGTGTTTCCGGAAATTACAGGAATAGATCAAGCCAGGAAATTAAGCAGTTATCGGGTAGTGATTCTTAAACTTATCAATATTGAGGACACATATTTACAACTCATTGATCAGGTCAGCAAAGACCTGACCAAAGGGATTGATCGAGTAGTCTTCCTAGAGGGGGTATCTTCTGTTCAAATTCACGAGCAGTAAAAATGGCTTCGGTAACCGTGCCACGACGCAGCAGAAGTCCCCCGCGTCGAAGTCGAATGACGTTGAAATGTACACAGAAATAGCCGTATAGTACTATCTAGAGTTAGCTGCACGGCTACTGCTGAATTCAAGTATTTATAGTAAATAGAAGAACGGAGGTATCATGTCGAGTGTAAATGTCGCATCCTTCTGCCCAGCATCCATTGAGCGGTAGTGGGGTCTCCAAACCCTTATACCATGAGAGGGTGGGCAGGGGGCACGCCCCCAGCATGGTCTCCTGCCCCCAAAATAGTTAATGGGAAACTTGAGCAGCTAAGCCTCCGCAGCTCCTCTCTTTGGACCTGGAGTCATCGGCAATTTCATTGAAGGAATATGCCCCAAGGACTAGCTCAAAGGAGATGCAGGCACCCACTTCGAAGAGAAGACCCTAATGGGAATGTACGGTTGCTTCCTCTAGGTAAAGCTCCAGGCGCAGTTGGCCGAAAAGGTACTGAAGGCGCTGTTGCCTTCGAGGAATTATCAGAAAAGATTGGGCTCGCTAGACAATTCCTTTCCTCACTCTGCCTCAAAACCTTTGGCGAGCTGAGAAGCTTCGGAGAACGGAGGAACCAGTAGGCGCGCAGCCGTTTCGCCTTACGGAAAATGGTCACACTGCACCTCTGAGAAGGGTCTTAGGTAAATTTCAGACGCCTTTGTGAAGCTGCTGGAGATTTTAGTGTAATGCTGCCTTGAAAAGTTTGCTTCTGGAAGGCCATACCTACAAAAAGTGTTATAAGTGGTTGTCGGAGAATTTTTACGATTTCACCAACCCATCTTTCTAGACTCCTAAAAAACATGATAATAATCTCCTGGATTACCTACTATGTTTTGGGTACGGTTAAGAAACACACCAATCGCTTTGCCTGCAACCCCAAGGCCGAACTAATTGATGACAAAGATCAAGGGGTGTTCGAAGATCTTCCCAGAGACACAGTGACGAGCACATGCGCTATTGACAGTTCCCCCACAGAAGAACTTCCATGGAGCAATCTCCATTGTATTCCGAGAAAGAAGGATGCTAACAAGAACAAAATCATATAAGGTACATTCGATCGTACGGCTGCCGTTGAGATCGCAGCGCGAGGCCTTTGAGGCATTATTGACCCAAGGTATTCGGTAAGTATGTTTTCAGTTACTTAGGGTCAGTAAATGAACGCTCAGCCTCTGCATTCAAAGCTCGGAGAGTGATCAGAACTTAGAGGAGCCTGATAAGTTTCAGATACATTCGAGTCTAGGCGTGGCCAAGAGCATCTCCAACGGACTCAAACTTAATTTTTTACGAAAACCAGCGCTCTGTTTCTACCTTGACTAGGTTCAATTCATTTATGTCATCCCCGTAGAATTTTGCCCCTTCCAGTAAATCAGCAACATTTCCGTGGTCGCTGCTGGGCAGATGTTTGATGTTGAAGTCAACCAGAATAGTGTCGTCCCCAAATCGACTCTGTTGCTCCATCAACACCTGCTCAATGAACAGGACATAGACAGATCGGCGGTAGTATTCCTCAGTGTATGAAAGGGTACGTTCGTTCGCTGCGTTTGTTGCCTACAAACTAGAGGCACAAAGATCGTGCTATGTGACGAACCGATCTCATGGAGGAGCTTATATGCCTTCTGGAAAACTTCATGGAAGCTGATCAATGCACTTTCCCTGGTCTTGTTAAGCTAGAACCGACTCAACGATGACAAGGCCAATCACAAAGCACGGCTCTCGAATTACGAACAAAAGGAGTCCCGAGCTGCTCTCAACCTTGAAAAAGATTGTAATAACCGGGAGGAATTTGATGAACACACTGACTGAATCGTGTTGTTCAACCCATCTAGTAGCGCAGAGGCTGACCAGCTTCTTCCGTTTCGTGGACGCGTGGCCTTTCATGATTTTAGCAATCTTCCTCAAACGCATGTTCGAAAAGTATTTGAAGCTGTACACTTCGTTAAGTGTCTTAAAAGCGATTTTTCCCTAGGTTCTCTCACAGGCCTTGTTCAGGACGGAGTTCAGTCGATGATTGAAGCAATCAACCATCTTGACGAGAGTATATTCTCGCATCATCACGGCCGCAAGAACACGGAATTTGCCTATCATCCTACAGGAATTTTGTTCCTTAATACTCAATGAATTAATACAAGATATATTAAATGGTAGAAATTTAAATGTTTTCAAGCGCAGGTTGGACGTGTATTTGGGGATTGAAAGTTATTGCAGTTTGTGAGTTTTGTCTTAAGAGTAAGTGTCGAGGCTTAGTGAGTGGGTAATCCCAGTCCCACTTCCTGGACATATATTTTATTACCGCACCGAGGTTAAGTGGAGGTGAAGCGGAGGTGAAGCGTATACAATACACCTACCTTAGCCACTTCCGGTAAATGAGAATAACCCCAGTGCGTACTTTTTGATCAAAACTAAGATGATGATCCTCTGAGTGTGTCCCCCACTCAGTAAAAACCAACCATGGGTGGATCGGTGTAATATTGAGATTTAAGCCGAGTGGATTGCTCAATAATTGCCAAAGGATCGTCCAAATTAGTTAAACACACAGATATAAAAATAATATTTAATGTACATGAATTTGAAATAAGCAACAGCGTATATAAATATAAATAGAATTAATCTTGCACTGAATAAATAAGTCTACAAAAATGTCGTGCGGATTACTTGAAAATTACTCACTAGGATTCTTGCGTCTTAACGACACCCGACAGAACGAATGGAATATTATTATTGAGTTAAACACTGAATTAATTAAGCACTTCAAATATTCGAAGGTATGGGCTCAGGATGAGAATTCTAGTATACAAATAAACTGGTGATGTTAGGGGAGGGGATAATTCAATTAACGATGCCTTTGAGTTCGTAAGTATTTTTGAATGGGACGGTGAAGATCTTCTTCTGGTGACGATGATCAAACTTAGTCCTGCCGTCCAAGGTTACCGAATGAGAGGGTAATCCTAGACCGGTGATATAATGATCCTATGCCGGATCACGAAGGCGAGCCAAACGGTGACTCCTCGAAGTACCTGTCTGATTATTCGGCTCCTGGAGTGGGTAGCCAAAACCGATTACCTAGCTACGTCTAGGGTAATCCGCAGAGGGAGGTCTTCGGTAACCTTAGACTCTGAAGGGGGGGCTTGCGAAAAGTTTGGCACCTACAAGTACCGTGACGGCAACAACAAATTCCCCAATAAGTTTCTTCCTTGCAGCGGGCGAACGGTTTCATTTGTGGATCGTGCTCCACACAAACTCGACGTAGGTCCAAGATCTTCTGCCTGATTCCAGGGAGAAGTTTTCTTTTTATTTCCCTCGCGAGCAGAAATCGAGAGAGAGAATCGAATTCTCGTAAAATCCGTATCGTCGCGCGAAAGACCTTTTTTTCATCTTTGGGCAGACAGTATGTCTTTTACGACTTCGAGCCATCTCGGAGTTTACGGTGGGACGAAAAAGGGCGACCCAGAATTCGAGGCGAGAGGTGCATTTAGAGATACGAAACGGCACGCAACTTGTGTCGGAATATTTCTGCGTACACTTATGTACGCGGTATTTAGACTTCTACATCAAGAATTGTACATATTTTAATATTGATATTATTGTATATTGTAGTTACATAGTAGAGCTTTTGACAAGCCCTGAATAGTAATAACTTGAAGAAGATGTTATTAACACTATCATTAGTATGTAGTTTATGGAGTAATAGATTAATAGACTCGGAGGCCTTGATATCTTTGTCATCCATGAATGTTATGTTAATGTAAGTGTATCCCATTTATTCGTGTCATTATTCTATATTGATGGTGTTTTGCAGAACAGATTTTCTCTGCATTCTTCAAATAATGTTTTCATTAGCAGAAAAAAGGTGACATTGTAGGAGCGTGTGTGTGAATGGGTTCGAGCAGCCAAACCTAAACAAAGTTTAATGATAAGTTTCCTGGTAGAGGCGAGCCAGCAAAGAAAACCATACAAATTTTAGTTAAAAAGTGGTGCACTAAGGTCAATGCAGTTCGCATGCTTGAGGCGTAAGCAAATTCAGAAGACGTCAATACACAAATAGGGGCTGCAGGCTGATATAACCAAGTGATCATGCCAATGTGACTTCGAAGGCCAACATTCATAGCTATTTCAATTCTTGGTTTCATAACAGTTAAAAAAGACAGACAGAAGAAATTCACTATATTGCTGCACGTGAGGTTGTTCATGCATACGACTATTCCACGACGAAAAAATTGTGCTTATGGTGCTACATTACGCCGGATGTACTCGTGCTTATACATGTAGGAAACTGTTTAGTTATGCTGCAGGGAAACAATTTCAGTCTTTTCTGTGATTGCCTAGGCAGTTGCAACACTTGCATATATATATATGTATATATATATATATACATATATATATATATATATATATATATATATATATATATATATATATATATATATATATATATATATATATATATATATATATATATATATATATGTATATGATAATGTAAAAGTCCTGTTACACTCGTTACGACGGTCTCAACATAGAACAAAATGATAGTTTTGTTGCAATTAGACACAGTTTAATTATTTTAGCATATAAATATTTAATATTTGTTTAAATTGTAAAATATATAAATATGGCCGCCGTCGGCGGTGAACACGCGCTCCAGGCGAGAAATGAAGGCCGCTCACGCGTTGCTGACGAAGTCCTTCCTCATGCTGGCCCATACGCGGTTGACGGAGGACTTCAGCTCATCGACCTTGCAAGCCTTGCCCTCGTCATGCGCCCACAAGCAGTAATCGAGAGGATTGAGGTCGGTTAATCGCGGTGGGCAAAAGTCCTTCGAACACGTGCAGGACCTTTATGGCCAAGATGTTCCTGTAATCGGCCGCGGTGAGCCTGTAACTGCGACTATGTGGACAGTCATCCGGCTGACGTGCAGACACTTAGCAAAGTCGGACTTGTTGTGGCCTGCGAAAAGGAGAGCAGAGAACTCGATTCTTTTAACTTCCCTCTCGACACACAATGGAAAAGACGTTTTAATGACACGTGCTGGAAAAGTAGAACTTTAAGTATATTTAACAGTACTCTGTGTATCACACGTAAACCATATATATATATATATATATATATATATATATATATATATATATATATATATATATATATATATATATAATATATATTTATGATGGGAGAGGCTTCTCTTGCATACATGTTTTATTGAAGACTAGTTTGTATTTTGCCCTAACCGATTTGGTTTGGTAAAGCTCTAATTTTTGCAAATATCTTGTTGGAGATGAAAGTCAGCCAAGGAAGGTCCATTTTATTTGGACTTAATTATAAACTCATAATTAATTTGGCCCTGAGCTTTCCCCTTCCTTCAGGCATCTTCAGACGGAAGTCTTTTTTTTTCATGAGGCGGTGGTGATTTTCAGTTTTCCTTTACGGTCGAGTGGTTGAGCGAAGAAGGAGGTTAGTGAACAAGGCAGCTTGGATATTTTTATTGAAAAATGGATAGATTCATCGCCGACACAGGTAACTCCACATTTTCCTCTCCTGATGTGGGAGAGGGGGGTAAGGAGGCGCTTCTCTAGATCCTTCATCTGACTCCCTCGCCTCCCTTAAAGGATCCATTTGGACCCAGATAGAGATTGTTCAGTTGGAGCCGATGAGGAAAGAGAAGAATAAGGGAAGGAATATAAGATTTAAAATAGAGGAAATGAGAAAGATAATTTAAGATGATTTATGTTGACCTCCTTATAGTGGATTGATCGGTAGAATGGAGCAACTGCATTTTGTTGACCTATGATTTTATTGTGGATTCCAAAGCACACACCATACAATTCTTTTGTTCCTTCCATTGTTTTTAACATATTTATTCTGCTTTCAGCATTTTTATTCTGCTTTTTGCATTTTTATTCTGCTTTTAGCATTTTTATTCTTCTTTTAGCATTTTTATTCTGCTTTCAGCATTTTTATTCTGCTTTTAGCATTTTTATTCTGCTTTTTGCATTTTTATTCTGCTTTTAGCATTTTTATTCTGCTTTTTGGATTTTTATTCTGCTTTTTGGATTTTTATTCGGCTTTTAGCATTTTTATTCTGCTTTTTGCATTTTTATTCTGCTTTTTGCATTTTTATTCTGCTTTTAGCATTTTTATTCTGCTTTTAGCATTTTTATTCTGCTTTTAGCATTTTTATTCTGCTTTTTGCATTTTTATTCTGCTTTTAGCATTTTTATTCTGCTTTTTGCATTTTTATTCTGCTTTTAGCATTTTTATTCTGCTTTTAGCAGAAGAGTAGCAAGAACTATTTAGAAAGTGACAAAGGAATGGTCGAACGGTGTGAGTGAGGGGCAGAGAAATTCAGCAGCACTAATACGGACACCACTGCCTCTCTTCTTAGATCTATAATGGTGTAGGAAAGTGTATCTGGTTGGTTAACGGCCGCGAAATTCGAGCTCGTACAAAATATATTATCCGATATAATTTAATCGGAGATAAAATTTGCCTTTTTATTCCTGTGACCGAGACTCTATAAATTACTATGTCGGTCCATAGGTCGGTCGGTTGGATGGTAACCGTTATACTTTTAATGAGTTTGGGGCAATAACATCGTAACTATTTGGCTGATTCTGACGGGATTTGAAACACTTATGTTGTTTTACATTCTCTTTCGAATGATATAATTGACAAGGCCCCCTTTGAGGTTAGTACAGGAATTTTTGAAAGTTTTATAGGTCGTTAGTTCATAATTCAAAATAATTGAGAGCACGCAACTTAGATGTTGACCTTGTTTAAACTCTGCACGCAATTTAAGGAATCCATAGAGAAAAGTGTATCAGCTGTCACTGTAGAGGTGGCATGTAAAGGGAGAGATAGGTTTTGGGGTGATAGATTCAGAGTTAAAAATTGCAACGCAGCGAGCGGCTCAAGGAGGAACCACTAGGCGGTATGGCAGAACATTTTAGCAAGTTGTGGACGTTCAACTTTCTGCAAGTGGAATGAGAGAACAGGTTTGGAGTAGAGGGATTGAGAGCTATCATTTCAGTCATCGAGTACGAGAAATGGGGATTGGCGAGGATAGCCGGCGTGGGAGGAAGCGCGGGATGGGTAAAGGCAACCCTTCTGAAGCCGATGTGTGCCTATGAGCATTAAAAACAAAAAAATATAGCTCAGTTGCAAACTAAATATGCAGAGAAATAAAAAATACGATTAAAGAAGAGAAGATGAATAGATAAGGAAAAAATGCATAAATTAGAGTAGATGAAAGGTAAAACACTCATACGCAGCTTGGTGTGAGGCGAATTTCGGAGACAAAAGAAGTGACTCGGGGAAACTAAAACGGAAAACACGGATGAGTGATGCACCAGCTGAATTAATCATTTTACAAACACTAGGGCACTGGTGTATAAGATGGGTATAGACAACCACATTGAGGCACGCCAGCTTCTAGTGCGAATGTTTCTCTGTTGTGTTAATTTATATACAATTTGACCTTTTATTCTTCTAGCTAATTGCAATGAATTTGGCTTAAATTTTCTTCCAAATTTAAGATCTGATGTTTATTATCCACACTTTATCGAAAGCTTTGGCAACATCGTGGAGCATTACTTCCACTCTGTTTTCCATTTCTGTTTTGGGGGCTATCTTTTCTGTAATTAGCGCTAGCGCCGTTTCTGTCTCGCGTTTGCTCCTGAATCCGTGGGGTTAGGTATTGTGCGGGCGCTTATCTTCTAAACCTTTCTTCAATCCTTCGTTCAGGAACTTTTTCCAAGAGAATCCTTAGAAACTCTAGTAGTAAGATGAGACGGTAACTTTCGATTTGGTGCTTTGGTATCCCATGTTTCTGGAGAAAGATCATCTTTGCCATCTTGACTGATTGAGGGAAGTATTCCATATTCATGTAGGTATTGATTGAAAATTTCCAATATTGCGTCATGAATGTTGTTTGATGAATTGACGAGATGTGATTTTGGGATTCCAATTGTTCCAAAAACTTTTTGTTTGAAAGTTTAAGGTCTGCAAAATATTCCTCCTTCCGGACTACTTACTACCTTGTATGCTCTGTAAAAAATTTTGGTTGTCTCCTGGCGAGATGGAGGATATTTTTTCCAGTGTCTTTGGAAGTGTTGTTGTATCTCATTATAAAAGTTTATTTCTCTTAATCCTATTTTTTTAATGTGTTCCTTGGGTTGGGATCCTCCAAGTCATGTTTATTTATTCTAGATTTTTAGGGGATCTGTTCCTACGTTCATTTTGTTCAAAATGTTGAAGAATCTAAGCATTTCACTTGATATACAGCGCTAATAGTGGAAGGAGAATTCTGTATTAAAAGATTATAAATAATATTTTCATAATTAGGTTAATTAGAAATGCCTATGTACGAACTCTTCACGTCTCTTTACGCACATGCAAAAGCACGATCATATAATTGATCTTAACCATTCAAAAATCATTTATAAATCAAATAATTATATTGAGAGGAGAATTACGGAATCCATGATCATTAGTGTACGCAGAAATACCCCGACACAAGCTGCGCGTCCCTCCCGTATTCCAAATTCGCCTTTCACCTCGAATTCCCTACGCCCCTTTTCGCACCAAAGAGACGAGCAAATTTGCGGCCGGCCGCTGGGAAAAATGTCGGCCTCAAATGACAGCTGCTAGCCGACGAAGGTCCGAGTTTTCGCGCCGTCGTAAACAGCGACATGGAGCAAGGATAACTCGAAGGTGTGAAAGATTTACTCTGTCTCGCAGCAGATGAAAAGGTCTTTTGCGCAGTGATAAGGATTTTATGAGAATTCAGTGCTCTCTCCCGATTTTTGTTCTTGAGGGAAATAAAAGGAAAAATTCTCCTTGGAGTCAGGCAAAAGATCTTGGACCTACGTTGAGTGTGTGTAGCTCGTTCCACAAAGGAAACAGTTCGCCCGTTGCAAGAAAGAAACTTCTCGGGGAATTGGTTGTTGCCGTCACGGTACTTGTAGGTGCCCTACTTCTCCCAGACCCTCATCCCCCCTTCAGAGTTCGAGGCTACTCTAGACCTCCCTATGCGGATTACCCTAGACGTAGCTAGGTAATCGGTTTTGGCTACCCATTCCAGGAGCCGAATAATCAGAAAGTCACTTCGAGGAAGAAGTCCGATTTGAGCCACAGTTTGGCTCGCCTTCGTGATCCGGCATAGGATCAGTATATCACCGGTCTAGGATTACCTCTCATTCGGTAACCTCGGACAGCCGGACTAAGTGCGATCATCGTCACCAGAAGAAGATCTTCACCGTCATTCGCAAAATACCTATAAAGGTATCGTTAAGGTGAATTATCCCCTCCTCTAACTTCACCAGTTTATTCGTTAACTAGAATTCCTTTCCTGAGCCCATAACCTCGAGTATTAGAAGTGATTAATTCAGTGCTTAATTTAATAATATTATTCCATTTATTCTGTCGGGTGCCATTAAGACGCAAGCATCCTAGTCAGTAATTTTCAAGTATTATCCCCACGACATTACGAGTATGTAGACTTACTTTTTCAGTGCAAAGATTAATTCTATTTATACCTGTATACGCTGTTTCATATTTCTAATTCATGTATATTAAAGATTATTTTTGTATCTGTGTGTTTAACTATTTTTGGACGATCCATTGGCAATTAATAAGCAATCCACTCGGCCTAAATCTCAATAATACACAAGTCCACCCATGACTGGCTTTTACTGAGTGAGGGCACACTCAGGTGATCATTATCTTAATCTTTGATCAAAAGGGAAGCACCCAGGTTATTCTTATTCACCGAAAGTGGCCACGGTAGGTGTATTGGATACACTTCACCTCCGCTTAACCTTAGTGTAGTAATAAAATATATGTTCAGGAAGTGGGACTGGGATTACCCACTCACTAAACCTTTACATTGATAATTTCAAGACATCTGAAGGGCAATACAATTTTAATAAATATATAATGAATAGAGTCACCAATTGTATTTATAAGCCCCAGGATGCAATGAGTCTTGGGGATTAGCAACTCTCCAGATTGTTTCCTGCCCAATTTCATTTTGTTTAGCTTTTCATTCACGTCAGATTCACTCCAGTTATTTTTTTTTCAAGATTGTTTCCTGCTGTTTCATTTTGTTTAGGATGTGTCTTACCTTATAAATCTGTACTCTTTGCTTATCATCTTCACTATTAGTTGAAAATGGCACCTTGCCCAAAATAGTCCGAAAGCTATAAAGAAGATCTTGATTCAAATATCGCGGTTTATCATTATCTTTCAAATATATATATATATATATATATATATATATATATAATAACTTCCGATTTAATTCTTGGATACTAAATAAAATATTAAAAATTCTATCCTTTGATGGTTAAATTCATTTTCTTCCGACAAAGTCGTCAAGTTTTAATTCCATTATCCTTTGTATTTCGTTTAACTCATAATTTACACTGAATTTCTTTATCTACATAGTAACTTCCGCCTTGTATCCACTAAAATGAAGGCATTCTTTTCATGAGAGCATATAAAAAATGAATCCCAATTGGGTGGGGAATAAAAATTCCATTTCTTCCTTCCGATAAATCTTTACCCCATTTCTCTTGCTTTCAAATGCCTAAAAAAGAAGAACAAAACAGCAGACGCTTTACTCTCCAATTCGTCTTGTTACTTCCTTGACTCCGCTAAGGCCTACCACTCCGCCGTCAATAGGTTCAAACCTACATCTCTTAGCTTTTTTTAGATAAGGCTTTTTTCAGTAGTAATTGGTTCTATGCACCGTTTGTGTAAAACAACCAAGCGAAAAATAACGAGGGAATCTCAGGCAATCATTTTGAGACAAGAAACTTTAAAATATGTCCAAGATAGAGAAAAATAGACAACTCGGAAGATACGATTCGTTGGCAACCTCGGCTAAAGGAAACATGGAGCTCTCTCGAAAGTCTGTAACCTACAAGTTATGGTACATATTTTGCCTACCTTTCTTATAGGCATTGAAATCTTTGCAAGAATTTTTTTTTATTAATAGAACTTTTTCACAAAAAGTTATTTTAAAATAAGTATTAATTCGAACACGAAGTATCTAGAGGAAAAAAATCGTAGAGACTGAATTCCTATACATTTCAAGTGAAGATCATTCATTTGACATTGATGATGCAAAAATCATTTATAATACCCGCACCTATATACGGCGTCCAATAAAATCAGCTCTTATAAAGGAAATTCCAAACTTTAATATTTCTGATGGGCAGTTCAACACTAATCCCTTCATAAGCAGAAGACTCGCCCCCAGCCCCTCCTCAAAAATGCCGAAGCTCGCTCCATACCCCTTCCCCTAATTACATTCCGACTTGTAAATTTGTGTGTCTTTAGGCTAAACATCTCTGTATTCATTAGTTTGCCAGCGATTAAAGATGACGTATATCTCCGTCTAAACCTTGTTTTTCCTGTATTTACATGCACGTTACGGAACTTCTTTGGATATATATAATATATATATATATATATATATATATATATATATATATATATATATATATATATATATATATATATATATATATACGAGTATATTGCGAAAGAACTTGATTGTCACCAGTTCCAAGTTGGAACAAATAATTCTTCTCTGCTATATGGATCCCAGTTTGGGATTCAAGTTTGTTTGAGGGTGTCCACCAAAGAAATTCGTATTTAGATTTACAAACAAGTTGATAAAATAATTTTGTTTTGAACTTGACATTTATCATGATGAATGATTCGAGTCGGTGAGTTAAAATCCCTTTTTCTGTGGAAGGAGTAAATGTGAATGTGGATAGAAGACTTGTAAATTATATCCACCGATGAGTACTTTAGGAAGTCAAAGGGTGAGTCAAAAGGTCCTTCCTCGGTTGATGGACCACAATGTAAAGACGAAACGAAGAGAGTTGTGACTTCTGAAGTCATTTGATCAACTCTGTAGAATAATGTGGCATAATGTCCGATTGTTTTATATGTGTAAAGAAAGTGGGCGTGATCAATGGGGTTTCTGGGGAGAAGCTTTGTCTGAAGTGAATGTTCGTTGATGTGTGTAGGAGAATAGCATAATGCTCCCAAGTTTTGCCCACCTTTCTTCCGGGCAGGCCGCTTATCAATCCTTTCCCTTCCGACCCAATATCTGGTGGGCTTCAGCCGGAAGAAACCGCCAGCCATTTCAGCTAACCACCGAGTTCCTTCCCGGACTGTTTATCGATAAATGAGAGCCCATCTTCGCTTCCGATAGTTGCCGGAAGTTTATAAAGGATCAAATGGAGTGGCTTGACATCTAATCTACTTCCGCCGCCCTGAGAACCTCTCCCGAGTTTCGGGTATAAAAGACGAATTCTTTTAACCCTCAGTAGTAGAGCTTGCACAGCGTCTGGTGGGGCAAAAATTGCCATCTATCGGTGTTGTGGTTTTCTGTCGAAGTATCAAGTCTTCAGAGAGGAAATGGGTCCCAGTTAGGGAGGCTCCTTACCCCGTTGGTCTGCAAGTCAATGCGGACCCAAGCTCGTACTTACGTGTAAGAGCCAAAGTTACAAACAGCTTCACTCTGGTTCCATAAGGTAAGCCTTCCCTTTCACATTCCCCGACTTCACCGCGAAGCTTACCAGCATTGCAAGTGTATAGGGATTTGTATGGTGAATAGTAATTTTCAAGCCAAGTGAGATATCCGAGATTCACTAATTAATTTATCTCTCAAAGCACATTATTTGTATATATATATATATATATATATATATATATATATATATATATATATATATTCTTGTTTAGTGTTCATTAAAACTTTATTTTCATATTGTTGTGTATCTAACTTACTTTGGGTCGCTTGCTGGCAAAGTTCATTCCAATCCCTCTGTAGCCAACCTCTAAGCACTCTGAGTCAATAAACCCATTCAGGACACGGGCCGAACGAAGTATAAGAAGTAGCACGACGACTCCTCCGCATTCGGGATAATAGGATATATATATATATATATATATATATATATATATATATATATATATATATATATATATATATATATATATATATATATAAGAGTCTGGGAAAACTCCAACAACCCCTGGGCCTATTCCTCGACAATGTGTGTTCGAGAGAGAGACAGAGAGAGAGATAGAGAGAGAGAGATAGAGAACTAGGCTGACTCAATGGAATTTATGGGAAGATAAGATAAATAGTGAGAAAAAATGATAATAAATTCGGGAGAAAGTTTGATAAATGTTTATAGAATTCAGTTTAGCATATTGGCGTTAATATACAAATAGAAAGAAATGGTTTAACGACTGTTTTGTGGAAACCGATGCTAAGATAATTTAGAAGGTAGATATGTGACCAAAGAGAAACAAGAAAATCATTAATGGTTAGTCGGAAGTTTGTGTCTGTGAAAATACCGCGTAGATCTCTTATGAACGTTGGTATAAATGAATTGTTATGTATATATATATATATATATATATATATATATATATATATATATATATATATATATATATATATATACATATATATATATATATATATATATATATATATATATATATATACATATATATATATATATATATATATATATATATATATATATATATATATACAGTAGTGTACAAACTTATTCGAAAATGTTCATGTTTTTTAATATTTTAACTGGAATCCAAGATTTAGCAATTAAATAAACGGCAAAGGTAAGAAAATGTTTATCGACCAGTTGACTGTCGGACCATGCCCAATTCACAAGACTAAATTTTCTCTCTATCATTGTGATTTAAAACTTTGTAACGGAACCTTACAGATATCAAATATAAAAAAGTACTAGAAAATAGATGCAGGGCAGAGAAAAAGGAAGACGTTTTTAAACAAAAAAAGAAAGCACTTGCAAAGCTCTCAGTCAAAGATGATAAGTATCTTTCATTTAACAGCCATGGAAAAAAAATAGCCCCTCTTTTAAGGCATGGTGTGGTCAATAGAATACTTCCTGAAAATAAAAAGTTTCAAGATCTACAGATTCAAGGAGACTGTTAAAATTGATTATATGGAAGATTCGCTCTCAGGAAACCTTTTTTTGTTACTAAAACTGCATTGTACAAACTATCAAACATGGAAGTGGAAATATAATTGTTTTGGAATGCATAAGTGCTCAAGAAATTGATGATATGCAAAGGATTCAGGGAACATTTGACCAGAAAATGTACCATTAAATTTTATTCGACATTGTGAACCAAGTTGGCCTTGTCCTATAACTCAAGGGTTTTATTATCAACAAGACAATGATCCTACACAGATATCAAAGCTCTGCCAAAGGTTTATAGAAAAAAATTAGAAGATGCAAATCTTTCATTGGCCCCTACAAAACCCACTTAATCTTATTGAACACCTAAGGGATCTTATAGATTAGGAATTTGCTAAATCAAAAAAACTAACTGACCAGAAATCCTTTGGGAACAAATACAAGCTGCATAGCGTAAAATTACATAAAACCTTTAAACAACTTAGTCTCATAAATACAACTATGCAACGGAAGGCCATATGTATTTCAACAAGATTTAACACCTTCTCACAAAGCTCTAGTAAACTAAGAATGGTTGTCAGCCAATCGTTACGATCATGTAACAGCCAATATGTGGCCTCCGAACTCGCCAGATTTGAATCCTATGGAATACTACGTGTGGAGCGATGTTGAAAATGAGACTAATCGACATCTTCATAATATCAAAAGCTAATGGAGAACAATGGAAAACAAGCCTGGTAACTCCTCCCAGTTAGCTCGGATTACACAACACACCATTGAAGGAAAATGCCCTCAAGACCCTGCTCGACGGAAATGCCGGTTCATTCTATGAAGTCAAGCCCCTCAAGGGAATGGTCCTATTATTCCTGAACGAATAATTCTTAGCTGTAAAAGGTGCTGTCGCTTTCGAGAACTTATAAGAGTGGATTGGGCTTACCATACAAGTCTTTGAAACCCACCCACCTACAAACATTTGGCGGGTGAGATGGCTTCAACCTTCGGGGACCTCGTCTCGTGTCTCCGAGTCACTGAGCGCCTTCTTGACCTGAAAGACTTACATAGCTCCTCTGTTACCCTCATAATTTACTGGAAAACATTTAGATGATCCCGAAGAAGGTCTCATGATCACCTTTGTGAAGGATGCCTCCTCTGTGTCCAACAACTTGGTGGAGGCGCGCGGCTTCTTCGTTTTACGGGAAGCGGTAACGAGGAGGGGAGAAAAGGGTCGCGTAGAGCCGTCATCTTTAGTATGGCAAGTAGGAAAGCACTAGGGTAAAAGTTACAAATGGTGTCGAATGGTTGCAGAAATTAATGTTTTTGTAGGCCATGGTAGAGTTCAAGAGTCGAGAGTGCTTTTTTAGCCTGAAACTCGTAGGATATCGTAGGGTGTGGCTCTCCATTAGTCACCCACTAGACCGTACGCAATACGGACTTATTGCGTACGATCTTCTTAGAATTGACCTTGATTATAGGTAAACCTGACTATTCACATCTTCATGTACGATTTTTATTGACCAAGCGGTAGCAATAGTAGCAACTCTAAGGCAATGACACGAATAAATTAAGGGAGTGGCGATACCAACAGGCACGCACCGCCTCATGGATTCTGTCACGATCGAACGTGACGAATATTCTGAAGTAGATCTCGAGGCCTCTCCGCGCTGTTATGTCATCCCACGTTCGACCTTGTCCACTCATTTGGTCCCGCATCTCTTCTGTGATACTTTCTAAGGAGTAGTCCATGAGTTCTTTCGCATAAAATACTCCTCTAGCAAAATTCATGGTACCGTGCAGTGTCACCTGCAAGGCGATCCATCAAGTGTCCAAAGACCAGTAACAATGGTCGCCTGGACAGAGTTCGCCGCATTCACCAGAAGAGTGCCGTCCAAGAAACGAGTGACCTTCGGTTTACTGCCAATTCACCAACATAGAAATAAACTGTGATGGAATATTTGACCTTCGGAAAACAAGCTTCCACCAATGGACCTGATAATCAGGGCGTATTTGAAGCTAGGAGGCTAGTAAATGCCCGGTAACCTTTCGAGGAGGGGCTCTGACGATATCGAGGCTTCATTCTCGTTAAGTGTAATGGTCGTGTTCGTTCTCTGGGTCTCTGTCTCCCTACCTAAAAGTGCCCTGGTTATGGAAAGTTAAGTCCGTCACTGTGCCATCTTGGAAGGAGAGGAGCCCTTGAATAATTTCCTCTTTCCTTTGAATTTCTTCTTTTATGAAGGAGTAGAGCGTGGATTGAGCCATTTTCTCTCCTTCATCGAAAAGGTCGTCAGCAAGATCAGGCGATTTAGCCTGAATATTATTCCTCTCCGAAAAGGGGAAAAACTTGGTGACACGAGGCCCTTGAGTGAGTGGGTCTTTCTTCTCCAAGTGCGTCATCGGGGGCCATTCCATCCTCAGAATGTACTTTCACAGTGACTCTGGCTCGTGGGTATCTCCGACCGAATCATTTTTCCTCCCCAAGTAAGAATATCATATTCGGTGAGCGCACCTCCATGACCATTTCCACATCAGAGGGACCTCCAAATGGACATTTCCCAAGGTGTCCATTATTATTAAGGTGTACACCGCTCTTTCCATTGATTGCGCCTTACTACCCAAGACCCTTTAAGTTGTGGTCTCATGAAACCTGTAGGTTTTACAGGGGTTGCTTATAGATGTTAAAAAGCCTATCTTTTAGCACGGCATGAGATAGTGGGTCATGTCCTCAAATCTAAAAAATAGAGAGAATAGTCTTTGAAAAGGGTGGGTACAGAGAGGGAAAGGGGCAATCCACCAGCTTCCCCTCTATTGGCAAAGAGTTGAATTGAACCATTGAGTCAGACCTTCCATATTTTCACCCGGACCTTGAAGACGTGTATTTAGTCTGAATACTGAGTATAACAGTCTACCTACGGTACCCCGCCCTGGACACTTGACCGAGATGCCGTACTTGTCCTGCAGCTTTAATTGGCAGCAGGAGTGGTACTCACGCGACAGCATCTGCCCCCCTGTGGGTATAGAAAGAGGGGGGTAGTAGTAAACAAGTGGGTGAATAGAAGAAAAAAGGGAATGCACCAGCTTCTCCAGCTTTCGTCTTCACTATTACTAGCCATACCACTCTCCACGTGGTTCCACACTACGGGAACCTATTGTACTAATTAGTGAATTTCAAAATAACCCGATTGAAAATAAAGTTGGCAAAGGGGAAAAGATAAGTTCTTGGTTTACTGTACATCTTGACTGAAGATCATTCCGATCGCAGACCCAAATTTGGTAATAGTTTTAATCGATGGAAACCGAAGACGTTGAATTACCATCAAAGTTGTGTAATTAGATGGTAGAGCTCTCTGAAGTTTGTGTCACCTCACCCACATCTCTCAAAAGACTTAAGGATGCAAATGAGGATAGTCGAGGCACCATCACAGCAAACACTTTAGTTTATCTCTGCGAATCAGATACTAGACTCATTCAGAAGTGTACTTGTGCTGTCGGACAACAATTTGAGCAATTAGCGTCTTTTATTAAATTATATATGCAAATATCTCGCTACCATAGTTAAGCACAGTTAATCGTTAATTCGTTAAAAAATGTAACGAGAGTTAACTCGTAAGTTTAGCGTTAAATATAATTTTATTATTATAAAATAGTAGAAAAATTTTGTTATAAAACCAATTCAAAACGGCTAAAACTATAGAATACCAAATTGCCAAAATTCTAGAGGACCAATGAGAAAACAGAAAAATATAACGAACCAATGTTAATTTAATACGAATGTTTTGTTTCTTTAATGTTTTCTAATTTTTTACTCCTTTATAATTTGGATTTTAGAATAAGTATTTTAGACTAACGCTTAAGCTTTAATTTGCTTTACATTTTTAACCAATCAATAAATTAACGATTAACTCAATCTACCTGTGTTCGCTGCAATATTATTATTGGTACATTATTCATTTACCTCTTGTTGATAATTGCTAAAACAATATATTTTTTTAACTAAAAAATATCCGAAACTCTAAATGGTTTTTCAGGACTATGTATATATATATAGCTACCATTTATACAGTTACATTTATATAACTTCTTGTTTTTGTGTGAATATTGTTGAGTGGAAGAAGATTAATGAGGTGTCTCTGGAATGAAATGAATGAATGGGCTGTGCGATGCCGCAATAAAAACTGTTCTGCAGTGAAAGAGCAGCAATTTCTCTTTTGTGGCTAATGACTCTTGTCTAACGAGGTTTTCATTCTATTCACTCAAGATCTCTCGCTCCTCCCTATGTGGCCTCTCGCTTCATTTACCTCGTATACCAAACACGATGGCTAAAAGTTTCCGACCCAGGCGCGGTTGATTCTTATTGGTACCTGAGGGCTTTTTATATGAACTAGTTACTTGGCGTTGAGAATTCGCTCTTCAACCACTGTTCTTGAGATTTCTATTGCATATTTTGTTATTCCCACTTTACACTGTTTTCTTATTACTTATTCTTATTTATCATCATATCTACCGTTGTTTTTTCTCTGATTGGTAATACCAGCTGGTGTCGCATCAGTGACACTGTTCTGTTCTTAAGTAAAGAAAATGAATAAAATTCACTCTCATCATCATTAAAGGATGATAAGAGTTTGATTCTTGGATTCCATTCGCTTGTCTATTCCGGCTTGTATTTGGATGCGAGTTTTTTCATTTTAAAAGTAGTGGTTATAATAGGATTCGTGTAGAGGATTCTGAAAAGGGACTGACGTTTTCAGGTAATTAGATATTAAGGGTGTTATCGTCTTGAGAATTGTGGTTAGTCAATTTTTGTGCTGATATTTACCAATATTTCGTTATTTGCTCCCTTGGTGAAATCTTAAAATCCACTTTACACATTTCTGCCTAGCATCCTATATTTAGTCCACGTCTAAAAATAGTCATAAAACACGAATTATTACAGAAAACGAGATTAAATTTTGTATTGTTTCTCCCAAGATAAGCAACTTTCTTTCATTGTTGTTTTTGATTTGAGGAAGGGTGATGTAATTAATTAACTCTCAAAGTTACGAAAGGTCAAGATTTTCTTTTTCTTTTTACACCCTACTATTAGCAAGCATGTATATCTTGCATTCATAATCTTTATTTTCATTGGGCTTATTATTCTTTTATCGTAATGCATCATATTTTAGTGTGAAGAGGTTTGAAGTAACGCAGAGGAAATGTGTTTGTTTTATGTAATGATGAATGTGGTGTCTTACATTTAGGTGGGCTGGACTTAGCAAGAAAAAATAGTGTAAGATTTTTTTAATGTCACACTTCGTAAAGATTCTGCCTTAATAACTATTATAACTAAATATAAATACTTTTATATGTCATTTTATATATTATATACATACATTTATATATTATAAACACCTCTCGTATGTATTATAAGGGGGAGTGGAATTCAAAGGAATTGTAACTCAATCGAACTATATTTGGGATATTTTGGGCCTACCTATATACTTGTTTTATATATATATATATATATATATATATATATATATATATATATATATATATATATATATATATATATATTATAGAGGCGTATTTTTAATTAATTAATTATAATATACTATTTATATATATTATAAATGGATATATAAAATGACATACACAAGTATCTATTCCAATTATTTACAGGACGTCTGAACATCAAACACTAAGTAATGTGATCAATTTAGCCAGTGAAGACGTTCGACTTGACGACAAAAATCTGAATCGATTACCATTCCAAATTTACCACATGATAATGCGGCGGAAAATGTAGCCGATTAAGATTCAGGTGAAGATGATAGTCCAGGAAAAATGGATAACTTGCCAGGCAGTATACTTCCCTCAGAAAGTGCATTGAATCTTTCCTCTAGTGACAGTGAATCGTAATCACCTCAAAGAAAAAAGACAGAAAAAGACTTCAGGATTGAAAGTAGACAAAAAGAGATATCAAATCTGATTTCTCATCTTAGTCATTTGAAGATATTCAAAATCAAGAACTTTCAAGCAATAACTCGCTCTTAGTCAGTATTTTTAATTATTTTTTGATGAAATTCTTTCCGTTGTAGAAACAAAAGAGTACGATTTTTAAAGGAATGTTAGTTTGAATGTTTCAAATGATCAAATGAAAGTGCTTTTTAGGAATAATGTAATCCGAGACGAAGAATGCATTGGGAACGTGCATCAGACACATATAATCCACTGGTTTCCAGAGCAATGAGACGTGATCATTTTTAATCAATCTTTATGCATTTGCATTTTTCTGATAATAACAACCTAAAGAGTAACGATAAATTGGCTTAAAGTAGGCCTTAAATAGATTATTTTAATGAAAAGTTCATTCAATAGACTCCATTAAAAGAATTTTATATATTTGATGAATCTCTGCGAATATTTTGGAAAACATGGCTGTGAAAGATTCTTTCGCGGCAAGCTAATCCGTTTTGGCTTCAAGATTTTCGAAAAGGTGTCTCAAATTTTGAATTAAGATTAGGGGGGAAACTTGTAGTGAGATTTACTGATGTACTTCTGAATCGCAATCCTCTGCCATATAATTTGTGCTTTGATAATATTTTCACCTGTGTAAATCTAATGTCAGTGCTGAAAGAAAAGTCAATAAAAGCTAGTGGCACAATTAGAGAGAACAGGAAGAGAAATGTCAATTACCGAAAAAGAAGACAGGAAGAAAAACAGCAGGTTTGTTTTGAATTTTGGACTGATGCCAATAATAAAATATGTAGGAGGACGACCTCGGAGGACCACCTTAAACCCCTCCACGCTTTTTCGAGAAGAGACTGTGTGGCCTCAAACAAAATCCGAAGGAAGGATAATAAAGAAGACTCTCACGTGGAAACCGCTGAGACAACCCACCTGCGTTTGCCTAAATCAGCCAATTTCTACCCCCCATGACCCACCGACAAATTAATCTCCCGCCAGACAGGAGCCTCCAGTTAACCCCATGCCTCCAGGCTAGAATTGGCGCCAGACGAGCATCTTTTCCAACCCTTATCTGAAAAAGATCTAATTCGTTCGGCGCCAGGATTTCCCTTGAGACAGCAGCCTTGCCCGAAGGCCTTTTAGCAACTTTGCCGGCTAAATATATATATTTAGGGTCCCCCGTTACTCGAGAGAGAGAGAAAGAGTACAGTTCACGTCCCTCGAACATACGTCCCCTTTACGTGTCGAGTCGAGCCCCTAAAGTTTGAAGGCCTCGTCGGCAAGATCACCACCGTGAACTTTTGACCATTCTCTATAGGCAAGTTCGTGAAGCGGTTTCTTAGAAGAGTTCGTGCGACATACTCCTCTCATCCCGTTCACGAAAGTAAGTCCGAGTTCACTCCCTCCAAGACTAAGTGTATCTCGTTACTCCGCTCACGAGTAATTCATCTTGCTCCAATCTCACCTCGCTCCTACTTTAGGTAATCAACTCCCATTGCAAGATCTCATTGCCGCGCTGCAAGATCTTCTCATCCCGTGAAATTCGAGTCTTGTCTCCGTTGACACCTCACCCTTCTCCGAGAAGCTAGTCAGCAAGCAAAGTAAAGGCTCTTCCGCTCGATTTTAAATGCCACCCTGGAGGTTATTCCCCGCTCTCCATAATTTGTTAATTACTGAGTCTCATTTTCATTTCCCTATTGCATTAGTCCATGTCCGATCTGTTCATTTTAATTGCATAATACTTCACTCTTGAACCATGTCTATATTTTTTGATTACTTTTTTTTGTTTGTTGTAATTAAATCATTTATTTTGGGGGTAGTGTCTTTAAATAGCCTTGAATAAATCCTGGCATTTTACGACCCCTTTAAGGCCAACCTCACGCACTCGCTTACGCCTCATTTTGTCTGAGCCTCCCATTGAACTGGAACGAGGCCTAACTCCCCACTCGTATTTCATGCACGGCCTCTCGGGTTTCGGCCGCCTATTTATGTGTGTACGGAGCCACAGACTAAGTTGTATATCCATAATTCCTCGACAAAATACTAATATGCACTTGGAATGATAACGGTGTTGTGAGCATTTGCTCAAATGCAGTAGGAATTGAACCTGTAGTTAAGGAATCTCGCTACTCCTCATCGAGTAAGAAGCGTGTTGAAATTCAACAACCTTCCTTAGTAAAGGTATAAAATGCACGTATAGGAGGTGTTGATAGGATGGACCAAAACATATTAAAATATCAAATGGGCATCCGAGGAAAGAAGTGTTTCTTATCTTTAGTAAAGTATATGATCGAAGTGGCCATGAATAATGCTTGGCAACTACATAAAATATGCTCCCGAAGTGATGCTATGGCTCTTTTATCTCATCGTAGAAGTGTGGTTAGGTTTAATTTGCTGAGATATGCGACACATCACAAGGTTAGAAAAAAATACCTAAAAAGACGTAAAATTTGAGGTATGACAAGCATGCTTACTAGAAAATTTCGCAAGAAATATAGACCCGTTGTACTTATTCTCACACGAAGATAATAACACGATTTGAAAAATTTGATAAAGGTCTTCATGGAAAATGTTTTAAGTCATATCACTTGAAGTAAAAATACATTCCGAGTTCCTAGATTTTTCATAATTTTATAACATATATTCCTGGCGTCCTATATGAAGGACACATCAAAACGTACATAATAAATAAGTATTTTTTTAAAAAGGTAAATTTTACTCTAATAATGTTTTATTTATCTCGCACATTTATTTTATTCAAATTTGGCTGAAAAATATGTCTTTAGGCAGAAATGGGTTAAGTTCCTCCACGTTAGGTTTCTTGTGCCTTGCATATCCTTCCCTATGAGGCGAGGCCAGATGGGCTCCTTAAGTAAAAAAAAAAATACTTATGAGGCATTCAAACAACAACAGAGCATCGAGCATTTTATCACTCTATTTGTAATCTTATTCCGCCCTTCTTACTATTTCGACACTATTCACATCTCTTTCTTTATTGTTATAAACAAACTATATTTTGAAATTTTATTTATGTAATAGTCTCTAGAGGTTCTATCTAGTGTTGTTACAAAACAATGTAACCAGAAAAAAAAGTTTTAGGAATGCAAAAATCGAAAATGGCGAGAAGCAAAGTTGAGTATAAAACATAATGCAATAAAAAATAATTAACAAAACATGAAGAACAAAACTTTCAAATTACTGGGTATTGCAAAAGACCTGCTCTATTCGTTACGACGCTCTCAACAAAGGATACAATTTTAGTGTTGATGCGGTTAAACACGTTTATATTTTTTTAACACATAAATATGTGTTTAAATTGTCAATCAATGTGGCCACCCTTGGTGGAGAGCACGCGCTACAGGCAAGACCTAAAGGCCCCACACACGTTGCGGAAGAAGCCCTTCTTTATGCTGGCCCACACGCTGTTGACGTAGGATTTAGCTCGCCGACGTTACTGTGGCAAATATTGCACTCGTTATCCTAAACCTGCGCCCATACGATGTAGTCGAAGGGGTTGAGGTTTGGCGACTACTGCGGCCAATAGTCTTTCAACCACTTCTTGTTCGACCCCAACCACCCTTGCACGCTCTTGGCCGTATGAGCTGGGTTACCGTCCTGCTGAAAGACGTACTCCGCCTTCTTCGTGATTTTTCTCACCCAGGGGAGAACTTTCTTGGCCATGATGCCTTTGTACTTGGTCGCAGTGAGCCTGTAGCCGGTGCGGGCCACACCAGAAACAGCCTTTTGCCATTCGAAGCTACTACGCCGAATATCATCACGGAGGTCGTGGAAATGTAGCGAGCTTTAGAGACCTCCTGACTGAAATTTGCCAGGCGGTCCTTCTACTTGTTGATGCCCGAATCAACCGAAAGTTTTATCATTAAAAAATAGAAGTTGATTGCCATGACTACAAGTAGTTGAGAAGGCAATGGCAGCTCTCCCGACGTTGTTCTTGTGTACGGTCGGTGAGCAGTTGCCCTTCCATGCATCTTAAGCTTTTGCCGCTCTCCTCCTTGACGGCCCTAGACACCGAGATATTCTTCTTCTTTGCGAGTGCAGTAATTTTGAGCTTGGGATCACTTTTGAAGTCCTTTCTCTCAGCCAAAGGGTTGACAAGTTGAAGTATGTGTGAGAGAGGTGTATCTTTGAGATCATCCCCGTTCTTGGGCCTTTCCGGGACTCAGTGGACAGTCATTCAGCTGATATTGAGCCTCTTGTCTATGTCGGACTTGTTGTGGCACGTGTTCAGGAGAGCAAAGATATCGATTCCTTTCACTTCCACCATGACACACTTGAACACAATGGAAAATACGTTGTAATGATACGAGCTGGGAAAGGGAGGAATAGAGGAAGTTTTTTTGACGAAACTTTTTTCTATCACACACGTAAACTTCTGTAAAGATTGAAAAACTAGTGTAATAGAAGTTGTGCAAAACTGGCATTAGTATATTTTAATTCCATAAATTATAATTCCTAACACAAATAAAATTAGTTAAATCCTGGAATATTAAAAAAACATGATTGCCAAATTTGAGCAAGATGCTTATTTATTACAATCAACAAAATGTATTTTGTATCAACATCAGTTTTAGAATGACAAGAGATAAGTTCTCGACCATTCAGTTAACTACTAATTTACAACAGAGCAAAAAATTGTTAGAAACACAAAATGATGATAACAATCTCCCTACCCCAGCTAAAAGTGCTGCCTAGTCTACATATAAACTCTGAGTTAAGATTTTGTCAATAAAAGTATTGATTAAGGTGAAACAGAGAGAAGGGAGGGACTGAATGAACAGTCTCTGGATTACAGGCAGCTCCCGTGCCAACCCTACGTATTAAAAGCCTTTCCAATCATGAAGGACAAGTCAAAATATCGCAGCATGATGCAGATATATTAAGAATCACAACTACTGATAAAATATCTAATTATTCTTCCATATGGAAAAATCATAAATAAACATCACCTCATTGAATCTGAAGTAATTTACTGATTATACAATATCTTATACATAATTACTTTCGTTTAAATTAAATTTTTCCAAGTTACTATTAGTTCTGATTTAGTGTTAATTTATGTAAAAAACATCATTTAGTTTTAAAGCTAATTCAGTTTATTAAAGCTATTTGTTGTGCATCTTACTTTCTCCTTTTCTTTATAATAGCTAAGTTTATTTGGAATGAAAATAATGTACAGAACAAATTAGTATCCCTTTTAAATTATTCTTTAATAGAAAACGAAGAAAATATTTTGCAACTCCGAAAAATATTCTTGCTGCTCTCACTCAAGAATATCCACCCCTGCATAGAGATTACCCTGGCGCTTAGGAGGAAACGGCTGTTGCCAACCTCATTTCGCTCTCATCCACGGCTACCGACAAGATAAACAAGCTGATCCTTCCGCTATGATTTATACCTTAGCGTTTAAAGTCCATTTTCCTGCAGGAAGAAAATGAAAAGTTCTACCTGAGAATAACCATTTAGGCATACCATTCTTTCGCCTGTGCTGCCAGTAAAAGTGTAAATTTATACAGAGCAATCTATATTTAGGTTAACTGCAATGTATGCAGTGATGGTATGGCGCGCCCCAACGGGTGGATGAAAACGATATTTAGGCATGAGTGGGCGAAAACGATCCCGTGTACTGCGAGGGCAACAGCGAAGGTCAAAATACTTAATTAATACAGTATTTTTTGATCTTTTAAAGCGGTCTATTGGTTACAGTCACTTGCTAGGCATGGGTGGAAAACGCCCCCCAGGCGTGTCCGAGTGTTAGGGTGGCTACTCATGGTATACTAACCACCAATCTTTATTTTCTCTGACCCTGGGGAATACAGGAAATGAAGATCTATCAGACAGAGTGAAAGCAAAATGGTGAAAATTACAACGGGCTAATGGGGGCAAATGGTCCCTACATCCAGCTCCTTCACCCTACACCATAACTTTTCACTTCCGAAGAGAGTGACGAGAACCAAAACTTCTCATATCCGGTCATTAAATGAAAGCGTCATTCGTCTCTCGTATGATAGACGAGATTCCCCGAACGGAAAAAAGAAATGCAGATAAAGATTAAAATGACAGCCAATGGGGTGTCGGAATGCATCAGGCGCAAGGCCTTGTTGGCTGGATAGTGTTCGGCTCGTATGTGTGATTATAACAACAACCGGCAATTGTAAAACCTCTTTTAAGCCGGGGTGAACCCGATCTACATCAGGGGTATGTGCTCCCATAGAGGACACTAGTGCCCCCTCAGTAGGAGTCTGAAACAGAGGAGAGAGTGGGTTTGCTGTAATAGGAAGGTGGCAAGGAATATAATAACGGTGTTGGTGTGCGATCGCAAGAATTGAACCCCCGCCTCGACGTCAGAAATCCAATACCGTATACACTATTCTTTATGGAGTCTCGAAATATGGTTCCTTCAACAAGACGAAAACCATTTAACCCTTGGTAGCATTTTCACGATTCAGGATTTAAAACCATTTCATCATTATTGGTTCACTAATGCGGGCACCTAAAGGGGGAGGGGGTGAAGAGATAAAAGAAAGGAAAAAGAGAAAAAAGAATAAACAGTGGGATTAAAAAAAAATTAAACGTGACAGAGAAGTCATGCCAGACTTAGTGATCTTCTTGGCATCTTAAGGATGGTACATAACATCATGGCAGGAGTACTTCTACATAAAGATGAATAATAATTAAAATTATGTAATAAAAATGATGTAAACCAAAATTATCCTAGCCACGACCAGCCACAAGTCTATAAATAAAGATATTTGAGGTAAATAACAATCAATAAAGATAAAAAACATGGCAAAATACATTGGCTGGCAGCGCCTCCTACCGTGACGTCATGGAAATGACTAACTCTACTGTATAAGTAATAATCTGAGATCTCGTTAGTTAGTTTGAGCACCAGCTAGGATGCTCATGGCAACGAATCGTGAATTTTTAGGGTTCGAACAGATGCCATTTATGTAGATAGGACATTCCCTCAATCGAGGTCAAAGATTCTCAAATATTTAATACTCACGGTACCTTTGTAAACAGGATAGGATCTTGCGTCCCCCTTATAATTTTTTTATTTTTATTCCCATTCTGTTTATTCAAAGGGGCATATATCAAGATAAAGAATTGAACAAATAAACGTTGCCTCGTTTTATCCATAAAAAAATTCAAATTCTCAATTAAGAGGGGCGGTCAATAAGTTTTGCGAATCGGTAAGGCAAAACAGAGGGAGGCGCGATGGCTGTTTCTGGGGGTGTTAGGACAAGTTATGACAAGTCAGGTCGTGCAGACGCACGCTCCTGCCTCGTCTATTTAAGAAGCAGTAGCTGACCGCAGATTGTCAGTCACAAATATTTCAACAATGGAGAAGGTTGAGCACTGCGCAGTGATCAAATTTTTGACCAAGGAAGGCAAGAATGCAAAAGAGATCCATGAACGCATGGTTGCAGTGTGCCCCGACACCGCCCCTTCCTATGTAACCCTTGCTAGTTGGAATATGGAGTTCTGCCATGGTCGTGAGTCCCTTGAAGATGACCCCCGTCCAGGACGCCCGTCAGATGTGACCAACGAGGACAATGTGACCCGTGTGGAGAGGATCATCCTCGAAAATCGACGGGTGAAGGTCTAAGAAATCGAGCGATAACTTGAAATAGCACATCGAAGTGTTATCAACATCGATTACGACAATTTGACGATGACCAAGGTCTCTGCCCGTTGGGTCCCTAGAAACCTGACGACCCATGATCGACTTCAACGTCATCAAAGTCCACAAGGCCAGAATTGCACAAGCTTCCCTGCGCGAGTGCGGATTCGAGAAGCTCAACCATCCCCCCTACAGTCCAGATCTGGCCCCTAGCGACTACTTTTTATTCCGCCAGCTTAAGGCTGCACTGCGGGGACGCCGGTTTTGGGACGATGAAGATGTCCAGCTCGCCGTCCAGGAGTGGATTGAACAGCAGTCGGGAGATTTCTGGTTGTCGGGAATTCGAAGCCTCAGTGACAAGTGGCGCAAGTACATTGAAGTCGAGGGTAGTTATATTGAAAAATAATAAAACACTTTTCCTCATATCTCGTTTCCATATATCCGAATTGCAAAACTTATTGACCGCTCCTCGTATCTATTATTAATCTGAGACTTGTGATTGGTGCTCAGAGCACAAAATTTGATGTCATTTCTAATGGGCGAGAAACCAACACGCGTATTATCCTCAAGATTTTGACGTCTATTTATTGTTTTTGATTTTTCGGTCCCCATTTACGAGATGCCTCGTTCACACAAATATAAAAATGAAAAGTACTAAAGTAGCTCTGTGGCTTTTATTTACTAAGTTAGGATACTCTTACTCCAGTTCAAGCCGCAAAACCGCCACTGATGCCTTCATGCTATTAAATTTAAGTTTATGTGTCGAATAAATACAAAGAGAAATGAATTCCTCTCATTTTCTAGCCTTAAAATTTAGTTCATCTTCATTGTCTGCAATTTCAAATGAGGATAAAATCTAATCTAAATTTTATGTAGAATGAGATGAAAATTACATATCTCTTTCCTCTTTCAGTTTAAGAAAATGGCCAAGGAGTAATTCTATTAATATTAATAGTCCAAGACTATCTACCACATGAGGAAAAGAAGAAAAATTTGCCATATCTTCTTGATAAATAGCAGAACTCCAGGAAACTAGTTCTCTGCTGAAACCTTTCATCTTGTTGTTCGAATAAATGATTACTGTATGGCCCTCAAATTGAATTATTTAAGTTGTTTAGATTTTCAAAATTATCGACCATCTAAGAGAGTTCTCGGCATCAAGTATCATTTGGAAGCAGCATAAAAACGTTTCTTTCTCTTTAAAAAGTGCTTTTATATTTACTTTGAGATGCAAAACTCGATTTTACAAGAGTCCTTGAGATAACCATGATACCTCTCTGTATAATAATAAATCGTGAGCCTCACCTATTTCCCAATACAGATCTCCAAATAGAATACAATATAATGGTAGCGATTTGATCAAATTCAACATCTTGACAACCTGATTTAAAATATCATGCAACTCCTGCGTAAAGGTAGTATGTAATTATCAGAGGTTAATTTCTCTGCAAATCTCTGGTGGTAAAACCTTAATGCTTCCCAATCATAGATGCTGCACTGTAAGTACATATAACACAATTTTTGCCATGTTAAAAAATTAGGACGTAGATAAGAGGAACCCTTAATAAAACATCCTGATGAGTGATTATTATTTCTTGTTATTTTTACAACAAAAACTGAACAATAACAACTTTCCCATCAATAAATCCACCAAATCCAAAGAACTGGGAATTGCCGCTTATGTCTGTACTTTCGCATAAAACTTGTTCATTTATATTTCACGACATCTCAAATATCATTCAGGTGAATATATAGATAGAAAGTGGATTTTTCGAAATATGATCTCTTACTTATTTGCCAACTATTGTATCAAGTATAATACTGCAGCCAGGAGCAATGATTTACATCCCAGTAAGGTGAGGCTTAATTTGGGAGTCTATTATTTCTACAATTTTGAAAAAAGCTTCAATAAATGTGTCAGTCATAGATTTTTTAAAAGTTCCCATATGGTGACTGCCTCCAAGGCCACATGTCTTCGCACTTACTTTGCTACCTTATATTTGGTTATATTAAAAAGAAAATAAACAAAAGCTAAATCTGAGCCAACATAAAACAAAAACAAGGAACGAAGCAAAGGCAAAAAGAAAAAGGAAACACGAAGCTCGAGAGTCCGCAGGAGTCGCCACTTCCCGGCGAACGAAAATGAGACCAATACTAACGTGAGTAAAATAAGATGGAGAAGGCTAACATCCTCCACGAGATAAAAGAGTCTACAGGTCTATGTTCACAAACACGTCACGACTACTTAAGATAAGCGGTAGTGACCCAACTGTTCCTGTTTCCGGGAGAGCTAACGTGCGCAAAGATCATCCAAAATAGAACATTCAGGAAGAATGTGCCGAACAGTCTGGGGGACGACGCAGTCATCGCAGTAAGGTGCAGGGGAGCGTTCCATCAAATGGAGGTGAGTCCCTAAAGTCTGCCCGATTCGAAGACGACAGAAAACGAGCATAAAATGTTTTGCATTGGGTGGGTAGGCAACGAGAATAGTTGCAACAGTATGCCACGTACCTTTAATTTCTCCTCGTCACTCTCTCATCTTCTTTACCAGTCAGTACTGAGGGTTGACCTGATTTCTTTCAATTATTCAGTCTGAGGAAGAGCGAAACTCTGGTGTGGTCGCTTCCCCTCGCGGAAACTTCGACGCCATCTTTGGTACGCTCATTTCCTGTAATTACAACATGTCGGGAAGATAATCTTGACATCAATCCGGCTCCCGGCAACCATAGCATCACAGATACCACGAATAGGATGCTGGGATTCTAATAGCCTGATAGAACTCAGGGTGCTTTGTGAGTCACTAAAGTTCAAACTCCCGTTACCGAACTGGGCATAACGCGCTATCTCTCGTAACCACCGACATCTTGCGACTAGCTAGACTGTGGTGGAAGACGAATCGCTTGGTGAGTCCCGCTGAATTTAAACAGAGGAAATGCTGCAAGGAAGCTAAGCCCTCCTGAGACTTAAAGCCATTAGTGTTCACTGGCACGAATACAGCTTGACACAAAGTGTGCTGAAAAAGGTTGAACGGAATATTCCTGGCTCTGTGGAAGGTTTAGGAGCAGACTTGTGGCAAAAAAGAGCTTAAGTTGGAAACCATCAGAGTTGTGTCCAAGGCAGAACTTGAGGCGTCACGGGCCTGAGAGCTACACTAAGCTCTCGAAGGAGTCTAGTAGCTCTAAACTCAAAGGGATTATGGTATGACTAGCATCACTCAGCGGTATAAACACCGTCGAGATTGGCCGCAGATGTAGTGAGCGAATTAAATAGACGCCGATCCAGCGCGTATAAGTGCATAATGCACTGTAAAATTTGTAGAGCAACATTCGCAGCTCCACGATAGACCGGTGTGGTGGATCAAGTCCACCTTTCACAATACATGCTCGGCTGCGGATCATAAAAGTCCCATCCGTCGAAAAGTAGAAATAAAGCTATCTTTATCAGTATCCCAAGTGCTCAATATCCCGGAAATAAGACCTTAAGGTTGCGAATATGGGCATCCCAGGACAGAAGTAGGTAGAAAATAAGTCCAAGAAAACGATGAGAATCCACCACTATAAGGACAACTCCGTTTACGAATAAGTCCCGGTCGGGATGGCCTCGTGGATGGTGGTAAAAGTGCAATGACTTATTCTTTGCCACGAAATTCCAAAGTGTTGGCTTCGGCAAAGCGAAAGTTGTGGTTCAATGCCTATTGAAATTGATGCTCCACAGTTGAAATCTGGTCACACTGAAAGAAATAGAAAAGACGTCAACGTAAAACTAGCCAAAACATCTTCCGGCATCACCGAATTGAAACCGTTGCTGCTCAAGGCAAAAATTTTGAGAGTAAGTACACTGTAATGCGGGATCCATATTTTCCCTCACTATCCTGAGAGAGCTCTCCTAAACAGTCGGCGGAATCGACAATCTTGCAGAAATTTAAAAATAAAAATTGGGTGGCGTATCCCAAGTGCTGAATATCCCGGAAATAAGACCTTAAGGTTGCGAATATGGGCATCCCAAGACAGAAGTAGTTAGAAAATAAGACCAAGGAAACGGTGAGAATCCACCACTATAAGGGCAATTCCGTTCATGATAACATATCATTATACGGTATCATAGGCCTTCTCTAAATCTAATCTTACCGTGGCGTAGTGCTGTCTACGAAGGAAGGCCTCACAGATAGCACCTTTCAGTAAAAGCTGAAAGTCTGACGTTGAGTGAAACTTACAGAAGCCACACTGTACAGAAAATAGGTGGCCTCCGATATCCCGAAAAAAGCTATTCTAACATTTACCAATTTTTTCATCAACTTCCACACGCAGTAGTTTAGAGAAACTGAGCTGAAATCGACCGGAGTATAGTGGTCTCTCCCCTGGTTTCGAAAAGTGAGCACAGTAGCAATTCACTCGAAGTCTTGGAGGAGACTCGCTGTCCAGATCTTGTTAAACAAATCTAGAGGAAAAACCAATCCTTGCTCACCTAGGTGTCGAATAGGGTGGTCCCCCCCAAACTTTTTTAGTTTTTTATCTGCACAGGCCTGATTGTATTACCACATTGAACAATAGGTTACATACTCAATTTCATCAAAATCGAACAATATTTACTGGTCGCTATATGGATCTTAACTTATTAGTTTGCTGGTAAATTATTTTTTAGGAGAGAAATGGACAATCCTTACAAATACTAGTTTATTTGAAACAGATCTTGGTGTTGAAAGATAATTTTTTTAAATATTTATATTAAAGTGAAAAGAAAACAGTTAAATGACAAATGATTTCTTTTGACACAAATTCTAACTAAAATTGATGATTAAACATTGATCCTTTTGAGCACGATGGAAAATTTTTGTGATGTTTTGCCACAAGTCTAAGAAGCAACTGTTTCTGGTCTTCAACTTTTGTTAAAGATGCATTATACGATTTGATAAGTGCAATACCTCTTTCTGCTGGATCGTTAACAACCATTAAGTTAATCGCTCGACGTTGAAATTCTTAAAAGCACGTATACTCTTCCCAAGAACTTCCCAAGTCTTCAGGAATGTATCCTCTGCAAACTTGTATCCATCTTTCATTACGAGACTGAAGATAAGCTTGGTTTTTTTGAGTTACCAGTTCATGCGAGTCCAAATCGTCGATGTTTTTTTTGTAAGATTCAATCGGCCAACAATTTTGGTGTTTTCATTACGTTGGAGATTGAAGACCATCTTCTGTTTGGTCTCAGCATTAATTCTATGATTGAAAAATGCAAGATCAACAAGATGCTCTCCAAGATACCAACGGTGTGCATTCTTTTTTCTAGTTGTTTGCCGCAATTAAACTTTCTCCTTCAGATGACGATGACTCGAAATCTGCATGAGCAGCAGCTTCTGCTTGATTATTAGAAGTATATACTTTTTCTTTGTATTGTAAAGCCTTCTCATGTCGATATCTTTTGCGGGATTCCTTGGCTGAAGTAATCTTATCACGGCACGACATACTCAAAGAGAAAATGTTCTCTCTCTGCATCAACAGAAATTGGCGGTCTTCTTCATTTTTTATCTTATTTAAAGCATTTTTTGAGGCTATGTCAACAAGTTTTGAAAGAGTTAATTCGAAACTACACTTATTCATTCCACATGACTACAGTTCGGTTTTGCGGTTCTTCTTCAAAGAAAAGTATTCTTTATACAACCTTAAGAGTTTCCTAACGCAAGAGTCTATTCGCTGTGTGGGAATTCAGGCTCTTTGCCATACTTATATGACTTTTTTGCAAGCGAGGTTGTAACTTTGTGTCCAAGACATTGACTGCACTTGATGGTGGTACTGAACAACACGAAGCACATCACCATATGTTGGTAGTCTTGCATATGCAAGCTCACTAGTAGGATGTCCTAAAAAGACAGACTGCCGCAGATGAATGAGTACTTCCAGCCATAATCTGAAACAACAGAAATAAAAATTTATTGTAACTGAGTGAGCTCACGGTTCCCATACATTTAGTTATACTTAGAAGATTTTTTTATACTCTAAAATATATAAATATTCATTATTCATGAAAGAATAAGGTTTCATTTGTCATAAATAAATAGGCTCCTATGTTTGTAAAAAAATTACGGCAGTCATGCTTAATTAAAATATATATATATATATATATATATATATATATATATATATATATATATATATATATAATTATATATATATATATATATATATATATATATATATATATATATATATATATAATTATATATATATATATATATATATATATATATATATATATATATATATATATATATATATATATATATATATTGTGAATTAAAATATTAACATAAAGTGAGTTAACATATAATTCTAATATTCTTTAAGTAAGTCTGATATTGATAAAAAACTGCAAATTATCTTTGCACTGAATAAACAAAGTATATTACTTACCTAAATAATTATATATATATATATACTTGAATAAACCAGCACTTGTATTTACTTGTATTACGTCAACTGTTAAACTTCAAACTACAAATGAACAATTAATCAATCCTCGCTGACTTATATAGGAAATGGTTCGATTTCATCACCATTTGAAACGAGGGGACGTTATTGCGTCATCACTTTACAAATCGACTCAGAAATCAACAAGCTGAAACAACAATTATTATTGTATCATGCGCCGAATATGTGAATGTCATTCCCCTTTTCAGATAATGCAATATCTTGATTTTTTTGAGAATTATTGTAATTCATAAGGAATTACTTATCAATGACAAATATATGATAGTATATAAGTAACAACCAATAAATGCCTACTATTAAAAAGTTCCAATATTTTGACTGAAATTTAAAAATATGGAGACACATAGCGACCTCTAAATATTCACCAATTTAGTCAATATTTTGCATCAGCTCTTTTAACATCTCATAGAATAATTTTAGCCATGTGGAGAACATTTCCAACTAATTTCAATTTTTTGCATATATTTTGGGACCACCCTAGTGTCGAAGCATGGCATAGGGGGCATCTTCCGGAATATGGGCGTTGTCCGCTGATAAAGCAGGAGTGGAATGCAACTTACTCAATGTAAACCTGTAGTTGAAGGGTTGTCCACCTCTGAAGCTAAAGTCCAGTCGTCGGCAATCAGCGACAGCACGAAGAATATTGAATGATGGCTAAACAATATTTCGGCTAGAGAAGATGGAGATAGCGATCGCTAAAGACCTCAAAAACTAGCATAGGTTCCAAGAATGCGGTTCCATTCACTTGGAGAACGAGATGGCAGGGAAGGTCATGCGAGAAGTTAACCCGAATCATTTTGACTCGCTTCCACACCTATGCAAAATAATTATTCTCATTAAGTGAATATACTTCTGCAAGCCAGGAAAAGCACTGGGTGGGATTCGAAACATACTAGAACAGAGCCCTTGCTCGACGAAGTAAACCGCCAGTGAAGTCGTTGGGGGTGGTGCTTATCCCGTACATTGGCATATCGCTTTTGTATCAGGGCCGACTCACACTCGGCTGACCAAAACGGCGTGCAAAACGACCAGACGTTCTAGAAAAATTAGTTAGGCTCATTGATATGATGTTGCCGGAGAAGAACTCAAATTCCTCATTCATCCACCTAAAATCCTCGACTGAAACAGATAAATAAGTCATTTCCTGAAATGCGAACCACTATTCCCGTTTTAAGCAACACGTGGGCAGGTTTTGAGGCGGCAGCAGGCTAAAAGTCATATTTGAAAGGGAAAGTGGTCAATACCATGGAGGTGATCGACTACCTCCCACCGCAAATTAGGCTATGCATCCGGAAAGCTCAAAGTCAGATCAAGACAAGAAAAGAAAGTGGCACTCGTGCAGTGATACATAAATTCATCCACAATTAGGAAATCTATCTCCACTTCGTCGATCAGGTCGACAAGGAGCAGACCTCTGAGGTTGATTTCCTAGTCACTGTAGAACGGGTTGATTACCGTTCTAAACCTCTGTCGGGAGGTAGGGCCCCTTAAAACAGGCTACAAAGCAGCGGAAGTCCTCGTCGTCAAAGTCCGCTTACGGTGGAATGTAGCAGAAATACCAGTATACCTCCTATCTTGCTTTGGCTGCAAGGTCACCGCCTGAAATGAGTTAATTATAGCAAATAGAAGAACATAGACATCATGCAGAGTGTAAATCGCGCATCATCGTGTCCGATCCCTATTTCCTGTTGGTGGGGTCGCAAAGCACATACTCAGGAAGTTTTGGCAGGGCGCACTCGCCCAGCATGGTTTCCTTCAAAAAGAACGGGGAACGGGGAGCGAGTGACAAGCCTACGCAGCTCTTCCAATTTTTCCCGGAGTCCACTGCCATTTGATTGAAGGAATATGCCCCCAAGGCATAGCTCGGAGGCGAAGTGGGGCCTCTTCTAAGAGAATAACCTTATGGGAATTGATGCTGTTGGCGGGAGAAGGCGATGAAAGCGCTGTTGCCTTAGCGGAGTGGGCGGAGGGTGGTCCCTCTATTCGATGTTTCTGCTTCTCCGAGTGGCCCGGTAAAGCCTTGGGTATGGGTGTTGGAAATGAATCTTCTTTTCTTCTCTACTCTTTACGAGCGGCAACTTTAGGAGTCCACGAAGACGGTCTCTTGGGAACCTAACGAATCGGTGAAGGCGCGTAGCCATTTCGCTTAACGTGAAACTGCCAAGGGGTAAAGGGGAAAGGGAGTTCTGTTTTTTTGCTGAGACTAAGTATGAAACCTATCATCCACCAGATGTACCAGGGGACTGCCTTGTGGGGTTTAGAACACGAAGAAGGGTTTCGAATGGGTTCCGAATTGACTGTGCACTTAGGCCTGGAAGGGCAAGGAGCAGAGGGTGCTTTTTAGAGAATTGAGGTATAAGATGCCCTAGATAAGGATGTGCACGCCAGAAAAATCCATTAGCGTCGCCAAATGATAGTCGTTCAGAATCCTAAACTGTCTGGATTTCCTTCTCAAGGAGTTGCGTACCACATTGCTTCGAAGAAGCAGGGTGCGACTCTCCGCAATTGACACAATTTAGACGCAAATTTTGACTTCGGGTAAACCCGACTTAGCATTTCTCCATGAGCCAGTCATATGGCCGAAAAGGTAGCAGTAGTAGCATCCACAGCGATAGCGGCACGAAGCATTTGCTCAGTAGTGATAAATATCAGTACCCACCGACTCAGGAAGACTTTCGCAAGCTAAAGTTGCGACGAGTGTAGAGGCGGCTGTCAAGCCCTCTCTTCCCCCTGTTTTCCTATCACAAGTTCAAAATTGACTACTGGTTGTTCAGCTAGCTCTTTGATTTGTCTTCTAAGGAATAGTCCATGAGTTCCCAGAATGTTCTCGTCCGAGAAACGTGTCACCTTCGGCTCTCTCCCAGCCAACCTAGTTACATATGGAATTTGGTCAACCTTTTGCCATCAGTGTATTAAATGACTAAAAAGCGTCAATAGAGTCTCTGCTCACCACAATTGTTATTTTATTATTTGTCTTTGTATGGATAGGCTGGCGGGAGTGAACCCGATTCTATCCACCCGCGGATGGAATATCCGCGGGTGGATAAAATCGGGTTGAATCCCGAAACGGATCTGCCTCGGGCAAATTTCTCTTTGAGATGGAGAATATTTTCGCCATCAACGTTGCACTAGGTATAGGAATGGTGTTTCCTCTTCACCTCTTGAGTCATCGAGGATCCTGCACCTAAGAAGGACCTTGCAAGGTGGGAATCAGGTCCCGTTTGGCACCGGGCCCAGGTTTACTCGAATGGAAGACCTGCCATATGTGTAAGGAGTACCTCCGTTATCATCCCCACTTTGGGAGGGAACTCCAACTGGCAATCCTCCCCAAGGTGTCTAGTATTCAAACCAAGGACTCATAGGACATATGATACGTTACATACGTAAGTTTGGTAGGCATGCTGACCTGTATGAGGAAAAAAAGGAGGAAGTAATATGCTGGCTCTCATCAAGGTCAGGAACTTCGGATCTACGAGGTGGCGCGGCCAATGCCAGGGTATTATGACACCTCTAGTTCCTTTTAGAGGATTATGATGGGTCGCTTAACCCCAACAGGAAAGCCGGAGAGGTGCACCAATTGGGCGCATTCTTGGTGTTCTTTTAGGGCCACTGACAAATCTATGGGGTCCCATCGCAAATAGAGATTGGCCAGAAAGTAGCTCAGCATAAGGGGGTAATGAAAGAACCCTCAAACTCGTCAATAATGGAGAGAATGAAACGCCGTCTCCGATCCAAATGTCTTGTACAGGTATGAATATAGCACACTGGGATCCACCTTCCTAGGGGCGGTTCCGAGTATGTCAAAGGGAAACGCTTTTGATGCAATCAAAGGTTGTAGGGGAGCCTCTCCATCGGTCATAATGGTGCTCTCGCTGAACACCTCATCCATCTCAACACCAAGGACGGGCGAGAAGTTATAAAAAAGAGCGTTGTCATATATGTAGAAAAATTTCGGGAAACTGGACAACACATGGGAACTCGTACACTTGTAACCACTATAAATAAAAAAGTGAGGGGTAGAGTATAGGTGTGCTATATCCCGCGTGTCACATTTTACATTTATCCCATCCCGGATTTTCAGACCTTTGAGTGGTCCAATATGGAAGTGTTAACGGTTGTGTTCGTGACCTTGTCAGTAACGCACACTAATCACAAGTTGCCCTCTCTATCTTAAGAGCACAGCTCCCAACTGAGCAGCCAGAGAGGCAAGGCATTTGTGCATATTTCATTAATAGGCCCGTTGATCTTCCACAGGACGGCTAAGATCTGAAGATATATTGCAGCAGACCCAGAGACGGGACCAGAGACTTTAGTTGGCCCGTCAGCCAAAAGGCAATAAAGCCCACCAGCTACAAGAATTATAGCTTTATGCCCACGAGAACGCCCGCAATACGTGGTCAGCCAATCACACTTAGGAAAGTAGTTATGGGGGTTAATCCAATCTTCCTAATATTTGATCACCAACATCTATGAGACGTCAAAGCTTGGTCTTTTGCGAGCTGCTGTCGTAAAAGGGCGTTGTTTATAGAGGTTCCAAAGCCATTTTTCTGACATAACATGACGTAATTAGTCATATACTTAATCCAACAGAGAGTGAGGGTATAGCCGTTGAAAGAAAGGAATGCTGAGATGGAACGAGGTTAAAGCATATTAACTTGCCACGGCCCATCAGAGTGTTCAAGGCAACCAAATTATTGGACTTTCCTAATTTGTTCTCAGGTTGAGAAGACCAACTGGAATATGAGAAGATTTGGTACAAAAGTGCTGAAAGTCGTTATTATGGCAAAAAAGAGGAAAGGTTAAGCTTGGGCCGGAGGAAGCGCTGAGTCCCGTTAGCAGGGCGGCCATGAAAACACATTGCCGTGCCACTCACAGGGCTCAGCTATAGTAACTATTTAAACTATTATATCAACTGCTTTATTTTGTCCCTCTAATAAACGTGAAAAATTTGATAAGATTTTGGGAGAGACAAGGGTGCTCATCATTACTATGCCTATTATTATCTCTACAAAATACAAACAAAGTCCTATGATTTTCCATAAAATTTTCAATGAAATTGGTGTTTCCTTTAAAGGAAAATTCGTTTATCTATGCCATATTTTGAACTGCACAAAAATAAGTAAAAACTTAAATGTCCAAAAACAAACAGTTATTCGAAGCCTTTATTAAATATAAACTGCTCTGTATCATTCGTTTCTTCATAATAAACAACCATGGTGTTAAGGATTGTGATTTATACCAATTTAGTATAGAATTTTAGATTTGAAAATTATGAGATCAATAACTCTGACAAAATGGAGGAATAAACAAATAATTAAAAAATATATAAATCTATTTTCTACATTTTTAGATAATTTTTAATTGATTGATACTGTTTATTTATTTAAAAAATACTCTTAGGAAAACGTATAAAATATTACCTTAAAACAAAAAATAAAATCATCAAAAGGATAGACACTTCCCCTCAATCCTTTATTGCTAACTCATCACTTTGGTTACACAGGCCACGGCATAGCTTTACTACTTGGCCAATGTGTGCGACCTTTGAAATTTCGGGGAAACCAAATCTGATCTCACTACAATCCAACCTGACGCAGCACACCAATTATGAATCAATAATGTAAGGTATTATGTGTGTGGTGAGAATACCTTTATAGAAGGTACGATCGCCCACCGTAGACAGCGAAGTGGGCAACCAAGGGGGCTTAATTATCGTAACTAGAGGCGTCTAGTAAAAGAGAAGCAACGATGGCTCTAATCACATGCATATGTAATGCAAGAGATATCAGACGCATATCCATCAGGTCAGCGTAATGCTCTTTACATCCAGTATGATAGAAGAACAGACGATGGATAACGCCAAGACACAGGACACATTCCTGTACATGGAATACTGACGTCACTAATTGGATCCCGGAGTACTGGCAACAATAGGTGTGGTCCAATACATCATGGAACTAGTTCATTCGGGCTCACTGTAGGATTTGGGTGTGACTCAGATCCTAGAATGTCATTGACCGCGTTTATTTGCAATTCAAAGTCTAGGCTGATACTGGGTTCTATGCTGCTAAGGGTTTTACTCCCCGATACACAAATTAGGGAATTCTCATAATTTGGTTACCTTGAACACTCTGATGGGGCGTGGCAAGTTAATATGCTTCAATCTCGTTCCATCTCAGCATTTCTTTCTTTCTACGACTATAGTCTCACTCTCTTTTGGATTAAGAACCTGACTAATTACGTCATGTCATGTCAGAAAAATGACTTTGGAACCTCTATAAACAACGCCCTTTTACGACAGCAGCTCGCAAAAGACCAAGCTTTGACGGCTCATAGATGTTGGTGACCAAATATTAGGAAGATCGGTTTAACCCTTATAACTACTTTCCTAAGTGTGATTGGCTGACCATCGCATTGCAGGCGTTCTCGTGGGCATAAAACTATAATGCTAGTGGACGGTGAGCTTTATTTCCTTGTTGGCTGAGAGGCCAAATAAAAGTTTGTTTCCCTTGTCACCTAAACAGGTCATTGATTGTAGACTGATACATTTTACTACTTGGTAACGATTTGTACCAATTAATTATTTTCCGGTACACAAACAACGTTGAGATATTCCAGATTGACCCTGTAATTGGTCTCACCCTGTCAGAATTCGATCTGTGAGAATGGTGTGGCCACTAAATTTATCCGATATGAACCCAATCCAGCATCTTTTGGGAGTGATGGCCAGGTCTATATATACTCCATATAAGATGGCCACAAATATCAGGATAACAGTCGACTGCAATGGAGACGGCATGAGTCAACAGCTCTCCAAAGGTAATCCATGCACTTGTACAATCGATGCTACGAAGAATAATGGAATTCGCTTGTCTAGAGCAGTTCTACAAGATTCATGGTATCTAATCCATGACCTTTGGCATTCAGAATAAGAAAAGACTTACAAAGAAATTGGACCACAAGTTTCTTAGTAGAAATTAAGAGCAAATTGCTTCAAACAATGATAATATGGTTAATGGGGGCGTTGAAACCAACAACATATGATGTAAACAAAGATAGAGAAAACATAAATAACGTTAGGGCTTCCGCACCTAATTAAGTAAACATATTTATGAACAAACAAGTTTTTTTAGACATGTTTATATATATATATATATATATATATATATATATATATATATATATATATATATATATATATATAAACACTGAAATGAACATCATGCCTACCATTCATGTTTCAGTATCCATTTTTAGGTTCAGAAGGAATATAAAATATATGAGTTAAGAAGCAAAAAATTGATTGTCTGTTCCATCAATAGATTCGAATCCATGCATTTGAAACGAATCGCAATTTTTTAATTTCCTGGTTTAATTTTAAATAAATGCTTCTATAGTTGCAACAATGAGAGAATATATAAAGACAACGCACTTCGATATGTGTTTGCGATATGATATTGCTGTCTCATTTCTAAAACACTACGTTGTTGAGGTAAAAATGATTAAATAAACATACCTCTATGATGTGCATGATCATCTAATAAAAACTGGTTGATTTGAAATCCAATATGCTCCTTCATAGGAATATATATTGAATTGCTGGTATTTTCTTCTCTAATTATAAATTAAACTACCAATAATTAAATACATATATGAATCTTAAATTGTGGAGAGGTAACCGGTTTCGATTGGATTGTGTAATAAACAGGCAAATACTAGGAAAAGAAGACATTAATTTAGGAGTGAAAGGTGTATTTTGCACATCTAAGAGTAGTCTACTACTTTAATATAACATCTAGCCTGCTTTTAATATGCTAAGCTTGAGGCTAAACTACGAGTAGCCGTTTTAAAAGAGCTATGCAACAGACCAGTCAGGAATTGGTGCAAGAGTCGTTTTATTTCTAAGTGGTCATGAGGAGGGGTTTGCTCTTCAGTAGGAGACCCCTCAGCTAAGTATAGTGGTTACCAATATTTTACTGTCCCCTATTTATTGAGTCATTTTATGCTGTCTGCTACCATTATTACCAATGCGAATACGGGAGCAATTCAGTAATATATAAAGATCTCTGCAAAAAATAAAGGGCTACTATTGACCACAATAATGACATAAATAATGGAAATCTGTTTATATTCATTCTAGTCAAACAAAGGAAAAATTGACTGAATCATTCCAAATAAAAAAATCCGGAAATTTAATATCAGCAAAGAAAATGCTAACACCTAACCTCTAACTCTTGCTTAGTGGCAGCATGTTCAAAGTCTTCATGAGCCGATGCAACCATCTGAATACCTGAATCTGTATGTTGTTAAATAATTTTTCACCTGAACAAATAGAAGCAGTATGCGTTCGAACAGCGTCGGCTTTTGACGTTGTTTTGATTTTAAGTAGATCTCATAGAACTGTTTGACTGTGTGGGTTATTACACCTTTACATTATTATTAACAAACCTTTGATTCTCCATGCTGCAAAGCTGCAACGGCTCATATTTCGAACTGTAAATTCCTTCATTGAGAATAACATTTTGCCCATTCATTGACTTCTACTGCTTTTCTATTCAACTCAATTTGTGATTACCCAAACATAAGTTTTACTTAATTCATTTCTAGTTGACGTTATTTAATACATATATGGTTGTCCAGAGAGTTCTGAAGCACTTAAGAAGGGGAAAGAAAGAAACAAAATTTTATGGAGCAACACCAACATTATTCTTTGAAATAAAGTCCATCATTCTCTACGATCTTCTTCGAGCGATCAGCCATCATCCGAATCTGTTCCAGATAATAGTCAGCTTTGAATAGAAAAACTGCAAACAAACTTCCTTCACTCTATCAAAGGTATTAAATCACTGGTCGCGGAGGAAATGTGTCATTAAGCGGAATAAGCCATAGTCACTCGAAGCAGCATTGAGACTAAATGGTTAAGATGGATGAATCTCAACCCCCTACATCTGTTTGAACTTCTCCATAGTCAACCTGGCAGTGTGTGGCCTCACAATGTCTTGATGAAACAAAGCCTAACCTTTATTGATCAAAGCAGGATACTTCTTCTTTAGTTTGTCGTAAACGTGGTATAGTTTGTTGCAATATAGTATATAGTTGATGGCGCAACCACGTGGAACCAACTCGAAATTCAGTGCTCCTTAAAAATTCCACCAGAGAGAGATCATGACCTTCTTCTTAAACCGATTCCGATAGGAAAAGTTGCTAGTTGTTCACCCAATTCTCATCTGAAGTGACAATTCGCCTCCAGAATCGGTCGTCCAGTGGGTTATTTAGAAGTTGGCTGCAAATCTCTACTCAACGGGCTGCTTGTGCTTTGCTAAGGTCATATGGATCCAATCGGAACTTCTCGTGAACAAAATCTATTTGATGTAATCGTTTTAGCACAGTCATGATGAGATAACACTCCAACAACATTCGCATGGTCACGGCTCCTTTCAGAAGTTTCAACTTTGAATGCTGCTGCTAAAGCCTCGCTGTCAAAGGTTGATGGTCAGCCTGAAGGTGTTAAAACGTCTGTACCCCATGAGACCATCGCCTGACTGGCTGTGCCTTCTCCTTCAGTATCGCAAATTTCCTTCACAGCAACTCTTTTAGAAAGTTTTCGCTTGTAACCGTAGCGAATCAAAACTCTAATTCCACTTACTTCCAAACTCATTTCTGTCAGTTGAGGCTTACACATAGAGAAATAAAGTACGCAGGAGCAACCCAAACAGCAGCGTATGTAGGTTGGTAGTCGAATGAGTAAGGCTAACCTGACTTAATGTTGGTGGTGCTCCGAAAAATTTGTTGTTTTCTTTTCGCTTGCTAAGTGAGTCAGGACTTTCAGGCAAACCCTAAAATATCAGCATTCCAATTATCCAAATGCGATAATATTATATTAGAGGACCTTTTTTGAAAATTAATATTTTGCTAATACACAAATTACATAGCGCTAAAAGCAATTATAAGCCTGATGCTGCTTAGAGGAGGAAGGGGGGCTATATCTTTTAATTTATATTTAAATATCTTCGTATTAAATCATATTTACACTGTTAAATTTAAAAAAGCTATGTACAGTTTTGCTTAGAGTTAATTTTCCCCACAGCACAAGACGTTTACAAATAACCCCTGGCAATTGAAATAAACATGGTCTAGAGCAAGAACGTCCAACCCGCGGCCCGCCGGCTGCATTGCGGCCCATTTAATATTTTCATGAGGCCCACTGCTCACTCAGATTTGATTTTTACGCGGTATTTTTTAGGTATATTTTCATTTACTTTAAAAACCAGATATTGAGAATACCATAAAAGGAAAGAAATCCCCCAAATCACATTGATTTTATTTTATTTTGTATAAGTCTAATTTAATTTTCTCCTCTTAATATACAGTATTTCGTTTGTAATATATCTTTGAACTTTTAAAAATTATATTTAGGTAGCTCTGTGACCCGGTGAATATACTTAAATTCCTAAGTTGGCCCGTTGGGAAAAAGGTTGGACAACCCTGGTCTACAGTGGCGGCAACAAAAAAAGTGACATTGAATATTGGCAACAGAAATCGATACACAAAATCGCTTTCACTATTTTACTTGCCAACAATCCAATGAAAATGTGCGGAGCTTATGCCGCAAGTGGACGACTCTCCTGGGCTAAGACAACAGAACTGCGCTCTATTGGAACTCAGTGTCTCGTTTGAGCTCGTACAACGACGTTTTAGTATATGGCACTCCAGCGTGCTGATTATCTGCATTCGTGCCTCCATTTGACGTGCTATAACTTCTGTGCAAGTGGATACAATGGGGTGGAAAAAGCTTTCTATGACAGAGAAAAGCCGTGCCTTGACCCTATTAGAGCAGGAAAAGTCTTTTATTGATGTAGCAGCAGATTTAGTAACGTCAAAAATACGATTCATCGCCTAAAACGTGCAGCTGAGTTATTGCCACCAGGTACCATACCAAAGAGGAAGGAGGGCATTGGTGCAGCTAGGAAGACATCTCCAAGGACTGATAATATCCTAAGGCGTAAAGTGATGTCAGACCCTTCTGTAACCTCCGCTTCAATCAAGAAAAAACACCCAGACATCCTCGAGAACGTTGCCCTCAGGACCATCAGTCATCGCTTACAGAAGGACTTAGGCCTACCGTCTCGCCGCGCTGCCAAGAAGCCACTTCTTACCAAGGCTATGAAGATGGAAAGGCTCAATTTTTGCAAGACCTATAAACATTGGACAGCTGCCCATTGGAAGAAGGTCATGTTCAGTGATGAGAGCACCTTTAGGCTGGTCAGAGGAGAGTCAAAGATCGTGCGTCGTCCCAGCACTGTGTCTCGGGATGACCCGAAATATACCGTGAAAACTGTGAAGCACCCTGATAGTGTGATGGTGTGGGGTGCCTTTAGTAGAAAAAAGGGCAGAGGAGGTCTGTACTTCCTTGCCAAGAATGTAGCCATGAGGGGGACTAACTATCTTGAAGTTTTGAGGCAGCACATGCTGCCATTTTGGGAAATTCATCAGTGTGAATTTTTCATGTATGATGGTGCCCCTGCTCACAGGTCCCAGTTAGTAAAAAGGTTCTTCAATGATAATAATATTAGTGTTTTGGAGTGGCCTGGTAATTTCCTGGACCTAAATCCTATTGAGAATGCTTGGAATCTGATGAAATCCAAAGTTCAAGAGACAGCACCCGGCAGCATCAAGGACCTGATAGAATCACTGAAGCAGATCTGGGTTACGATCGACCCCACCTACTTCGCAAACCTCACTGAATCAATGCCCAATCGACTCAGGATGGTCATCAAGTGCAAGGGCAACATGACCAAGTAATAACTTTCATGAAATATTCATAATAAAATATGTAAGTTACATTTTTCTGTTTTATTTTCCCCGAATTGTCACATGTCACTTTTTTTGTTGCCGCCACTGTAGAGCGTTTTAATTGGGAGAGATAAAATAATTAAGATCACATGAACGAAAAAATACTTTTAATCAAATAAGATAAAGAGTAGGGAGAGAATCGCTAGCGCATAAACAAGTAGATGAGATAAAAGTACACAAAAAGGAAAGGTCTTACGAATTTTTCCTTTCTCGTCCCGGCGTAAGAGTGAAACGTGACGATAGGTTTATCTTGAGGAAACTAAGGATAGTTAACCAAATTGTCGCATAAATTTGCGACACCCTTGGGGTAGGAAGAGGGAACGAGATAGGAATTACAATTAGCTATATATGAACACAGATATATCCGTAAATTAAACTAAATATAAATATAAATTATAGCTTCACATGAATAAATATTGAATTGCGGATCTCCATCTTGACCACGAGTAATAATTTTAACTATCTCCCGCGCCTCCAAAGCCGAACACCAAGTGAGAGGACGACTGTGGCATCCGCAGTTGAATGGGTGATCTCCAAAAAGAAGATCTTGGTGATGGGAGTAATCGCCCCATCTTTGTCTTCAGTGTTACTGACTGCGATTCCCAATGTTGTCACATATGCAACTCCACTATAAGCACCATCTTTCAGAGTAAACCAAGCGAGTTGTACTTAACTAACACCACATCGCCGCATTGAGGAGACAAGTCATGAGCCGATTGGTTCCTGTGGTTTTGGTAGGAAATTAAATTTTAATACAACAAAAATTACACAGCGCCTAATAGAATTATATCCTAGTGATGCTTTAAGGAGGATGGAAGCGCTGAATCCTTTGACTTTGTATTTATAGTGTGAATGGGTTAAATGGATACAGGTCTTAGAATTTAATGATATTTACAGTACCTAAATCTTAGTATATTTATGTACATTTTTTATAGACTTATTTTTATCCACAGTACAAGAATATGTTTACAAATAATTTCCGGCAGTGGAAAGGCACAGCGTTTAAAGTGTATATATTGTCATCTGAATTTGTGATACGCTCAATCAGGTTAAGGACTGCAAGAGAATGGTTTATAACTCTCCTAATAATATTACCTTAATTTAAAAATAAATACTATAATGATTTGTAAATATATGCTTTGCATTTTCAAACACTATAAAACTCCTCAATCAAAGAATGAGGCAAGTGCATTAACAGTTATAAAACAATTGAATGCGAGACTTTATGTAAAATATGAATGCATTGCAAATGTTTAAGATTCGTCCTCTTTATGGTTCATGAAAGTAAATTTGAATAGTTTAAAGTTTAGTTTCGATCTGTTCCAAGGTGATTTAGAAACAAACTTAATCAGTGTTGGAGGTACTCACTTATGCTCTGCCTGAAAACACATACATGTGCACCTCATCAAAGTTATGACCCTTATAAGGATTAATTCCCTAAGTCATAAAGAAAGCCCGGATGCCAAACGACTTTTTTCCATAGAAAAAGACAAAGAAACCCAATTTTGAGACTAATTTAAGTTGAAAATAGGAAACATTACCTGAAGGGCTGCGAAGAAAGGGCGTAAGGTTTTTCACACACTGCTTCTAAGTTAACATATTTTAGTTCAGGAATCGACCTACAACTCGGAAATATAATGTCTTATTAGGATGAACAAGTTAAGAGGAAAAAAATACACATGTAATTGCAAAGAAACAATGAGATTTTCTGTATCACATATGCTGGGATAAAAAAAATAAAAAATCAAAGAAACCCATTTTACAACGGGAATAGAGATTGCGGTAAATAGAATAAAGATAACAAAGAATATGGAAAGATTTCCATAAACCAAATTTACGATAAGAACTTCATTTTAAAATTTATTTATAACATTTCTTTGGATTTTCTTAAAGAAATTAAACACCTATTAATCAAGGGCGTGTTCAATCTCTAGGCAACCCTTTAGAGAAAGAACAGAGCAAAGATGATGAAGTTAAATAATTCCAAAGGCAGAAATTACTAGTCAGTATTCTATTAGAATAGAAATACTTAGAATATTGCTTATTGGTAGAGGCGTTTCAAGCTTCTAGCAGCAAAATTTTACAAACTTAGAAAGCTTCGCCTAAACTTTGATCTCTGCAGTCCAAAACACATGCAAAGTTCTGTCTGTCTGTCTCTAACTCTACATTATTAATTACCAAGTCATATCTGCGCTTGATATAAGCTTACCTCACCTCTAAAATAAATAGATGAATTGATGTATTTCAAGTGAGATCGCGAGCTGTATCACATCGCCTAAAGACAAAAGGCGTCGGATAGAAGTAAACGAATATATTATTACGCCTTAATAGACTTCGCATTAAACCCAGTACTTAAAATATTATTTTGTCACCCACATTAGTCTGAAGTAAAAATTAGGCCAAAAAAAGAATATTGATAAAACTGATTACAGGTTAATATCATCCGTAATGAATATCAGACGGGGATAAATCGATAAACAAATAAGCTTGAATGAAGCCGTGAAAATCAGCCTATTTTCTGCTTCGTATTCACCAGCTCCAAAAGGATCAGAGATTGGATGCTCCTTCACGTCTCTACGGGCTGCAATTAGGAAGGGTGTAAGTGGGTTCTTCCGCCTAAAATGAATCTTAAGTCCCCAGAAAAGAAAATAAAAGTCAAAAGATAAGAATTAAGCTGGCATTAATTAAATATTGAGAAATGCTTCGTGCCTTTTACAGCACACTCAAATAATTTATATATATATATATATATATATAAAATGAAAAACTCACAAAGTATCACGTGAGGGTGGCAAATGAATGCAATATCCCGCAGGAAAAAAATGAAAAGGTGTTTCCAAGTACTTTCGAACTTTATTAAGTTCCATATCAAGGAACTTAATAAAGTTCGAAAGTACTTTGAAACACCTTTTCATTTTTTTCCTGCGGGATATTGCATTCATATATATATATATATATATATATATATATAAACCAACGATGGCATACAATAAGGGAAAAAGTCTGGAAGATATATAGGCTCAGATCCCCCTATTTGAATTGGGGTTGAAATAAATGGTAACAGTGAGTGTTGGGGCCGGAAAAGCAAGTGGATTTCGCAATCATGAGTTTCCCTACATATGGTGTTTTAAGACATGGATGTGCACAATTTTTCTTGACATTTCTGCGTGACAAACTATCTCTTAATCTCTCCTTGCACCGAATGAAGTTGAGTTTTGTTCTCATTTTTTTTTTCTGAATAGCGAATGTTAATTAGTGTGATGAGAAATGAAGCCTTTTTTTGCTGTCCGTGAGACAGATCCTGATAAAATAGAAGTCGAAAAAAATATGCCATAATTGTTTTTAGTTAAAGTATGATACAAGAAGTGCCAAATATTATACAATAAAAGCAGAATGTACTAATTTAATTTTTATTGCTCTGAAAAAATAGAAAAAAACCCCTCTTCAGTTAAAATGGTTGCCTTCAAGTGAATATGGTGAACTCGGTTAGACTTACTTTCATAATAACTGAGCTTTCTCTCTCTCTCTTCTAATCAGAGTAGAGGCGAAGAAATCTCAGATTTCTGAGAACTCAGTCGTTGCTCTGATGGTAAGTAGCAACGACCTCTACCTCAAAGGAGGTAGTGTAGGTCCTGTAGGAAAGATTATACACTTGGTCTTGGAAGCCGTGGAAGATTGTGGGTTAAAAACCCGAAGACGTGTTGTGGTCGAGATGCTCCCAAGAAGAGGTCTAACCCGGATAGCTCACTCGAGGAACATCTCCTTGAACGGAAGCCTGGCAGATTTGTGTACGGCGGAGGGGGGTCTTTTTTGTGGACCCTTACCGCACCTTTTATGGTAGAAACGATCTCTACCAAAGGGATGGAGTGAAGCTTTCCTTTAAAGGAAAGGCTGAACTCTGTAACATGATACAGGATGTCGTAGAGCGGACCCAAAGGAGTGTCCGGCCCAGAGTGATGGCGGACGTACGCCAGTACGCCCATGTCACTCCTGGAACGACCTTGTCAGAAGTCGCATAGAGGGGTGCCCCTCGCCAACAAATAAGTGGGGAAACGGAAGAGCGTAGAGAGTCCTACATTCAGAGACTCCCTGAAAGTTCTTCTGTTCAATGCGAGGTTGATCAGGAACAATTTTCTTCAACTTCATGGCCTCGTAGCAACGGAAGAACCTAAAAGGTAGCCATAACAGATTCGTGGGTAAAAACCTCAAACCAAAATATTGAAGGTAAATTCACGATTCATGGTTACCAACTCGTCTAACAAGATAGGCCAGACAGAGAGGGTGGCGGTGTGATGTTGTATGTCAAGGATACACTTAAATCGACGAACTGCAACATTGTATCCGACCACGAGCTTCTAGGAGTTGACCTAGATATAAATCCTGCCAGATACAAGACCCTGGTGCTCTACAGACCCCCTGCCCAACTCGTTGAAAAGGACAAGGATCTGTACCGGCTACGGGGTGAACTTGTTCAAGATAGTGTGTATATCGCCATTAAAGATTTCATACCCAAGTTGACTGGGAAACGAGAGAACCCCGTGGCGAAAACGCACTACTCCTGGAGTTCGCGAACAACGAGTTCCTGACTTAATGGGTGAAAGAGCCAACGAGAGGCAATAATACCCTAGACTTGGTTTTCACCTCTGACGATGACATCGTTGAAGATCTCTATGTAGGCAAAGAGCTCGGTGGCAGTGATCACCGACTAGTCAGATTTATGGTCAAGGTCCCCAAGGTCGAGCCTGCGACTAGTAAATCGAGGAAACTTGAGTTGAGAAGAGCAGACTTTGCTGGATTGACTAATGTGAGGTTAGAAGTGTGCGAGGATGTTGAAAATTCATGGAATAGATTCAAAACTACTTTCACGAGTTTTCAATCACGATTGATCTCTTTGAAAAGCCTTCAGCAGTCTTTCGTTCAACCAAAGTGATTTAATCGAGAAATCGGTCAACTGCTGTAGGAGAAAAGAATAGTGTACCGGCAGTCAAATATTTCTAGAAACTTTGACGAGTACCGTAGGCTAGCTAGGAGGGCGAAGTCTAGCATGAGGGCGACAAAGCGTGCCGGGGAGCTCCGAGTGGTGAGACTCTGCAAGGAGAATCCCAAGGAGTTCTTTGTTTATTTAAACAGCCGTAAACCAATCCGTCGAACGATTGGCTCTTTAGTGAATGAGAAGTGGGTATTAAAGCACCCAGCTGCAAAAAATGCTAACCTCCTGAATTACTTCAGTGTTTACTGAAGAATGTGGTCCCATCCCCCAGCCCACGGATTCTTACTCGGCGAAAAACCTGGAGGAAATGCACCTCACCAAGGAGAAATAGAAAAAATATCACTGATCTAAAGACGAATAAGTTCCCTATCCCGGACGAATTTCTACCTAAAGTGTCGAAAGAAGTGGGCGATGAAGTGTCACATCATCTGAGCACAATCTTCAACATGTCAATCCGGACCGGATGCGTTCCTAGAGAACTACTGACCTATTAGCTTAACCTCAATAGTCGGTAAACTCATGGAAAGCATCATGGACAAAATGACGTCATATTTAGAGTCTAACTTGCGATTGAGAAGTTCCCAGCACGGCTTCCGAAGGCAACGGTCATGCCTGACGAACCTTGTGGAATTCTCCCACTTCGTTTTCAGTGAGAATGACCGGGACAAAGCGGTGGATGTTATCTACTTAGACTTTCAAAAAACCTTCGATAAGGCACCACACTGCCGCCTCCTCGGGAAACTGCGTGCGCTGGGCATAGACGGAAATGTAGCAAGTTGGATAGAGAACTGGCTAAGTGGCAAACGGCAATGGTATGAACGTCGCAAAGGAAGGAAATACTGCCCTCCTGCAGGAAGATCTTGGAAAGATTGGGGAGTGGTCGGACACGTGGCAAATGCCTTTTAACGTAAATAAATGCAAAGTGATGCATATCGGCCACCGAAACCCCCAATCTCAGTATATCCTCAAGGGCACTGCTCTTGAATCCACCGACACTGAGAAGGACTTGGGTGTAACTATAACTAGTTATCTCAAGTTGTAGAGGCAGCATATTGAGACGGAAAAGAAAGCTCAAAGGATGCTAGGTTATATAAAGCGACAGTAAGGATAACGCAACAAGGAGATAGTACTGTGTTTGTAGTTACCTTGTCCGAGCGTTTATTTCAGGCCACCTTGGTGAATAGCAACAATTGTTGGATGTTTTTGTTTGGAAATAACCATTTATGGAATTGAAAGACATTTAAACATTTATTTTTACCAAAAAATATTATATAAAATCATATAATTTTAGATCATTCATTTACTTCATATTTTTTCTCATTTTTCTCTTTGAATCGAATAGCTTTGCTATTCGATCAACACTTTGGGCCAGGAGTGTAATGCGTATATTTGTAAAGCCATTTTTTAATATTTTTTCTTTAGTTTCGCGTTCAATAGACATAATATTAGTAATGAGGAACTCCAACAGGAGGCAAAGGACAAGTCCAAGAGACCGATTTAAAACAAAGGCACTGAGCAGAAGAAAACATATGTAGGAGAATCGTAAATCGGCCCTTCTTTCTTTGGTGCCTCTTCCAGGCTTTCCTTATTTTGAAAAATGCAAATGTTGCTCCCCTTTCATTTGAATTTCTATTTCCTTCTCAGAGATACGCGATCTGGTTTCGGGAAAGAATAGCATTTGTATCTGCGTTTTCTTGGACTATGAATATTATAATGAGGTATATTTGAGCGGCATTTTTTATAGAATACCATGGGAGAAGCTCCAAGAATTGGATATTTTTTTCTGCCCAGGCGACAGAATAATTTTGGAAACATTTTCTGCTTTTAGTTATCACAACTCTATAATTTAAGAAGTTTTTTTTGAGTATTTGAATAATAATTTTATCTTAGTTTGGTTATGAATTATGTTTTTTTTATCAAAGTTATTTCTAATAATTCATTTATAATATCAAAAAACAAAATGGTGAAGTTCAGAAATAAATATAAGTATCGAAATTTTGTGAACTTTTTAAAACCCAAGGAATTACAAATGGTGAAGTTCAGAAAATTTATTTTTATATATATTCTATAACTATATTTTAGCAACGTGATATTTTGAAAGGGGGGAAATTGAGTTTAGAGTTTCTTTTTAAAATTATTATAATTGGCGAAGTTCAGAAAATTTATATAAATTTAAATATGGCTTCTTTTTTTTAGACTTTAAATTTTAATGTTAGTAGCGAAGCCATTGCCTGGTTATTCGAATAAATCGACGTCAATCATAGATTTTTCAGTCGGGATTTTGAGTATTTGAATAATAATTTCATCTTAGCTTGGTTATGAATTATGTTTTTTTATCAAAGTTATTTCTAATAATTATTTTATAATATAAAAAATAAAATGGTCTTTTTATAAGTCTAATGCTAAGGAAGTTTCTTCTACTGCATACGATCATTTGTAAGATTTTTACCCAAATTTATAACGCTAAAAACTAAAAAAATATTGCATTTCTGGGGCCAAAAGGCACTTACCGAGTACCCGATTCAATTAATTTTCAATTTATCGAAATATTTAACAACAGTCTTTCCTCAAAGCTACTTCACAATAATGTGGTGCAGAATATTTGAAAATTTTAAGATAAAGAAAATATGGTTCTCTGATATAACAACCAAATAGGACAAATTAAGATCGCCATATATGTAGTTCTTCTTTACTAATATCATCTGTTTATATGTCAATACAAACATCATATTATATACATATAATCTTTAGTTTATTCCAGAATAATTGGTCAGGTTTGCACTTAGAAATGCAGTTTTAATGACGACTCAAGCAAAGTTAGAACTTGAAAGTTCAGGTGTATAGTTTTTAATTATTTAAAAAGAGGGAGCTGGTTATCTTATTACTAAAAAGTAAAAGTATATTGAATCGAGGTAAGTAGACGTTTCGTTATGTGCTTTTATATGGAATTCTTAAAATATTGAATGAAAAGTAAAATACTATCACGATTTTAAATATCTCCGTAATCAAAGTTAAAAGTGTATCGAAAGTACATTTCTTGTTTATTTTATATAAACCGATTTGTCTATTTGAATTCTACGTAAAATCCTGACTGCAAAATCTATGATTGACGTCGATTTATTCGAATAACCAGGCAATGGCTTCGCTACTAACATTAAAATTTAAAGTCTAAAAAAAAGCAGCCATATTTAAATTTTTATAAATTTTCTGAACTTCGCCAATTATAATAATTTTAAAAAGGAATTCTAAACTATATGTCACCCTTTCAAAATATCACATTGCTAAAATATAGTTATAGAAGAAGAAGATATATAAAAGTAAATTTTCTGAACTTGCCATTTGTAATTCTTTGCGTTTTAAAAATTTCACAAAATTTTAAAACTTATATTTATTTCCGAACGTCACCATTTTGTTTATTATATTATAAAAGAATTATTAGAAATAACTTTGATAAAAAACATAAGTCATAACCAAACTAAGATGAAATTTTTATTCAAATACTCAAAAAAATCACCTTCTTGAATTATAGTTATGATGATGATGATGATGATGATTATGATGATAAACTTTGTTTGTGACCACTTAAAATAATATTCATTATCAAATGATTCTCCAAAGTAGTCTCTAGTCTTTAAATTATGTCAATGTGGTATTAGAGAAAAAGACCAAAAACGAAGATAGGTGTGCAAATAGAATTTAAATGAAGGTAAAAGGCATTATCGTAGAATTAGGCAGTTATCGCCTATTTCTCGATTTCTTCGTTTGTTCAGGGGAGGACCACGACAGCCCAAAATAATAATTGGAATTCAATTTCGTTGAGTGTGCGGAGTTTTTGTTATTCAAAATCTCTAAATATGGTTGGCCTGGATTGGTCTTATTTAATTAGGCTTTAGTGGTTGGGGGACTAAAACAAGAATTGCAAAAAATAATCTTTAATTACACAACAAAACATATAATACAAATAATTCCACTCCCAACTTATTAATTAATTCAGCAATGGGAAAATTATCAATAATAACCAATAATTACTCATGTCAAAAGGCCTCAATACTCCGAGTACTAACCCAATAGGGTTTAGGAAGAAACTACGAATGGAATCCAAGCCTTAGGGCAGAATCGTTCAGGTAGGCAGGCAAAGGGTATGGTTTAGACCTAACTGCTTCTTGGGTCGTCAACTGAATATCGTGCTCGAATTGGGTAGCATATTGTCGAGGAACGACACGGTGGTGTCACGCTCTATACAGATTCGGGCCCACAGGTATTCAACAAGGCTGGCAAGTCCCGGCTAAGCGCTTGTGCCCAATTTATATTCGAGCGCGTTAATCCAAGGTTGCCCAATAAAAGGGGGAAATCGAGATTGGCTGGCTTCCTCGATTTCTCCTTGGAAGAGGCTGGCTTCCTCTATTTTTCTTTAGAAGAGGCTGGCTTCCTCTATTTCTCCTTGGAAGAGGCTGGCTTCCTCTATTTTTCTTTGGAAGAGGCTGGCTTCCTCTATTTCTCCTTGGAAGAGGCTGGCTTCCTCTATTTTTCTTTGGAAGAGGCTGGCTTCCTCTATTTCTCCTTGGAAGAGGCTGGCTTCCTCTATTTTTCTTTGGAAGAGGCTGGCTTCCTCTATTTCTCCTTGGAAGAGGCTAGCTTCATCTATTTCTCTTTGGAAGAGGCTGGCTTCCTCTATTTTTCTTTGGAAGAGGCTGGCTTCCTCTATTTCTCCTTGGAAGAGGCTGGCTCCCTCTATTTTTCTTTGGAAGAGGCTGGCTTCATCTATTTCTCTTTGGAAGATGCTGGCTTCCTCTATTCCTTTTGGGAACAGGCTGGCTTCCTCTATTTCTTTTTGAAAGAGGCCGGCTTCCTCTATTTCTCAGTGGAAGAGGCTAGCTTCATCTATTTCTCTTTGGAAGAGGCTGTCTTCCTCTATTTTTCTTTGGAATTGGCTGGCTTCCTCTATTTCTTCTTGGAAGAGGCTGGCTCCCTCTATTTTTCTTTGGAAGAGGCTGGCTTCATCTATTTCTCTTTGGAAGATGCTGGCTTCCTCTAATCCTTTTGGGAACAGGCTGGCTTCCTCTATTTCTTTTTGAAAGAGGCCGGCTTCCTCTATTTCTCAGTGGAAGAGGCTAGCTTCATCTATTTCTCTTTGGAAGAGGCTGTCTTCCTCTATTTTTCTTTGGAATTGGCTGGATTCCTCTATTTCTTTTTAAATGAGGCTGGCTTCCTCTATTTCTTTTTGGAAAAGGCTGGCTTCCTCTATTTCATTTAAGCTTTCCGTTGTTGGTTGCATGCTCAGGTGCCGGGATCAAAGGGAGATAGGCTCCCTCAGACACTGGCGCATGCCTTTTCCTTGTATATTTTTCTTGTTGGTTTGTATTTTGCTGTGGTTGCTTCTCTTTTTCATTTTTAATATAACCTAATAAATTGCATAAACTCATTTCGTCGACTACGCCTTTAATGGCCGTTGCCAGAGGCGCCCCCTCCCTTAAATAATAATAATGGGGAATCTTTTGTCTGTCTCTCTTCTTTGTCATGAGCGTTCAAACAACGACAGTCTATCCACTAAAGAAAATATAGCGAGAAGATGCAAATCTTCAATGCAGGACTAAAGACACCTAAAGAAGGGATAAGTGTATTGTAAATGTCATATAATTCTTCATTTTCTGGCGAATATTTAGAATGAACGAGCATCGATGAATCACCGATCACTTAAATGAACAACCAGTCGGGGAATAAAGTAAGAGTGCAGGTTTCTTAGGGGATGAGACAGGATTAGTGTTGGGGATATGTAGGGTAGAGATTCATCATCAAACGCCTCATATTTTAAAAGAACTTTAGAAATTAGGGAGCTTGCCAGAGACCCTTACTTTTTTTAGAGGGGAGGGCCACAAGTCCTCCTTCTCTCTGTCCCTCTGTCTTCGGAGGGAGACAGAAGATGAGGAGGTTTGCTGCTGACTTGTTCCAGAAGTAAGTTCCCAAACCTCTCACCTTCAGCCTAAATGAACCCAAGGAGAAGTGTTTGGTAGGATGACCGGATCAATGTCTCTTACAGGGTTTATGGTAGGAGACGGTAAAAGGAAAAATAAATGAGATAGAGTTTAGTGAGGAAACAGAATGAACGACATCGGTAGTAATAGATGAAAAAAGGATACCAATGCCTAAAGGATAAGGGAGACCTGCTGATTAATGTGGATTCCGAACCACCATAATTCATTTACTCATCATTCCTTCTTTCTTTTACACACTCGGAGTCCCTAGGTTACCTTGGTTAAAAGTATCGGGAGATCCGACTATTCACTACCACCTATTTGTTTGTGTGTTTTTATAATCTGTGTGTAGTGGCATTCACACCTTTGGATGCATTTTATTATCATTTTATGTTAAGGTTGTCTCGTTCGTATATTGTTTGTTTTCGATTCTCATGATTCGATTCTCATAGATTGGTGTATTATTTTAGCTTCTCGTTATTCATTAGGTATTTTCGTAGGATTATTCGTCTGTGTCCGGTATTTATTGTCGTTTTCTGGACTATTTTTCATTTTCTCTTCGGTGAATTTTTTATTTTCCGTTTGCTTCTCTTTCTGAATTGATAATTTATAAATAGATGCTTCTTTTCTCATTAGTTGATGTCTTGAGCTTCGGAATTGAAGTTGAGTGCGTTTATCGACGGGGATATGTTCTGCCCTTTTTCTAAGGACCTTAATAATTGGTGGCAAATTGGTCTCCACGTGTATGAAGCTCATTTTACGCATTTCTCTCTTCTTGGTGTTCGATCTAATTTTATGGTATTATTATGTACTCGTTGCATATCTTTTAACTTCTTTGAGTCATCCTATACGGATATATTGGGGTAAGTTCGTGTTTCCCTGCCCAATGCCCTATGCATTTTTCTCTTGTTCTTCATAGAGATTCGTCGAATTGAATAGAGCAATCGTAAGGTTGTGATTGTTTGTCGAATCTTTTCTCGTTGCTGACATGTATCCTTTTTAGGTTATTTTTAGACCCAAATATTTACTCCATATATAATATTGACCGTTTTCGTTCTTGCAATTAGAATTACGGTAAATTTGGGGGTGTTTGTTCGTATTTTCTATTTTTTTTCATATCTGTTAATGTTACCAATTTCCAGTGGCGTTTATCGTGCTATCTTCTTTTATTTCGACTTGGGGATATTATACATTGGCTAATATCATCCCTGAACTGGATGTTCAACGTCTCTGGTCTAATTGTTGGTGGCATATCCGCTGTATAAACTGAATCTAGCGTGGGAACTAAACACGTGTCTTGCGGCAATCCGGCTTTCATTTCAAATTCTGCTCCCTCGTATTCATTCTTACTTTTCTTTCCGTAATATAGTCGCAGAGAATTCTCTCCAAATTGTTATTCATTTGAAGATTTAGGAACTTATATTGCAAGCGTCTGATGTACACTCTAAAGGCTCTCTCTACGTCTCTGAGCACTAACTCTATATATCTTTTATTCGCTTTAGCTTGGGCTATTTCTTACGTTATTAGCCCTAGAGCTATGGTTATATCCCTGTTTTTGCGAAATCCCAACTAGAAATTGTTATAGAGATTATATTCTTCTATATATTCTATTAGTCTTTTTATCATTATTTTTTCGAATACTTTACCAGTCAAATCCAGCAACGATATAGGGCCAACCGATCTGGTTGAAATAATCTTGTTAATGTTATTACGTCAGTTTTCTTGCATACTTTCCTCCGTTTCGGCAAAGAATTCTTTGCTTTTCTTCAGGTGAAATTGAAAAAACTGAACCCCATTGCCGTCTAAATTTTCGTTCTACCCCCTGATCCTCTTGGATTAAGTCACTGCCATTCTCGTCTTTAGATTTAATTTTTATTCTTGATCTTGACCGTCTTATTCTGTTGATTTCTCTCCAATTTTCTTTTGGTGTTTTGTTCGTCTATCTACCTAATGAGCTTATTGCAGCTTTTCACGTGCTCTTCCTCTATTAGGTCGAATATTTCTGGATTTAAATCTGTTAAATTGTTATATTTTTCTGGGATAGGTCCTCGTACCCATATTGAATTGTATACCATTTTTATTTGTTTATTTTTATTTATCATCTCGGTGGTTCACCCATGCAATCTTTTAATTCGTTAACTTGTTTTTGGGTACATATTTCGAGTCTGCGACCACCAGGGCATCCGTTAACTGTTTCATCTATTTATCTATCTCCTCGAGTGAAGCGTCTGCTAGGTCATTAGGACTATATCGATTTAATTGTTCGTCACACATCTTCCAAATTTATCTGTGGTATTCTTTTCTTTTCATCGTAGGTACCTTTATCGAATTTGGGTTCATTTGAAGTAGTGTTTTTAAATGGTCACTGCTCGCATTTGATACCAGTTACATATGAAAATTGAATGGCATATCACACCTGCTTAGTAATATGTCTGGTTTAGTGGCGATGTTTGCTGTAATATAAGTGGGGGGATCTGGTCCCAATCTTTTTATAAAGTTTCTTTCTAAAATCATCTCTAGATTCCTGCTAGCATTATTTGTTGTTCTATATTCATTTGCGTGGCATTTTGCGTTTAGGTCTCCCATGAATATTGTTGGGTGATCTCGTACGAATATTATAATCGAGTTATGTGAGAAAAAAAAATCCTTGCTGGATGTTAGCCCGTCGCTATTATTAATAGAATAATTTCTAATTCAATTTTCACGGCTATGTATGCCTCATCTATAATTGGATTTATGTGTATTTGAGGACTCGTTTGATGGCTCTAGTCATTTCTTGCTCCTGATAGGTTGTTCGATATGACGGTATAGTTACATATTTTTAATGCATTTTCTTCGTTACTTATTCCGTGTTCCGAGATGAATATAATATCTGGAACGTTCTTTCTGATTATGTGAATACTGTTAGAAAATAAATCTTCGAAAACAATTATTCGAAAACAATTATTCTGAAAACATTTATTAAAATAGAAAATTGTTTGAATGAAAATTATTCGAAAGAAAAATTATACAAAATTCAAAATTCTGATGTTATTTCCAATTGATCTTCTTTTGCCGAACTAGCCGTACGTATTTATTTGCAGAATGCTAATTTTTCTATATCTTTGTCTAATTTTATTTTTCCTTTTTTGGATTTTGCCTATAATGGTTCTCCTTCCAATCTTGGCAATTTGCTCAGGTTCGACGTTGTGAAGGATAGGCTAAATTTTCCGGTGTTTATTTGTTCGTATGTTCTATTTGAAAGAGTTACTATATCACTCTGGTAAACTCTAATTCTTCCTTCCTTCGATAGTTATTCAACTACTTTTTCCTTTTATTTAGCCTTAAAAGACCATTTTAACTTGTTTTCTTTAAGTGTTGAGACTCTATCGTTGTGTTTTAATTTTTGTGGTTGTGACATAGATTCGCTTCCCTAGATCTTCAAATCGTGATATCTTGCTTCGCAACACTATTCCTTCTTTTTAGGTACGGTCTAAATTTGTTTGTTGTTGCTCTTCATCTGATTCTTTTGAGGTTGTCGAGTTCTCTTGATTATTTTTTTATATAATTCTTTTTCTTTAGATCGGAGTTTCATTTGCATAGTGCCTTTCTTCTTTTATAGTAGGTCCAATCGCAAGATATCGACCACTCTGGATTTTCTGGGAACTACATCTCATTGAGTCGGATTTTAACCAATAATTGGTTCAGCGTGTTTCCAAATGTTCCAGGTTTGCCTATGTTAGCCAAGTGTGAATATATTATACTTAATAGTGGGTCCTAACCCACTCACTTTGGTATTTGTATGTTGGTTCTTGCTTCATTCATCTCATTCATGGTTGCTTGTGCCACTCCTGTATAAGCGACATTTTGCGCGCTCTGTTTACCTCGTATTTTCTCTCTATGATTTCCTTTCTTTTGAGACACCTCATAGCCAGAGTGCTATGGTAAACTTCACAATTAAGGCATTTTTTGATAGTAGAGTTGCATTCCCTCCATCCATGTTCGCCCAAACATTCTGAGCCTTTCTTTCTTTCACCGAGCAGTTCTTGGTAGTGTGGTTTTCAAGTGCGTAACAGTTGTAGCAGATTTGTAGATTTATAAACTTTTCTTTTTCGCAATTTTCAGCCGGGATTGTTATATTAAATGCGAGTAACCCATTTATGGTCATTCTGTCCTCCATTCCACTGTTACTACACACCACCAACCTACACCGTGGGTGTTTTGCCTGAATTTGATTATTTGATGGACTTTTATATTTTTGTTGATATTTTCAATCTCTTGCTTCAAGTCTTCCGCTTAAGGCAAGCCAACCCAAATGTGAACTTTCCTGCATATTACGCTTCTGTTTCCTATAAGTTAACATAACATAACATAATTTCACGGATGAAAAAAGCCACAATGGCCTATCAAAGGTCATCCGCATCTAAAGTTGAGAAGGAATAGCTCGATTTAGGCCTAATTTCCGTAGGGTCTTGATTCCTTCATGCGAAACTAATCTCTTTCTTGATGGCATATCGCTATGTATCCCGTTGCTTTGTCCATCAATTTTACCACCGCCACCTTCACTTCAACGTACAAAGTTTGTACCACTTAGCACCAATCCGGTTTCTGAGTTTCTCCCGATCACGAAGTGCCACTCTTTTGCACTCCATCCCCATTTTTATCATGGAGTGTCAAGGGGCTCCTACTAGTTTTTCTTCCTCTTTTTATGTTTTTTTCTCTCTCTGAAAAAACTCCGCGTTCACAATTATTATTACTTTTTTCCTCTAGTGGAAAGTTTTCTCTATTTTTGCCAATTTATATCTTTCCTACCTATTAGTATACCCGCACTCCTCGATCATCCTACCTAAATATTCCTGGCCCTAATAGCAGTCCAAAGTTTAATTCAGGTTCGTGGTCGATAACTGACTCCGCTTTTCTGGCCCCCTAACACGATCTTCTGCGGGAGTTCACTACACCTTACTTTTCAATTGTATCGAAGACTCTGCTGGTTATCGAGATATGTTGGGCTAGTTGATGAAAGCAACATGGAAGAAAATAGTTCAGTTGGAAACGTGTGAAAGAAGAAAGTATTACATCTTTGAAGTATTAATTCGTTCCTGGGAATCGGTTTTCTCCCATCGGCACAAGAAACGCAGTTCTCTTTTCTCGTTAGTATTATCTCTCTCTTTTTCAACTTGTTTGAAAAATGTCTTTATACAAAGCTGTAAGTATATTTCAATTGTTCGAGAGAAATTGCCCTGACGGTAGAGAACACGTGAAGCTTATCTTTGAATCAGACATAAATATTGAATAAATTCTTTTAATAAAAATGTTATACTTCATTGTGAAAATGATTAAAATCAATTAATCGTACCTGACTAACTTTTACCATGAATACCTTATGTTAATAGTAACTAATATAAATTATGTAACTTTAGGTTCAATGTTTAACTTTGAACTTTTAATGAATATGTATTTTAGGTGATTTTATGAAATTTAGAAACAACAAAGTATGGAATTTAGAATCATTAATTATAAATTCATTTTAATTGAACTTTGTATCAACACATCGCTTTACCTTTTAATATAGACACTAAAGACAAAAATAGTATATTTTCTAAATTTAAATTTTCATTCTGACCTAGTTGTACACTCGCTATCAGACGGACAAGAAAAATAAGCGTTTGGTCAATCCAAAGAAATAACACTTCATCAACTGCACCTTCGATTAAACTCGGCAGGGTGTGAGGTTTTATGGAAGCTACTCAAAATTGATGCTATATGAGTTTTAAGGACAAAGTGTCGTGTTGGGATGGAGCTACGTCCCATAAAACGATTTGTTGTTTACTCAGGCTAAGGATTATAGACTTCCTTAAAAATATTTTGTTTTATCTCCTCATTATTAGTAGAAAGCAGCTAGATCGAAGGAGTCTACTGAATGGAACTGAAGGGTGGGAAAGGTAGTCAGTGGCAATATTATCGGAACCACGGAAGTATTCTATTGACAAAACTTATTCCATAATAATAGAGATGTAGTGTTGTTGCCTGGCAGAATTAGCGTCGTATTGTGTACAGAAGGTGGACGGGATAGACTTGTGAAGGATATGTAGGCACTCTGTGAGCACCAACTCCGCTTTCTGAATAGTGGATTAAAAATATACTCCAAAAAGAATGACTTGGTAAAGCGCATCACTAATGGCATTAAGCAGTTACTACGTGATCAGAAGAGTAGAAGTGCTTGGTATTTGTGAGTAGACGTTTATGTTGGGTAAGTGGGAAGGACGCTGTGCAATTTTTGTGACCTTTCTTTGTAAAATTCCATCAAACCTAGAAATTATCTCAAACCAGCGGAGTTGGTTTGAATGGTGTAATACTTGAATGAGTATAACCTTTCTTTGAGGGAATGATGCAATCGGTAGAAGTGTAATAGTCTTATAACTTTGACTCGGAAAATATGAATGTGTAATTCTCTTTTGAGATACAGCCAGAATTAAATGTAAGTATCCCTAAGATAGTCCATACATATTCTTGTTTTTTTCGGGACTTTACAAAGCAAACAAAATGCCGTTTAAGTTAACGAAATCGCAATTGAGCCAGCGAACTATTTATCAGGGTGAGGTTTTAAAGTGTTGCCGCAACTTCGTAAACAAAACGTCATGAACAATAATTATATCTATGAACGAAAAAAAAGTAATTATGGCCAATGGATTTGGTAGTAAGCTCGAAAGAGCACGATTTTGCTCTAAACGTTTTTTCATAGAGACGAGAAAAGATCATTCATTTGGAGATAAGTAAATGGGTATCGGTCTGGTTCCATCACGACCTATATGGCTCAGAAATCAACAACTGGCCTTCAGTCTCCATTTTTTCTTACGTCTTGATGAAGCGAGAAGGACCAAAGAGACTTTGAGGGATTAACTATGCTAGTTTTGAGTAGATATTTTCATTTTCATTTGGCTATTGTATGCTTCTCTGTAGGTAAGGAAAATTATCGCGATAAACTTAGGTGGTGCAGTTTTGGTACTTATAAAGTGTGGCATTGGAAGTGTGACGCACGACTCATCTTTTGTTCCTGAATTCTGAGATGAATTTAGTTGCATAGTTACAGGAAGCTAGCAAGGAATACTAACCCTACTTAAAGGCCAGTACCATTTTATACTAATATGCTAGTAGTCCTCCTTTGTATATTGTCGCCACGATGCTCACTCACTCAACATTCAATCCACAACAGGGCTGCGAATTTAAACACTATCATTATTAGTAAAATAACTGTCAATTTTGTTTTTTAAAACTATTGGTCGTACCATGGTCGTACTTCAAAAAAATCAGAAATTTAAGTTTTCCAATTAATTTCAAATTTTAAATACTTCGCTAAGCTCACCTCGCAATCGCCTAGTTTCGAGAGTCGGTAGTTATAGTATATTTAATCTTTCGATATACGACTAATTTCTAATCGAGGGAATTATTTTAGTTGCCCGTCATTGAATTCTTTCCATTTTATTGATGTTTACATATGTATAAAAGGACCACAATTGTATCGCTTATTCCAGGTGTCGCCTTAATAAGCTTTTATATAGAAGTATGAATAATATTTCTAGAGGAACTTCCAAACCGACGCTAGAAAGGTGTGAGGCATCATTAATTATGATCTTATATCTAACTTGATTAATATGGATATTATGAAATTTATGCGATGTAACGCCGTTAGCTTACCAGTGCTCTATATCTAAAGGCGGAGCTGAATACTGGTTTCCTGTACCCCCAAAAGTAATTTTTCACTAAGATTCTTGCTTCTGAGCTGGACGACTAGTTTAGCTGTTGAAGTTAATTATTTGCAATAACTAGACCCTCGGATGGTCTACGGCCCATATTTTATTTTTGTATAAAAAAATATGAATATTTGAGAAAAGTTTAAGTGACTTAATGGATAGAGTGGCAGAGTTCTGGTAGCAGGCAAAACATCTAGTTACCGGAAGGTAAAAGGTGACCACCCAATGGTGTCATCTTGTCCGACTTGGACAATATGCACCCGATCCGGTTTGTACAGCCAGAGTAAGCATTTTTCTTTTCTCGATTATAAAATTGTATTCCTATCATTAATAACAATGGCTAACAAAATTTAACTTTATGTCAACTACAAAGATTAGAATAACATTTTTTAATGTAGTTTTATGTATAGATTTAAAAAATGGAAGTCGTTTTTATCGAAAGGACTCCAGCTTTTTGCAAGTTGCCAATTACTATTTTTGTCAAATTTTGAATATTTTAACGAATTTCATTCTTTTATTCCTTATTTTCAGGTTATTTAACTAAATAAAATTTTAAATAAAAGCAAAAATTTTAATTAAAATGCCAAGAGGACAGTGTAAAAATAGCCCAGATAAATTCTGCTACATATGTGGTTCAGTAACATTTAAAAAAATTCAAAGAAATATTTCTTCTCAAGTGAAAAAACTATATAATTTGTTTTGGATGTAAAATTGGCGACCAAGATCAACCATTGGCACCATATATCTGTTGCACAGCATGCTTTACTTCTTTCTAAAAATGGTCTAAAGGAAAAATAAAAAGCCTTCAATTTGGTGTTCTAATGGTATGGCGAGAGCCCCAAGATTATGCCACTGACTGCTATTTCTGTTTGGTAGACATACAAAGTAAGTAATTGTTTATTGTCCACTGTACCTATATTTTGAAGTAGTATACTGTTAAATTATTTTTAAAATATAAAACTAATTAAGTTTAAAACAACTTTATTGTTATCATACATATGTACATAACTATAAATTAAATTTTATGCATATAATTTCCATACTTTTAGATAAAACAACGAAGTGCACTTCAGCTGTGGTATATCCTAACCTTAGATCTGCTATTTGGACTATACTTCACTCAAAAGACATTCCAGTACCTGAACGACCTGCAGAAATTGTGTTGTCTAACTCTAACGAATCAGATATGGAATTATGTGAACTAGAGACGAAATTTATGTTCTTGAAACTGTTGATACTACTTTCAAACCTTTCTCACAACTTGATCTAGATGATCTTGTAAGAGATCTAAACTTAACAAAGCAACAGAGTGAATTACTGGCCTCGAGACTGAAATAAATAAATTAAGTAGCAGAAGATGTTCGAATTACTAAGTTTTGCATTCGATCAAACAATTTAAACGACAAATTTTTATTTGACAACAATTTGTGTTACTGTAATAATATTCCACGTCTCTTTAAAGAATTAGATATACATCATGAACCCAGTCAATGGAGACTTTTCGCTGACGCTTCTTTATATAGTAATAAAGCCGTGCTTCTGCATAATGGAAATAAACTACCATCGATACCAGTAGCTCACTCTGTTGTTTTGAAAGAAACTTATAAGAATTTAGATTTCATTTTAAAAGGCATTAAATACAGTGAACATAAATGGTTGATTTGCGCTGACCTTAAGTAGTAGCCATTTTACATGGTTTGCAGTCAGGCTTGACAAAATTCGTGTGTTTTTTAGTGCCAGTGGGGCAGTAGAGCTCGGGGAGAACATTACGTATGTTCAGAATGGTCTTTAAGAGAAGAAACAAAAGTAGGTTGTCATAATTTCATACGGGAACTATTGGTTCATAAGGAAAACATAATTTTGCCACCACTTCACATAAAATTAGGTTTAATGAAACAAATTGTGAAGCCTTAAAGCATGACCAGCCCTTCTTCTTATATTTAAAAACACAATTTCCTAAGATTGGTGAAGCTAAAATTGAAGAAGGAATCTTTTGGGGGCTTCAGATTCGACAACTTATGGTAGATAGTGAGTTTGAGGCAAAATTGAGCAAGCCAAAACTTGAGGCCTGGCATAGTTACAAAGGTGTACGTAATGGACTCCTTGGAAGGCACAAATTAGAAAATTACCACATTCTTGTTCAGAATTTGATTAGGTCTTAAAATGAGTTAGGATGTAGTATGTCACTAAAGGTGCATTTTTCGCATTCCCATCTGTCTTTCTTTCCAGAGAATCCAGCAGACGTCAGCGATGAGCATGGTGAAAGATTCCACCAAGATATTGCTTCTATAGAAAATCATTATAAAGAAAAATGGAGTCCTGCAATGCTTGCTGACTTCTGCTGGACTCTTCACAGAGACAGACAAGATGTTGTACATAGAAAGAAGCCTAAATATTCTAAAAATATGACTATTTGTATAGATTTCAGCAATTTTGGAAAAAATCTTAAATCTTCATTATTTTGTTAAATATATTTTGATAATAACACAATCTGAAATGTATTAAAAGGACTTATTAATTTCTTTTGATGAATAAGGTTTTTGTTTCCACTTATCTTTGTACTTTTTGTTAAATAAAATAAAAATAATAACAAATATTTCATACCTCTCTATAATGAATAATCTAATATTAATAAAAAAAATAAATGTGCAAATACAAAAAACTGAAGTCATTTGATGAAAAATAAAGGTCATTTTCGTAATCTAAGAAAAATTCTACAATAGTAGTAAAATCATTGTTGGACAGTGTAATGAGATAATTATTAAAATATAATTTAAAACATCATTGATCTATTTCTAATTATAAAATGGTTTCCCATTTACCCTCTATCTAGCACATAGGTGTACCCGTTATGTTTTCTCTGGAGAAGAGCAAGAGAAGTTTCTTATGCTTTCGAATAGCCTTAAATAATAATAGTTTCCTTGAGAGGAAGACTGTGTGGCAAATCTCTCTTAGGTCTGCCCTAAATTTTAAACCCAAGGCTGGTGAGATTTATGGAGAACTAAGTACTGGTTACACGAGGTCTCCTCTTCGCTGCCGGTGTGCTGGCACTCATGACGCACGCAGGCATCCAGAGTTGCCCAGCAGAGAAAATTTAACTTTCTCGGGACCATCTGAAATAGGAGGAGACATAATAGATTCCCGACACCAGTAAAGTGATGTCTGATAAAAGATCCATCCGAGGTGACAGTAGACCTTGATTCTGGGACCAATGATGTCTCGTCATCAGAAGCTATGGTCTCTCTCGTAAGGTGCAATAATTGTGTAGAGGGAACGGCCTCAAAACCTGATCCCATATAAGAACATAAGAACATAAGAAAAGAAGGAGACTGCAAAAGAGCATTCATGGCCTACACTTGGCAGCTCCTGCATATCGGGGTCACTCCCTCCTAATAGGACTTAGCCAGTCATAAAGGAAAATAAAAAGAAACTTAAGAGGTCTTCTATATCGGATGCAGGTGTTCTGGGTGTTGAGGGACCTTCGCCATTTTGATAAGCACAAGATATAAGCTAAGGCTTGTCTTGCGTTTTCTGAGCCTTGTCAGGATGGCAAAAGAAATAGGTACAAACCCTCCTCCATTTTTAAAAAGAAGAGCAAGAAGAAATCTGAGCCTTGGAGATGCCTTTCCATCATAAGGAGGATTCTGGGCGACTTCGAGCACACCAGATTCAAAAGCTTAAAAATCCTCAGAACACCTGGCGCAGCAAAATTGTCGAATGGACACATTATTTATCGGAGTCCGAGTCAAGCTTGAAATTTGGCAGCGAACCAAAGGCCCATCGCTTCTCAAATGGGACTTTGGCTGTTCCTTTTACCATTCCCTGAAATATGCCAAAATTAGTGATATTCGGAACTTCAATGGCACATCTGTGAGGGTGACCCCACTACCTAACTAGAACAATATAAAATGGAAAAATGTACAAAACTGTTATACTACAACTTTAAGGACATCAGTGAAGTGCTGAGCGACCATGGTGCAGAACAGGGTTGCGCGCGTGTTGATGAAAGAGGGATGGCTCTCTTAACCAATCCTATCACTCTCCTCACTTTTAATCTGGACAGTCTACCTTAATTAGTTTATGCCTCCTAGTATTATCACCACGTAAAGGTGTTTATTCTCTCATCGTGAATGATTTATCTAAGCAACCGCTTCCGCTACGTGTCGAAGTTCAATCCGAAATTTTCTTAATCTCCTCAAAGGCCAGCACGATTAATCAGTTTCACACGACATCTAAGTGGACGAAGTCTCACTGATCTCATCCTGCCTACGGTAGGCAATGATATTCATATATGTTTGAAAAAGAGGGTCTTGGGCCTGGCATACCTACAAGAACGGTATTACCCGCACCAATCAAAAACTCGCTTGAGGGTTCTATTTCTCCCGGGGCCAACCTGAAATGCTGGTAGGAAATATGTTGTAAGCATACTCCAGGTAAACCCGTAGCCCAATTTACTGCCCGTATGATCGTTTCGCTGAACATGAAGTGTCTACACTCATTTGCCGAGTCCCTTGACTCAGAGGAAGCAAAGCTCAAAAAGGTGTTAGTGAAGCCACGATTGGGCAGCACGAATTCTACCCCCATGATAGAAAGGATGAAATAGAAGCATTTTGGTTCACCGTCGCCTTCCAGAAGCTAGATAAGCGATCCCTTCCTACAAAAGATGAGGAAGTAGCAGCCGAAGGACTCAAGGTAGGAGACAAAAACAAGTGAGTCGAGCCTAGTCACTTCTAATGAGCCCAGAAAATCAAAAGCGCCTTCAGCAAGTCCTCCATGACCTCTGGCTGCAATCGATCGACGCATCATTGTTAACGATTGATAATTTTGTAACTACTATAAATACTTCCTATTTTTATTTTTTTATTTAATATTTGTTGTTGTTACTATTTATATTATTTTTCACATACTACAGTGTGTTTTTCTTTACAGGAGACAGCTAAATTGCCTAGAGAATGCAAAAATTCCCCAGACAGTTTCTGTTATATATATGGATCAGTTCAACTTATAGGTGATGAGGACTTTGAGGTAACAATGGATGAAAATGAGCTAGCAGCTTGGCATACATTCAAACATGTAAGCAAAGGACTTCTAGGAAAGCACCAAGGTGCCCAGCGAGACCGTATATAAGATAGCCTAATCAAGTGGTACCAAGATCTCGGATGCAAACTTTCACTGAAGATACACTTTCTTCATTCTCATCTGTCCTTCCCAGAGACTGTAGAAGATGTGCGTGATGAACATGGAGAGAGATTCCATCAAAATATAGCGTCAATGAAAAACAGGTATAAGGGAAAATGGAGCCCTGCTATGCTGGCTGGCTGACATCTCCTGGAAGGCGAAGAGTGACACACCTGAGACGTCTTATAAACGAAGAAGTAAATACCAAAATGTAGGTTAATACATTATATAATGCTAACAAACATGCTGATTCATTATATATTCATGAATTAATTACAATGGACACATTTAATCTGGCTTTGGGAGCAAAATACATTTATCGTAGCGTGGAAATCGATATCAATTTCATAATTATAAAACCGACAAATGCACACGAGATCTATGCTTTTTTACTGACACTGAGATTTGTTGTACAGTGTTATATTTAGAGCTGATCGTAAACAAAATGAATATATTTACTATACAAATAGGTAAGTTGTACCCACACACTACAATGGGTATAAATTTTCCAGAGGCTCCTTTTTCACGCTTAGCAGGTGAAAATTCTCATTAGATCAATTTATCGATCATCAAATGAACTTCTCAAACTAGTTTCTTTTAACTTTTACATTTGCCTTTACTGTGACTATTCACCTACTCCAGGAGCCATGCTGTAAAATAAAAATGGCATCTAAAATTTACTAGAGAAATTTTCCATATCCAGTGCGGACGTAAAGGTTAAAATAACCGGCTGGTATATCACATCATCTGTAAAGTTTAATCAAATCTAGTTCTTACATTGCTTTTATAAAGTTAGGTCAAACAGACCTCTTTAGGACTGTTGCTCAACCTAGTAACCTGATTTTGCCGTTTCCTTAACATATTGCACAAGGGGCTGCCCATTTCTTCACAACCGTAGCTACACAAAGGTAAGAGGCCACAATTCAGTAACTTTTCAGATGTTTATTTGTTGAAAGAGAATCTGAATCATTTTCGTGATGTAATTCAAATAACCTGCTAAAGCAATATCGCAGTAATATAATCTATATAGTTCCAATAATTTTATTGTAATGAATGAACCATTTATTGATCCTTCCATTGATAAAATCACCGCATGATTTCAATTGAGTATATCAAAATAACGTTGGTGAGATACTTGAAATATGACTATAGAGACTTTGTTGATGACAACCACATTGAATTTGGCAATTCTTGATCTTCATTCTGAAAAATGGAGCCGTGATTGCATAGTATTTCGTAGGAATAGGTTGTATTCGTCTAATCTCTGAAACAGGCCGGGGCTTTGTTGGTATATAGAGAGAAGAAGGCAGCCCGCATTCACTCCTTTGCAGTGTTTCTACTTTCGCCATCGTGGAGCACTGCAAGAAAACCTCCCTTCGATGCATAAAGGAAACGGAGTAAGGAGTACTGCGCGACCTCTCAGTCAATTGTACTTTCATTCTTACTCTTTACAAATATTCTTTTTCCTAAATTTTTTTTATTCATATCCCAAAGGGCGGTAGCTATACATTTGTTCTAAATCCCCTCAATTGGTATACGTTTGAGCTTTATCGTCCTTCAACCTCGTATGAACTTTCTGATCAATTTCGGCCTATATTTTAAGAGTTCCCTTGATCGGAGTCCCACTCCTTGTCAATCCTAATAATTTAACGCTCTTTATCCATTTTATTTATCTGTTCCATTATCTAGAGTCTGTTATCCTCTCACCTTCATCTTCCCTTCTTGAGTCAGTTTCTGGTTGAATGGTTTCCCATGTTGTTCTCAGTAACTGCACCCAATCAGTGGTCTGTAATCGTCTTATGTTTGAGTGCTTTCGGGTTAATGGCTTCATTGATCTCCGAATGGCGTCATCTGATCTGTACGTCAAATGGGAAGCCAATCAGACGATCGAATTCAGCGAATGTCAAGAACTTCTGAGAGGTGGAAATAAGCTTCAAAAGGCCTGAAAAGAAAATAGGCTTTAATAAACACAAGGTGTAGTAGACTTTGATATTCGAGTAATACTTTAATGGTCGGTCTTTAAAGGGCCCTCGCAAGGATGCTGCTGAGTGAAGTTTGGCGGTCATTAAATTCAGCTGCTTGGTGCATCGGGTAAATGGTCGCACTGAGCGTTGAGAATCAACAGGTGACGGCTTTATTTCCTGACGTCAATCCGTCTCACCCATCAAAAGAGTAACTTGGGCTAATGTTTGTGATCGTGAAAACCAAGTAAAAATGGATTTAGATAGTTTCTATTATCACGTATTTGAAACAAAGAATAGAAAACCAACGATAGAATTTCCACTAGAAAATTTGAGAGGAGGGGTTAGAAAAGAAGTGGTGAATAGGATGAAAGGTTCCATGTGTGGAAGTTATATACATTCCTATGGATATAGCTTATATATATATATATATATATATATATATATATATATATATATATATATATATATCTATATATATATATATACATATATATATATATAACCAAAGAAATACAGTAACGTACATGTAAATGCAGGAGAGAAACCACACTATTTTAGACAGACTTATTGCGAAACAAAGTTTTGATGGAGACATCCGTCATCTTCAATGGCTGGTAAACTAATGAATACAAAAAGAAGCTTAGCCGAAAGACAGACAAATTTATAAGCCAGGATTTAATGGTATAGAACAGCATTTTTGATCAAAGGCCGTATGAGTCTTCTGCTGATCAAAGGGATTAGTGTTGAATCGCCGATCGGAATAATTGAATTTTGGAATTTCCTTTATGAGGGCTGATTCTATTAGACTTTTATGTATATAGTTGTGGGAATTATAAATTATTTTGTTATTATCAATGTTAATTTAATTGGTTTTATTTAACTTGTGGAGAAACAAACTAAAAGAAAGGCTTTAAAGGCGTATGTCGCATTTGTGTTCTTTCATTCTCTTATAGATAGAATCTGCTGCTTTCGCCAATGTATATTTGATTGCAAATTTTTCATGGGATTTTGTGGTCCACTGACGGCTTTTTGAAATGATTGAATTAGGGCAATTATAGAAATATAATATAATTATTCATACACCTTTTTTATTAGGATTAGATTGCGAATAAAAGTTGGTTCTAGCTTTATATGATATTTTTCTACGAATCATAGGTGATACTGCAACTCAAGGCATGTTTGGATGATTGTATTAATATCATCTTCAGGAAACAATGATCACATATACGATATGCTCTCAGGAAAAAGGAAGAAACTACAGATCTTTAAACAGATTCGTCATGCCAAGATATATAATGACTACTCGTATAAGCATTAGAGTTGGTTCGTTATCGGTAAACAGAACGATATGCTTTATTGTTTAATTTAGATATTTTGACATCATCTCACTGCCAATTCTTTACACAACTGCAACACCGGAATGCAATTCACCGATCCTCCGGGGTATTTTTCGAGGCACGAGACCCACTTCGCGACCTGACAGACTTCTTTTCTTCAAAGTAGAGTTACGTGTTTTCGCTATTATCAGATCTTGTCGACATGGAATATCATATTAATCAAAAAAATATGATCTGTTATATGAAAATATTTTGAGTGCAACCTACCGCATAATGATAGCAGGATTTAATACATTTCATATCATAACCCTTTTAGATATTTCTAAAAAGGTAAGGAAGCTTCTATTTTTATTTTGCTTTCCAGATATATTGGTCACATGCATGCAAAGCTATACCAACTTATTTCTAGTCATACCCAAGGAATATGAATAATTCTAGTTGTCAGAATACATTTGGCCGCGGGTTATATATATATATATATATATATATATATATATATATATATATATACATATATTGATAGCAATCTTTTTTGATTCCTTAGAAAAGCTGTATTATATGGTCTCTTCTCGTGATTATGAGAAGAGCTCCTTCCGAGGGCTTGATGAAGAGCTGAGTGTTAGCCAGAACTCTGTCTTCTTAACCGCATAATTACAATTACGTTATTGCAAAAATAATTCTTGATTTATAAGGCCGGGCTAGAATGGGTAAAACGATTTTTTCCATTCTCTTCCAAAGCAGGGATAGAAATTTAAAAAGGCTGATTGATAGCAATCGTTTTAGATTGCTTAGAAATGCTGTATTATACGTTCTCCTCTCGTGATTGTGAGAAGAGCTCCTCCTGAGGGCTTGATGAAGAGCTAAGTTTGCCATAACATAGCCTTCTTAATCACATAATTACAAGTGCGTTATTGCAAAAATAATATATATATATATATAATGAGTAAATGCAAGTTCTGCAGGTGGTAACAACCACCACAAGGCTTTCACCCTATTTACCTTTTGCCTTTCAAAAACCTTCTATAGACAGAAAGAAATATGCAGAGACTTTGTGTTACAGACTATATTACAAAACAATACAGTAATATAGATAAGAAATTGACGTAAACGATCAATGTGACGTCATTTTTTTAAAAAGCCATTGCAAGAGACAAGGGAGACAGAAATAACCCAGGAGAAAAAGTTTGAATTTTCCCACCCATATCGTCACCCTAGCCAACCCAATATCTCCACATGCTAGGAACTTCCAAGGGATTATTATAGCATATCTTCATACCTGGTCGCATACTCGGTCACATATAAAGAAAGAGCATATCCAAGTTCTGCGGGTGCCATCCTATGCTTTCCTTAATCCTGATGTCTTCCAATGTCCCTTTTTATTGCTTTAAAAATTACTGTTTCTTATCTCATTGCTCATTTACGTGAAATTTCTCTTCTCTTGTATTTTATTGTTATATAGCCTGCTACACAAGATCTCTGCATCTTTCTTTCTTTCTTCAAAAGGTTTGTGAAAGGCAGAAAATAAATATGGCGAAAGCTCTTGTGTTGGTTGTTACCACCCGAGGAACTTGGATTTGCTTTCTCTGTCTGTTACATAGCGTACGTGTATGAAAGTCTTTTGGAAGTTCTTAGCTTGGAGATATACTGGCTTTGATAAGGTAACGCTGTGGCGGGGTTTGAGTCATCTGCCTACTAGTTTAATGATAGGGCATCTAACCGAAAATAAGCAGACCCGGGCTCGATTCCCGACCAGGATAATTCAATCTTTTCTATCTTCTTTGTATGGATATCCTTCATAGTACCATCCTTTGCTCTCCTTGATCTTTGTGTCTTCCAATTTCCCTTTCCCATTATATATACAGGATGTTTTAAAAAATTTGATATCATTTGAGATGTACAGGGGTTGGACAAAATAATGGAAACATTAACTAATGCACCCATTCACACCCAAAAAAAGTTTTTAAAACTTATTTAAAATGCCTGAAAATGACGTTGAACACATATTGGTCTCCATAATTCACAGATCTTGCCATAATCAAGTTTTTTTTGTGTAAATTGGAGCAAAAACTAGGGGATATATTCCCTCTAAAAAGCGTCTACGAAGGAGTCAGAGCAAGTTTTCCCCTAAAAACAGTTAAATTCGAATAGATACAGCCCAAACCTGTATGAATCGATTGGTCGGCGTATTGAATCTATTTATACTGCTAAGAAAGAGGGGACTCAAAGTCAGTAATTTGATTAGTGTTTCTATTATTTTGTCCAACCCCTGTAAATATCACAGAAACTACATAGTCAAGGAAAATGAAACTAAACAGGCTTAATGTTAAGCAACATAAGATTTATTCCTCGAAATTTAAATGAGAAAATCAAAGGTATGTGGATTCCATGAACGATTTCACAGCTTGTAGGGTTTCATTATCAAGCGTTTCCTCAGGACGCGCCAAACTGTCGTTGGAGGAATCTGGGTTTCCAGACTTGTTCTTCTTATGGACTTCTTGGGGCTTCGCGAGAGTTTTGGGCAAACCCGCTCGACCGTCTCTTCCGATGTTATTGGTCGCCCAGATCCTTTTACACTGCACAGACAGCCTTCCTCTTTGAATTTTTTGTGCCAAGTCTAAATCTGCATTGCCGTTGGTGAAGGTTTAGAGGACTCTCTTACAAATGCACGCTGAAGTCTTGTTCGACTGTGTCCGAGCATACTGCAACACACAAAATGCCTTTTTAATTCGAGTGAATGGAATTTCTATACCTGTCAAGATAAAAACATCAAACATTAAACATAAATTTTGAAATGTTTCTACACATGCTGTTAAAATCTGAAATCATTTGAACAGTAACTGGCAAAGTTATTAGATTGCAAAATGATATCATCTTTTTTTAAACAGCCGGTATATATATATATATATATATATATATATATATATATATATATATATATATATATATATATATATATATATATATATTATATATATATAGAGAGAGAGACAGAGAGAGAGTGACCCCCCAAAGCGAGCCCCAACTTTCGATAAGCCTTATTTATTAATTTTCTGCAATGATTATTGTATTTACAAACATCATATCAAAACATGTCTTTAGACTTTTCTTCTTAATTCTAGGGCACGTGTTCGAGATGACCTCCATTTAGCTCTGTGCATTTCTTGAAGCGCAGCACAAAGTTGTCTACGACTTCCTTACAATCCAACCGACTAATGGCTTTGATCTCCTCCCTAATGGCTTCTTTGAATTCCGAAATGGTCTTTGGTCTCCCTGCGTACAGTCAGTCTTTATGGTAGCCCCGGAGAAATAAATATGGAGGGCTAAGGTCTAGGCTGTGAGGTGAACACTCAAAATCAGTCTTGAGACTGATCACACGGCCAAAAAAGTTCTCTTTCATCCAATCTCGGGATAGGTTTGAGGCGTGAGAGCTTGCTCCATCGTGCTGGAACCAGAACTTCCCCATAAGCGACGGGAACAGGGTATGCAGTTCCCTCTTGAATGTTTTGATGACCTTAACATTCTATGGTAATAAGCCTTCCCGCACTAATGACTTCAACAAATGTATAACATTGCCATTTAATAATAAATTAAATAGTTTAAAGGACATATTTGAAAAAGCGGGTATTAATCTAGCCTTTAAATATAATAATTCCTTAAACCAATTGATGATTGCCAGGAAACCCAAAGAACATATTAACATAGGAGTATATGCAATACCATGCAACGATTGCCATAAAGTTTATATAGGGGAAACGGGGAGAAATCTAGACAAGAGATTGTACGAACACAAAAGAGATATTAGAGTGGGCAGCGAAAGTAGTGGAATATTTTGCCATGATAGAGACAAGAATCATACGATCGATTTCAATGGAAGTAAAAAGGTATTTAAATCGGCTAACTATGTTAAGAGAAGAATCGTAGAGTCGAGCTTGATATCGTCATTTCCTAATTTAAATCTATATGAGGGTCAATTTTCTTTTTATCCTGTAATAAGAAAGCAAATAAACAAAATAGTAAAATGTCAGCCCTTCAATATGTTTAGGCCTAAGCCCCCCCCCCCGATTAGCCACAAGTAGGGGATTGGGGAAAAAGAGGGGATCTTTCACGATCTGACCTTGTGTTATGCTTATATGCACTTCTCTTATATTTTCTATCCAGTTTCAGTTGAAAAAGGGTGTGAGATACACCGAAACTGTTTTGAATTAAATTGTCTTTGGAGAATGTGGTTTAATTCCTCATCTTTTCTTGCGATATTTCATTAATTTTCATCATATATATATATATATATATATATATATATATATATATATATATATATATATTGTCAGAATTAATGAGTTTATTCCAGCTGAAAACTGAGAAAACGTTTGCTCAATCGACCCGGAGAATTTAACAGGTACGCATTCTAATATTTATCATCATCATCATCACTGACTTTATAATTTAAGAAGGGGATTTTTTAGAGTATTTGAATAATAATTTCATCTTAGTTTGGTTATGACTTATGTTTTTTTATCAAAGTTATTTCTAATAATTCCTTTATAATATGAAAAAAACAAAATGGCGAAGTTCAGAAATAAATATAAGTATCGAAATTTTGTGAATTTTTTAAAACCCAAAGAATTACAAATGGTGAAGTTCAGAAAATTTATTTTTATATATCTTCTTCTATAACTATATTTTAGCAACGTGATATTTTGAAAAGGGGGAAATTTAGTTCAGAGTTCCTTTTTAAAATTATTATAATTAGCGAAGTTCAGAAAATTTAAACAAGTTTAATCATGGCTGCTTTTTATTAGATTTTAAATTTTAATCTTAGTAGCGAAGCTATTGCCAGGTATTTATATATGTTTTGATAGAAAAATTAAAAAAAGCTTAATCATATAATAATATTGATAAACTCATTTACAAAAACAAACAAAAGAATATACAATTATAATCAAATATATAGGTTGATTGAAACATCCAGTCTTTGATGAGAGTTTAATGGCGAGTGCTGTCTAGCTGGGCAAGTTAAGACATCGCTACTTAAGTCCCAGTTCATATATACGTCGGTCTTTTTTTTCCCAAAGGAAAAATGTTCATGTCTCTCCGATCAAAGGTTGCCTGCTGATATTTATGGAGCCTAGGCTGAGTCTTCGTAAGGGATGAACAAAATATGGCATGATTTTCCACCATACTATTATCGATAAATTACAAGTACTCATACCCATTGCACGGAAATAATGGAAACTCTGGGTGCACATTAATAACATTAAGCTAACATTTATTACCACTCAATCACATGACAAAACAACTTACTTGCAACCTTCAAGTCCTCGCTCAAGGACGATGTGATGAAACTTGAAGTCAAATATAACCCTTTACATCCACTAAACAAGCTAATCTGACACTGCAATGCCCCTAACTCCTTAATTAGTTTATATATTACCTTTATTAGTTTAATTTCCCTCTAAACCTGATACTATTCAACTATATCACCAATATGTCTCACTTGGTAAAGCGAAATGAAATTAGGGCTTGACATTTATTTTATCGTTGAAAAAGAGTGCTCATGCAAATTATTCATATAACATATTTGCCCTTTTAATATTACTAAATTGTAATATTTCTTAACTTATGTGCATATGGAACGTAATAATAAATTTTGTCATATTTCTCTATTTAATGAAATTTAGGGGACAAGCACCTTTTGTCATCTTCACATTTTAACTAAATACTATTCCGTCAATAATAGTTCATATTTAAGATATTACTTTTCCTTATTTCATATATTAAAAATATTTTATACGAGATAGCCCTATTTTCGTTCTGTGATTGACATCTCTATCGCTAGCACATAAGTCATAAAATTTACTCACGCTTTAGTATTGTTTTAGTCACGTTTAAGACGGATTCCATGGCCATTTTACAGCTACCAGGCGAGAGTCAGAAATAAAATCGACAAGTCCTATGAGCAACCAAGAGCCTAGTTCCAACTGAACCACCAAGTGAGCACGGAAAACCCCATACACAGCTTCCTTAAGGAAACTTCCTCCATTTAAAAAAAAAAATATAGAAATCTCAGACACTAGAGCTAGAAAAAAAAGCTATCGACTTAAAACATTTCAATGAACAAATATTTAAACCATTAAAAATAGAAAAGAAAAGGAACAAAAGACGAGACAATAGCATAACGAAGAGCCAAAAGCATAATTAACATACATTATCTCCACTAACACTTTGGTGGCACTCTATGATTCTACCACTCTCCATTACAGTACTGTAACTCAGTAAATATTTGACCTGTATTTCCCCTCTCTATTACTGTACTGTAACTCGATAAAAATTTCCCTTCAAAATATATGCATTTTCACCTCACAGATACTGATTGTAATCAAATTGTGCATGTGGGTAGACTGTCATCATTATTTGTCTATGCCTTGGAATTTAAATTAGACCAGTTCATTAAATTTTATGGTATTGGAAAATATGTGAGAAATGCAGTATCAATCAAGGTTAAAAAAAGTAAATAAGCAATTCAGAATCCTCCTCCGTAACTAGATTCGTCTCCGAATCTAATCAGCTTTTCCTATTTTAGCATTCGCCACCCAACATACAGTACTGTCCAAAAATACATTTTGTTGGAAGAGTTTCTTTTAAATGAAAATTGCACAAAATTTCTTTGAAATTTGGTTCTGATAGTGTTTAAATTTTATTTCATAGAACAACAGATAAAAAATGTTATGAGGAAACTAATGTGTACTTTTAAAAAAAACGCATCCAAATCTAGAGAAAGATAAGTATACATGCAGATAGAGCCACAAAATAACATAATTATCGCATAAAAAATTAAACAATATATTAATACGAAGTATGCTGACCTTTGTGCTGAATAACATGACCACATATTCTTCCGGATCCGCATTGTTCGGATCCGATTTGATTCCATTTTTGTGCAACAGATCCTTAGCATTCGTCCTTTCCGAATGCAACTATTCTCATTACAATTTTATTTAGGTTTCATAGCTGGCTCAAATTACCGCTCTGTGTAAGCTGTTTGATCTTTTTGATATTCTCAGCATCAAAGAACTGTTTCACCGGTGTTTTTTATGAGTGACACGGACCATTTTCCTGCAGCAAACCAGTTCGCATATACCCATGTTCGGAGAGGGGATCACACGTCCCTGAAGCAGGTTCTTGTATACCGTATAGTTTATTATATCGCTTAAACGGACAAGCGGATAGACTCCAGGGCTAAGAATATGACCCACACACTATAACGCTATCACCTAAAATATAACCGTCTTTTTCATGCAATGTGATTCAGTCTTTCACATATACGACGTCTTACATGTTACTTCCCCTCCAATCCGAGCAAATAAAATTTGTTTTCGTCTCTGTTAAACATTTTTTTAGCACTCAAAAGGATATACTCAGTAGAAAAGGAAAATTTAGCCGCTTTATTCTTTTTACTTATAAGTAGTTTCATAGAAGGGGAGCTTGATATAGGTCTCGACCTTTTCAAGCGACGTGAGGCAGTGTGACGTATCACATTCAGGTTTCTCTTCTCAATACCTTGACGTGAAGTAGTGGCTGCTTTCTCAAACTGGTTCTTCATCAACACCCGTTGCTTTGTGTGATCTTCTCTAAGAGTGAAATTTGAAGGTGACCCGTTTTATTCTTCAAACCCGGGACCCGCAATCCTCGTAGAGCTATTTATGTGTGGAACCGCACTTTTGCGCGATTAAAATGTTAGGTATTGTCATTCCTACAACATTCCATTAAAAAACCTGCTTTCTGAATGATTTTTAGACCTATTTCGTCTCGCTATCCTGATAAATGACCAGCAGTCTAACACTAGACCGTGGACGGTGTTCAATCCTTTTGTAACGAATTTATTTTTGTAAAAAGAAAGTTATAGGTTATTGCTCTCTAGTTTTGGACACCTCCATTCTTTACACATTAAAATCGTCCTGCCTTTTTCTCCGTTGTTCAATACAATGAAACCTACGCAATTTCAGAGTAAATTTAAATAAGAATATCCTGTGCAATTTGAAATATAAATATTGGTATTTTCTTATCTTAGTATTAAACAGTTCTGTTCATTACCTCTCTTCTAAAGGGGCTAAATTATTTAATATATCTAGCAGCAAAATGTCTGGAGCGATTGAGTTGAAATTTAGGACGAAAGTACATTTCTCTACAGAAAAAGTTATGTTTGCTTTCACCACATTATGTACATTGCACCCTTCAGCGGAACGACCTGGTGTCATGGGTCTAAAAACTCATAAGAAGCTGAAATCTAGGTTTTTATGAAGTCAAAGATTGTAGAGCGCCTCTAAAAGTCCAGACTGGACCAAGGTCAAATCTGACCTGCGACTCATCCAAAGTCACTAAAGCATAGATGGTGCAGGGAAATAGCGAGGTAATCAGCATTTACTAATAGCTATACTGATCTATACATTTCGAATCTAAATTTTCACCTAGGCAAAGTCGGGTAAGACATCTGTTTATTAATATTCCTGAAAGGGTATTCCATAAAGCATACCGAATTGGAATTTAGCGAGACCTTGGTATTTTGAAGTTTGAAGACATGTATTTATCATGTTTGGTATTTATTTTCACTCCGATTTATATTTTTTTGCTTGTTTTTCAGAATACTTGTGTCTGGTGTGAAATGAAGTAGTTTACAACTGAGCAGCGCGTTCTCATCGTGAAGACATTTTACCAAAATGGAGAAAGTGCGTCAGAAACAGTTCAAACACTTCGTACCATTTTGAAGAGAAATTAAACACCCAACGAGTTTACCATTCACAGACTTATGACGAAGTTTAAAACAACTGATTCAGTTGCAACGGAAAAATAGCCTTGTTCTAATCGTTATTGTCGGACAGACCAACAAATTGATGTTGTGCAAGACAGTGTCACTTTGAGTCCGGGAAAATCGATTCGCAGACGTCCGCAGCAGTTGGACATCCAGACCACTTCATAACATCGAATTCTGCATAAAGACCTCCATATGCAGGTGTGTGCCAACAAACCAAGCACATTTTCTTAACTCAAAGCTGAAATCAGGCGTGTGATTGGAGGCATCGAGCCACACATCTGCGAGAGAGTTATAGGAAATTTCGAGGAGCGCATAAATGTATGCAGACTCAGTGCAGGTGGACATATGGCCGACATTGTTTTCCATACCTAAACGGGAGACATATGTAGGTCATTATAAATATGCAGAATATAATCATCTTTATAAAGATTTGTTTTAATTATTCACCTTTCACATTCGGCGCCCTTAATGGAACATCCTTCTTATATTAATTGTCTTCTCACTAATCGAAAATTGAGGCCGTGTCTCACTCAATACTGTGCAATTATCATCATCATCATCATCATCACTAACTCTATAATTTAAGAAGGGGAGTTTTTTGAGTATTTGAATAATAATTTCATCTTACTTTGGTTATGACATGTATTTTTTATCAAAGTTATTTCTAATAATTCTTTTATAATATTTAAAAACAAAATGGTGAAGTTCAGAAATAAATATAAGTATCGAAATTTTGTAAATTTTTTAAAACCCAAAGAATTACAAATGGTGAAGTTCAGAAAATTTAGTTTTATATATCTTCTATAATTCTATATTTTAGCAACGTGATATTTTGAAAAGGGGAAAAATTTAGTTTTAAGTTCCTTTTTAAAATTATTATAATTAGCGAAGTTCAGAAAATTTATAAAGATTTAACCATGGCTGCTTTTTTTTAGATTTTAAATTTAATCTTAGCAGTGAAGTGCAAGCTCCCACGTAGGGGGGAGTGAACAAGCCATTACTTGGTAGAACAATGTTTTTGTTTCATATTCCCACTAACTTTATTTTATGCTAAAATATAAAAATCAATTAAGAACAAAATAAAAATCGTTCTATTTTGGGGTCTCTTTAAAATTCTAGTCAATCGAATCTTTTCCATAGTTTCCTTAAAATTTAGCAAACTTAATCCAACTTTTATATTGAGATATATCCTCAATTTTAGCTTTTTCTTTATTTTCTAAGGATTTCAAATGGAATTGAAATAAAAAAACTGATAAAAACAATAAGTGACTTTAAAATATTTTTAGATTGACACGGGGCGGTGAGTGAGTTTATGTCTCATGTAGCTGCTTACTCCATCAAAACTATTTCTGCCTCTTCGTTTTGAGATCTCTTAAAAATAAAGTTTTCAAACAAACAAACTTCGTAATGGATTGCTTCGTCTATTATAGATAAATTCCCTGTTTTTTATTGCGTTTACATAAAAATGCTCTTTCGTTTTAGGACGCGAGATTCCAAAGTTTTCTTTGATCTTTTATTGGCGAATCTTTCGAACAAACTAAATCTGACGACAAAATAATTGAGGTGAACAGGAGAAAGAAGATTTGAGATTTTTTATGTGCGATAAAATAATTTTTTTTCATTTTCACTTAAGAAAATGTTTAAAACTATAATATATTTTGTGTAACATGAATAAAATTTAATAAGATACAGCTCGATACTCAGTTACATGAGAAATTAAATAGAAAAAATAACCGCCCAAAACGCTAAAACTAATTCCATTCTTTGCTTTACTTAATTTACTACCCCACCATCTCTGTCGTTCTCGATTAGACAGGTGAATAATAAAAAAAATAAGAAGGTTAAAAAGAGTAAGAATTCTTTTAGTACTAATAAAAATAATATAAATATTTCTAGGGTAAAATAAATAGTTTCTGAGCATAAATGATTTTGAATTTCGACGGAGACACAAGGCCTGGATTCTCTCCGAGCCATTATTAACTGGGAACAAAGTCCCGAAGCAGACAATGAGAGGTATTGACGCAGAGGTAGACGGAAGTAGAACGTTTCAAAAGAAGATAAAAATCGCACAAAAGATGAGAAAATTAAATACAAAATATCTCAAATGAGACAACAACAAACGGACAAGAATAAGATCTCTACCAGACGAAGCATAAAGATCCTAAAGTGGGACAAAGCTAAACGTGAAGAATTGCGAAACATAAACTTTAAATGAAAATGGCTCGTTCACTGGCCTACACGAACCATATTTTCTCTCTCTTTCTTTCTTTCCTAAAAAATAGTAAGGCCAAAATACACTCATTAGAGTCTCCAATCTAGCATAGATGGGGGATAAATCCGTAACGTGGTGCAAAAATGAATGAAAACTCTCATGTTTTTCATGACCTCACAAAAATTTTCTTCTGTCTGACCACCTATCTATTTTGTAGATAAGGCTGTAAACACGATAGGTGTCGCCAGTTTCCTTTTACGACGAGACTAAATCAGTCATTATTTTGTTCTGGCCTCATTCAGGGAGGTTTTGATAGAAGAAAGAGCCTTACGAGAGCATTTCTCCGACTGATCTTCTTTAGACCTAGTAGTTGACTGTTAAGAAGTTGAAGAGCGCTTCATTACCAAAGTAGAGAGGCAAGAGAAATGCAAAGTTTGGTCGAAATTCACATTCGGGAGCGAGCCTGCACCTATCACCACACTCAGCCACTGTGCAACGAAGTAGGTGACTCTAAATACAATACTACCCCGTCGCATGAATCACTAGCAATAATTGTTAGGCCTCCAGGATAACCTGAAACCACTGACTAACAACATTCTAGCATTTAGTGCCCCATCACTCAAGTTTCTGGACCGGTGATGCTTTATTCCATTCTTCCCTACTTACTGGATCAAAGTTTGAGGATGGAAGAGTGTTAGCTTTAATGAAAACTATACTTGAATATATCATCAAGAAAGAGTGCCAACATGAATCTGTATAGAGTGAGAAAATGCACTTGGGACTTGACTATAATATATGGCAGTCCAATAAATGAAACAAACATTGGCTGCGGCCATTGATACCTTGCAACAGGCGCTTCTCAAAATAAAAGACTGCAGGAAGGCACTCGTAAACACCAGGCATTCTCTCATGCTCCATTTTTGACCGTCAAATTCTGTTGCTAAATAAAATATTCGTGTCAAATATCATTACTTAAATTTATATTAACTTGAATAAAAAAATAAAGGTACTTGATTCGCTTCCATATAATTAAGCAAAATGCGCAGGAATTTATAGAAAATAAAGAGAGAAGTGAAATGGCTGAGTAAAGAATAACTATAATTATCAACTCTAATCCAGGTAAGAGCAGCGCTCGAATAGATAAATGAAAGTGTATGTTTTAAATGGTAGATTTATTTAAGTTGCGTGAAAGGATCTTCTGCAGAATTAATGGATTAGTCACACATTAGCCATAAAATTTATTGTTCCTCCATTGTAATCTCTAATTACCGTATTTTTTATACCGTAGACTTTATTCATCGCCATTAAAAGATGATCAGTGACTAAACCAGGATTGAAACCAGGCATAAATCATAATTCGCAGGTTTACAAGTAGATATTTCTTATTAGTGGTGGGATTGATGTTGCAGTCCGGGAATCTACTCGCCTTCTCATCCTGTCGCACTTCCCTTAAAATCTGTTACCGACCTGCCAAGTAAAGCAGGCCTGATTGCGAAGGCTGGTATTGACCAGACAATTTCCATAAGTTTCTTTGCATGAACTGATAATTTGATATCCCGACAACTCCCTTCAATATACGAACTGATGCCATCCATAAGAGACCCCAAAGGCAACGCCACAGAACATACAACCTGCTTTAAACTTAAACATGTCGGCATTGTTAATAACCAACGGCCTGCTAGATAGAGTGAAAAATTGGAAGCTAGAGTGAGACAAAAAGAAATTCCCCCTCCTATTCTTTGGATTTAAACCTCACACGTCCTTTTTGTGACAAATCCTACCGGCTAACTCTTGTGCTCGCTTCAGTTACCTTTCCACCATGGATATTCCACTTAAAGATTGTCGTTAAGGCAGTGACTTCTCACCTATCCATAAATAACTCACTATTTACACCGATGTCCTCGGAATCAGTGATGGTAAAGCACCACAGTATGTTCCAAAATTATACCACTTACAACCTCATGAAGAAGCTTGGTGTATCAAATTCTTAGGATTAAATTTAGGAGAATGTTCTACTTCATATTTTCCCTTTAACCAACCAAACGCCTCTAAATCCCTAATGTCGACTTAAGGAGATTTAAAGCACTTAATTACGTATTTGATTGTACGAGGTGATGGTTTCCACTGCAAGAACAAATCGCAATGCAGAGATTATCACATTGATGCCATCTTTAAACTACTGCCTCCCTTTCTCTTTTCTATATAGTACATAGAAGAGCTAGATAAGGAAATCGTTACCATTGACGGATAAAAGGTTGATAACACTGGTCTACATCATTTCAGAGGTTTAGATTTTCTCAACGGTACTTATATATTTTCTTACATTATCAGAAAACACAAACTGTATACGAAAACTTAGGAACAATCACAATTAATGCGAAATTCAAGAATAAAAACACAGGAAAACAGTTATTGCGGAATAAATGGCTTTCGCAAGTATTTTCGTCTGTGGTTCACTTCTAGAACATCTCTTTTGAGGCACCAGTAGTAGTCCGCAAGCATATCGACATCACTCCTGTCTTGGTACCTCTCTTCTATCGCTCGAATGTCGTGATGAAACCCTGCTCCCTGCTCCTCGTTAACGTCACCACAGACAAGGAAATGTATCTTCATGCACATGCGTGCACCAAGAGCTTGATAGCTCTGCAAGATCCCTTTCACCACTCGTTCATAATCTAGACTTCGAGGATTGCCCCCAAAATTTGTCAAAATTGATTTGAAGTAGAGCCAGGCAAGGCTCTCATTGCCTCCCGTGCTTTCGTCAAATCGGATCTTTCATAAGGTCCCTGATCTGAGCGCCATAAAAAAATATCCGCTTTTAGTTTGGCCTCACTTACGCTAGGAAATTTCTTCTTCAGGAAATCATAAACTCGACCTTTTGCATTCAGTGCTTTGACAAAGTTTTCATAAGTCCAAGCTTGATATGCAGTGGTGGAAGTAGAACCTCCTCAGAATTCACAAGAGCGTGGCACACAAAATTGTGTAATCTTGGTCTCAGGCATGATCTTTCTTGCTATTTTACCTGTACATGTGTTGCTTGTCCGTTAAGATATCCTACAGACAGAGAAAGCAGGGGTATTTGGTGTAGCTACTTTGTAGACCCAACACCATAGACAGCCTATCAATAGATATATATTGAAATAAATGTACTGATTATTTCAATAAATATGGTAGAAATATAAATATAGCTCGGTTGACACCGACAAACCTTTTGGTCTCCACAAATCAGCCAATTGCTATCTTCGTATTTCAAAGCAGTGAGCAAATTCATCGTGTCTGAAATATTCGTCCATGTGTAGGGAATAACGTACTGAAACACTTTCAATCTTGTTACCATTGTAAAGTAGTAGTGCGTTCAATCTTCTACTTGAATAGTCAATAAACAGTCGCCATTCTGTAGAATCATACGCTGGACCCATAGCTTCAATGTGGCCACTGATGTTGTTACAGTACACTAGGGAAATTTCATTGGCTGAACTAAAATATTCTCTAACCTCTTCTTAACGACTGCGGTACCATGAAAAGGTATTTCAACTGGGCTTGACTAAGGGGTTTAGGTTGATTTGTCTCACCCGTCGTTTGCTACGTATCTATGTTGTGCAGAGGTTGATCTTCCATGACTTCATCGGAAACAGACGCTGAGTCTCTGTCAAAATTCCCGAGCAGAGTTGGAATTGGAATTCCTGCCCCATGAGGCACTGGTGGAATGGTAGATGACACATATGGATACTTTAGGTGTTTCTTATTTTGCTGATTTATGCCTGAAATGAACGAAAAAGTCATACCTTTATAAGATGTCATTATAATCAAAAGATCCCTAAGCTAAAACAAATTTCATTCATAAATTTGCCATTTACTTTACTATAATTCTACTAAAATTACATAAGAACATAAGAACATAAGAAAAGAAGGAGACTGAAAAAGACCATTCATGGCCTACACTTGGCAGCTCCTGTTCCATTCAAAACACAAAAGATTTCTCACCAGAGAAAAGTCATCAACATTGTCACCCTTTACAGGAGTTCGTCAGATCTAATCTACAATATACATAAAATGCATCCAGAGGATTATGTCCATTCATGCAACTGCAAAATATAATCTCCCCACTCCTTAAAAAAATATATACATATGTACATAAAAAAAGTCAGTCCCATCTAGCAGCTTCATCCATATATTTATCTAATCTATTCTTAAAACTACCCAGAGAGGAGGCTTCTATCACATGTCTAGTGAGCCTATTCAATTCATCTACCACACGATTTGTAAACTAATTCCTTCCAATCTCCTTCCTAAACCTATACTTATCAAGCTTAAACCCATTGCTACGTGTCCTGTCATGTTCACTAAGTATAAAAACCTTACCCAGATCCCCTTTATTTTATCCTTTTACCCATTTGAAGACTTCAATCAATTCCCCTCTGACTCTTCTTCTTTCCAATGTATGTAGATTTAGTTTTCTGAGCCTTTCACCATAAGGTAAGTTCGTTAGCCCACCAATCATCTTTGTCATTCTTCTCTGCACAGACTCAAGCAAATCAATATCCTTCCTATAATATGGTGACCAAAATTGTACTGTATAGTCTAGATGAGGCCTAACTAGCGCCAGATACAGTTTGTCGTAGAATGACTCCCGACGATACTATATATAACACTATTCGTTGAGGGAACTTCCTTAATTATCTCTAGAGTGCGTTTTACTGTCTTGGCGGCCGATATTATGTATCTTCAAAAATGCTTAAGAAGTGGAACTGAGCTCAGGGATAATAATATTGCTATCATTAATAAAATAGAGTTTTATTAATAATAACTATAAACAAAACACAAAAACGGAAAATATTGACAAACAGAATGGAAAGGGTCGTGGAGACTCGGGCTAATCCAAGGATTTAAGGGATCAAAAAAAGGTAAAACAAATATGGAGTTAAAGAGATGGGATGGTTCGATAAACCATTTAAAGCACATGATAGAATTGACAAATAAGGGATCAATACTCAAAAGGTGACGCTTGGCTTACGTAACTTCGTTAGGGTGCAGTCGAAGGTACTTGAAGGAATATTCGGTCCGCTGGCGAGTTCCAGCCGAAGGGGGGGGGGGATAAAAGGATCCCGACGAAGTGTCTTGGAAAGGAGAACCGTTACTCGACGAACGGCTGGAAGAACAATGGCTGTTCTAGGTTGTTCTCTTCTGAACAAAGGGGGGATGAGAACCGTCTCTTGTCTACGGGCTCAAGAACAATGGCTGTTCTAATGTTGTTCTCCTTTGAACAACAGGGGGGGTGAGAACCGTTTCTTGGCGAAAGGCTCAAAACGAACAATGGCTGTTCTAATACTGTTCTCCTCGAACAATAGGGGGGGGGGGATGAGAACCGTTTCTTGGCGAAGGGCTCAAAACGAACAATGGCTGTTCTAATACTGTTCTCCTCGAACAATAGGGGGAAGATGAGAACCGTTTCTTGGCGAAGGGCTCAAAACGAACAATGGCTGTTCTAATGTTGTTCTCCTTGAACAACAGGGGGGGGATGAGAACCGTTTCTTGGCGAAGGGCTCAAAACGAACAATGGCTGTTCTAATGCTGTTCTCCTTGAACAGCAGGGGGGGAATGCCTTGGGGACTTGACGTCACTAAAGGCTCGAACCTTTGGCACTCAAGGAATATTGTCCTCCTGGACAAGTGATGGTGAATCTCGAGGCCGAGGTCCCTTGGCGCACAAAGGGAGAGAGGGTCGTGGTGATGTTTCGCGACGAAAATCTGGATCTCCAATCTGATCTTAGTGGTAAAGTTTCCATGTAAATAGCCAGGACATCTCCTTGGCGTGGGGGAAAATGAAGTGAAAGCTTGGAGGGAACGCACAGCTGGGCCGGAGAAAAATGCCTTATCTGTTCATAAGCCTAACTCGATCTGGCGAGGTCGGCGTATGGGGGCGAACGGGGGGACGATAACCTCCTTGTTTAAACATTGACGTCCGGCAGCTGTTGATAAGACTCCAAGCCTCGAATCGAAGATGCACGTGGGCCTCCTCGAGGTTTTAACTAATATGGGATAGGAGTTGAATTTAACACAGATTCAACTCGTTCTATCACACCCCTCCATTCCAGGGGAAGTTGTCACTTCGAAAAAAAAGAGAGAAGGGACAACGATAGAGCTCCGTTGTAGGGAACTCGTTTTCTTGTACCAACCGTATCTTCCTGCACCTAACTAGTATTACCTCAGTACATGATTATTTTGATCTTTAGATTACAGGGGAAAATAACCTTTAATACAACTTAATAAAAAAAAAAGGGCATGGAACAATGAAATGTTATAAACTTAGTACATACGGGACAAAATAATTTATACGTAAATTAATAAGAACAAATATATATACATAAAAAAATTAGACATTGAGCGTTACAAAATTCAGACATACATTAAATAACTATATTACAAAAGAATCTTAAATTAAGTCGTACAAGACGGTATATACCTACATGGAGATACTAATCCTATGAATACAATTGTTCTACACTATTCGGTAACGCATTCCTACTGAGTGCGTCAGCGACCTGGTTATCGGAACCTTTGATATAATTTATTTTAAATCGATACTCTTGCAAGAGTAAACTCCAGCGCATGATGCGGCCGTTTGAGTGTCTCACATTCCTAATATAGGCTAACGGACGGCGGTCGGTTCCTATTTGACATTCTTTACATATCAAGTACAGCTTAAATTTGTCTATGACCCAGATAATTGATAGAGCTATCTTTTCCCTAGTGGCATATCTCTTTTCGCGTGGTAATAATAGATGGCTAGCATATGCAACTGGATGACTCGTTCTGTCATCCACGTATTGAAGGAGTACACCTCCAATGCCCTCGTTGATCACGTCGGTCTTAACCCCAACGGATTTTTCCGGGTTGGGCAACTTAAAAATGGGGGCAGAAATGAACTTACTTTTGAGCTGATTAAAATGGGAAACAGCGACATCATTCCAACGTAAACGATCGGAGAAATTCTTTTCCTGAAGGGGGCATAGGGGGGCCAAAATGGCAGCGAAATTCGGAACAAATCGCTGATAGGGAGAAGCTGATCCTAGGATCGATCTTAATGGCTTCTTTGTAATCGGGAGGGGCATGTCGGCGATTGCCTTAATCTTGTTCTCGTGGGGACCTGACTTGCTTTGTCCTATTTTGAAACCCAAATATTTGATGGTTTCGTGGGCAAACTGGCATTTGCTGGGGCCAATGGTGAGGCCATTTTTACGCAGTTGCTCGAAAAGAGCTAATAGGGTGGATAAATGGTGATTCCATTTAATTAGTTCTTGGAGCTGACTCTTCTGGCGTGGTGTCAGCTGCGCGTCACTTTTCAGGTCAGAGGGTTCCAAAGACTCGCCTGGTAGGGAATGAGGAGGGTAATCGGCATCAGGTTGGATGCACACTGTCTGGATTACCTTAAGGGACTCCGCAGGGCAATCCTCTTCAAGCGCCGATGCTTCGTCCAGTTCTACGAAGGTATCTCCATGGGCGCGTTGGGGTTTCTTTTTTTCTTGGGGTCCAGGGACAGTCTCCGTGTCCTTGTCTGGGGCCTTATCACCTAAGGGTTTTAGTGAATCACATTCCTCTTTTTCCGTCCTAAAGTCCTGGTTAGGGGTCTCCGAGAAATCGGACGGTATCGGGGTTCTGATGGGGACGGGCTCCTGGGCTTCTTTCTTATCTCGGCCTTGAGGAAGGGCGGCCTGAAACACAGGGTCGAAACTTACTTGGGGGCTCTTTCCTATAAGTACGGAACAGAATTTTATTGGTGCTACAATGACTTCAGCCCAGCCATTATAATATTGACACTGCAGGTAACATCTAGCGACGGGGAATCTGTTCGCCCGCCCAAGGTAGTCACGTACCACCGCAAATTTTTCGTGGTTAGAGGCCACTGGGAGGAGTTCGTCGGACACGATGAAGCATGTACATCCTGTGTCCCTGACGAGAGTCGATACTCGACAGCTGTCCACGCTGCCCTCCTCGTATTTCAAAGTTCCCGCTGAACTTTTATTCCAAAAAAAATTTACCTGGTGGCCTGACGGATGGGGAGAAGTTTCTGCTTGGGTCTGCACCACCGAAGGAGCCGGGGTCGCATTAATCTGGTGAACTTGGTTGCCTGGTCCGCTTTTAAGCCTAGAATTTTGGGGGCAATTCCAGCTCATGTGGTTTTCTACACCACAGGTGAAGCATATGGTTGGTCGCTTTGGGAAGAGAGATGGAGGAGAAGTCTTAACGGGAGGTTTGGAGTCCCGTTGTTGGTTTTGGGGAAAGAAGTTTGGGGGTTTTACGGGGCTCGGAAACTTTGTCAGCTTTCCTGGGAAGGGGCGCGAATCCTTCCTTCTTTCTTCTCGTTGGATTACTCTTTCCCTTTCTATTACTTCCATTTTTCTTTGAAATTCTGCTTCAATCCGAGCTAATTCAATCTGATGGTCAGCTTGTCTTATCCGTTCCTCTCTTTCTTCTCGTTGTATTTCTCTTTCTTCCTTTCTTATTTGCTCCTCTCGAATGTACTTAATTAGTTCTTTTCCGGAAAGTCCACAGGACTCTCCTTGCGCTTTAAAGATTTCGAACGGAGTCATCTTTGCACTTGGGGGCGCACTAGTCAACCAACTAAAATTCCTCGCAACAAGAATTATGCCTCTATAGAATTAGCCTACCTAAATATGGGCACTGACCTATTCGTACTTGGTTTCTCAATCTAAATAACCACTGACTAAAATCACAAAAAAACACAAACAAATTATTATAACCGTTCCTTGAGCTACTCCAGCTTCTTAAGTTTAAAAAAAAGGGGATAGCAATCGTTAAAACAAAAGGGAACTACTATATTCTATTATTATAACGAATAACACTATGCTTTACTCGACTGAGACCAGTGTTTGCAAAGATATAGCGTTAAACCCCACACCTGACACCAAATTAAATAGTATATATATATATATATGTCGTAGAATGACTCCCGACGATACTATATATAACACTATTCGTTGAGGGAACTTCCTTAATTATCTCTAGAGTGCGTTTTACTGTCTTGGCGGCCGATATTATGTATCTTCAAAAATGCTTAAGAAGTGGAACTGAGCTCAGGGATAATAATATTGCTATCATTAATAAAATAGAGTTTTATTAATAATAACTATAAACAAAACACAAAAACGGAAAATATTGACAAACAGAATGGAAAGGGTCGTGGAGACTCGGGCTAATCCAAGGATTTAAGGGATCAAAAAAAGGTAAAACAAATATGGAGTTAAAGAGATGGGATGGTTCGATAAACCATTTAAAGCACATGATAGAATTGACAAATAAGGGATCAATACTCAAAAGGTGACGCTTGGCTTACGTAACTTCGTTAGGGTGCAGTCGAAGGTACTTGAAGGAATATTCGGTCCGCTGGCGAGTTCCAGCCGAAGGGGGGGGGATAAAAGGATCCCGACGAAGTGTCTTGGAAAGGAGAACCGTTACTCGACGAACGGCTGGAAGAACAATGGCTGTTCTAGGTTGTTCTCTTCTGAACAAAGGGGGGATGAGAACCGTCTCTTGTCTACGGGCTCAAGAACAATGGCTGTTCTAATGTTGTTCTCCTTTGAACAACAGGGGGGGTGAGAACCGTTTCTTGGCGAAAGGCTCAAAACGAACAATGGCTGTTCTAATACTGTTCTCCTCGAACAATAGGGGGGGGGGATGAGAACCGTTTCTTGGCGAAGGGCTCAAAACGAACAATGGCTGTTCTAATACTGTTCTCCTCGAACAATAGGGGGAAGATGAGAACCGTTTCTTGGCGAAGGGCTCAAAACGAACAATGGCTGTTCTAATGTTGTTCTCCTTGAACAACAGGGGGGGGATGAGAACCGTTTCTTGGCGAAGGGCTCAAAACGAACAATGGCTGTTCTAATGCTGTTCTCCTTGAACAGCAGGGGGGGAATGCCTTGGGGACTTGACGTCACTAAAGGCTCAAACCTTTGGCACTCAAGGAATATTGTCCTCCTGGACAAGTGATGGTGAATCTCGAGGCCGAGGTCCCTTGGCGCACAAAGGGAGAGAGGGTCGTGGTGATGTTTCGCGACGAAAATCTGGATCTCCAATCTGATCTTAGTGGTAAAGTTTCCATATAAATAGCCAGGACATCTCCTTGGCGTGGGGAAAAATGGAGTGAAAGCTTGGAGGGAACGCACAGCTGGGCCGGAGAAAAATGCCTTATCTGTTCATAAGCCTAACTCGATCTGGCGAGGTCGGCGTATGGGGGCGAACGGGGGGACGATAACCTCCTTGTTTAAACATTGACGTCCGGCAGCTGTTGATAAGACTCCAAGCCTCGAATCGAAGATGCACGTGGGCCTCCTCGAGGTTTTAACTAATATGGGATAGGAGTTGAATTTAACACAGATTCAACTCGTTCTATCACACAGTTTTAGAATGACTTCAGCACTCTTATTGCTTACACTCCTCCTAATGAATCCTAATATCCTATTAGCTTTATTCTTAGCATTTAGGCATTACTTTCTAGGACGAAGGTCTGAACTTACCAAAATACCCAAGTCCCTCTCCCAATCAGTCCTCCCCAAAATTCTCCCATTTAATTTATAACTATTCAATGGATTATTTCTACCTATACTAAGTACACTACATTTGTCTATGTTAAACTTCATTTGCCATTTCTCTGCCCAATTGGACAGAACGGTCAATTCCTCCTGCATTACAACAGCATCAGAATCAGCCCTAATGGCCCTACCCAGCTTAGTATCATCAGCAAATTTACTCAGGTCACTACTTATACCTATTTCAAGATCATTAATATAAATTAAGAATAGCAAGGGACCCAAAACAGATCCTTGCGGAACTCCACTGCTAACACCCCCCCCCCACTCAGATTTAACTCCATCTATACTAACTCTTTGCTGTCTGTCACCAAGCCATGACTGAGTCCACCTAAATATACTGTCATCGATCCCGTGTGCTTTAACTTTGCTCAGAAGCCGTAAGTGCGGCACTCGATCGAAAGCCTTACTAAAGTCTAAGTATAAAATATCATAGTTTTCATCATTATCTGCTGCTTCATACACCTTACTATAAAAAGACAGCCAATTAGTCAGACAGGATTTACCCTTACTAAAGCCATGCTGTGATTCTTTTATCAACTTATGCTTATCCAAGTGATCTCTAATATTCCTTGCTATAATAGATTCCATCATTTTCCCTACCACTGATGTCAAACTTACTGGTCTGTAATTAGACATATTTGTTTTATCCCCTTTCTTAAATATAGGTATCACATTGGCTTTCTTCCATGCCACTCTCCAATGATTTTTTAAAGATGCATGCTAGGGGCTCACTCAACACATCCTTACATTCTTTTAAAATTCTAGGAAAGAGCTCATCAGGACCGGGTGCTTTACTACTTTTGCTTTTATCAATTTCCTTTGTCACTATCTCCTTTGTGATCAAGATATCCTTTAATTTCTCTTCATCATTACCTCGAAAGATTATTGACACCTCAGGTATATTTAGAGTATCCTCCTGTGTAAATACTGAGAGAAAAAAGTCATTTAGCATTCCAGCCATTGAGTCCCTATCACTCACTAATTCTCCATTGGAATCTATAAGTGGGCCAATTCTATCTCTAACCTTAGTTTTGTATAATTGATAAAAACTTTTAGGATCTTCCTTTGCCCTATTTGCCACTTTAATTTCATAATTTCTCCTTGCTACTCTAACTAACTTTTTAACATCTCTTGCTAGTTCATTATATCTCTGCCTTAAGTGATCCTCTCCATTTTTTATTTTCCTATAAATGCCTTTTTTAATGCCAATATAATGCTTAATTTTATCTGTCATCCATTTTGGGTCATTATTTTTAGTCCTAATCTCCTTATATGGAATGTTAATCATCTGACCTGTAATTAATTGCTCAATTATTCTTTCATACTCCTCTTCAATTGTAATCTCTTCCTCCTGGTGGTTATTGTCTCCACTAACTGATATCATTGAATCTATTCCTAAATTGATTTCATTGCCTGGTTTTTGTACAACTGCCTCCAGGTAAGTCCTTAGCTCATTATAATTTGCTCTTCTAAAGTCAGGAATTTTAACATTGTTCATGCTACTATCAATACCATTCCATTTCATCTTGAATCTAATTTCACAATGGTGACTATTACCCAAATTTCCTCCAATCTCAGTATCCTTAATAACTTCTTTCCTATTTGTCAGAACTAAATCCAGTATATTATTACCTCTAGTGGGTTCGTTAATAATCTGCCTCAGAAAATTATCTTGGACAACATTCAAAAATTCCTCAGCCTCCTGATCACCCACAAGAGCTTCCCAGTCTATATTTCTGTAATTAAAATCGCCCATTATACACACATGCTTACTTCTACATGCCCGTTCTATCTCCTGCCACAGAAGATTTGAACCTTCCTTACTAAGAATTGGTGGTCTGTATAATAATCCTATGACAAGCTTGTTTTTACCTTCCTTTACATTTAGCCATAATGACTCTGTGTTATCATCTAATTTAATTGTACTGTTTACACAACACTGAAGATTATCTTTATTCTAAATAATAACCCCTCCTCCTCTCTTCCTATTCCTATCTGTATGGAACATGTTAAAGTCCCCAATCTCAACCTCAGGTTTAAAGTGATTACCTGCCAAATCAAGCCATGACTCTGTTATCGCAATTATATCAAAATTCTCTTCACTCGCTAACGCTCTTAAGAGATCTATCTTATTCCTTATACTCCGACCATTTGTGTAGTATATTTTAAAGTTTTTTTTATTATTTCCATCTTCATCATTGCATTGTGCTTTTTTATTCCTAGTTATCTGCTCATTCACTTGTGCATTAGTCCCCCTATAACGCATCAGTATGCCCTCTCCCCTAGCTTTTACTCTATCTCTGCATCCCTTCCATTTCCTACACCTGCCCTCTATTCCTGTTATTCCCTTACCTCTAACAGCTTCTAGTTTCCCACCTGTAAGGACCTAATCACACTATCCAGCTCCCCCCATAGAACCTCAGCACCTGCCCGACTAAGATGGAGCCCATCCATCGCATACAACCTCCTATTCCCGTAAAACCCTCCCCAGACATCTAGGAACACCAATCCTAGCTCCTCACACAGTCCTTTCACAAATTCATTCAAACCAATTGCACGTGACAACCATTCTACCCTCACATCCAATCTCGGAAGCACACCAGAAACAACACCTTTTACCCTGCTTTTACTCATCCTTTCAACTAACCTTTAATACTGCTCACGTAACTCACATGTACCCACCTTCTTTACATCATTCACCCCCACATGCGTAATCACAACTGCATCCCTCTCACACCCAGAAACCAGCCTATCATACCTCTCACAAACATCACTTACACCAGCACCCTGCAGACAAACTCTCATTCCCTTCCACTTGCTATCACTCAACTTCCTATCTAAATACCTAATCTGAGAGTTACCCATCACTAGCACCTCAGTCATTCTCCTATTCTGTCTTGGCCTAACATTACCCTCCATCCTGCTCTCAGTCACACTACCACCCATCCTGCTTTCATTAAAGATCACACCAGGCAAATCACTTTCACACTCTTCCTCTCTCAGGACATTGAATCTGTTAGTCAACCTAACAGGTTCTATGTCCCTCTCATTCACACACCTAACCTGTCCTAACTTGTCTATCCTATCCATTTTCACCCACCATTCATCATCACTCACAACTTCCACAGTGTTCCCAGTCCTAGCTCTATCTTCCACCCTCTTTGCACTAATCTCACCCTTCAATCGCACACTTGCATCTCTTCTCACCTCAAACACCAAATCATTCAACCTCTTACATTCCCCACTTAACCTCCTAACCTCCCCTTCCAGAAAACACACACGGCATTCAGTTACATTCACTCTCCTTTCAACTACACATGCATCACACACCACATACACACTACTTTCAAACGGCATGCTCTCACCATCTATACAAAAAGCCATACTCTCAGAAATTTACTAAGGAAAAAGTTAACACTCACCCCCCAAAAAATTCTTGCTCAGGATTGCTGCCAGTTATCTTCCCCAAAAGTATTAATCACTAATATTTATTACAGTGATTGGTGTATTAAATGAATACAAGAAAAACTACACACCCAAATCAGTATTATATCCCAATCTTACAATGAGAATCAGGAGCTTCCTGTAAGACAACCTTCCAGAACAAAGCCAGACAGCAAAGAATATTTTTATCCTGAATTACAAGTGAAATATTGAATAAGCATTTAAATGTGTACTGAAAATTAGTTTTGTATCAATATTTAGTTTATTAGCATATTTGGGAATTGATTAAATATAGAGTAAAACGCAAACTAAATTGGTACACTCACTTTGTAGATTTAGCATGTAGAAATAGCAGTCACTAATATGATATTTTCCCTCCCTCCACACCAGAGGAATACCAAAAGGTAGACAGTGAATCTTATTGTGCCTCCATCGCCACAGTCTCTACACACGCTTTGCGTGATCGCTTTGCTTCATAAGACTTGTGATGTTACACTTCCTATCAGTTTTCCTCAAATATAACAGGACTTGTTTGGGCCATTTCTGCACCTTCGATTCATTACTCGAGTTGAAGGAACCAGACAAGGCATTTTTATTTATCTATATTTTTCTGAAATTGAAATAAAATTAATTGAAAAAAAGTTCTTTCTTCCATACCACATTAACTATATTTTTTGATCCTTTTGCTCTGAAGTAAGACAGATTTTGAATAAGAAAAATTTTAATTCATAAATAAAATTGCTTTAATATTTATTATCATCATCATCATCACTAAATATATAATTTAGGGAGGGGAATTTTTTGGAGTATTTGAATAATAATTTCATCTTAGTTTGGTTAAGACTTATGGTTTTTTTATCAAAGTTATTTCTAATAATTCTTTTATAATATCAAAAAACAAAATGGTAAAGTTCAGAAATTAATATAAGTATCGAAATTTTGTGAATTTTAGGAACGTGATATTTTTAAAGGGGGGAAATTTAGTTTAGAGTTTCTTTTGAAAATTATTATAATTGGAGAAGTTCAGAAAATTTATAAAAATTTAACCATGTCTGCTTTTTTTTAGATTTTAAATTTTAATCTTATTAGCGAAGCGCAAGCTCCCCAGTGGGGCGGAGTGGCGAAGCCATTGCCTGGTCTTTCCTATAAATTAAGATAGCATAAAAACTTGAGCTAATGCAGGAAAATGAGATACATTTTTGAATTCAGCATGAACAATACCTAAACCTCTGCAAAAGAAAATTCAAATGCCAGGTGTAATACATACGATCCCTATACATCCCCAATAAAACAGTCACGTAAGTTATTTCAGCCTACAGAAGTCATTGGATCGACGACTTACACGAGTCAGATTTGTCAATCCAAGAAGGGAAACGAGCGATGTGAAGTCTGGGATGAGTCAACACCAGCGACCGACTTCGCCTCTGGAATGATCGAGCGAGACGAAGTGTCATTGACAGCAAAAGGAAGAACCCTCACAAGATTCAGCATGGCTCGAGACGGAGAGGAAGCAAATAAATAAACGATGGGGAAAGAGAAGGGAAAGAAGGCTGCGCTTGACAGACCTCTCCTTCCACGCTTGGAAAAATTTGGTAAGTCAACCTGTAATGAAGATTACAAACACTGGGATTGGCAAATCGGAGCGGGTCAACTCGGTTATCCGTAAAAAGGGTGACCCAAATAACGAGAGCAGGATTATTCCATACAAAATAAATAGAATGAAGAAGAGGTAGGACTATAACTTCCTTCACTTTCCGGCCTCCACTACCTCTCCTCTGTAAGCTGGGGGGCTCTTAAGACGGCCACCCCACTGCCTGGGTGGCTCCACATGTGCTTAATAGAGGATATATTGTGTGTAGTCCGTGTTTGTGCGAGGCTAAATAAAATAGAAGATGCAAAGTTGAAAGATTCTAGCAGAAAATCACTTCACGCTTATTCTCTTGAGCCGTTCGCCGTATGAGCACAGAAGCATCCTTACGAATTCCTACTCTCCTCATTCTAACAGTGCTCTAGGAATAAGAGTGATAGAGTAATGGTCCTCAAAGTCTCATCTAAGAGAAGTGATGCTGAAAAACCGTCAGAGCAGTGGTCCACAACCTCGATCAATTTAAAGCAAGAATTATAATCCGATTATTAGCTATCCAAGTTCACAAAGACCAGTAAAAATAATCCGAAAAGATAAAAAAAAAAATGATAAACGGAAACAAAAAATGACACAGATAAAACTTGTGCGATGGTCTCTATAAACACCTGGTCTCTTTGTACCCGAGTAGACGATAGAGTGCGCTTCCTCTTTCTTCTTGTTATATTAGTTTCTTGATTTTTTGCGTTTGTTTGGGGTTTGTGTTTTGTTTATATTTTGTTTTTAATCCAGCCTAGTATTTGGCCGCTAAGTGATTTGGGCAAATTGTGCCCTTGGATTAGGCCGCTAAGTGATTTGGGCGAATTATGACCTTGGATTAGGCAGCTAAGTGATTTGGGCGAATTTTGGCCTTGGATTAGGCCGTTAAGTGATTTGGGCAAATTGTGGCCTTGGATTAGGCCGCTGAGTGATTTGGGCGAATTGTGGCCTTGGATTAGGCCGTTAAGTGATTTGGGCGAATTGTGGCCTTGGATTATGCCGCTAAGTGATTTGGGCGAATTGTGGCCTTGGATTAGGCCGCTAAGTGATTTGGGTGAATTTTGCCCTGGGAATAGGCCGCCTAGTGATTTGGGCCAATTGTCCCCTTGGAATTAGCCGCCTAGTAATTTGGTCCAATTGTGCCCTTAGATTTAGTCGCCTGATGGGCGCTATGAAAATATGTACCCAATTAATGATTTTATCAGAAGCCTCTCAAAGTTATATCGATATGGCTGAATTCGAACGCGAGTATCTTTCGCTGGCGAGTTTCAAAAGCAGAGATAGATTTGTTTCCTCAACCACTCTTTAATAAAATCAAATAATGATTTAGGAGTAGCTCTAAATCCATAGAAAACCATAGTTCTTCGCTATTTATGTTTTACGGTCGTCCTAAAGGAGGTGAATCTTCAAATGACCCTTTCCACCTTAAACCTATGTTCCTTTTTTTATTACTTTGGTCACTAATTTCCTCTACACCGGACGCAGTCTGTATCCAAGGGATCGTTTGAGATGCTGAGTTTCCACCTTTAATTTAATAATCTTAAAACATTAGTTTTGGTTACCATCTTCTCATTACACTTTGGAAGCCGTGAGCGTCTTCTTGTAACAGCTTCAACGGCTAAAATGATCATCATCTGTTACCATTCAAACTATTTAATCCATTTAAGAAAAGAAACTTTTTGAAACAATATTCTAAAAACGAGCAAAATTTTTCGAGCATCTGGTCAATATATGTACTTCAGCTTTTTGCCATTAATTCTACATCTGCGCTTAGATCTATAGTAAATCTTACGGACTGAGAGCGAAGGAGTGTAGGGTGAGTTCGTCTAGAAGTAGTGATTCAGAATGAATATTTTAGAATTTTAACAAAACTGCGCATACATAAATTTTGAGAGCGAAAAGGGTATTTTGACACCTCGAACAGAGTACCACCGACGGGTGCAACGTTCATTCAATCATTTTTAAACTGCGAATCAACTTTTGTCTAAACTGACTTTAGTTCTTTAGGGGGAGGTCTAAATTTGATCGTTATGGTCGCCTTGGTACTGATTATGCCTAGAGAGGTAGGAAAAAACAGTTGGGCCTTGGAGCTGGAACACGGGGTCGCATCATTACAAGGCATAGACTAAGTTGGAACCTTAAACTTGTCTTGGATTTGTCCCAATCCAAAGTTATTCTTTTGCAAAGAGATTTTAGATGAAAAGGGTATTTAGAAATAAGAAATACCCCTTAGGTGGTTTGAAAAGTAGGATTTGTCTCGTGACGAACTCCATTTAAATATTATATCCCTCACCTTTTACGTTTAGGGGAGTATTCAGCGATCTGTATATTCAAAGAGGTTAGTTAGTCTTCCCGCATCCGGCAATGAATAAAGCAGGGAAGAGACGAAGAAGAAAATAATTAAAATGGATAGAAAATGAATAGAAACAAGGTGACTTTCGAACATTGAACATTAGGGGGGATATGAGTCAGTTCATAAAGCCTGAACATCCTCCAGTACTAACTTAAACTCTTTGAAGGGGGGGCGAGGCTCTACCTAGTGGAGAGTTTGACTACTACTGCTTCCACCAGTGATTTCCTACTGATGCATATCTCAGTGCGAACCTATGGTTTATCGGAGGATCCGAATAACGGGGGGCTCCCTGGTAACCGCTTAAGCAAAGTAGATCCTAATTGGGGCCACCCGACGACTAACCCAACGCACTGTGGCTTAACTTTGTTCGTTGGGTATTAGTAATTGTAGAGCAAATATCTCAGTGCGAACCAACTTGTTTGAGAAATAGATTTGAAACCATGGCCAGTATTTTGACCCCAGGGAGGGTGTACAATTACGAAACCCAAATATTGTATATTGCCTCCATTACCTTTAAGTTGGTCAGTGAGCTTTTCGTCTTTCCTGCGAAACCGCTTTTCCTTTCATTTATGACATAATTAATTTTCCTCCTCTTTCTTTGGAGTAATGAAGAGAAAAACAAACGTTGCATGAGATTAAGAGGAAGCTCAACCACAGGGAAAAAAGAGATTCCAAGCGCCTTTGCCTTTTTTTTACCACAACCGCATTGAGAAAAATCGTATTCATTTATAGCAATTGCCAGCTTCTATGACATAGTCGACCTGGTTCAGGAAGTCTTAATTTCTTATTTCATATTTCTACGGTGTGTCCCTAAACTAACGACATACAGGAAATATCACACTAATATCCTCGTTCACCAGACCTTACCCCGCTTGATTTCTGTTTGTGGGTTATCTTAAAGGAGAAGTTTTACTCATTGAAAATTCAAGAGACGAGCCACGCCTGGGGGAAGAGCGAATCATAAATAAATATACACAAATTGACGGAAATCGGGACTTAACGCATCGCGTTCATTGGGTAAATCTCGCAAAGCAGATCGAATTTGGTATACAAAATGGTGAAAATTAGATTGAAGATGTTATTTAGTAATATTTGAATTAAATAAAATGCAGTTTAAATTAAATCAAACGTAGTTCAAATTTACATTAAAAATATGCAATTTGGCCTATATACAAGCTTTAGAGACTCACTGGAGATCACTTGTTCTCTTCCAACGTTGATTTAATTATTCAGTCGGGTTATAAGGTGGAAAGCAGCATTGATTCAGCTCTCATGTATGCAAAGGATCGCCGAAGTCGGGCGATTGACGCTGTCCTGTCTATCATTATTGCACTTCTCCAATCTCTGTATCGAGGTGAGGTGGCAACGAGGAAGAATGTTGTCAAATTATAGGGAAAAGTGTAGATGGTTAAAAAGGGATTAACAAAATTGTGATTTTATGTTTGTAAAGATTACATGATATTTTGAGATGGGGTGTTAACCATTACACCGGCAGCATTTAATTCTGTTATTTACGCTGTTCTTCTTCAGTGCTTGCGTGAATTCCTGGGTGTCTCTGGAGCTGTCCCTAAGTGGTTCCTTTCATATTTTATTTGGTAATCAATCTATTCATATTTCTAGATCACCTGTATAAGAATACACCAGTGGAGGTGCGTTCTGTTTTTTCACAAAGGTTAGTTCTTTGTCTGCTTCTGTTTTACACTTCCACTTGGTATTCTTATGCATTGTGTGTCTGCCATTTTTTGTATATAGTGGTGAAATGCATAACTATATCTCGTTTTCCAAAACCTACTTACCTGAGACTCGTAGAGACCAACTTTCAACTTAAACCTCATCACAAAATTGCTCTCAGACAACTTTCTCAAACTCAAACATGACAAACCAAAGTTATACTCATAAACACTCAGTCAGGCGCTATATGTGGGCCCATAACCTTGAACATTATTATAGTAATTCGAAGACGGTATTCAAAGTTTTCTAAATATAGGTATTTGACCTATCTTTTATTTAAAAACTATTGATCTTAATCCCAGAAAATAGCTTACGGGAGTGACCGGGAGCAGGCCAGATTGGAAAGCTGGCTGAAGAGTTAGTTGTCTGCCTGGCAAGCTCTTGGTAAAAGGTAAGCATGTCTTGTAGCCGGGAGTTGAAGAAACCAAGACCAAAAGAGTGCCATGGGAGGTAAAATGTTATGTGCCTTACTAGAAGCTGCATGGCAGATCTCCATCTAGATTTTATTGTAATTGGGTACGAGTGTAGGACAAAACGTTAAGTTCCATATTTCGTAGCAGAGAGTGCCTTTGTCTCTATACAATGATGCTGGAGAATGAAACGAGACAATAAAATGATCCATCGTTGTGCGTGGAATGTAATTCGTCTTTAGACAAACTCTGCTCACCAGAAGAGAGTTAACAAACATTGGATGATAGAAGAAAGTCTATTTTTAATATATTTCAGTTGATTTTTTAACATTGTGTGAATTGGTGGAGACTCCATTGGTTAGGGCGAGCGTGGAGATGTCCCCTGCTATGTAGACCTGTGAGGAGCGAGGTACAATTGTCGCAAATCTGTTGATATGATTCGACATTTTGCCTTGGTAACTCTTCCACCATGGTGTAGAATGAATCCAATTATTACATGCAAGCGGTAGCTATCACGAACATTTGTCTTACTACATTTTCTTGGAAAAACAAATTGATTTGCTTGTGGAGTAAAATCATGGGATTCAGCAAGAAGGCAGTTGTAGAAGTCTAACGGGACCTACTAAATCCGTGGGGTACGTTTTCGAAGTTTTCGAAACTAATTTTGTCAAAGTTTGAGCGGATAAGTCAAAAATCGTACATGAAGCAGAATGAAGGCTTACAAAACTTAGCATCAGGAATTTGGACAAATAGTTGACTATCAAAGGTGACATTCATATAGTTAACTTTGTCAGACGAGTAAACAGTGGAAAAACATTTTACAATAAGCCACGTTTGAATAATTACCCACTAGAAACTCATCAGTTTGTGATTGACAAAGGCCATTCAGTAATTATCTCGTACCCAGGCAAATTTTAATAACCTCAGAAAAGGAAGTTAAAGAGAAAGAGCGGTAGAGTTGCATGGCGTATGGTTATAAATGAAGTGATAAAATGAGGGAAGGAATAAAAATACCAAGAGAAAGAAGATAAATATTCAAAAAATAGCAAACTAACAATCAAGCTTTGCAGATCAGTAAACGCAACTTCGCTCTATAGACATCTGACTATCGCTATGAACAGATCGGAAGCAAGATGGTAAATACGAACATACCAGTCAAACGAGGTTTCAATATAACAAAGGAAATCACAAAGACCATGAAAAAATGCATGGTCGACCGTATCAATCGCTGCTAGTAGATCAAAAAGTACTGGAATGGAATGCCAACTAACGACAGCTTTTTAAGTAGCTGATGAGTTTAATTTATGAAAGCAGTTTCAGTGAATCTATCCAGCCTTGAAACTAGACTGTGAGTTTCTATTCATTGTTGAATGAGAACAAGCTTGGCTTCTTTAGATTTAGGCATAGAGCAAAACACAAGATTTGTAGATAAGTCGTATTAAAAATACTATGATGGTAAGGATAAAGAAGGGGAGGAACTGAAATAGACTTGAATGGGGGAAGAGTCAAGTAAAGAACTATAGGTTACCATTGTTGGAACATGCAACCCTCGGAATATGTTGTTCTATCAGTCGCACGGATCACTTAATAACGCTATAAGCCAGCTGGTTTAAAGGCGCCCGGTTCCTATTCGAAAAGTGGCAGCGGGATTTTTGAGGCCTTGCTCTCTTTTGCTTTCTGTTTTTCTTTTCTTCTGGTTTATTGTAAACAATTCCTTTGCAATGATGTTTTTTTAAGTTTCTCTCGTTAAATCGAAAATACTAAACTTTCTTATAACTGTAAAGGTTGCTACTTATTGCTATACTAACCACCGTATACCATCACTGGGCATAATGAAGCTTTCCTTAATATTACAAGGAGGTTATTACTCCAATCAAGCTGTTTAGAGCTCTGAAAGACACGAAGTATTTTTGCTTCGGATATCGGCCCTACAAATTATATATATTCTTATAAAAAAATGTGACCAAACAGCTTAAATCGCTTCTTTAATACATCAGTTGTCTGTATTAGGTTTGATAGCACCCCTACAATTTCTTCTTTCTCAGGGATAAACTTTTCTGCGAGTTGAGGAGACATTTTATCTACAAATTAATTTACCTGTCCGCGGCGACTACGATAAACCTAACACGTACTTTAACGGTGCTTTCTATTAAAGGAGATCAGAACATATGCAATATTTTTTGTATTTCATAGAAAAACCTCTTATGAATAACAATCACCTTCACAATATGATCAAAACGTTGGTGGTATCTAAGGAGCTAACTTGAAGACTGGTAGAGAACTAAGGCAAATAAATTGGTGCACAATATACAAGTGGCGAGATTCAAAAGAGACGAGAGGACGCGGATAATATGTAACAATTTAAAAGGAACCAATTATTAACAAATTATAATAATTAGTAATAGAATGATGGGTATATAGGTATCAACCGCGATTCCTTGATGTACCATTTACGGAGTAATATGTACTAGTACTACAAATACAATATTGGTACGTATTATTGTAGATTACTTAAGTTTGGGGTGACAGCATACGCAGCTTCTTTTGAAAATAGCAGCTGAATTTGAAAAATGGTAAACAATACTCGCCGCCGTCCGTGCAGTGAGAAGCGTAAAGGAGATTCTGAATTTGTTTAAGTACCCGACGAACGTCGTTTAAAAAGTGAAACGCTAATAAGACATGGATGAGAATTTTGAAGGACGTGCCTATGGTCATGCACAGCAAATTTCCCGCTTTGCTTATGGTTCTGGGCCTGGTCAGAAGAGAAAGCCAGCACATTTTTTTTTTAGTAGAATAAAATTAATTTGGTCAGACACCTGTTGCTTGGTTTCAACCCTTTCTCCTATCGATTAGGTGCCGTGAAACCCATAGTATTAATCATATAAAGTGGTCAATTTGTGGCTAGGATATAATGATTTTATTGATATAAAAACTTTTCTGTGTGGGCAAAGGTTCGCAACATATATCAGCAGCGAGAGTCTTTCATTCATTTTAGTCGCAGACGAATCTATATCTCCCTATGGCGGTCGGTCGTTCTGTCGCTGCCCGTTTTGCTTTTTTTGGTTTTGGTAATAAAATTGTAACTATTCAGTTGATTCAAACTAAATTTGAAACCCGGCTGTTGTTTAACATTTTTGTTCAAATGATATAATTGTCAAAGTCTTTCTAAGGATAGACGGATAATTATTTGGCAAAAACATTATAACTATCTATCCAATTCTAACAAAATTTGAAACCCTTATGATGTTTAACATTTTCTTTCGAATGATATAATTCCCAAGGTCTTCCCAAGGTTAGTCGAAAAATTATTGAAAGTTTTGAAGGTCATAAGGTCATAAATAAGAATAAGTAAGAGCAGGTACCTTCTGCCAGCAGACCTTGTTTTTTCAAGTAAGAATCAGTGTCCATTCTTTCAAAAATGGTGATGAAGCCGACTTTGGTAACATTTTGAGTTCTTGTTAGTGTTCTTTGGAAAAATATTAAGTGATCCGGTTCCCTCTAGTGAGAAGCAGGACCTGACATGAAGAGCGCCCAGTTGCTTCATCGTCGGCATGACATCCAGAATCCAGAATTTCCAAACAAGCAATAGGGAGCTTCATGGAGAATGTCACTTTGCCCCAGTCTTCCAGAATGATATTTCCTTCAAAAGTAGAGCAGTTCCGTAAGGTTCTTTTTGGTGACATGAAGCTTCTTCGCAACCTTTCTCGACTTGAGACCTTGTCGAAAAGTCTCCGTTTTACTTTTATCACTGAAGCATTCACACTTGCTTCTTGCCAATCCTGAGCAAGTTCGGCTCTGTAGGCAAACCGATCATTGAGATGAACGAGAGGCAATTTGGGAGTTCATTGAAAGCCGTGTGGCCAGAGTACTTATTCACACAGTTTAAACAGTTTTTTAAATACTTTAATGACCCTTTGGATGGTGCTCTTTGACACGATTCATTTAGCAACTATCTGCCTGTATTTAAGACCAATATTGAACAATGGTTTATGAAGTTCTTAAGAAATAATCATCTCTGGTATTGAATAATAATAAAACATTTATTTTTACAAAGAATTATTACGAAATAGTTTAAATTACGCAACATCATTCATTTAATCCATAGTTTTCACCATTTTTAGCTTTGGATCGAATAGCAAAGCTCCAGCGACTAAAAATACCTCCATCAGAAACAAGACCAGAGCCTGATTTTGGATTCAGCGAAAGAATGTATTTTGTTCTTACTATTTTTGAAATGCTTAACTCTTTTAAAAAACAGCAATAATTTAAATATTAGAATAAGTATTCCTTCACGTAAACTTTAAGAACGAATGAAAAATTTAAGCCACGAATATATATATTTATATATCTCTCAAAGTAGCACGAGAGAATGATGAAAATGAATCCATTAAACCATATTGAAAGAGAAAACGGAATAATTTTTCCTTACAGTAATAGAAAATTCCCAATTAATTTTCTATTTCTTTCATAGTCTCCGTTCGAGCTAGCGAAAGTGTTCCTTAAAAGCTATTCTATTCAGACAATTTTTTGGTTCTCTGCGTAGCGTAGTGTACTAACGGCATACTTTTAACTGTGATTAAAGCGGTGCTCGCTGCCTCAGTGTGCCTGGTTCGAATCGCTTCCCTGCACGGATTTTTTCGAAAAAAAGGTAACACAAATATTACTGTAAAGAAAAATTATTCCGTTTTCTCTTTCAATGTGGTTTAATGGATTCACATATATATATATATATATATATATATATATATATATATATATATATATATATATATATATATATATATAAATCAAAGCCAGAACTAGTATTCGAAATATGTCAAATTTGAACATTTTGAACATTAGCTATGTTCATCTTGAGCCTATAATGGAGCAAAACAAAATAATTGACAAACAAGCAAGCTTAGAATGTATATAGAAATAAATGTATTAATGAATTACAATAAATTTAAATTTGGTAAATTTTAGAGAAAATAAAGCGACTATGTATTAATAAATAAAATTAGAGTTTAATAAATTTCAGAGATAATGCAAAACTTATAAAGAGAACATTGCAAAAATTACTAAAAGGCACTACAAGAATTATAAAAAAACTGAGAAAACAAAGCAACAAATTAAAATAAATGAATGAACACTTACTAACTTGAGAGAAGGACAGGAGCCGAAATAATTGAAGGGTGTAAAATTTAAATAGAGCTAACATGGTAATAGTTTAAAATAACTTAATTTATTGGCAACCAACTAATATAACATTTTAACTATTGGGTCAATGAGTTGATTGTTAATAAATTTAAGGTAAAAATTAGTTATAAATCAAACTAAAAAAATAATATTTGAATTAAGAAATGTAACGTCGTGTGGAAGACAGATTAGAATTTAATTCTGGAATTAACATTTGGATAAATATTGATTCCAAAAGGTTAAGATCGACGGAATTATCGGCAGAACCCCAACCCTTGAAATTTGAACGTGTCAATGAAGAGGTGCAAGAATTCAAATGATTCCTTATTGAAGAGAATTCCAATTTAGCAATGTGTTTGTTTGTATAGTGAGAAACCCCCTTATGCTTCCTGGTCCTCTGCTTCAATTGTAGCGTAGTTTTACCTAAGTAGTGAGTTTGGCAACTCGCACACATAAATAGATAAACAAGCGCGGACCTGAATAGAAAGGGGAGTCTCTCTTTATGAGACAAGTAGGTTTGAAGAGAAACAGTATTAATTTGGATACAGTAGAACTTGATTTGAGGATAAACTTTAGATCATAATTGTTTTAAGTATAAGATGAGTTTGTTGGTCAGCAAGCCTATGTATGGTATTTTGAGATGCATTTTCTGTTTTTGTACATTGAATTTAACGAGAGGAATACTGTATATTTTAGTTAGGAAACTTTTAATTAATTTGTCGAGTAATGATGCTGGGAATAAATTAAATCCAGCAAATTGTTTAAGATAAGATATCTCTTTATGAAAATAGATCCAGTCAGAGCATATTCTAAAAACACGGTTTATTCTGCGGCTTATTGACATTTAGAAGGAGTTTGGTAAGCACGAAAAATAATTAGTGCCAAGCAGAGTCGTGGTGGGTTTTTTATATACTGAAGTGGAAATTTTGGTATCTGACCGGGTAATCTTGATGTCCAAAAATGAAATGTAAGTTTCATGCTCCAGTGTAAATTTAATGTTCTGATGCTGGGAATTTGTGTAGTTTTGAAACTGGGAAGCATGACTCTTATTTTTAAAAGGAACGAAACAATGGTCGATGTATCTTTTATAGAGTATAGGTTTGAACTGTTGATGGCAATTAGACATCCAGTTTTGTTTTAATTTACACAGAAAGGCATTTTCAAACGATGCACCCAGAGGTGAGCCCATTGCCATACCATCCCTTTGTTTATAAAAGCTGTTGTTAAATATAAATATTTTGCCCTCAACGGCTAGTTTAATAAACCTAGAAAACTCAGGTTTATTGCGACCAATAACTGTGCCATTGTTGTTAAAATGTGAATCACATATTATGTTACAGGTTTCAAGAACAGGGATGTTGGTAAATAGTGATTCAAAATCAAAACTAGTCATGTGGTACTAGGCAAATCTAGAGGATTTGATTAAATCTAAGAATTCAAAGTAATAGCGGATAGTAAAGTCATTTTTTGTAATAGGCTCTATTATGGGTATCAAAAATTTACAAAGATTAATAAGTAGGTGTCTCAATTGCCGAAAGGATTGAACGGATTGGCAATCCGACCTCATGGATTTTATGGAGCTCATAGAGTACACCAGGAGTTGAACCTAAGGGGAAAAGTCTATGGTAATGATTTCCAGACAATTCTTTAGACTTAAGCTTACGAAGAAATCTGTTAATTGTTATCTTCAATCCTAAAGACACTTTTAAAATGTATCACAATCAACTTTAAGAAACTTAGAAAAATCATGCATTATAAAATTCCGTTTATCCACATAATTATTCTTATTTAACAATACCCCATCTCTGCCTTTATCTGGTTTATATTTAACTAAATCTCGACGTTTTAAATTCTTTAAAATATTATTATCATAAAAACTAAAGACGGCATTAAAGTTCTTAAACGGGTTAAACTTATGTAAGTATGTGTTTGCTATAGACTTTATGTTATTAACAACATAAGAAAAATCAGACTGCCAAAGTGGTAATTAAATTATATGTGAAACTGTAACTTCAAATTTATGAAGATAATTAATACGGTTAATTTAAAAGCAAGGGAATTTAAAATCCAATCCTAGAGCCAAAGTTTTTTTTGGTCTTTCGTTAAAATGGAGTCTCTAAAATTGAAAAATACCTTATCTGAATCAATTGTCATAACATAAGATAAACCTAGATTCTCATGTTTATTAGAATGCCTAGCTTAAGTTGAGAGCCTGTATAAATATGTTTTATTTTTCAAAAAAGGTACTAAATGGTTATAGTCTAAGCAGGATCTTGATTTATGATTGCTAGTATGTCAATAATTACTTATTATTTTAGTGCGTGGAATCTCATTAGTATCTAAAAATTTGTGATTGCCTCAGTAAACAATAGTGACAATCTTGTAACACCCATAGTGTTGAGGTGGAGTGCCTCTGCATAAAAAGGTATCTTTTATTATAAAAGTCATTCCAGAAGTTTACAAATTCAACGCCTTCAAGGACTCCTGCAGATAGTCTCAAGGCAATTATTTGTATAGCGAGTTCTACTGTAAAAACTATATCTGCCTTTGCTCCGTAGTAGAATGCCTGAAATAATAAAATTATTTGTTTTTCTTTTAACTGACTTGATCAATTTCTTATATTTATATAGCAGTTCTTCGGATATGGTTGTTAGCACGTCGTTTGTTCCTACATGCAGGACAAGTACCGTGTCTTTCTTGACCTCCTGAAAGAGAGAGTCAAGAGAATTTGTTATTTCCTCAATGGACGTACCCGTAAGGCAAAAACGTTTGCGTCTTTTACGACTCGTTCTACAAAAGGTGTCAAGTTGACCTCTTAGTACAAAGGATCCTGCCATAGCAAATTCAACATCAGTGTCAGCCACCTCGGCTAAAACCTGAAAGGAATTGAAAGTTTTAATGGGGGAAGAACTTTTTCTGTTGGGGTTTTGCACCGTTTGTAACCTGTTGGAATGAGGTATTGTTATTTTAATTATTATTATTGTTATGGTACTGGGTGTTCGGCTTCTTCTTTGGGTGGTATCGGGTATCATTTTCTTCTTCGTGGGTTGGGTCATGCATTCACCCACAATTACATTCCTCTCTACAAATTCCTGCCAAGTTGAGACCTTCTTTTCTAAATTAGTGAAAGGCCTCGAATAGAATATTTGCGGGTACATTAGTGGCAGTTGGGGTACTACGGGAACATTTTACTTCGGCTAGCTCCTCTTTGATTGATGCTATCGAAGCTCTCATTTTGTCCGTTTCCTTCTTGTGTTCTTCTCTAATCTCAGAGAATAAGCAAATGGAAGAGTCAGTTATGACTGCATAACACCCCTTTCTAATTTCAATTGCCCAGCGAGTGCCTTCGCACTTTTTGGACTACTTTCTTCTTCTCTGCACCCAGCATGGCAAAGGAATCGAATAAATGTAAAGACGAGTGAAAAGGAGAGAGAGAGGACGCAGACTTGTGCGTCTTGACTCTCCGAGATAACGATGGTTAGGGATTACGGTGACCTGACCGTTGAGTTGGGGAAATAATGGCTAACCTGTTTTAAATTATTGTCTATCTATTTTTTTATGACCCTAAAAGACTTAAAAAACTTTCAATAACTCTCGCACTAACCTTATGAGGACCTTGAAAATTATATCATTCGAAAGAGAATGTAAAACAACAAAATGGTTTCATATTTCTTTAGAATCGACCGAATAGCTATGACGTTATTGCAAAATAATTCCCAGGCTTCTCTTGGGAAGGGAAATGTGATACAACACAAGGATTTCAAATTTTGTTAGAATCGGCGCAATAGATATGATGTTATTGCCAAAAACAAAATAATTCCTGGGCTATCCTTAGGAGAACCTTGGCAATTGTATCATTTAAAATAAAATGTAAAACAACATAAGGGTTTAAATTTTATTCTAGTGTTAGCTTGATAGTTATAATGATATTACCCTAACAAAAAGTAAAGCAAAACAGGGACCAACCGACCGACGACATAGTGACTAATAACCATGAATTTTTCAAGAAAGATTCGGAGATCATTGCTGATTTTTTGCCATCGAAATGAATTTTGGGCATTCTTGGCTTTGTGTTCATTGAGGGAACTATTTTTTTCAGTGAGGTATTCCTTATTTTAAAGGACTTCCAAATTTATCACTTCACATCCCACCTTTAGTATATTTTCTACTGACAATGTTATATATATATATATATATATATATATATATATATATATATATATATATATAATCACATAACCCAAACTTTACCATTCTGTGCCATTCTGGCGCTAGAACTACAACTTCATGAGTTTGTAGAGATTTTCTTCGAGATAGGATGGAGGTAAGGGAATCTGATGTCTAATTCTTCGGTCTTAAGATCACCATTTGAGAGTCACTCGAGGATGACTGGTTCTTCTATTATCTTGCTTACGAAGTTCCTGTTTGGTACTAGGAATATGGGTCCTGCTAAGCTTCTTACTAAGCCTGTGCAGGATGCTTTGGGCTGGCACCGAAATAATCCTTGTTCTCTTGCTGCCGAAATTCATGGTTTGGCACTAGAAATGGTAATCCCGTCAGACTTCTTCTAAGTCTGTACGGATGGTTCGGTCTGGCACCAATACAAAACGTGACGTTTTAAGTTAATTAAAAATTAGCTGAAGGATCAATCTTCTCGAACTAATCCTTTATCGTCTCTCCTCGAAATAATCTTGGTTATATCGAAATGGGCAAAGGACCAATCTTCTCGAACTGGCCCTCTATCGTCTCTCACTGAATAATTTTTACTTGGTGAATGATCGATCTTCTAGAACTGATCCTTTATTGTCTCTCCTCGCATAATCTTTATTAGGTGAAGGATTGATCTTCTTGAACTGATCCTTTATTGTCTCTCCTCGAATAATCTTGGTTATATCGAAATAGGCGAATGATTGATCTTCTCGAACTGATCCTCTATCTTCTCCCACCGAATAATCCTTTCTCTTTCCCTAAGGGACTTATTTATAGACTGGCGACCGCTCCATCTAAGGGGAAAGGGGCAAGGCGGCAGAGGGGAGAGCGAGGGGTGAGGAGGTTGGCACCGTGGTGCCCAAGTCGGCTTGTTAATTAGAGACACCACCAACCGTCACCATCCTTGGAGTGCCTTTTGACTGGCACCGCTTTTTGGCGATTTAACCACGGGGCTACGGATACGTTGTTTCCCGCATCGTGAGTTTTCGACTGGCATAAGCTATGTGGAACGAATCTTCGGTAGCATGGGGCGGTCCCCAAGAACAAACGCAATTGCTTCTTGGATCGAGGTAGCGGCATCTTAATTATGGCGTCTACCTTATCCTGTTGTGTGGATAGATCATTCTTGCCAATTTTGACTCTTCGATCAGAGGTGACCTCATAAGCGAAATGGCATTTTGACGTTAGCACATTTAAGGCGGGCTTACGGAGTCGATGGAGGGCGGGGTTGCGTGCATGTGAGTATCCTTCCCGTGTCGAGGTAGGCACGTACACGTTATCAACACAGAAGGATGCCTCCTTCTAACCATCTACACATTTGTTTACTTCTACTTCTCTTTTAATCTTTATTGATCTATTTGCTATTGAATTTTCATCTCGGCAGTCCGGTTGATCTTAATATTCATCAGGGAGGGGAGTTTGATCTTCCAGAAATTCTTCTTTGATATCTTCTTGTATTAAACTTTCTTCAACAACGTACTTTTGTTAAAAGCAGTCTTGTACTCCTATTTCATCCAATGCATTTGACCTTGAGTTTTTTGTCACCATCTTTGTCTTCAGAGAATGATTTTTTTCCCTGGTTTTGATCCAGCAGAGATTCTGCACATTTATTTTGATCCTGTGAAGATTTCTCAGTCAGAACTTCTTCTTGAAAAGTTTCTTTGATTACACCTTGATCAAGAGAAACTTGCTTGGTCACAGCTTGCTTATTAGGCATATGATTTACATAATTTTCTGAAGTTTCTGTGACTACCATTTGTTTGGGGACAGTTTCTCCACTCGCCGCTGAAAGTCGGACATTCTTTTTGCGCGGTCGCAAAGACATAAGAATATAAGAAAAGAAAGAGACTGCAAAAGACCATTCTGGGTGTTCCAGAGGGGATAGCGGGGTCAGAGGCGAGGCTCTCTTAGCTGTTAGTGATAGTTCCCTTTCTATCTTTATTTTCGATTCTTCTGCTTTTTTTTGCTTTACTCTTCTTTCTTCTTCTTCTATTCTCCCCTGTATTCTTTCTACTTCTATTTCTTTATCTTACTGTATTCTTCTTAGTTCGTCTTCTCTTCTTATATTAATTCTTTGTTTTTCTTCTTTTTTCTATCCTCATTCTTAATTCCTCGACTTGTTTTTTCATCTGTATTATTCTTTCGTTTTTTTGGCTCTTTTTCGGTACACTTATTTCTTCTTCTTCTATTTTCCAATGTATTCTTTTTTTTCCATTTTTCTGTTAAACTATATTCTTCTTCCTTCCATTTTTATATCAAGCTGTATTTTTTCCTCTTCATCTTCTCTTTCTATCCTCAATTCTTCCAGGACGTAAGCAACCAGATCTTTGCCTGTCAGTCCTAAAATTTGGCCTTGCTTGTGGAATATTTCAAACGTAGACATATTGGCTATGTTCGTCGAAATCTCACCGATGTAACGAACGTTACGTATGCAACTTTGAGTCACTTAGGCCTTCCTACTCTAACCTTACCTTTTACTACTTCTTGATTGTATTATTCCTATCCAAAATCAAAACGAAACACAACGAAACACCTTTCGTCAAGTTATAATTCCTACCTTCGTAAATACACTTCACTGAATCTTTAAGACTTATTTGAATTATCCTTATTTAAACTTTCCTCTCGTCAATTTTTCTATTATTAATATAATAATTTCACGGATGACAAAAGCAACAAGGGCCAAACCTTTTACGAGTTAGCTCTCCCTTAATTAGACGCTGCTGGATTCTTTCTAATAAAAACCTACAGACCTGACACCACTTTTGTCGTAGAATGCTATTTTGTTGTTTTAAGGAAGAGCCGTCTCACACACTTAAGGATTTAGTGAAACGCCCAGGAATTATCCCTAAATAAACATATATTTTAAATTTAACAATTAACTAAAAAAACAGTAAAAATATTTATATTCACCTCATAAGTTAACCGAGGCTAAACAAGCTTGCAACTGGGCCTATTACAAAATCTATTCATGACAAAAATAAGAAAATAGGCTCCACGTATACAAACCAATTGCCGATTAGTTATTTTATCGTGACCCTTTTAGATTAGCGTTAACCATCTAATTAAATTACACTCTTCTATTAGTAAATATGACGGGGTTCACGCACAATTGTTTCTAATTCAGTTAATTTGAGTACCGTATTAAACTCCTACTAACGCAATACGAATATAAATGGTCATTCTAACTTACATGACAGAAAAGATCAGGGGTTGCCGGATGTCACTAGAGTGCTTTTCTCACGCTTTGGGGTGTTGGAGCGGCCGACAGAAGATTTTCTTCTAGATAGGATGGAGGTAAGGAAATCTGATGTCTAATTCTTCGGTCTTAAGATCGCAATATGAGAGTCACTCGAGGGTGACTGGTTCTTCTATTATTTTCTCGAACTGGTCCTCTATCGTCTTTCACCGAATAATCTTTACTGATTAAAGGATCGATCTTCTCGAACTGATCCTTTATCATCTATCCTCGAATAGTCTTTATTGGGTGAAGGATCGATCTTCTCGAACTGATCCTTCATTGTCTATCCTCGAATAATCTTGGTTGTATCGAAATAGGCGAAGCAATGATCTTTTCGAACTGGTCCTCTATCGTTTCTCACCAAATAAATCTTTACTGGGTGAAGGATCGATCTTCTCGAACTGATCCTCTATCTTCTCCCACCGAATAATCCTTTCTCTTTCCTTCAGGGACTTATTTATAGGCTGGCGACCACCCATTCTTCGGGGGGAGGGTCGAGGCCACAGAGGGGAGAGCAAGGGGTGAGGAGGTTAGCAACGCGGTGCCCAAGTCAGCTTGTTAATTAGAGACACCACCAACCATCACCATACTTGGAGTGCCTTTTGACTGGCACCGCTTTTTGGCGATTTAACCACGGGCCTAAGGATCTCTTAGGTATTTGGATCTTTTGAGCGCAGTTTAAGGGCCTTTGGTGGTCAACGGCTCGCTCCGACTACCTCTGCAGCGGGAAGATCAAACAGGGTAGGCTAAAGATTGTTATTCGCCAGCTAACCTTCCCACGACTCTCCTCATGTGACTTGATTTTCCTGCTTTCTCCGCAAGGGGAAGGGGACTTTAATGTATACGTCCGCCTGGCCCTCCCGCAGGCTTTATGTTGTAATTCCATCTACAATAACCATTTAATATAATTTTTATAAGAACGACATTAATTTCTTGATTATCTTCGAGTATCGCCCAAGTTTTTCCTCTCCAATTCTCTCTACTTCACCATTCTCCCTTTACTATCTTCCACCCCTAAATTACTTCTTAATTCGTTAGAAATTTTCTTCTTTAATGTGATTAACTTAAAAGCTAATTTTCAAAGTCCCTGCGCATATCACTCGTTCCCTATCGCTTTGCAACATCATTATATGTCCAATTTATCCCCAAAATTATGGACTAGAATGAAATGCATTTTCTTACGTGAAGAGGTTGAAGAAGGGAGCCTTTATATATTCGAGTCTGGTATTTTCTTATACTTTTCCTTTTCTGCAATTATTAATTTATAAGCTTAAGAAAATAGCAATATTCCAATGGATATCTCCGACTGTAATTAAAGTTTTGCGTCTCAACGTATATTCATCCCTTTTTTAGCTGTTTGCTTTTCAAAACTAAGACAAAGTTCTGGATGAACGATGGCATTAAATTTATAATTTACTGGTTGATACGTGATCAGTGTAGCCAAGAATGGTCTCTTTCATCCATATAATTCTTATTCGCCTAGGAAAATATGGGGGACATGTTTTGCTCTTCCTTATTCTCTTCTATCCGTTTTTGAGATGCTCTCTTCTCTGCGAGGAAAGAATGAGTTGGATTCTATTTTCCGTCCTATAAGTTAAGAGTGTATGTGAGGAAGAGGGGCAGAAGGATGGGGAACGGGATAATATATGGAATGAAATGCAAGAGGGTGAGAAAAGAAGGTAATTTAACATCGATTTGGGTGATAATTAGGGAGAAGCGACTGCCAAGCGCGCCTCCATAAGAAGGGATTTTTCATTCAGATTTGTCAGATTGTTTTTCCGATGCTCTGAAAAGAATCTCCAGGAGAGCAGAGGTAATAGTTTTAGTAAGTCCATTTGTGTGTGTGTGTGTATCAGTGCATTTGTGTCCATTTATCAAGAAACTTTGAATCCTGAGATAAAGGTTAGTTACTATATTTATTTGAATTGACAATATCCGGTTTGATTGCATGAAGGAAAGCTGCGATGGATCATATGTTTCCGAAAGGGGGAATTTGAAGGAAGCCATATTACGTAAACAAACGTGAATTCTTGTATATTTTTATTTCTATTCTTACCCATTCTTATGTATTTTTTGTTTTCTTTATACTTAAAGTTTCTATTTGTTTAATTGCAAGCCCTACGTTGTATTTTCGAATTTAAATATATAGCATAGATAAAAATTAACCCCTGACTGCGTTCCACTGCTCGAGTTTTCATGCTTGTCCTACACTTAACTGAATTTCATCAGTTCCCTACTTCCAGAAATTTGGTCATTGTGGCTCGCTTATATTAAAAATAGGAGGGGGGGGGGGTAGGAATTATTAAATTTTATCTGGTTGTCCTCGCAATTTCTCGTACCCAAGTAGTTTTTAAAATTGTATTCTTCATAATTTATCTTTCATAGTGGTTAATGTTATTATCCGTTTGTTTTAATGGAATTTTTAATGTTATTTCAAACACACTCTATATTATTATTAATATTATTATTTTTTTAAAAATCCATTTTCACTTTGAGACTAAATTTAAAGAAATCTAGTATCAAGTGGTGGTAATTTTAACAGTTTGACGATAATATATATCGTGATCAAAGCAGAGTTGATCTGATCATAAGGAGAAGAGTATACAAATCCTTGCTGTCTAGATTATGTGCTAAATCTTTTTCTTTCCTTCTACCAATACGCAAATAAATCTACTTTTGTTTTTTAGACTTAATGTTGTAGCTGTTTATTTTGGTAAACTCATTTCAAAAATGTTTCTTTTAAGTGATTCTGTAGAAGATGCTAAGGCATCTTTCTATTGTTTCACATCGAAGGATATTCTGTTTTTTGTACATCTGGCGTCAATCCGCAACAGGTATCGATAAAATTCGCCGAATAAACAAGGGCTTAAGGGGCTCTCAGCCAAATTCTCAGCAATGGAGATACAATAAAAATAGTGCTGCATCCACAGTAGCCACGATCAATTCCAGCCAACGATAATTGTAAAGCACAATTTTAGCGCATACTCATTTGAACCATCAAATACTTTATCCTAACCAGCTAATCTTTAAATAAATCAAGGATAAAATACCAGCTGTCCATTAAGAAGGTTAAAATATACTTGGGATGCACTAGATGAACCTAATTACACGATCTATTTAGAGGTAAAGAAGAGTAGATAATAGATAAAAAGTGCTAAACCAGCAAAAGCAAATTGAAATATATCCGGGATAAGTATATCAAATATACCAGTCAGGAAGTAGTGCCCATGTAGGGCATGGTTGGAGCCTAAAGGAGACGAATATCACCCCGTTAGTAGAGCCGAACACTATAATAGGAAAATATTTTGTCCTTTAGAGCAGAGAATACAAAGTTTCCTTGACGATTTGCTGCATATCCTATCTTTGCAGAAAGAAACAATCCAAATGACGATTAAATTGTGAATAATGGTTTTTCAACCAAACAAACGAGAGAAAAAAAAAATCTAAAACTTATGATCTGTTTTAATTCCAAAATATATGTATATCGTGAAATCACATCCAAATGGATTCATTTGAAAAATGGATCATTAATTTTTTTTGGCAGGAATCTGTAATGAAATAGAATGGTTCATTGTGATATCAAACCTTATTATCTTTTTAATAAACCAGGTAATTGCTTTGCCACTCCCCTCTATGAGGGGAGCTTGCGATTCGCTACTAAGATTAAAATTTAAAATCTAAAAAAAAGCAGCCATGGTTAAATTTGTATGAATTTTTTGAACTTCACCAATTATAATAATTTTAAAAAGGAACTTTAAACTAAATTTCCCCCATTTCAAAATATCACGTTGCCGAAATATAGAGTTATAGAAGATATATACAAATTTATTTTCTGAACTTCACCATTTGTAATTCCTTTGGTTTTAAAAAATTCACAAAATTTCGATACTTAAATTTATTTCTGAGCTTCACCATTTTGTTTTTTGATATTATAAAAGAATTATTAGAAATAACTTTGATAAAAAACATAAGTCATAACCAAACTAAGATGAAATAAAAAAAATCACCTTCTTAAATTAAAGAATTAGTGATGATGATGATGATAAAATAAATAAGCAGCCTTACTTAAATTTTAATCAATTTTCTGAACTTCACCAATTGTAATTCATTTTCTTTTAAAACATTATAAGGCATTGGATAATCATATTTATTTTTTCTGAACTGAACTATTTTGTTTTTTCCAATTATTAGAAATTACCTTGATAAAAATTTAAAATATACTTAAGTCATAACCAAACTAAACTAAGATGAAATTATTATTCAAATACTCCCAAAATTCCCGTTCTTAAATTATAGAGTTAGTGATGAAGATGATGATGATGATAAGGTGAGTTTGTGAAGATTTCTAACTATTTTCATGCCAGTATCTTAGTTGTCGGGAGCCGATGGAGGTGGAATGGAGTAGTTGGAGAAGTAAAATACTTGAAATGTTGGGTAAATTGTTAAGATGTACATATGCTTACACTTGCTTATTTCACTATATTTACTCGCCTTTCACTTAAACTATCCATTCAGTTGTATATTTAATATAATTCACATTTTAGTCTGAGACTTTCGTGTCTGATTTGCGTCATATTTCCGAATTGTTAATTCCAGAATTCACAAAGCCTGTTTTGCTCAAGCGTAATGCCTGCCATCCCGAGAGCCCGTGGAATGCCTCTGTATTTTAAAGAGGGTTTCACTGCGTCTCATAGGTCAATATTTGAATGTGGATGTCGTGAAACACGGTTGGTTAAAGTCTCTGGTACACTTTTAAATCTTTATGTACTTGCCAGCTACAGGAACCCGGATGTCATGAAACACAGTTGGTTTAAGTCTCTGGTACACTCTTAAATCTTTATGTATTTGCCAGCTACAGGAACCTGGATTTGGATGAATATATTTATAACTGTTTGTTAACTAAAATTGCAGCAGTTCAACAGGATGACCCTAAGTCTTGCTCTATTTTCGTTGTTGATTATAATGCTCATCAGACTGAGTGGCTGAACTCAGTTACTGCTACAGATAACGATGGTGTAGCTGCTTTAACTTTTTCAAATATTTCTGGCTGTGAGCAGCTGATTAATGAACCCACACATCAATCTGGCAACTGGCTTGATCTGATCATAGTTTGATTAAGATTAATGTTGATATGGATCAAGTTGTTCCAGATGTTCACTTCTCTATGAAAGTTTACCTTAAGTTCCGTGCCAATTGGAATGGTATTCTCCATGACCTTATGGCACTCAGTTGGAGTGATATTTATAGAAGCCTGAATATTATTGAATGCTTAAATGACCATCTTAGCCCAATTATAGAGAGGAGAATCCCTTCTAAACTCCTCAGGTTTAGACTTAAGGATAATCCATGATTTAATGCTGAATGTAAGCTTGCCATTTATGGAGGAACAATAAATGTGACATATTTTGCCATAAGTTCACTAAGCTAAGAAGACATGCTCAGGTTATCTATGTGAGAGCTGGGTGAGCTTATAATGATGGTGTAAAGAAGGTCCTGCTCTCAAGTATTAGTGATCATAAGTGGTGGTCTACCCTTAAGTCATCACTTTTCGGAGTTGATTCTAGTATGCCCCCCCTCCTAAATACTGGCGGAAGTGCCATCTACTGCCCTGAAGTAAAGGCTGAAACTTTGGCTGACCTCTTCGATAGTAAGCAGTGTAATGAGTCGCTGTTGTTTCCTTAGTCCTGATTAACCTAAGTTGTGTTCAATGGCCTTCAGATCTAGGGAGGTTAAAACTTTGCTTTTGAATCTTGTCAGTCATGGTGATATTGACCCTAATGAGATAATCCCCATTTTCTTGGAAAAAACTGCGGCTTTTATTGCTCCAAAAATTGCTACAATTTTCGCAAGTTAGTTAGAATTGTTAGTTTTCCATCAGTGTGGAGGATGGAAAATATTGCAGCATTACCTAAATAACTAAGTCCATCCTCATCTCCTTCAGAATACAGCCAAATATCAATTATCCCGGTCTTATCTAAAGTATTTGAGAAACTGCTCTCTAAGCGCCTTTGTAGGTTTGCTTAAGATAATAATCTGCTACCAACATTACAGTTGAGGTTTCTTGATGGGCTTGGAACTTGTGATGCACTCTTGTCAATCTCTACAACTTCGCAAAGTGCTCTTGATGAAGGTGCAGAGGCACGCATGGTAGGTTTAGATTGCAGTGCAGTCTTTGATCGTCTGAATAATAAAGCGATTATCTACAAGTTAGCATTATCAGGTAATGATGTCTCTTTTCTTAATATTTGAAGTAAATCCTTGCATGCTAGAACCAGAGGGTCTGTTTTGATGACCAGTATAGTAGTGTTAGAAATATAATCTCAAGTGTCCCTCAGGGTAGCGTTCTTGGCGCCTTGCTATTTACTATTTATACAAGTGACATGCGTTATAGTTTCGAAAACAAACTGATTGCATATGCTGATGATGCAACTCTTTTGGCTGTTGTTCCTACTCCCCACCTGGTGAATGCAGTCGTAGATTCCATGAATAGAGACCTAGCACGTATCTATGAGTGGTGTAAGCTTTAAGGCATGAAGCTTAACCATTCTAATAACAAGAATATGATAGTTAGTCGGTCCAGAACACTTTTGCCTATGCATCCTGATCTGCATATTGATGGAACAGTATTAAATACCAGTGACTATTTTTCGGTTTTGGGCGCTACTTTTGACAAAAAATAGACTTTTGAGATGCACATACGTATTTTGCCTCCTCCGCTTCCCAGAAAGTTGGTATCTTGCGGAGATGTATTTGAATGTTTGGAGACGAAGCTATTATAACTAAGTGCGTGAATTCCTTCCTTCTTTCCTGTTTACAGTACTGCTCTCTTACGTGGGCTTCAGGTGCAGATTCTCATTTTAAGCTCCTGGATAGAGTTATGTCATCGGTCAAGTTTATTTTACCAAATATTAATGTTCACCTTTGGCATAGACGTAAAGTGAGTTCTTTATGCTTGTTGCATAAAATGTACTACAGTGATCAACATCCTTTACATTTGTATTTACCTGTTCTAGCTGTTTTTGTTCACATTACAAGGCAGGCAGCCACTGCTAATAGTGTAACATTTTCTAGTATCAGGAATAGTATTAACTAGTTTGCCAGGAGTTTTATTGTGGCTGCGACCGTGATGTAGAATGGTCTGCCTAGTGCTGTTGCTGAGTCTACTTATCTCCATACATTTAAGAGGGGAGCTAACTCCTTCTTATTATCTGCTGACATCACCTGATTTCCAGGTTTTTTTCTTTTTCCTCATATTTAATCTTTACTCTTCTTTTATAGTCTTTTGACCTTTTCCTTAGGGGTAGTCAACTCAAGATTTAAAGAAAGAAGAAGAAGAATGTTTATTATCTAACACTTGTAAGCTGACTTTATAGCACCTTTATTGCGTGACTTATTTAACAATTCAAACTTCACTTTATTAGACTTTTTACTTTAGTTAATTATTTAAAATGATTCACTTTATTTAACTTAACCTTTTAGTTAGTTATATTATACTTTTCACCTATATAAATTTTAAGTTTGATCCATGAGTTCACATTTGGGTATTTTACTTTGCTTTCGTTTGGATGGTAGTCTTTTTGGGTCGTTCCAATCGATGATTTTGGTAATAGTAGGGTTTTTCTCTTAATCGCATATATCTTTTAGTAATGGCTGACTTTTTGTTGATACCATTCTCTTGCAGATTTTTCCCATTATGTAATAAACATTGGTGCTTCGCCAATTCTTAGATGTGTTACATTGATGAAAGTAGTGTTGGAAGAGTTTGGGTCTCTGGCTGTGATTTGGATAGGGGTTAGATACTACTGCCTTCTCTAGTTACATGGAAATTAACTTTTAGTTCTGCTTACGTAACCCCCTTAGGTTGTTTAATAGGTTAAGCAATGGGTTGATTCGTATTTTATTTCTGCTATGTTCTTTTTATAGCTTCTACATAGATGTTATTTTCTATCTTGAAACTTTGTGCCCCCTTATGGTATCTGTTGAATACACTAGACAGCGAAAATAAGCTTTTATTTGGTACCTGGAGTATTTAAACGAATTATTAAGTAGTTTTACCTGCTAAATTCGAAAATCACTTCATTTTTTATTTATCAGTTCTAGTTTTCTGTCTCTCCTGATCTCTATTTTGGCTCTATTAGATGCTAATAATGCACCTAAAAATATTTCCAACAGTGTACATGAATTGATATCAGTGATTTTTAGTGGAATAAACAAGACTGTTTCTTCAACAAAGTATTGTATTCATATAAGAGATAAATAACCTGAAGCAACAAGGAGAACAAAACACATAAGCAAAAAAAGTACAAATAAAAAGTTCAAAGGAAAAATGCACGTTGGCAAAGATTTGGGGCAGAAAATCCAAGGAATACATTTACGCGTATTTGCGCAACGTGAATGTTGAGCAACAGGAGTAGGTACTTATAAATACCAGCAATAGTCTTCCATCATCACAGCAGGCTAAACTTCTTGGTACCGAGTTTCTATCAACTTTATGCCTTGATGGAATCCTTTGCCTTGTTCGTCTTTAACATCTCCGAGATTTTCAGGAAAATGATCAAGATGCCTAAGAGTAAATTCATTTTGATGCCCATATTTGCGCAAAGATCACGAAAAGTCGATATCAAATTGGTAAAAACTTTATAGTTTTTACTTTTGTTTATTTTCGTTCATCGTTTTCAAGAAATCTATGTCATTCAAGAGCGTACGGGTCTGTAGTCCATCAAAAAATTCTGCTTTAGGCTTTTCAATTTTCAAGCCTGGAAATCCAGTGCAGATATACTTGAAGCAGATCGTATTTTTGTTAAGAGCCTTTGATAATTATTTTATCAATCCAATTTGAATGTTTAAAGGGATGAAAATTATTTTCTCTTACACAACTAAAGGTTCTTCCAATATATTAACAGCTCTACATGAGTCATATTTGTTTGAGGTGGTTAGTCTTTCTTAACATAACCAGATTGCTGTCCCATGAGAAAAGTCAATGCAGATGACCCATTTATGCTCATAATACAGTATCGTCTCTTAAACCTGTGACGAGGTTTAGTGAATGGGTAATCCCAGTCCCACTTCCTGGACATATAATTTATTACCGCACTAAGGTAAAGCGGAGGTGAAGTGTATCCAATACACCAACCATAGCCATTTCCGGTGAATAAGAATAACCCCGGTGCTTCCCTTTTGATCAAAATTAAGATAATGATCACATGAGTGTGTCCCCACTCAGTAAACGCCAGTCCAGGGTGGACCGGTGTAATATTGAGATTTAAGCCGAATGGATTGCTAAATAATTGCTAAAGGATAGTCCAAAATAGTTAAACAGACAGATACAAAAATAATCTTTAATATACATGAATTAGAAATAAGAAGCAGCGTATATAGGTATAAATAGAATTAATCTTTGCACTGAATGAGTAAGTCTACAACATTTCGTAGGGATTATACTTGAAAATTACTCACTAGGATGCTTACGTCTTAATGGCACCCGACAGAATAAATGGAATAATATTATTGAATTAAGCACTGAATCAATCACTTTAATACTCGAAGTTATGGGTTCGGGATGGGAATTTTAGTTAACGAATAAACTGGTGAAGTTAGGAGAGGAAATAATTCACTTTAACGATACCTTTGAGTTCATAAGTATTTTTGAGAATGACGGCGAAGATCTTTTTCTGGACACGATGAGCGCACTTAGTCCGACCGTGCGAAGTTACTGAGTGAGAAGATAATCCTAGACCGGTGATATTCTGATCCTATGCTGGATCACGAAGGCGAGCCAAACCATGGCTCAAATTGGATTTCTTTCTCGAAGTGCCTGTCCAATTATTTAGCTCGTGGGGTAGGTAATCCGGAGAAGGAGGTTTTGTGTAACCTCAGACTCTGAATGGGAGGCCCTGCGAGAAGTTTGGCACCTACAAGTAACGTGACGGCAACAACCAATTTCCTGAGAAGTTTCTTTCTTACAACGGGCGAACTGTTTCCTTTGTGGAACGAGCTTCACATACTCGACGTAGTAGTTCCAAGTTCTTCTGCCTGACTCCAGGGATAAGTTTCCCTTTTATTTTCCTCACGAGCAGAAAACGAGAGAGCACCGAATTCTCATAAAATCCGTATCACCGCGTGAAAGACCGTTTCATGTGCTGCCAGACAGAGAACATCTTTCACACCTTTGCTCTACGTCTCAGTTTACGACGGCGGGAAAACTCGGACCTTCGTCGGCTAGTAGGTGTCTTTTAGTGCAGACATTTTCCTGAACGGCCGTCTCGAATTTGGTTGTCTCAAAGGCGCGAAAAGGGGCGGAGTGAATTTGAGGTGAAAGGTGAATTTAGAATACGGGAGGGACACACAGCTTGTGTCGGAGTATTTCTGCGTACGCTAATGTACGTGGGTTTTAGACTTCTACAACCAGCTTAGGGGAATTAATGCAACACCTTCCCTGAGGAGGACATTTTCTATTGCTCATTTTCTATTGCTAAGTTCATCAGATCAAAAAAATTCGGAAAATTGAAAAGAAATTAGAATTAGGATAAAGTAAAGAACCCAATATAGTAGAGGTCCACACACATATAGTGACTAATTTATAACATACATATTGTCTATCATATACACTTATAAAATATACATATAAACATTAACTCCAACGTACACATATACACATATGGACTTTAACTCAAATCTAATATTTTAAATGAGGATGTTCAATAACTTAAACACACTAGATCTATTAGTACAAAATGAAGGTATTTTTTTCGATTGGGGAGACCGATTTCGTATAGGAATGATGTCCATTTCCGAAACAACAAAAACCTTGTAAACCACTGATATATCTTTCTGATAATAATAATAATAATAATAAATTTCTTATAATGCGCTCTTCAAGGCCAGAGGCCTTCACAGAGCGCAACTTCGGCTGTCAGTAAGTGGTAAGTGAGGCAGCAGATGTAATTTCAGCTGAAGGAGCATTCCAAAGCTTGGGGGCACATAGTGAGAAGGAGTGGCCACCCATTGAGCAGAGGGACAAGCGAGGAGTATTCAGGAGAGAAGCATGAAATGACCGAAGGTCCTGAGGGGCGAGACGTTGGAAAAAGGCAGAGGAAAGGTAGGTTGGGGCCTTTTGGTGAAGAGCCTTGAAAGTGAAGAGAAGATTCTTGAAATGAGAACGATATCTGACAGGTAACCAGTGCAGTTCATGAAGCGGGGGCTTAGAAGGGAAGAAGCGAGAGCGCTGGAGGAGTAGTCGGGCAGCGTAGTTCTAGACTAGGTGAAGGGGACGTAGAGAGGAAGATGGAAGATTTTCAAGAAAAGAGTTACAGTAATCAAGGCGGGAGGTAATGAAGGCGTGGACAGAAGTCTCAAGACTTTGGCGATCAAAGTGATAGCGAGTACGGGAGAAGTTACGGAGGAAACAAAGAGAAGATTTACTAATATTGTGGATGTGGAGATTGAAGGAGAGATGCTCATTAAACAACGCCCAGATTTATAACAGAGTCAGAAAAAGCGGCAGAGTTTCCACCCAGAGGGAGGGAGGGAAAGAGGGATTTAACTTTGTATACTAGAGCAGGGGTACCAACCAGAAGAACTTCAGTTTTTGAGTGGTTAGGTTTGAGGCAGTTAGCCAATAGCCAGTCCAAGAGAGAAGAATAAGCAGATAGGAGGTCACAGATTGAGTGGACAATGATCGAGGGGGAAGAGGAAATAACGATTTGAGTGTCATCTGCATAGAGGTGGAAGGATAGACCGAGATTACGTTGGAGGGAACTAAGAGGGAATAAGTAGATACGAAAGAGGAGAGGGCCGAGGACAGACCCTTGAGGGACACTAAAGCGAATGGCAGGGGGGTCAGAAGAGACATCGTTAATCACTACAGATTGACGGCGAGACGAAAGGTAAGAGAGAAACCAGAAGTGAGCAGCGGCAGAAATGCCAAGGAAAGAGTGGAGGCGATCAAGCAAGACGGAATGGTCAATAGTATCAAAGACAGCGGAGAGGTCAAGTAGAATTAGGATCTAGGTACAACCTAAGTCAGCAGCTCTACGTAAGCAATAAGTAACATTGAGTAGAGCGGTTTCGGTAGAGTGCCCAGCTTTAAAACCTGATTGGTAAGTCTCATCAATATTACAGGCAACGATGTGGGAATTAATGCGGGAAACAACTACTCTCTCAAGGCCCTAAGAGAGGAAACGAAGTAGCGACATCGGGCGATAGCTAGCTTGGTCGGAAGGATTAAGCTTCGGCTTTTTAAAGATCGGACGGATTTGGGCACATTTGAAGGAAGAAGGGACAACACCAGTAGTAAGGGAGGTATTGAATAGGTGGAGGAGCATTGGGAGTATAACAGCCAAAATTTTGATTAATAGCTTAGGGGATGGGAACGAGTCACAAGGGGAGCCAGATTTTTTAGAGCGCGAGAGTAAGGCAGACAACTCAGAAGCGGTCACGACAGGAAATACGTTGAGCGGCTGGGGGTGGAGATCAGGGAGAATGTGAAAGGCCTGGTCATGCAGCCGTGGGAGGTAGGCACGAAGGTTGATGAACTTATTAGCAAAGAATTTTAAGAGGATGGTGGGGCTGATGGGGATGGGGACTTGGTGTGAGGAGGTAAGAGAAGAGACCAGGTGGAAAACGGCACGGGGGTCATTCTTATTGTCGGCTAGCAATTTACGCAAATGGGCTTCACGAGCAGATTTCAGTTTAGCCAAGTAGAGAGATGTCGCAAGACGGTAAGTGAGCGAAAGAGCAATTGTATCTTGCCCACGGGAGCGAGCTTTACAACGAGCTGTCTTAAGCGTAAGAGTTCCAGCTAGTACCATGGGGCGCAGTGACGGCAAGAGGACAAAGAAGTAATAATATGGGAATGGGCATTAAGGCAAGTTAGAAGGTATTGCTCCAAGGATGAGAGGATTTTGTCAGGGGGGCGAGAACGTCAGGAGGGGGTAAATTGGAGGCAACATCATTAAGGAAGGATGGGATGTCAATGGAGGCTAGCCGTTGATAAGGTTTTGGGATGAGCGGTGGCCAAGAGGGAAAAGAAGTGGGGGTTGAGACGTTGAAGGTAATAAGGTAATGGTCAGAAATAGCATTAGACAGGATAGAAGTGGTCAAGTTGGAAATATGACAGTGATAAAGTACGAAGTCTAAAATGTTACCATAGGAGTGTGTTGGGACAGAAACGTGTTGAGTGAGGGAGAAGAGGCTAAAGATCTCAAGGAAGACAGGTAGATTAGGGTTAGTGACTGGGAGGTTGAAGTCCCCCATGATGAGAAGATGACTCGATGGGGAGAGACTAGCGAGAAGGTTAGTAAATTCGTCAAGAAAAAGATCAAGGGAGGAGCTGGGAGGGATGGCGGTAAAGCACAATAATTGTTAGAGAAAGAACAGAATTAGAGACAGAGATAAGGGCCTCAAAAGAAAGAAGATGAAGGGGGGATGGAAGGGTATTCAGAAAGAGAGAGAGGCACTATGAATGAAAGCAAACCCCTTCGCCACATTTGTTCCGGAGGTTATGGGAGTAGACGTAGCCATCAGAAGTCGCTCTGGAGCGACAAGCAGCCATTACTCTGATCAAGCAAAGTTTCACTGAAACCAAGAAGGGAGATCCGCAAATTAGTCAGGAGATTGCGAATGTACTCCACTTTATTAGCGACGCTTCTAACATTGGGTAGAGACGCATTATAAACTGAGAGTGGGGAGGTTGGAGAGGGGAGTGAGGTAGACGGGGGGAGGGGGAGGTTGGGGTAGACGGTTCAATGAAAAATAACTTTTTTAAGACCGAAGATAAGCGCAATCCCCTTTTTATATGACGAGATTGATTTCGAGAGATTCCTAGTGCTTCAATTCTAGAGCCAACCGAGGGAGATACCTTAAACCCTGTATTAAGAGAAAGAGGTGTTTGGCTTTGTCCATCATTGAAGGAGGAGAAATATAAGTAGGATAAAATGGAAAAAAATTTGATGTAGAGAAAAGAACAAAATAAAATTAGGGAAGCAACAGCGAAAATAAAAAAATGTGCAGGGAAGAATATGATGTGAAGAAAAAAAAGGGGGGCACAGAAAAGCAACAAATTCAATAAAAACAACTACTAACAAAAGATAAAAGCATATACCGAGAATAGTGAAGTACAAGGCACGTCTCAAGGCAAATATAAAGCAGCGCGAAAAATTAGGGGAGGGAGGAAGAAATAAGGCCGAGGAATTAGTCAGGATCAAACAAGTGACCTCGTGGGTCAGAAAGCAGAATAATCTAGAAAAATTTAGGCTGGGGGAAAAAGTGAGGCAGGAAGAGCAAGGGAAAGAAAAGGTAGCTAAGAACGGTGAGGAGTCAATAATAGGGATAAAAAGTAAAAAGAGAACAGAAGAAAATAATACGAAGAAAAACACGGGGCAAAAGAAAAATACAAAGTAATAAACACACTACCGAGAATAGCAAAGTACAAAGCACGTGATAAGGCACATTATAAAATAATGAAATTATAGACTGAAACTAAAACACTGAGGCAGGCAAAAAAAATGAGTGAATAATAAGGAAAGTAATGAAAATGGCCACAAGGAGAAACAAAAAAAACGAAAGGGTTACTCACAAACGCGTAGCTACAGCAAACCGTTAGACAGGCCCTAACAATTCAGGAACTAATAATACATCACACAGACAAGGCTATGGTACCACCAACAACGGTTAACAAACTGAACAGCGAGACAAAACAACAAACACCGAAGCGAAGTGTAAAGTCGGCTAAACAACGGAGAGCAGAAAGAGCATATAAATTTAAATAGAGATATAGGCCCATAACTATTACAATAACATAGTTTTTAAGTTGTTCTGGACGAATATCATCTTTGCCAATTTATAATCGGCAGGGAAGTATCGGGAGTGTAGGCAGACGGTGTAGAAGCTCTCCATTGCCTCTACGATGTTCTATGATGCCTCAGTGAGGTTCATTCCGGTTACTTCCGTGGGGTCGGGAGCTTCTTGCTTACATGAATCGAATGGTCTATTTATTCATGTGGTCATAGTGAGCTCTTGGCACAGAATTGTTTCCGTTTATCGATTTAGCGATCGTGCTGGTGATATCTTATTTATATTGTTCATTAAATGACTGTGCAGCATTTTTTCTGTATTTTGATCGGAGTCTTCGTTCTCCTATCTTATTATGGAGAACACAGAGTGTCAAGAGGCGCACAAAGTTCTTGGGTGGGCTTATGATCCTGACTTTATCTTTAATTCGTTGTTTATTATGATTTCCTTCATGAGGGGCTGTAACTTGATTTTATTAAATAGCCCCGAGTCACTTTTACTTTTCATTTTACGTTAATTTTCTATACGACTCTCCCCTTTAAGTCCTTGGTGTTGTTCTATGAGATGTTTTAGTCCCTCATTTGTTTCTCTTACCGTCGCTAATTGTTCTCTATTCGTTTAGAGATTCTTTATAAGGTCATATATTCCGCTAATTATCTTTGTTTCCTCTTCGTCTCTTACGTCTCTTTACACTCCGTTGCTGGCACTTGTATCGTGTATCGATTCTCGGTCAAAAGTGATCCGAAAGGTTAAAACATGACTTAGTGCGGTAAGAGATTTTTATGTCACCAAACAAACCTAAGTTAGAGTTAAAGGAAATTGGTGACGCCTGGTTTAGGAATTAAGCTGAGTCGTCAAAGAGATCTCTGATAGCAGATCTTCTTTGGCAACTCTGAGGCTCTCGATGAAAGGGCACGAAACCCAAGAGATCCCAAAATTGTTTCTAGAATAATGTTAGATTTTATTACAAACTTGTTTTAAGAAAGCTTTGATTCATTGAATTCGCATTGTCCACCTCTTCATTTATTTAATTATTATGGAGTAGAAATTTCGAAAATATAGACCAATTTAGGGAGATTTTGCGCTGAACTACAAATGAATTAAACTAACAAAGAAACTTAAAATCTTTAAATGTTATTTTGGAATAATTGTCTAAATAGTATTTGTATCGTAATAAGATATGAAATCTTAACATTAACAAACTTTCAAACTAATAATTTCTCAAAAAATAATGATAGACAATTTGAAAAGAGTGTAAGAACCTGGATTAATAGTGAAATGTACAAAAGTACAAAAGTACAAAAGGATCGGAAAACGTGTACCAAACAACAAAGATCCGTCGTTCAATTCCCTAACATTTTATGTGATATTCGTGGGAAAATTTGGATTTGTTGTAGAGTATAGGTGATTAGTGATGGAACCCCAATTGATTTCTTTTCATAAGTCACATTTTTTGCGTGTCTCTCATTCGATTTCTTTTTCCAAATGTTATCTCCATATTCTTTCATAACCCTTTAAGTGTACAATGGTTTATGTCCACCATGTTTATTTCATAAAATTGATCTCAGTAAATTTTAGAGACTTGCATATAAAAGGGAGAAGCTAAATGAAGTAAAAGATAAAGAAGTAAAGGAATATTCCAATTACTTCCAATCCCAAATAACTTCCTATAAACTATTTTGTTACGACAAAAAGTAAAGCGTAATTTGATCATTGACACTAAGGTTTACAAATGAGGCAACCCTAAATTATCCTCTCTAAACAGAAGCACAGTGGTTTGCTTCGAAATCCATAAATTTCTCCCTTTGTCCAAAAGCAAACCTACTAATGGCTCTGCTATTCCGCCTGCTTAGTCAATTAAAGTCAAAATGTGAAGTTAACAAGCGATCGCAAATTTTAGGGGTTTTATGGCATGGAATTCATTAAGGCGACGTATGAGAGGAAATTTGTAAATTCCTTTGATCTTTCGATTGTGGGTATTTGTAAAAATTTCAAAGGGGGACACCGTACAAGCCGAAATTCAATTGCTTTCCCTTGTTAAAACTTTGGTATGGTTCAGTTTATAGCCACGATATAGAAAACTTGGGTATGCCTCTTATCCCGCGTAATATGAATTCCAATGTCACTTTTTTTTTCGGGCACCTGATATAACGAGAGAAAGTGGAAATAAATGTTCAAGCGAATAAATAAATTAGTCATTAAGTCCAGTCAAATTTGAGATTGCAGTATATAAAACTCGCCTGTTGAAAGGAACATAAAAATGGATTGAAATATACATAAATGGATAACATTCAGATTATTCATGGGAGAGCATTGGCCAAAGCGGAAGCAATTTCTACAATCGCATTGCTCTGCAATTAAAGAACGATTCGCCTCCTCATAGCGAAGCAAATGCTGCTTCAGTGATGACAGGAATTAATAGAAAGTGGATAGGAATTTTCCAAGGAAACGTGTTCAGAACCTTGTAGGAGAGGAGACTCCTTTCCAAGAGAGAGTCCTGGATTAGATAGATCGAGTAAAAATATCGATCAGAAGGCCAAAATAAACAGAAAGGTAATTTAATCATCTCATCGGATAAGATTAAAGTTCTAACTTTTATTTAGGAAGGTTTTTGTGCTGTTCCTATGCTCATGGTCTGTTCTTATTTTGTAGTTGAGTTTCTTTGATCTGTTTTTAAAGTAATTGATCTCATCTATTTTTCTCGGCAACAATAATAGGGTAAAACATATAATCCAGATGAATAAATGCATTTACATTGGCTAATTTAGTAGAATTTTCGGATCAAATGCAGACTGTGCTCGTCACAGGCCCAATATGATCTTTTTCTTCCTTTGAGAAAATAGGAAGACCGCTTTTTTCAGGTGTAGGAATTAGCAGTGCTTTCTTCAGTTAGGGATTAGAGGTAAAGCAAACTAAAATAACAGTAATTATGAAAGGAAAGAAAAGCCAAAATAATATTTTTATATATAGCGTAATGACAACTTTAATTGATCGATAAGCTAATCAAAAGTAATCACAGATAAAGAGTGAACTATCAGCTATTAACTCCGATCGCCAACATAACTCTGGTTTGTATTCCGGTGTGATTCAACTTGTACTCATTTAACTTGTGCTCAGTGAGAAGCGTAAAGGAGATTCTGAATTTGTTTAAGTACCAGACGAACTTCATTTAAAAAGTATAATGTTAGTAAGACAAGGTTAAGAATAAGGACGAAGTGCCTATGGCCATGCATAGCAAATTTACCACCTCGTTTATTGTTCTGTGCGTGGTCAGCAGAGTAAGAGCCAGTACTTTTTTTAGACTAAAACTAATTTCCACTAATTCTGAAACAATTATTTGCTCAGATAACTGTTTCTTAGTTTCAACACTGTCACCTGTCGATTATATGACGTAAAATCCATAGGTATCATTATATAAAGCGGATGATTTTAGCTAAGTTGTACTGATTTTATTGATGTGAAAATCTTTCTGTCTGGGGAGAGGTGCGCTGCATACATTTTCATCACGAGTCTTTCATTCTAGGGTAGACGTTTATTTCTCACATAAATATCAGTGTCCAATGTTTCGAAATAGTAAAACTAAAAGAACAATCAGTTATCGCATCTCATGCATTACTTAAATACAAAACATTAACAGGAATCATTCAATTAAATCTTATTAAATTTAAAGCCTTGCGATTAATAACTATTCAAATGTTGTTGACCTTCAAATCATATAACGAATCAAACATCAAAGGTAGTCAAAAAATACTGTTTTCTCCTTTTCACTCAGCTCCCAGATCCCAGTTAATAAAAGTAAGCTGGTATTTAGTAGATGACTTTTATATATTTTAATCTCGTCTTTGGCGTCTTCAATCAATTTTTATTTTTTCCATTACCTATATTTGAATGATAATGATTTTGAAGATTTTTATTTATCATCATCATTGAGCTGGCGAATGAGCTCTAGCAGATCACAAACAATATATACACACAATATACTCGTATATATTGTTTGTGATCTGTTAGAGCTCATTCGCTAGGTTTTATATATATGTACGGTGAGGGTATGGAATGTACATACTCGCATGCCGCCAGACAATCGTGGGAACGAAAGAAATTTGTCGTTTGAGTTGACCTTCGTCTCCTCTCTCTTCCCCACCCCCTTCCCCGACATTCTACCGCCCTCCTCCGCTTTCCCCTTGACCTAAGTCGTTATCCGTGCAGAACTTCCCCAACAGGCGACAGGAAGTCTTACGAAAGAAGGCCTATCTCACAGAGATGCCCAAATTCTATTTGCCTTCTTTATGGTACCATGGAGATTGTCCAGAAGGCACTGCGATAAGCAAATTGTCGTAAATGGAATCTCTCTCTTGATTTCACACAGTCCGCGGTATAAATGACAACGCCGTTCATCCCTCTGGAGCAGTGTCCCAAACCTACTTGCGTAGTCCTCACGTTGAACGAGAGTCGTTACCGTAACGTATCGACTGCCAACGCACCGCTGAGTTAACTTGGTCGCTGTCTCAAAGTGTTCGTGAGGCAAATCCCGCCCCGCAGAGTCTGTGACTAGAAGAATACGCTCTGTTGCTCAACGTAACTTGAGAAAGAAAAAGGAACATCCAAATAGTTACTGGAAGTTACTATTTGTTAGTGTCACATCCAGTTAGGAGTGAACTAACCGGAACTGCAGTCAGCAGCCCCGAACCCGTCGTCTTATCCCCCCTCTCCCTGAAAACTTGTGTTAACGCCACCCGAACCACCCCGTCTGGACCTCAGTAGTCGTCTCTTCAATCCATCACAATTAATGGTAATCTGTAAACCCAGTGTCCCTCTATTCTTAAATTACCTATTTAATTAACAGTGATTGATGCTCCCTTTGAGTCATTATAAATCTAGACGCTTAAGTCAGTGTTTAATATTTAATCCTTATTAACCTAAAAGCACGTTTAACTTTTGCTACTAATTATTATTTTTGTGTAAAGTGAAGTTTATTTTTGTACGTGTGTTTATTTGTGGCTCCTCCTTTTTGACCTACCCTTGGCAAGACTTTAATTAAGAATCCCTTTGGCTAATTTATTTAACCTGTATTATGCACTCTTAGAATTTAACAATCACAAACCTCCCCCCCTCAGTAACAAGTGGGTCATTTATAGTGAGAATCCTGGCTACGGCACAACCCGCCCCTAACCAGCTTTCGCACGTTCAGTAGGAATTAAAGCCTATATATATATATATATATATATATATATATATATATATATAATCGTAGATTGAGTCATAGGATCAATACCATCGACTTAAACAAAAGCGGTGTGTCCAGATCAAGGACTAGAATAATTATTGGACCAGACTATGAGCAATTCTACGACACTTTATTTATATATATATATATATATATATATATATATATATATATATATATATATATATATATATATATATATATATATATAAAGTCATGTCCCAAAGTTTTGAGACTACTATATTTTTCATATTAGAAAATTAATAGACTAACTAGAGGTTGCATTTTTTAAGAATGTTTGTATCATAATTTGATGGTGGAATATGCAAAAATTTAGACACCAAACCCATTATATTAATAAATTCAATCAATTGATCCACTCCGTCAATATTTATAATATTTTCCCTTGCTCTTCAGTTCTGCTTTAATTCGTTTAAGCATGCGGGAGACCAAATTTCCGATTATATCTTGACTGATATTGCTTAATTTATGTTCGATAACCACCCACAACTTTTGTCAATGGGATGCTTCTGTTTATCAACCGTGAGTTTGATTATCGCCTACTAATTTTCTATTTGGTTTAAATGTGGCGAATTCCCGAAAAACGCTTTGTTCCAAACCGCTTTTGATTTTCATAAGGTACGTCATCATGTTGAAAATACAGTCATCATCACCAAATTGGATCTAAATTGTTGGGAAAAGATACTGATGAAGTGGTTTTGGTACCATTTTGAGTTTCTGTCAGTGTTCTTGGGCAAAATACTAATTGTTCCAGTTCCCTTTAATGAGAAGAAAGACCCGACATGAAGATTTTCCAAACAAGCAATAGGGAGCTTAATGGAGAATGTCACTTTGCCTCAGTCTTCAAGAATCACATTTCCTACAAAAGGGGAGCATATCCGTAAGGTTCTTCTTGGTGAAATGAAGCTTCTTCAAAACCCTTCTCAACTTGAGACCTTTGGCGAAAGGTCTGCAGCTGAATGTTCGCACTGAAACGTTTACACTTACTTCTCGCAAACCATGAGCAAGAGCTTGGCTCTGTAGGACAACCGATTATTGAAATAGAATTTTACCTTGAGGTGATGTGGGGGTTCATTAGAATCCTTGGGTGTCCGAATACCTATTCACAGAGTTTAAACATTCTTTGGAAATTTTTCAATAATCCTAGGGATGCGATTCATTAATCTCCTATCGGCTTCAAACTCACTTCCACTTAAGCATTTTAGTTTGTTTATGTTGCCTTTACTTGACCTTTGACGTCATCGCACAATAGGTCTAAAAAGTTTTAATGCACACTTCAGTTATAAAGAATAAAATTTAAAAAGGAATATAAAGTATCTTATGATAATTTTTTTTACATGGATACACAGTTGGTGTTATTTATCAATTATATATTTTAACATTAACTAGCTTAATATACATACTTCATTAAAATAAAGCTTATAGTTACAATTGACTCAATTTTTCACTCCATGTTCTTGGTAAGTTAGCGAACTCTTTTGTGAAAAAATAGCTCATTGGTTTGACGTCATAACGTCTCTTCCCACCTATCTCAATTTTGACCCCGCCATTTTAGTGACATTAGCAAACGTTTTGGAGATAAATAGATAATTGGTTTATTGTCATAAGGGTTCCACCCACCTCACTTTTATCCACTCCTCCTTTCACAGACACGCACACATATAAATAACGAAAGTGTAGAGGACGGGCGGGGACGGGTTGGTACAAGTGAAATGGGTGAATTTCTCATGACGTCAAACTAGTCAGTGACTTCACTCTAAAAAGGTCACTCACAATGCCAATCAGTGACTCGGGATTAGTCTGAGAAACTATCTTACTCGGCATTTATGTTACAATACTACTACTGCTCCATTTTATCGAGGATCTCAGCTACTGAAGAAACATACGCCGCTGTTTTGTTGCTTGGATTGGCGTGGTTTTAGCAAAGATCTACATTAGTTTCGAATCCTTTTCTCTCTCAGAAAGAACATTCGGCCTCTGGTGATCTCAAAACCAGAGTGATTTAAAAAGTTACTATCCTGGGCATATTGATGGCAGATGGTGATTAAGATTAAATAATGTCCTGTTGTCAAACGAGACAAAAATAGAATTGCAGGCCGTAACTATGGCAGTCCAGGCTGGAAAAAAACAGCAGTGTCTACGACCCTAAGAACACCATCGCTACCGTGAAGTTTAGGGGAAGTATCATCATGGTGTAATGTTTTTCATCTAAGCGTACCAGCAATATCCACATAATAGATGGAACCATCAATTCTGAAATCTACAGAGACATTTTAGAAGAACATCTGTTCGTTTCTGGAAAGAAGCTTGGACTAGGAGAGAGATGGATCTCTCAACAAGATAATTATCCAAAGCATACTGCGAAGGCTAGTCGCAAATGGTTCCGTAAAATCAATATAAACGATCTAGAGTGGACTAGTAATTTCCTAGATTTGAACCCAATAGAGAACTTGTGGCGAACATTGAGGAGCAAGATTCATTTGAGCGATTCCAAGAACATCAAAAAATTGAAAGCAATTTGCAAGGAAGAATGGGGCTAAATATTAAAGGAATGGTGCAGCGCACTAATGAAGAACTACAAGAAACGATTGATGGCGGTGAAAGCCAACAAAGGTTACGTAACTAAGTATTAATCACCAAAGATCGATTTGTACGAATACATTTTTCACCCCCGTAATATCAAATCTGTTTCATGCTCCTTAGCTTTGCATTAATATATATCTATTGTGTAAATTTAATGAAGATCAATGCGTTGGAAGTATATTAAAATTGAATTTTGAAGGTGTACGAATACTTATTTCACCCCACTGTAGGTATGTATATACTACGTATCAGTAAGAATTAGGAAAATTTTGGATTAATAAATTGAAAGTTATCAGGAATTTACTAGAATAATTTTAGTTTCTAAATTGATTTGAATTTTTAGGTTTCTTACAATATTGTGTACGAGAGGTCACTTTTTTGCCAGCTGTCATGCAGATAACCTTCTTATGAAATCTGTCACGCCTCCTTCTACCGAGACCTGATCGTTAAGCTGCGCCATCCATATGATGTTTCAATTTAAGCCATTACAGTGACAGTCAAGGGATCCAAAAGTGTAGCCCATATTATTTTTTCAGAGGATGCATAAAACAGGTATAGGTAAGGCGGGTAAATCAACAGCTAGGCCAAGAAAAACCAGAAAAATTGAACAGCGAGACATTACACACTGTGGGGAAATGACAGACGCTAGTTTGTTTATAGAGCGTCAACGGTTATGTTCCATATGGGCCGATACTTTAGCCCCCCTTTTTGCCTCGCGGCCCCAAAGATCCTTGAGCGTCGCTCGCAAAGAAGGATTACAATCAGCAGATTTCGTAGTCCGTTAATATAAATATAGGAGGGTGAGATAACCTTTAGAATAAAAATCTATGAACAGGCTCACTGTTCCCTCCGATTGCTTATGTCTATTTTCCCCAAATAGACGAAATTTCACTTTCTGCGTACGTAAACCAGAAGGGTGAATTGTAACAACGTTGAAAATTTATGCCTTAGGAGAGTGGCTTAAAGGTGGGGCCTATTCTCCCCTTCCTTCCCACAGGGGATAATCGACGTATATATAGTTCGATCTGGACAAAGGTAAAAGGAGAAGCGTAGTAGCAATCAGGAAAATCAGAGCAGTCCATGAATAAAACAGGGAATTTAGAGGACAGTGGAACCGAGCGATATTTTCCTTCTCGAGGCCGTTCCTCTGGCCGCTTAGAAGAGTAGATCATTGGGATCGTGACCCACTCGCCATACCATTCTCGTCCAGAGAAATGCTCTATCTCAGTTCTTCTGAATTAAAACAGAGATAACCCTCATCATTGAGGAATACCAACGTGAATTCCAATTTTAGAAAAGAACCACCTCTTGGTCAAGTCGCATCATCGAGATGCCTGCAAGTGTAACACAGGGATTGGAATATCCCGTAAAACACAATCCTCTAGCTTATATTTTAAAGTCAAGAAGCATCGCCACGCGCTACCCACCTACCTCGGGATAAGCATCAGCTGGTTTCCCCGAATCGACTCACCAAGCCTCTCCCTTCACCCAGAGAGACGATCAGCTGATTTCCAAGCCAGTCTCACGCCAGCGAGAAGGTTCTCGTATAACTCGCCTAGAATCATCGCATCGAAGAGGTTCTCGTCCAAAGTCATCCAACTCCAGACTCCCTCTTAGTTAAAGGTAAAAAGAATCTAAGTCTTATTCATGTTGTTTTAGTTACCATTCCGGGTGAAAGTGAATTTGGCGTCAACCATCGCGTATTACTCATTAGTAGTAGTATTTTTTCCTAGATCCTCTTATTATAGCATTAGTATATTTAAAGTTTTAATATTTCTTTTTTTTATGTAATAAAAAATATATATTTTGGCCGAGCTGTTTAATTAGATCCTCGAAACGCTGCAAATGGCAATAAATATATAATATTACCAATCCTCCCATGTTAAAGAATTAAAGCAAATTAAAGTAAATCACTCTAGGAAAAAAGTGGAACGGAGATACTCATGTACGGATAAAACGTACATACGTACTCGGCCGTATACCACCACACACACATTTCCTAGAAGGATCGTTTCAAAAAGGCTGCAGCAGTTTCTTAAAAGATTGGTGTGAATTTGGGCTTCAGTGTCTCCAAGTAAACTCTCTCACGTCGCCTGGAAGAAGAAAACTTTCACGCTTGCCCTCCAGGAGTCAAGCCATTGATCAGTTCGAAGAAGAATTGAAGTAAATAAAGAGTAATAAATCCACAGCCTTTCATTAATTATTGATGTTACTAAAAAAGGTCAGGTTATTTTTAAGCTTTATAACTAAAGGTTTATTTAAAATTAAGAAAATACTTTTCCACTAATTTTAAGGGCAGATTTCTGGAATTAATTTCCGCAGGAAGCTGAACCTGGTCCATTTTTAAATAAATCCTCGAAACGCTGCAAATGGCAATAGATATATAATATTACGAATCCTCCCTGGTTAAAGAATCAAAGCAAATTGAAGAATATTGAACCTTTTGAGTTTTGAGTTGGGAGATGAATAGTACATATTGAAATATCCATATTATATTTGAATTATAGGTTGTAGTTGCATGAGCATAATTTTGACTAGCTTTAATTCTGTTTCTTGTAAAAGGACACTTTTATATACTGTAGTCTTAAACTTTTTTCTGCTTACTTTTGCTAATTTATTTATCTCCTTATCACATTCATATCACAGTATAATATTTTCGAAATTAATCTATAAAAATGTCTCAGTATTCATAAAAAAGAAGAAAACCTCCCCACCTTCTTCGTTAGTACTCTTATTCCTCTTTATTCTTAATATGGTTGGGTAGAACTGTTAACTAAGGTCTGAATAAACCAGCCATTTTGAGGAAACGTGATCCTAGATTTCATATAAGGTTACTGATCAAAATTTCTTGATTAAAATTGTAAATGAAAAAAAAACCCATGAATATTTCAAGAAAGATTTGGAGATCAGCGCTAATTTTTGCCATCAAAATCAATTTTATACATTAAGGGAACTCTTTTTTTTATTGAGGTTTTAATATATTTTCTACTGCCAATGTTTCATGTTTAATCAAATAACCCAAACTATAGCAGGAGATTTTCATTCATGCTCCAATAGAAATAATTTTATCTTTTTAAAATCCACTTAATATAATTTATTAAGTTCCTCCTTCCATCCCCTACACTCGGAAGAGACATAATCTCTTAATTTTTTTGTGTCATTAGTAAATATTAGTCTAGTAGTTCCGTCTTAGCTAATCCATTGTTACCAGTATTCGAACCTCCCTTTCATTTCTTTGCCATTCTGGGGCTAGAACTACAACTCCAAGAGTTTGTAAATATATTTTTATACTTGAAATCTATTCTAACTTCCTGCCTCCCGTTGCTGACAATTCATTTTCTAGAAACAAAACCTATTTACTTTGCTTCTTTTCGTTATTTCGAGCAAAGTGAGTTTCGCATCCAAACTCTTTTAACTACTCCCTTCTACTTTTTCTTGCCAAATTGATTTCATCCAAATTTAATTTTTTCACTGATAAAATTGCTTTTATTAAATAAAATATTCCAAATATACGAATAAAGCTTTCGTCTCTTACTTTTGTTCAATATTCACATTTACACAATGTATCAAAGAGACGCAATCGCAAAATATAGGATGGGTGTAACACAACAATTCCATACAATTTCACGTCTCCATAGAATAAAAACAATAAATAGATTTGAATTGTTTTGAGGGTGTAAGAAAGTTAATGGGGGTCTTCTAGGAAATGGGATAGTCAAGATAAATTTGATGGATATGAAAACTAATTTCAATATTCAATCCCTCAACTTCAACCATTATCCTAAAAGGTGAGTTGAGTGTACATCAATACAAATAAAAATATCCCATCCATTTTCTACTCTATGCACAAATTAAGAACAAAGCACACATGAAGATTTGGCTAATTTGACATTCAACATGAAAAGCTAGGAAGTAAGAGAAATGTTTTCATTATACTCTCAGTAGTATTATTTGCCTCCAAAGTCTAATACAGAATGAAAGTGAGAAAGAATGTTAATTACATATTTTCACTTCTCTATATTTAATTTAGCCTTCGATTGGTAGAGTAGTTTTACCTGCAAAAGAAAAGGCAGAGGGTTTTACTATGGAATCCGAAGACGACCATTGATCATAAAGGAAATGAGGTTATTGCAGTCTTTTTCTGACGCCCTTAGAATATCAGAAGGAAAATCCGTAATAAAATGAGTCTTGGAAATATTATAATTGGAAGGGAGACAATTTAATGAGGGGTGATTAATCGAGTTTGATGGAAGGGTCAGATATTTCCAAGAAACTCCAGCCAATTGTGTAGTTTTAGAGAAGAGGAAAAAAGGGATGAACTTGAAAGGGATGACATCCAAAGGAAGTTCCTCCCTCTTTCCTAGAAGTTTATAACTTAAGGGGTTGGAAAGGTTTTAGAGTAATTACCTATCTCTTCTTTTAGGGAGGTAAGTCACATTCTTATCGTAGTTTAAACAATGAAATTCGGATAAAATACTCCAGTTTTAGTTTCCTGAGATAATTAAAGAACAACAAGGCCTTTTTAGTCATCAATTACAAATATTTATTTAGTAGAATAAAGATTGAACTCATTAATCATATGGTGCAAGCTCCGGTGGATATGGAGTAGTACCCTTTTCGATTGACCCTTTTTGCTAAAGATCTCCATTTAAATGTTGCATTTTTTTGAAAATATAAATTTAGGGTGAATCAAGATATTCACAAGTTGTAAACGTTATCCCCCCCCCCTAACTTGTTAAATCTTAAAATTGTCTAGGCTTTAGTTAAAAAAAAAGGTCTTAAAACATCTTAAATAAATATTTAATGTAATTTTTCTATGAACAACATTAATTTCTTGATGATCTTCGAGTATCACCCAAGTTTTTCCTCTCCAATACTTTCTACTTCACCATTCTCCTTTAAATATCTTTCACCCCTAAATTACTTTGTAATTCGTTAGAAATTTTCTCCTTTAATGTGATTAACTTAAAAGCTAATGTTCAAAGTCCCTGCGCATATCACTCGTTCCCTATCGCTTTGTAACATCATTTTATGTCCAATTTATCCCCCAAATTATGGACCTTATCTACAATATTAATTTAAAAGCTTAAGAAAATAGGAATCTTGCGATGAATATCTTCAATTGTGATAAGAGTGTGAGAAAAGGTAGTAATTACATATTGATTTTGGTGATAATTAGGAAGAAGCGACTGACGAGCTCGCCTCCATAAGAGGGGATTTTTCATTCATATTTGTCAGATTGTTTTTTCGATGATCCGTAAAGAATCTCCAAGAGAGTAGAGGTAATAGTTTTATTGAGTCCGTTTGTATGTGTATCAGTGCATGTATGCTCATTTATCAAGAAACTTTAAACCTTGAGAAAAAGGTTAGTTACTATATTTATTTGAATTGGCAATATCCGGTTTGATTGCATGAAGGAAAGCTGCGATGCATCATATGTTTCCGAAAGGGGGAATTTGAAGGAAGCCATTTGAGGTAAACAAACGCGCGTTCCTGTGTAGGTATATATATATATATATATATATATATATATATATATATATATATATATATATATATATATATTTACATGTATTCTGACCCCTTTCATATATATATATATTTTATTTATACTTTAATTTTCTATTTGTTACATAACGAGCCCTATGTATGTATTTTCGAATTCAGGTATATAGCAAGGACAATAATTAACCGCTGACTGCGTTCCACTGCTCGAGTTTCCATGCTAGTCCTACACTTGACTGAACTGCATTGGTCTCTTACATCCAGAAAATTGGTCTTTGTGGCTCACTTAAATTATATATGAGGGAGAGTAGTAATTATACAATTTTATCTGGTTGCCCCCTGCAATATGTACTACCCAAGTATTTTTCAGGATTGTATTCTTTATAATTTATCTCGCATTGTGGTTAATGTTATTATCCATTGGTTTTAATGGGCTTTTTATTGTTATTTGTAACCATTAGAGTTTCTCGGCACTATCAATTTTTATTAACTACTGAGTCATTTAATATAGACATTACCGAATTATGAGTATCGTATGACTTTAATGTATTGACTCAATGTATATTATGCAATATAAATTTTAGCTATTCTATATCCTTCTTAATTGTTTTATTATTGTTAATTCAAACACTTTCTATGTTTAAATGAATTATGAGTAATTTATATTTTAAATCCATTTTCACTTTGAATTTGAGACTAAATAAAAAGAACTCTATTATCACGCATTACTGATTTTAACATTTTAACGATAATAGCTGCATCAAAGCAGAGTTGATTGACCTAGATTCTGTGCTATATTATTTCTTTTCTTTTATAAATACGTAAATAAATATACTTTTGTTCTTTAGACTTTGTGTTCAAGTTATCTATTAATAACAACATATTACATTTCGGCAAACTAGATCCTGACAAACAAACATTATCCTGGACATTATTTTAAACACAAACTAAAACTTTCTTAAAAATGTTAAAGTCGCCGAACCGCTCGGAGACAGCGATCACCATTCTCTCTGATTTAAAATTGCTACAGGTTCAAACACAGACTCAAATCGTCTGTTGGTACCTAACTTTAACAAATAAAATTTTAAAGACTTTGAACGTGTGTTAAAGAACGTCCTTAGTTCTAGGACTAATAATATACAACACCGTCACTACAATGTGGAATGATTTCATAACAAAATTCAGAAACGCTGACCAAATATACTTCATAAGACATTATCAGCAAAACCTACAGTACAACCAAAGTGGTGGAACAACGAGATCAAGGATCTAATCAAAAGGACAAATCCGGCATATAAACGTTTTAGAGATACTTGCGGAGCACACCCAGACGAATTCATAGAACTAAGACGCGGTGTCAAAAAGCTAATTAGAAATTTAAAGAAGAATTACGAAATCAAACTTGCTAGAAATGAAACAGAAAATCCAAAGAAGTTCTACCAGTATGTAAACAACAGAAACACGGTAAAAGACTCAATTGGCTACGTAAAAACCAAAATGGAGACTTAATATATGACCCAGGGGCCATTGTCTAGATTTTAAACGATTTTTATGCTTCATTTTTTACAACGGAAAACATCGACACCATTTCCGAAATTGATGCACCAATAGATATCGAAGAAGAATCATTTATGACTAGTATTCAAGTAACAGAAGAAGACGTAATCAAACATATCGAAAATCACCAGGTCCGGATTTGATCCATCCTCGCCACTTGAAAGAGTTGAAAAAAACGATTACCAAACTACTCACCACAATTTTCAACAAATCACTCGAAGAAGGTGTCGTTCCAGAAGACTTAAAAGTGCAAACATTACTCCGCTCTTTAAAAGGGGTGACCGATAAAGCTCAAACAACTACAGGCTATAAGCCTGACATCTCTAATCGGAAAATTGCTCAAATCTATTATAAAAAGAAAATAGTCGAACATTTAGACAAAATGGGTATCATCCGCGAATCACAGCACGGTTTTACGAAAAACAAATCATGTTTAACAAATCTGTTCGATTTTTTTCAAACCATCATCGAAGAGTATGACACAAATAGAGAAGCATATGTAATTCTACTTAGATTTTCACAAAGCTTTCGATATGGTCCCCCACAAGCATCTACTTAAGAAGGTTGCCACTCATAGAATCGGTGGAAAAATATTGAAGTGGATCAAAGACTGACTCAACAGAAGCAAACAACGTACAGTTATAAATGGTCACCAATTAAGATGGCGAGACGTAACAAGTGGAGTGCCCCAGGGGTCCGTGCTGGGTCCATTGCTTTTTCTAATATATGTGAAAACTTAGCCTATTCTCAAAATTTACTGACAATACAAAGCTTGGTGGTAAATCAATAACACTTCCCGACCAACATAAAATCGAGAGAGACTTAGACAGCATTGTGGAATGGTCAGAAAATTGGCAGATGAAACTCAACATTAATAAATACGAGTGCCATGTAGTGATCATATAGGGATCCTACTCACTATCAATAGGAACCCTATACAAGTCCTAGCAGTAGTCAAGAAGAACTACAGACGAGCAGACTGGGCACGGTAAGCACACCTTCTCGAGGCCTACGATCCGCCCAACCTGGACGAGGCAATTCTTGAGGAGATTGACCAGGCACTCGATGACCTAAATAACCAAATAATCGACGCAGATAGGGCTTGAATTCCTCGTTCCTCATAGAGGACCATCTTGACCTACGAGTGGACCGAATATATGAAGGAACTATACCGTGAACTGAAGATAATGTATGAACACAACATTGTGAATGCATCAGTTCACTCGATGCAAAGAAGTAAAGAAATCAAAGAAGAATTGAACCAGTTGATCCTCGAACAACAAAACAGAAGATGGGAGGACGCGATCGAGAGCCTTGATCACAAGGCAACTTCCAAAGAATTTTGGAAAAAGATCCGAATTCTTAAAGGATCAACTGGAAAAAAGCATAAGATCGAGCTACGGAAAGAAAACGGAGACATCGAAGAAGAGGAAGAAAAAGTTGAAGAGATATTTCGAAGTTATTGGGAAAAGATCTTCAGTATAACTGAAGAAGAAAACGAAGACTATGACCTAGAGTTCAATAGCAACATCATCAACGAGCTTAACGAAGAAATAGAAAAGACTCACTCTCATCACCAGGTGAATAGACAGCGCGACGGAGACGCTGAGATTAAAGAAGAAGAACTACTCGGCGCGCTTCGCTCATTCCAACAAAAAGCCCCAGGACAATCGGGGCTTACAAAGCTTAACTTTGAAAAGGCACCAGCATGTGTCATCGAAGGAATGATAAGAATATTTAACGCCTGTCTCAATACGGGGTACTTTCCAGACGCTTATAAAACGGCAAAAATGATTTTCTTGCCTAAGCCCGGAAAGAACCCCAAGTTGAAGGCGAGCTACCAACCAATTTCACTGCTGGAATTTGGTGGGAAGCTCTTCGAGAAGATCCTCAACAAAAGACTGGTGTCTCACCTGGAGGAAAAATCGCTCTACAACCCACAACAATTCGTGTTTAGGAGTAAGAAAAGTACGGAAATGGCGATTAACGTCATTACGGAAAAGCTAGCCGAAGCAAAACGGGAAAAGAGTTACGTGAACATTGTTTGTCGGGATGTATCAAAGGCGTTCAATAAGGTGTGGCAACGGGGAATGCAGTACAAAATCTTACGACTGGGACTGAGTGAAAACTTAGAGAGAACTCTCTGTGACTATGTCATGGAGAGAGCGGCGTACATCAGTTTAGGGTGCACGGACGGGATAAAGTTTCCGCTCAATGCGGGCCTCCCGCAAGGGGGGTGCCTGTCTCCCATTCTCTACTTGATTTACACCGCAGATGTCCCAGTCCCTGTAACCCCCACTTGCCTCAACTTACAATTTGCCGATGATTGTACCCAGATAATCACTTGTCCATGGAGGAATACGCCTTTGCAAGCTCAAATGACAGCAGCAGAAATCAAAAACTTGAACACCTACGAGGCCCAGTGGAAAATCTGTACCAACCAGGATAAGTTCAAAGTAGTCCCCATAGGCAGGAAACTACTTGATGACGCCAGGGTGGGGGATAGAAGATATCCCTACACCAATGAATGCAATGTACTCTGCATGAAGATCACCTCAACCGGGTACACAAAGCACGCCCAAGAACATATCACCAAGGCCACTGCTGAAGTCAATACTCTGTATAGGTTCAGAAATCTTCGCCAAAACAACAAAAAGAAGATCTATACTACACTAGTAAGATCGACGTTGCTATACTCCGCTTCCGCCCTCTCTTGTGTCTCAAAGACACAGAAGAGGAGACTACAAGTGGTGCAGAATAAATGCGTGTACCTAATTACAGGTACACGCAGAATGGAAGGAAGAACCCAAGAAGAGCTGCACCGGGAGGCGGGGTTAACCCCCATTAACGTTGTTATCGAAGAACGAACAAGGAATATGCTGGAAGAGGTCAATCGTGTGTTGGACGAAGATATCGTACAAATGGTTGACAAAAACAGAAGAGCAGTATGTCACGCCAGATTTCCAAGCTCCGCTGGGATTTTAGCTGGCGGAGCAGAAATGCCGTTCTACGCCAGATGAGTTAATTTACCCCAGATCAAGACAAAAATGACGAAACATGAAATCAACCGATTTTGACAAAACTCACCGATATCGACAAATTAAACCAACTATGAAAAACTACCGAAGAAGAAAACCCACACAAGAAGACGAAAATCACCGAACGAGACTACAGGAAGAAACATTGTACACGAGATACACACACTACAAAATTACGAAAAAACAAAGATACTAAACCAAACACAGTAAGTTATTATTAACGACTTACCAAAGCAACAGCAAACACGCACAGCCTTACCAAATACATTAGCAATATGAAGACAAATGGCTTGAACGCCAAATTATATATATTATATATACATGTATATATATATATATATATATATATATATATATATATATATACATATATATATATATATATATATATATATATATATATATATATATATATATATATATATATATATATGTATAAGCAAACAATAAACAACAACGGAACTACAAAACATAAAAATTTGGAAGTGATAAGCCTGATCACCAGGCTCTAGCATCACTTTGCAACCTACCACACTTTTTTATCTTTTCACCACTGGTCTACTTTCCGCTGTCTATCATAACACCCTTTCTATGCCCTCACCTGCATATTCTCACATACATACCTGGATAAATACGAGGTACTACATATTGGAGAAAGAAACGAAGAATTTAACTATATAATGAAAGGCCTGCTACTGAAAAAGGTATTAGAAGATAATGATCTTGGTATTATAGTCTGCAACGATTTGAAAGTTGGAAGACAGTGTGCGGAGGAATGCAAGAAAGCAAACAGTGTGCTCGGTTTCATATATAGAAATTTTGCCTACAAATCGGAAAATATAGTAATTCCCCTGTACAAATCTTTGGTTCAATCTTATTTGGAGTACGCAGTTCAGTCTTGGAATCTATACTTGCGGAAAGATATAGAAATGTTGGAAAGGGTGCAACATCGTGCTACGAAAATGATACTTAGACTACGTCAAATTTTCAAGACTTTAGACTACGTCAAAAGTCCTACGAAGGCAGACTTAAAGCATTCAACCTGTAATCATTTGAGACGAGAAGGTTAAGAACAGAACTTATACAAGACTTTAAGATCCCAAACAATTTTGATAAACTAAAAATTGAAACCCTTTTCGAGTTGGACGCTTCCTCAAGAACCCAAAGCCATGAATACAAACTTAAGAAACAAAGATTTGAAACAGATATAACAAAGAATATTTTCTCAAATAAGGTGGTTTCCTCGTGAAACAAGTTGCCGGAGATAGTTTTTAAATCAACAACCATAAACACTTTTAAGAACCACTTAGATGCACACTTTAAGTGCATCGGCGTGGTTTGAAGGAGAGCTGGCCCAAAAGTGGACCACACGGTCTTTGCCGCCTCTGACACCTTATAATCTTATAAAAGGCTTACACACGTCAGCTCCAGGCAGGAGCCATGAGCACGTACAAACAAACGTACACGCTCAACAAAGGGCAAATTAGTACTCGGCCTGCTTAAAATTATGAAGGAGAATACAACCTGTCTTCTAATAACCACTGCTAGCCTCGAAAGTAGAGATCTAGGCACTATTTCGCGGTGGAGGAGCTGAGTCGAATACAGCAGTGTGAGAGTCTCCTCGTTCCTAGTTCATATTTCTTGATATTTAATTTTCTTGTCTTCGGGCTCTTCGGGTAAGGGAGGCCCCGAGAAAGAATTCTTCTGCGTCGCGTCCTCTTTGGCAAAATACTAATCTTACCCAGGCCAACGCTTAACTATATATACGGGCCCACCGAGGCGTCAGAATTGGATTTTACTTTATCTATACAGCGGCGCCGGGAGTGAATTTAGACCTTCATGCCATCTCGCGGAACATCTCGTTATTATCAAACGGAAGTTACCCCCAAAAGAAGACGATCGAGGGTTCATCCTCTCCTACCCGTCTCTCTTTCTATCTCTGATCTCCATTTCCCTCATCTTTGACATTGACATTGATCAGTTTTTTTTCTGCTTCTTGCCGTTAATTTATCATACATTTTCGCGGTTTTCTCCCGGTGTTAGGAATTATGTAGAGAAATTTGTTCTGTATTCTACGGAGTTCAAGTTTGATTTTATCTTTCTCTCAGTGTTGATTGGGATTGGAGTATATTTTATTTTATTTCTGCATAGGTTACCCTCTTAGGTTGTCTAGTAGGTTAAGCATTGGTATTGCTTTGCATTTTATTTCTGCTGTGATTTTTTACCCTCTACATAGATATTATTTTCAATTATAAGACTTTGTTCGCTCTGTATGGTATCTGTATCTGTATCTGGTACCTCATTATATCAAAGTGGAACTATCAGATATTTTATTTGTTTGATTTCTATTGCCGACATCCATGCTTGAGAGTATTTGTTCCTATATGAGTAGAAGACTAGCTGATTTATATCGGCCGTGAATTGAACGTTTAATCAATCAGACATTCTTGTTTTCGGCGGTGCTCTTAATATAAAATTTACAGCTTGAAAATGACAGATTCACGCTCAGGGAGCCCAGCTTACCATTCGAATTTGAGTTTATTATGTCCATTTAATACCACGCATTCTTTTCTGTATGTGATGTAATCGCAAAGAATTCTCTTCAGAGATTTAAGATCTCATATTGCATGCATTTGATCCTGACTTTGTCAACGACTTTCTCTACATCCCTCAGTACCAGAGCGATGTATTTTCCTTCCACCTTTGCCTTGGCTATCTTATCAGTTCTAATGTCAAATGCCATCGTGGTCTCTCTTCTTTCCCGCAATCCGAACCTGTAATCATTAAGCAGCGTATTTTATTCAAGATTTTCTTTGTCTTTGTTTTTGTATCTTTTCGAAAACTCTGCATATAATTCTCAATGTCAATATAGGCCTGTACCTCTTGGAGTAACATGGTGTTTACGTGGTTTCGGGACGAATATCATCTTTGCCAATGTGTAATCATCAGGGAGGTATGCGGAGTTTAGGCGGGCAGTGTAGAAGTTCTTTATTGCTCTACGATGTTCTCTGGTGCTTTAGTAAAGTTCATTCTTGTTATTCCCTTGTGGCCGTGTACTTTCAGTTTGAATAAATGGAACGGGCTATTTTTTCTTCTGTTGTTGTAGTCAGTCCTAATCACAGAATTTCTTTACTTTATCGCGTTACCGATGGTGTTGGGGGATATCTTAACTATTATCGTTAATTAAATGGGTATGGATATACGCCGGAAAATGTGTTTCAATTCTTTTTCAAATATTCCTCCAGATTTGGGTTAGCAATATCCTTTCGTAAAAAGTTCGTTTCTTTTTTATAACTTACTCAATTAACTTTTCTATAGTCATTTATCTTCTTGCTAGCACTTGTATCGCGTATTGATTCATGGTCAACAGTTTTCCAAATGGTTACTGCATGCAAACCAAAGTTTACTGGTTGCATGCAGATATTTAATGGCATGTTGTGGCGGCTTAAAATGATATCTTAAAAAAATAAATTTCCATGGCATTTCAAGATTATCTTCTTAGATGTTTCTTTTGCGCGATAGTCGCTTGCATTGCAACTATCGTTAAGATATCCCAAATATATCGTAGGTACACTGAAACTAAAGATTGACAATGAATTGTGGGTGCGGAGGTAATTTCTTTTAGGCGCTTGGCGCCCTCTGTCAATTATTATACCGTTATATCTTCAATTCTATCTAAATTATTAGGGTAAAATATGCTTAGCTTACAATGTTCATCTCGGTCTCTTTGAGGCATCTTTTTATTGTTCTAGCCTCTCCTTCATATGGCACACCTAAACGGTTGGCATTTATAGTGGTGTAATTAAAGAGCTTCATGTGTCTTTTTTTCTGGATTTATTACGTCTTCTGTGAAATGGATTATGTCTGGCTTGGTTTCTGTAATTAACTTTCCGATCCAGCACTGCGTATTTACTTGCAGTAAACTGATTTTTATTTTTTATCCAGTTTAAATTGCTTAATTAAGTTTAAGTCCCCAGTTTTCACTTCAGTTGAGACGCGAGGATAATTTCTTGTCTTTGGTATTATTCCTAAACTTCTTATTTTCCAATTCATGCGATGTACGCCAGTGTAGCAAAAGCCACAGTCAAACAGATGAACTAAGAATAGCCCAGATAACTTAACCTTAATTATAAACGTGTATTCTCTACTCCCAAGACATATCTGAAAGCCAGGTACAGTCGCGACAACCTTTAACTAGATGTTTGAGAAGAAATGTTGAGTTTAATTAGTTCAAAGCACGAAGGCTTCTAGGGGAACCGCATTTTCTTTAGCCCGTTCTTCATAAGCATTTTCTCTATGTTGTATTGAAGTTACCTGGCTTTCAGCTATTCATTATCGTGGGAGTAGAGAATGCACGTCCATAATTCGGTTGAAATTCCCTGTAGTACTCTCCGAGCTTATTGTGCTTCTTATATTTTTATGAGAGTGCCTTCTGCTGCTCCTGTGTACTTCGCGTTTCTTTATCTTTTTTTTTCTTTGATATTTTTTTCCTTTCTTTTTATTATTTATTTTTTGGGGCGGGCATGCCATATTCCTTGGGGTCCATTGCAGTTGATAAACATTTGTTCTTTTCTTACATTTTTTTCATTCCTCGTCTATTTAGCCGCATTCCAAACATACTTGAATTTGGGGGGGGGGGGAGTATTTTATTGTGAGGTTGTCTTCTATCTTTTGATCATATGATCATTTTATATGCTTCTCGCATTCCATGTAGTCCCGGAGGTATACTCATGTCAAACGTGATTTTAGTGGCCATCTCTGCGCTCGCACACACGATATTAAATACATGTCTATGGTCTCCAAATTTAATCACTGCACTGATTTTCTTCCTTCGATAAGGATAATGAGAGGGATAAAAACAGCTCAAAGGACTTTCTCCCGATCCTCCTTCACCCCACCCTAACGCTTGTCGAGGTTGGTAGGGCAGGAGAACGCCAGGAACGGGAGCAAACTCCATTGTAGTCTTGTAAATCTTTTCCATCAGAGCCTCACCGTACTAAGAGCGTAAGGGTTACGGAAGGTGAGAATGAGAGATAGGGTGCTAATAAAAGATCAGGATAGAATAGCTACAATTAAAATAGGATGAAAATATATGACATAGTCACTCAATAGAACTACAGCTTAACATGAGACCAGAACCACGGTGTGTATCTTCTGCTATCTTTTTTCCATTGATCTTTAACTGTACCTGTCTCTCATATCTTCTATACATAGGCTGAGTTTGATTTGAAAGAATGTTAGATTTAAGAGTTGAATTAGGTTGCTAGTTGAACTAGTCGAAAGGGTTGCTAGGTTGCATAGAGGTTAAGCAATTTATTCTCTGTCCATTTGGGTAAATATTTGAGTGAGAATTAATTAGTAAGAGTAAGGTTTTAGGTTTATGTTTTGTGTTGTTGTTTACTAAGTATTTGTTTTGGCATTTAAACCGTTTTTAACATTTGTAAATTAATACTGTTTGTTATGTTGTCTTGTATACTTTTTTTGTTTGCTTACATTTTTCGGGTAATTTCTTTTAATGGTGGCACTGAATATATTAACCTTTTCCTTGAAAAGTTTTATTCAAATGTTTTCGCCTTTTTATACAAGTTGTTTATCTCTTTCTCAGTCTAACTTGCGTTTATACTGAATTTCTTTTCTGTGTTAGTCCGTTTCTGATTTATTTCATTCGTAGTTGTTAGTTTGATATTGTCGTTAATTTTGGGGTTGATCTGATTTTCTAGTCAGTTTATATTTCAATTGAATTTACAATTTTGTGTTCAACCTGTTTATCATACGGTACATGTTTCATGTAGCAGTTTTTTGATAGTAAAAATTCTAATACTTTGCATTCGTTGTTGTATCTTTATCTTTCTTCTTGTGTGTATATATTCAAGATTTTGTTTATGTATACGAAATATATACTAAAATTGTTCTGATTGGTAATTATTTCCTATACTTTTTGTAATTATTTATTGATGTTTTTTCTTTTTCTGTTATTCAAAAGTGTATGGATCCATTCCTAAAGTGACAGATCTCTCCAAGTGATTCAGGTACTTCGAATTGTATATTGAAGCATATCTCATTTCTAGGTGTTGGTATTTCCACAGTATAGACCGAGTATAATGCAAGATTAAACATCTACCTTGCGGTAGGCCGGCCTCTAGTTTAAATTTGCATCTCTGATGGTTGTCCAAATCTATGTAAGCGAGTCTTCAACTTGCATAGTTACACACAATCTGTTTAATTTAGTTGTTATTTCCCAATCTGAGTATTTTATATGCTCACCATTCTCGTTAGAATTTTGAAAATTTTTCATGAAGCCACAAATCCCCATCTATTTAGCTCAACTTTGGCGAAATACGAATTACCTGGTGTGTAAACGGTTGATTACCTTTACTTAAAGATTTTTGATGAATCCAGCAGGGATGTACTTATGTATTTTTTCACCTGCGTAGGTGATTTTCGCTTATTTGGCACAGAGATCATTTTGGTCACCTTAAATTCATCCGAGAAGTACCATACCACATATTCAGGCTTGCATTAAATTCGTTTTAAAGCCCCTTAAGGATGCTAGTTTGGGCCTCTAAATAGTTATATTTGTTGACACTGAATCATTTCTCTAAATTTACCTTTCTAAGCGCCATGGATTGTTACCACTTCATGTACTTTTAGCTATGCCCGTTTTTTTCTAGCTCCTGTTACACTTTAAAAGAAGAATGTTCGCTGATCCATCGTTCAATCTTTTGACATACTACGCTCCTATTGCTAATTATTTGTTTGAGCCCTCTTGATTGCAAATCCATCGGATGTAATTGCTAGTCCTAGGATCTTTTCTTCTGTAGTGCACCTGTACTCCTCGCCGTCTACACAAATAACTAACAACTTTATGCGATACTTCTATATTATAATGAATTGTTTTTTGTCGGTGCTTATCTTCCACACTTTTCTTGTTCGTTTAAATTTATTACTTCTACGGCCGTCATTCTGGCCTGTATTTGTGCGCTTCTGAAAGCACAAAGAATTCATTTTGTTGCATCATCGGAGAAATGCAAGTTTAGGCAGATCCTGTTGCTCCGGGGATGAATATCGGAATAGCCAACTGAGTATAACGTCGGGCTTAGGCAGCCCTCTAGGGATGGCCAGAATATAGTTCAATTTTTTGGTGTGTTTAGAAAAGTGTACCGTTCGTTAACGTAGTCGTACATGACCCGATCGATTTTGTGGTCTATTCTAATGATAATGCATTGTATATATCTTTGCCGTAATCTGCTGAAATGCCTAGGATACGTCTTTGCATAATATATATATATATATATATATATATATATATATATATATATATATATATGAATATGTACCACGGAAGGAAACTGAATAAAAAGCGGATTGGAGTTAGTACTTCCGTCTATTCGACATTTTCAAACTCAATGGTAAGAAAAATAAGACACCCAGTATTTATACAAAGCACGTTTCCCTGGGATGAGGTCAACATTCAAATGCTATCAGAATTGAGTTTGAAAATGTCGAATAGACGAAAGTACTAACTCCAATCCGCTTTTTATTCAGTTTCCTTCCGTGGTATATATTCATATTTATAGTTATCACGCACTAACTTTCGTGATATTTCCCATATATATATATATATATATATATATATATATATATATATATATATATTGGTGATTCTCCTGAAAACAAAGTATTTTTTCAAATACCTTTCCGATGAAGTCTGGAAAAGGAAATTGGCCGGTATCTTTCGACTTGAGATTGTGTTATCCAGGTTTCGGAATGAATGTCATTTTTATATCTTTTTAGTTGCGTGTGAGTCTAATCGTGAGCGATTCAAAATCTACCTATTTCATTCAGTCGGCCAGGCCCCGTTTTTCCTTTTGTTTTTGTAATAAGATTGTAACTATTCGGCCAATTCTCACGAAATATGAAACCCTTATGTTGTTTTTCATTCTCTTTCTAATGGTATAATTACCAAAGTCCTCCCAATGATAGCCTGGAAATTATTTTGTTTTGACAATAACATCATAACTATTCGTCCGAATCTCACGAAATTTAAAACACTTAAGTTCTTTTCATTCTCTTTCGAATGAGAAAAAAGTCAAAGCACTCCCAAGGTTACCCGGGAAATTATTTTTTGGGGGCCATAACTTTCTAACTATTCTGCCCATTCTAAAAAAATTTGAAACCCTTATGTTGTTTTACATTCTCTTTCGAATGTTATAATTGCTAAGCTTGTCCAAAGGTTAGTCCAGTAATTATTGAAAGTTTTAAAGGTCATAAAGTCATAAATCAGAATAAGTGAGAGCACGCGACATTTTGGTCAGCAAACCTTGTTTTATTTCGCCCGGGTAATATTCTGTATATGAGAAGGCATTAAACACATTCATTAGTTACTCTTATATATTGTTTGAGGCTTTAATGTAGTTCTACCTACTAAAGCATAACTGGTGATGATTGTTGAATCAATTATATCGTTGGTGTCTCTTTCCTCTTCGATGTAGTGATGGGGCATTGTCTTTCAATTTGATGATCACCTCTTCTCAGTGTTCTGTGAATATCCTTTCGATTTCACATTCATCTACAATTTTATTTCTTCTACGGTCTTTTATCTTTATTTTTCCTTGTTTAGGGTGGTCCCATTCGTTTTACTTTCTTCTAAAATTCACTGAGTCCTATGTCCTTGTCGCTATTTTGACTAGCTTCGTTAGCCTTAATCAATCTCTTCGAGCGTTGTGTCCTCTTGGTGTTACAACACTATTTAGGATGTTTGAAGATAAGTGAGTAGGATAAAGTTTGATTTGCAATCCACTGATCTTTCTGTTTGAGATATTAAGGGAGACCCAATAACGCCGAGTCTCAGAAAAGTAAATTTATTAATCTTTAACCGCTACTAATAAAAGCAAAAAAAAATATTATAATAATAATGGAATAAAAAGGTTATTGAGCAAGTAATTAAATACGTTATTAAATAAGTACTAATTTTATTAAATATAAAATTTAAAGAGGGTATGAAATATTGGGGTAATGAAAAGTTACAATGGAATGGTGTGCAAGTAGAAATTTTGGACAAAGGGAGATTTTGACCTATGCTTATCAGGAAAATCTAAAAAGATTAAAGAGAATAATGATTTGTAAGTATTTACAAAAGTATACAACAATCCCTTATAGTGGGACCACTGCAATTGCAAAAAGGAAGTTATCAGTTTACCTACAATTCGTTAATTCTTGTCGTTGTTATTATTAATTTGGAGAAAAATTAATTTACGAACCTGCATCGAGGATAGTTTTACGCACTATGAATGCTATGTTTACGTGGGCTCTCGGCTAGGAGAGGCGCCTGGTGAATATCTTTGAAATGAGCATAGGGGCTATTGGCTAATAGACATTATGTGATATGACCTCTATTAAGTATTGTCTATCGATTTCGATTAAGACGATCATATCATCCAGCTGGTAGGAATGGGAAAGTAGCAATTAATGACATCTATTTGTGGGTTCGCAGATGGCTGCACGGCCCAATCTGTGCGCGGAAAGTTTCTTGACTGTGGGGGCAGGTAATAATGGAGACATCCGCGGGAAGTCTACTAGCTCGTGTCCCTTTGGTCTGCCTCTCCTAAATGTCTGCAGCAGCCCTCTTGGTCTCAAACAGCTTGGCGTCTTTGTGTACATCAGAGTGCCTATGACCGGTCCACTTTAGACTCCTCACAGGAATCAGGGTTGATGTCAAACGCTTTTAAGAATGCTTTCAGAGTGTCTTTGCAGCTTTTCTTCTGATCCCCCATGAGACCTCTTCCCTTATTCTAGCTCGCCATAGAGTCTCTTGGAAAGCCGGTGTCCCGGCATGTGAACAACTTGTCCGACCCAGCGTAGCTTGGACTGCATCAGGATAGTGAAGTTGATGTGAAGGGTAGCTTGCGTGAGCACCTCTGTGTCAGGAATCCTGCAATGCTATCCTATATTCATCAGCTTATAGAGGCTTGTGTAACCTGTTTATCGAAGGTTGTGAGATAACCGTAATTTACCACTTTATTAAGGGAACGACTAGTTCCAGTTTTGAGGCAAAGGGTGGCTTTACGGCTAATTATTTATCTGGCTCCAAAGATAATTGTTTTTAACGGTGTTCTTCTTGGCTGGGCTTGTTGAAGGCTCAATGCAAAGATGGACTAACAAAATAAACTCTTTATTCTAATAAAGGAATCTTATGATTGCAATCGGCGAGAGAGATGGAGTGCATTAAGCGAGAGGCTAGTAGTCTAGGTATTATTAGGCCCTAGTAGGAGTTAAGGAAGTGAGAGAAACAAGTCTCGGCGGATTTAATCGGGAGCGTGAACGCGGACGCTTTCGTTATTTTTCTCTCTGATACTTTCTGATTAGCTACCTTTTTACTGACTGTTTTCTTTCTATTTATATTTGCGCTCTCAATCTAGAAGGCATGGCTTATACATGGGACGGCTACCGTCGGACAGCTTACCTCCGTTTCTTATCCTATCCCTAATCTCTGGACGGGGCTAAGAAGTCTGTTACAATGTGTGTATCTTACATGTTAAGCCTTTATTTGTCTTTTGATTTGACTTTCGCTCGCCATCAGTTAGGGTCAGCAGCTGTGTTTACTCGGGCTCTTCCTAAATAAATATGAGTCTTTGATTACTCTATCTCGAGACACAGCTTTATTAAATACAGGCGTTCAACCATTTCTTTGCTCGTTTTTTGTCTCTCCCGCTTCTTGCTACATATTTATATTTATAAAACCCATTTTATTTCTAATACACAATTGGATTTATACATTTAATAGGGCATGCTTGAATCTAATAGAACCAATTTGCGTGTATTTGTGGAGGTATCTTTCTGGCCTATTGAATCCAATAATTTGGGGGTGCCAGAAGCCTACCTATGTGTAATCCGACCCCTACAAGTACTCCCACGCCAGCGACGAAGTTTATCATAAGATTGTATGAAACTACATAGGGCAGATATACATGTGAAATTGTTCCTGGCACTCCTAATATCGGCAGTGTCAATAATAACGCACAGGGCGTCGAGATTCCCCTAAATAAATACCTGTGTCAAATTGGTCTATTTATGCCAAGTCCTGCCATATCGTATATCAGTAATTAATTGATACCTAATACATTTTATATATGATCATTCGCAGCTGGCATATCTCGCGTTTGGTTTCTGCATACATAAGACTTACACCTACCAAATACATAGTAATGCATGTACTAAGCTATATAAGCAATGAGGTGTGAATATATTTATACCTTTTCCTCTCTCTTTACAATATTTCTCTATAATACGCCAACAGATAATTAAAAATATATACACGACGGATTTCTAGCAAACGTGACTCGTCTAACGGAGCGTGTGAACACGTTCGTCTCGCCGTTTCTCTCTCCGGTGTCTGTAGACGTGTCCGTGTGAATTCACCTGTCTTCATCCTCTTGCATGTTCTGTACTCTTCGAGGCAAAGTGCTCCTGTTCCTACTTCTTTCTTCCACCTTCTTACGTTTTAAACTGTCTATTGAGACAGTGTTCCACCTTCCATCGGGGAATTCTAAAATCCAAACTTTATTCCCACGTTCGATAACCGGGAAAGGGCTAGCATAGGGCGTTTCAAGTGGTTTTCTTACGCTGTCTATTCGGACCCACACATGAGTTGCTTCGCAGAAATCGTGGGACACGAAAGGCTTGGGCACCGAATACAAGTGTCCTAAAGATGATTGCGCGAAGTCTATTTGTGCTATCATAGATGCCAGTTTTTTTATGAATTTTTGGTCGTTCTTCGATGAAGATGATGCCACTAAAGGTTTTGGGCATAAGAGTATGGCTCCCGTGACTGCCGTAAACGGTGAGAATCCTCAATCATTTGGTAAGGAGCAAATTCCTAAGAGGACAATTGGGAGTGCCACCAGAAACCTTATTTAAGGGCCATTATTGAGCACGTAAGAGTCTTGTGTGCCCTTTCCACCAACTCCTTCATGGATGGTCCGTATGTCGTGGTACGAAGACGATGGAATCCAACGAGGGTAGAAAGCTCTTTGAATAGTTCTGATTCGAATTGAGCACCTCTGTCAGGTACCACATAATGTCGAATTCCAAATTGAGAAATCAACCTGTCCAGGAAAGCTAACACAACCGTTGCGGCACTTATGTCCGCGATCAGTAGCGTTTCAATCCATCTTGTTGCTCGTTCCATGCATAATAACAAGTACCATTTATACGAGGGATAGGAGTGTCCAGGCAGTGTACACGGTGGGAGTGGTCTAACTATATCGATGTGTACAGTTTCCAATCTCGAGGAAGGAATACGATATCGGAGGATCAGTGATTTTGTGTGGCGATTCACTTTAGAAGACTGACAAGGGAGGCACTCTTTCGTTTAGGAGCGGATATCCTTGTCCATGTTTGGCCAGAAATACCTTGATTTGATGAGCCGAAATGAAGTCTTAATTCCAGGGTGCGACAAATTGTGCAATTAACTGAAAATTACACTCCTGTATGCTAAGGGGAAAACGGTCGTGCATATCCAGATGTTACTTCGCACCAAAGCTGAGGATTCCCGAAAACAAGGTAAGGTTTCAGATGCGAATGAAATTTCTTAGTCTCTAGATCATTTTCCTGCGCTGCCGCCAAAGCTCGGAGGTCAAGAGAGTCAATTTGGACCGAATTGACGTTCCTTGAGAGGCAGTCAGCAACTACGTTATCCTGACCACGCACTGTATGCCTATCACTAATGTATTCCCGAATGGCTGTCCAATGCCGTTGTTTTCTATTTGTTTTGGCATTCATTAGCGATGTAAAAGATAAAACTAAAGGCTTGTGATCAGTGCACAAGGTGACGTAGCGACCTTCAATTAGGTGCATGAAATGAATGATAGCAAAATACGCCACTAGGAGCTCTCTGTCATAGGTGGAGTATGAGTGCTACGTACGGCTTAGCTTGCACGAAAATAAGGCTACTGGTTTTGCAGATCCGGCAACCATCTGGTGTAGGGCAGCACCTGCCGCGTACTGGGAACAATCTGTCCCCATCTTATATGTTGAATCATTGAGCAGCGGGTGACAGACTTTCACGGAGTCGATTAAGGCTGACTTTCTACTCTCAAATGCTCGACTTGCCTCTTCGTTCCACACGAGCTCTCGAGCCTTTTGTTGTAGGCGAACAAGCTCAGTCAGCGGGGCTGCAAGGTTGAGGATCATCCTGCGGTAGTATCCTACCATCCTCAAATATCTTCGAAGCTCCTTGTAGTCCTTTGGTAGCGGCATCTTTCCAATCTCTTGTATCTTCTTCGCCGGTGGGCATATACGTTCTACCGAGACGTGGTGTCCTAAAAAGTTTATTTCTGAGGCATATTGTGTAGAATTGGTTCAGCTTTCCAGCGTGAGGTTCCCTCACTTCCCACGTTTTGCAGGCGTAGACTAGTGTGGGGAGTACTACTTCCTTGTAGACCTTCATCTTGTTTTAAGACTAATGTCTCTTCTATTCCCACCAAAGGTTGCACTGCCTCTCGCAATCCTGACGTTCACTTCGTCGTCGATGGTGACATTTCGTGACAATCTACTGCCGGGATAAGTGAACCGGTCCACTACATCGAGTCTCTGATCAATGACTGATGTTGGGCTCAATGTAGGCTTTTTCAGGGGGCTGGCTGGTGCATAACTTCAGTTTCCCTCATGTTGACGGCAAGGCCAAAGTTACTGCAGGCAGTGGAGAGCTAGTGGACGCTGAGCTGCGTGTGAGCTTCCGATCCAGCGTTGAGAGCACAATCATCAGAAAAAAGTCTCTGACGATGTCTGTCGTGACTTTGGATTTCAGGGAAGCCTCCTGAGTTTAAATAGTCTGCCATCTGTTCAGTACTTGAAGCCGATGCCGACATCGCCATCTCTGAAGGCATCAGTGAGCATCGCATTAAACATGAAGGTAAAAAGTGTAGGAGCCAGGACGCAGCCTTGCTTGACGCCGTTAGATACTGGAAATGGAGTAGATCTCTCGCCGTTGGCCTGGAATCTAGTTTGCATGCCATCATAAGGATGTTAAACTAGAGAGATAAATTTCCGAGGTCATCCGTACTTGGCCATGATCTTCCATATTTCTTCTCGATTCACAGTGACGTAAGCCTTGGTGAGATCGACATAGGTGGAGAACAGGTCATCATTGTGATCCTGACATTTCTCTTGCAGCTGCCTCAAAGCAAACACCATGTTAATAATCCCGGGCTCCTTCTGGAATCCACATTGGCTCTCAGGCACAGGTCCCTGGTCAAGGTATGCTGTGAAGCGGTTAAGCAGGATCCTGGCAAATAACTTCCCTGCGACAGAGAACAAAGAAATATCTTGATGGTTATCATAGGCTTGCCGGTTTCCCTTCCGCTTAAATAATTGAATGATGGAGGCATCTTTGAAATCTTAGGGGATCGTCTCCCTATTTAACATGAGTGAGAATAGCTGACAGAGCTTTTCAGTCAGTGCAATGGCGCATCCTTGTAGATTTCTGCTGGAATGGAGTCTAAGCCGGGAGCCTTGCCCTTGGAGAGCAGACTGATTTCCTTCTGGGTCTCAAGCATAGGTGGTGGATCATCGAGTGCTTCGTTGATCGGGACTTGGGGGAGACGGTTGTTGTGTGAACGTCTTCGATTGCCCCAACGATCAATTCCATTCTCAAAGCTCTTGATCGGCATTCTTATCATACGTTTCCTGATTCATCGTTCTTCTTTTATTTAGTGCTCTTTAATTAGTGTTGTTGCGTTGTGATCTTAGTGCTTTTTAATTAATTTCCTTGTGTGAAATATAATTACAGCATTGTATTTAATGCTTTTCAATTAGTTAGTGCTGTGCTCCGCATTCACCGGCAGTCTCGCTTGCAAGTACGAAATTTTATTTTTAACTCATTGCTCATTTCGGATTCAATTAGGTTTTGCATTATTCTATGTATGGCATTTTGCTTGTTTATTTTGTCACACCCACATGTTTATCGGCCTTTATTTTTACTTGCGTTAATATAAATTCGCTTTTTTTCCTTTTTCTTCTTTATAGTGCATTTGTGAATCGCTATCTATTTTAATTTATATATAGCCATTTATTTCTATTGCTTAAATATTAACTTGCATTTTCCTTTTCACTCCAATGATTCAATTGTTGCCATGTACTGCTCTTTGTCTTCCTTCCTTATTTGACTCGCAACGTCTTGGCTAACCCTCATCCACTCCCACGCACGAATCGTGTCGGCAAACCCGCCCCCACACCCACGCCTAGCCTAGGCGAACCCTCCTCCACTTTGTATGAGTCAAGTTAGGGTTAAGTTTTCCCGTCTGCTACGTTCTTCATAATTCTAGCCTTTGCTCCCTCCTTCCTCCCCCACCATGTATGATAGGGACTCACTCCTTTCACTCAACTCTTTAAACTATCGTCTTTCGCCAGCTACAAACGCAAAGATAAAGGGGGTTGGTATCTCCCGAACTCGCCCGACTAGGAGGGGGCTGAGACTTTCGGCGTCCCTTAGGAACCTCTTTCGCCTTACTATTCTTGCTTTAACCAACACCTCCAAATCTCCCCCTACCTCCTCTGCTTATCATCAGGCGCTGACCAATAGGTCGAAGTATGTTCATGACCTCGTTGTTCGTACTGAGGTTGCCTTCCTTGGCCTTACGGAAACATGGTTCGAGTCTGATTCTGGTTCATGCACTGCCCTTGCAACCCCTCCTAGTCATTCTTTCCTGCATGTTCCTCGAAACCACAGTAGAGGGAGAGTTGCGCTGATTTCCACTCATTCTTTTCCCAGAATCTTCTCCCTTCCCCCCTCTAGCCTCATTTGAGGCTCTCATTGCTGTCTCGCGTGCTGTGCACCCTCTGACTATTGTGGCCCTTTATAGCCCTCCCATCTCCTCTCCGGCATTATTTCTCAAGGAGTTCAGCAACTTACTCTCCGATCTATCATCTTCGGGTTCTTTCCTTATTTTCGGTGACTTCAATCCTCCTAGCCACAATGAGAACCTTCGTGCATTCATTAACATCATCAACCTCTTCTCTCTTACGCAACATGTGTCATCCCCAACACATATACATGGTAATATCCTTGACTTAGTCATCTAGAACCTCTATATCTCTAATCTAACAGTAACTAACCTTTCTAATACGATTTCCGACGACGTCTTGGTCAATTTTAAATTCTATATTCCCTACCATCTATTTCTTCAATCGTCCGGAGATCCTACTCCTTGCCGGCATCTATCGTCAATTGATACTACTTCTATCTTTAACGACGTTATTTCTGCCCTACCTCCTATTGATGCTACTGCTTCACCTGACCAAAGCTTAAACTCTCTGCCCCAAACATTACTCGCCTGCCTTAACGCGCACGCCCCCCTTATCAACCTTTTCTTCAAACCGCCATCAGGGCTACCCTAGGTTCACCATGGAACTCCTTCGTTCAAGGAGGTCCTTACGTGATCATAAACGAGACCTTCGTAAAGCACGCTCCCATGGGCAGGACACGACCTCCCTTTCACTTGCGTCACTCGGGCGTTTTCTGAAAAAGTAACCTCCCTGATCTTACGCTGTAACAAATCTGGATCCCCTAATGACGTCTTTCTACCTAAACTCTTTCACCAAATTTTCCCTGCTGTTATTCCAATGATTCTTAATCTCATTAACACTTCACTTGCCACAGGGGATGGTTCCCTCTTCCTTCAAACATGACTTAATTCGTCCTATCCTAAAAAAAACACACCTCAACCCCATTGAACCATTTAGCTATCGCCCTATCTGACAGCTTCCATTCTTCTCTAATCTCCCCTAGATAGTAGTTTTCTCTCGCCTTAATGACCGTATTATAACTGCAATATCGATATAATGTACCAGTCGGGGTTCAAAGCGAAACACTCTGCTGAAACCACTCTTCTCACTGTTCCAGACAAATTACGTTGACCAGCTGATAGGGGTTGTACGTCAATTATAGTCCTCCTAGACCTCTCCTCTGGTATCGAAAAAATCAATCACACTGTCGTCCTTCATCGTCGTCAAACTTTCCTTGGTCTCTCGGGCACTGAACTTGATTGGTTTCGTCAATACCTCTCCTCCCAGCCCACGCCCATTCATTTTAAGATGGCCCAGGGCTCAGTCCTTGACCCCCTTCTCTTTCGCTCCCTTGGCTCCCTTCTTTGCCTTTTGAGCCTGGCCTTCCACCTCTATGCTGATGACACTCAGATATACCTTTCCTCATCACTTGTGTCATTTTCTCAATCAATTACCAAGCTCCTTTCAGCCTACACCTCCATAAACGAATATCTGTCTGCCAACTTTCTCAAACTTAACCACGATAAAACTGAAGTTCTCCTTGTTGGTACCGCTTCGATGGTGGAGAAATCCAAAGCTCTTTTTCCCTCCCTCAACCTTGGGAAAACCAATGTCGCCTTCTCTGTTACCGTCAGTAATCTTGGTATTATTTTCGACGAGCAACTCTCGTTTAATTAAATCGCACATCTATCGTATCTGTAAGTCTTCCTTCGGTTTCCTCCGAAACTTCTCAAGTGTTTGATCCCATTTGATTGACGAAGCCTTGAGACTGCTATTTATGCCTTCGTCACCTCACGCTTAGACCTTTGCAATTTTCTTGTAGTGAATCTCCCTTCTTCGTCACTTCGCCCTCTATAGCTAGTTCAAAACTATGCTGCCTGGCTCCTCCTTCGTCGCCCCCGTTTCTCTCCTTCGATGCTTCTGTTACCGGAACTACACTGGTTACCTATTCGCTTCCGTATCCACTATAAAATTATTCTCATCACCTAGAAGACTCTAAACCTGGAGGCTCCACCTTATATCACGTCTGCCCTCTCCGGTCGCAAAACTTCTCTGGCACATCGGTGTAACCTCGCTCCACTACTGACCACTCCTCTTTCTGTCCTCTGCTCGATGGGTGACCGTTGCTTCTCACTTTGTTCTCCTTGACTCTGGAATGCTCTTCCTGCCGAAGTTCGATCCTCTCCCTCCCTTGCTACTTTTAAACGTCTCTTTAGAATTGCCTTCTCTACCCTGTAAATTTTCTCTACACTCGCTACATAACCTGCGCTCTGGGAGGGCTAACAGCCCTGAAGGGCGCATTATAAATACCTATTATTATTATCATTATTATTATTATTATTATTATGGCTTCATCATTTATAGAGGAAGTGCGATTTAAAACGCTTTCGAAGTGCTTAGCCAAGCATTCAGAAATCCTCTCCCTTTCAGTGATCAGAGCATTTCCATCCGCGCTGAGGAAGGTAGATTTGCTTGAGGAAGTGGGGCCGTAGACATTTCTTAAGGCATCATAGAATCTCTTCATGTCATGCCTGTCAGCATGTCCCTGAATTTGGTTGGCTTTGTCACGCAGCTCCTTGTCCTGTATTTGGCGTAGTTTCTGCTTAAAGGTCCTTCGGATGGTGTTATACGCATCTTCCTTTGCCATGGACTTGAGGTTATTCAGGTAGGCTTGATGGAGACAACGTTTTCCATCCAAAAGCTGAAGCTCCCATCTCAGATTTTATCAAACGAGTCCTTAAGTTTCTGAATCTGTGTTATAGGTCCTCTCGCTGCAGGTCTTTCAGTGTGATTCCATATTCTAGATATCCAGAGAGGCGGATGTGAGACGTTCATCCAATTTCTCCACAACGGTTTGTTTAGTTGTTATTTTTCAGCAATTCGTGATGTTGAGCCGTTTTGAAGCCTTCGGGCTCCGAAGGCGTCTTTTGAGTTTGATTCAAATGTTGACCTTTAAGACTTCAAGACGATGATCAGTTCAACATTTGCAACCGCACATGGTCTTCGTCACACGCACATCTTGCCCATCCACCCTCTTGAAAATTACATAACCGATGAGATGCCAGTGTTTTGAGCGAGGATGAATCCATGAAGTCCTATTTCGGTAAGGAGGCGGAACACTGAGATGGTAATCAGCAGTTTATACTCAGCACAGTTCTGAAGAAAAAGCAATCCATTGCTGTTAAAGTGACCCACGCCATACTTTCCGATTACTCCATCCCAGGAGATGTAATCAGAGACAACTATTGGGTTAAAATCACCGGGAATAATAAATTTGTCTGCATTAAGAACAGCAGCAATGACAGATTGAAGTTCCTCGTAGAACTTTGCCTTCACATTGTCCGGGTTTCTCATGGTTGATGCGTAAACACTGACAATCTAAAGATGCTTACGACCAGATTTTCATGGTCGTTCACTGCCTTCGGAATTCTTGCTAGTTTGATGATTAGTGTTGTTTTCACTGCAAAACCAACGCTAGCTCACATCGGTCTTCAGTTCTTTGTCCACGCAAAAAGGTGTAGCCAGATCCGCTTTCGCAGAGATTGCCTTCGCCCGCAAGCCGAGTCTCACTCAAGGCTGCGATGTCGATGTTATACCTGGCAAGTTCAGCTGCAACCAATGCCGTTCTCCTGTTCGGCCTATCCTTATCATCTCTTTCTAGAAGGGTGCGCACATTCTAAGCACCAATGGTGAGAGTTACAATCCTCGTATTGTATTTCTTTTGATGTCGAGCGCTAATGTAGTGTCCCCGCCAGCCGCAGTATGTGGGCTAGGGTGATATGGAGCAGACAATGTTGAGGGTACCTTTTCTAGCCCCTTCCTCATGCCGGAAGGTGAAGAGTGCATTCCTAAAGAGGACTACTCAGTCACTGAGACGGATGCCTAACTCCATCGCTGCTCCGGTCGATGAAGAGCGACTCTATGGCCTGAGCCCCATGGAATCACATACATAGGTAGACAAGCCCTAACTCACCGAGGGTTTTAGACCCGTCGGCTACCCTCACCAGGTATAGCCAGCCAGTGGAAGCCGTTTCCCGGGGCGTGGCCGCTGTTGCCTGCGAACAGCTGCTTGGAGCCACTGGTGAGAGCTTAGTGGCAAGTGAGGACCAAAGCGGGCGGTCTACTCCAAAAGAGCACAACGTGTCCCTCACATCAGAGGTACCACCCCTCCCTAAGCCCCTATGACCTCTATAGTGAGAAAACAAACGTATTTTTCCATTATTTGAAATTTGTACATACAATTAAATTTAAACTTAAGTGGTTTATACGTAAAATATTAATTAAAAACAAAATAAAATTAAAATTACTAAGCTATAAATACAGGGTCACCCCCCAAAACAGGCCTGCACACACTTTTTGTGATATATCCTTCATTCATTCATTCACTAATCATCCTTACTTTACAGGACATGACAGAAGCAACGCCTATGAACACAACCAGATCTCAATGGGAGCTCCAGCAAAGAATAAACTGCGTCAAACATTATTGCAAGCCAGGCTTGTTCAAGAAAGTTCACTTTCGTGCATCATTTCGAATGTGAAAAAGCCCCCTCCAAGAGCAGGATTCAGTACTGGGTGGACCACTTCAAGAACTATGGGACAGTGGAGATCTTCAATGCAGCCAGTGACAACCGTCCAAACTATTCAGGACGCACCAGGAAGCGTACAGCTGAGCTGGCTGAGAACGTGAGAGAGTCAGTTCAGCAGAGTCCAAAACGGTCTGTGCGCAAGAGAAGTCAGTCCCTAAGTATATCTCGTGAGACTTGCAGGGGAGTGCTAGTAATGGATGTAAAGGCCTACCCATACAGAATACAAACGAAGAAGACCCTTACAGCCTCAGACAAGGAGCAGAGAAAGGCTATGGCAGTCAGGATACTGAAGAAGATTCAGGAGATCACAACTTTCCTTAAACTCCTTTGGATCTCAGATGAAGCTCACTTCCATCTTAAAAGAAAGGTAAACTCGAAGAAAAATTTCTTTTGGGTGACTTCCAGACAAAATGAGGTATCCAGCAAGCGCCTACACTCCCCTAAGTGTACGGTATGGGCTGCAATCTCAGCCAGAGGCATCATCGGACCAAGGAGCGGTATCTTAAGGTCCTCAAAACCTTCAAGAGGGAGCTGCAGACCCTATTCCCGTCGCTTATGGGGAATTTCTGGTTCTACCAAGATAGAGCAAGCTCTCACACCTCAAACCTGTCCCGAGATTGGCTGAAAGAGAACTTTGGTGGCCGTGTGATCAGTCTCAAGACTGATTTTGAGGAAGAACCTCACAGCTCAGACCTTATCTCCCCTAGATTTATTTCTCTGTGGCTACCTTAAAGTCTGCAAAGTGAGCTTCCAATGTGTTAGAATACCGTACCATTGGTAAATAAAGTAACATAATTTACTGGAAGGCAAAAGCCAGAAATGCTTAACAGACGTCATCCCGGCCAATCAAAGAGCTTTGCAAGAATTACCTATCATCCCCAAATATTTCATCCATAAGATTGCACTAATAATAAAGCTTTTAAAGCATCACTGCTTAACAAAATCTAAAGCATACAGCTTTAATATATATATATATAAAACTCAAACCCTATAATCTTCTTTGCATGTCCACTTATCTAACCTGCCCTTGAACACATTTAAATTTAAGCTACTCATAAACTCCGTAAGTAATTTATTCCACAAGTTCACCAATTTATTGGCAAAAAAATATTTTCACAAATCTGTCATTAACAATTGTTCTTTTACTCTTCATGGGATGACTGCTAGTTCACTAATTACCTTTAAAATCGAAAAACTTGCTAATATCTACTTTGGTTATCCAAGGAAAAAATTGAAATCGATAAATTATATCTCCTCTCATACAGCGTTCAAAAGAGAACATATTCAGCATCCTCAGTCTATCTACATGTTCAAGGTGCTGCAGGGAAGGTATCCTCTTTGTTTCCTTCTATTTCACTGACTCTAGCAGGTTGATATATATAAAATGTGGGGACCATGCCTATATACAAAAGTCAAGATGCGGTTTAACATACATTCCTCTTTCTATCCTTTATTGCCCATCCATTTCATATCTAATTTTCTATTATTTCTTCCCTTAAGAGTAACTTTGTATTTTTGATGGTTAAAAATCATCTGCCACTTATGTGCCCAAGATACTAATTTATTTAAATTTTTCTGCACTTTAAAGTTTCTCTGATCTTCTTTAACCGGGCGGCCAATTTTATGTCATCGGCAAAAATAGACACTTGATATTCACTGTTTCCCGAAGATCATTAATGTATATTGCATATGGTAATGGGCCCAGAACTGATCTCGTAGGTGCCCCAATAATAACATCCCTCCATTGTGAAGTTACTCCATTTAGTAATAATACCCTCTGTTTCCTAATCCCTCAGCCGTTCAACTATCCAATTTAAAACACTCACAGATATCAAGCCTTTTTAATTTGTTAATTAGTCTTCTATGTGGAACCTTGTCAAAAGATTTACTAAAATCCAAGTGAATTAAATCCAATTTATCTTCTTTATCTAATTGTTTCATTACAAAATCGAAAGATTCCATTAAATTTGTTATAATTGATGCACCTGTTTTATTCCCATGCTGAGCATCATTGATTAACTTCCATGTTCTGGATGTTCCAAAATCCCCCTTCTAGCTATTTTATCTAGAATTTTACATAATATGAGTAAAGTTCAAACATTTTATTGCAATTTTCTTCGCTTCAAATGCTCACATTATATACAGTACGTAACAATGATTTCGTTCCTATATTTTTTTTTAGGTTTCTATATGTATTATTTAGCCGCTAATTTATTTGTATCCTCTTTTCTTCCCTTCTTGAAAATAGACGACATGCGCTCTTTTATATTCATTAGATATTTCTACAAACTCTTAAGGATCTAATATATATCTTCTTAAGAGCTACTGCAATAATTTTCACACCCTCTTTAAATATCTTAGAATGAGTGATATTAGGCCAGAGGACTTGTCAACATTTTAATATGTTAAGGGTTTTCTTGTCTGAAGCATTTGTAGTTAAAAATGGTCGGTTACACATCCCTCAAAAAACAATGTCTGCTGACCAAAAAGTCGCGTGCTCTCACTTATTCTGATTTATGACCTTACGACCTTCAAAACTTTCAATAATTCCCGGACTAACCTTAGGAGGATATTAGCGATTCTATCGTTAGAAATAGAAGGTAAAAAAACATAAGGGTTTCAAATTTCGTTAGAAGCTAGCCTAGCTTAGTATAATCTAGCTAGCCTAGTAATACCTAGAATATAATAGCCTACTTTATCCTACCTTAGCTTAGTATAGCCTAGCCTAGTTTAGTAGACCCTAGTCTAATTAGCATATTATAGTATGGCTTAGCCTAGCCTAGTATAGCCTTGCCAAAAAGCATTGCCTAGTGTAGCCTAGCTTACTATAGCCTAGCCTAGCCTAACCAGGTATGGCTTTGCATTGCATGATAGAGCCTAGCCAGGAGTCGCCTAGAGTAGACTAGCCTAGTATAGCCAAGCTAGAGTAGGCTACTATAGAGTAGTCAATGTATCCTTGCATACGATAGCCTAGCTTAGCCTAGCCTACTATAGGCTAGCTTGTTATAGCCTATCCTAGCATAACCACACCTAACATAATAGAGCCAAGTGTATCATATTATAGCCTAGCCTAGTAGATCCTAGACTATTATAGCATACGATGCCCTAGACTAGAATAACCTTGCATAGCTTAGCCTAATATAACCTTGTTGGCTAGCCTATCGTAGCCTAACATAGTATAGCAGAACTTAACTCTCCCTAGCCTTTTATACTTGAGCCTACACTAGCATAGCATAATATAACCCTGTCTAGCCTAGTATAGCTTAGCATAGCTATAGCTTAGCTTAGCCTAGCATAGTATACTCTAGCATAGCATTAATTATCCTAGACAAGTATAGCCTATACTATCCTATTTTACCCTAGGCAAGTGTCGTGTTACAACCACTCTATACCATACACTACTCCTATATTATGTGTGGGGGTGACTTAATCCCTGTTCGCAGGGGTTAACGACCGACTAGGAGGTCACACTTGAGGCGTTGGATTTTCAAATCCTTAATAATCAAACAGCATAAATGGTTGGCGAGAATTACTTGAATAGGCTGAGAGTATCGTTCAAGGTTAGTTAAAGATGAAACAACAAAAATATAATTTTATTTACACAGATTAAAATAAGAATAAAAATAGGCAAAGGAGAATTATTTAAATTGAAAGAGTCTCTTGATAACACTGGCTTGCGTTTCAAAACTTTTTTTCAAAGGTCAAGGGTCTTACAACTGATTTAGGATCCTTTTTGCTGAATTCCAAAATATCATCCATTTTCTTTGGTCAGGTCTGGTTTCTAAGATACACTTGATTTTTATTACAGCATATTTATCCAAAATGGCGCTATCATCCAAATGTATATGGGGTTTGTTTTTGCCACAGCTGGTCATGGGTTACCTTACATAACTAGCTCTTCTTTCTCTTTTCAGGTCTAGTTTGCAGTACGATGGATCGGAAGTGTAAGAACCATCCTAACAAATTTTGTTTCATCTGCGGACACGTGGTTCTTCCAAACCGTCAAGCTAAAATCACGGAATTTGTGAAGAAGGCTTATTACGCTTATTTTGGAGTCAAACTAGGGGACTAGGATAAGGCATTTGCTCCCCATATCTGCCTCAAAACATGTGTGGAGAACTTACGGGATTGGAGGAATAGGAAAAGAAAGAGTATGCAATTTGGTGTCCCAATGGTGCGGAGGGAAGGGAAAGATCACGTTACCGACTGCTACTTCTGAATGACAAATTTAAAAGGCATCAATCGCAAGAACAAGCACCATGTTCAATACCCTGATGTTCTTTCTGCCATAATGCCAATCCCCCATGGACCAGATGTTCCTGTTCCTGGGCCGGATGTCATCATGGAATCTAGTTCTGATTCCGAATCTACTGACATGACTTATACAGGTGAGTGTAGTGCATACGAGCCAGAAGAGGACGACCGATCGGTTCCATTGACCCAAGCCGAACTCAACGACTTGACACGAGACCTGAACCTATCTAAGGAGTCTGCCCAGCTGCTGGGTTCTCGTCTTTGAGAGAACCATCTACTTACCCCAGGAACAACGTTCTATTGGTATCGGGAACGCGAGAGCGAATTCAGAAAATTCTTTATGTTCGATGAAACGTCGTCACTGATCTACTGTAACAATATTGCTGAACTGATGAAATTAATGGGTATGAAGTATGTTGCCATGGAATGGAGACTTTTTATTGACTCGTCTAACAGAAGTCTCAAGGCAGTTCTTCTGAATAACGGAAATAAGGTTTCATCAATCCCTGTTGGACACTCGGCTGAAATGAAAGAATCCCACAACAGCATGGAACGTCTGTTGTCTGCTCTCAATTACCAGGAACATAAATGGTTGATTTGTGGAGATCTTAAAGTTTTTGGACTCTTCCTAGGACTTGAAGGTGGGTACACAAAGTATCCATGCTTTTTGTGCTTGTGGGATAGTCAGGCTGACGACCAGCATTATGTCAAACAAGAGTGGCCATCAAGACAAGGATTAGAACCCAAGTCACACAATGTTCTGTCTCACCCTCTGGTTGAACCGATCAAGGTGTTACTTCCACTCCTACACATCAAACTCGGCCTAATACAGAACTTTGTAAAAGCACTGGAGATGGAAGGTGGAGGATTTGCCTTCCTCCACCACAAGTTCAAACGAATCAGCATGGAGAAGCTTAAGGCAGGTATATTTGATGGTCCTCAGATAAGAGAACTCATAAAAGACTCTAGTTTTGATGATTCATTAAATCCTACTGAACTCTCTGCCTGGCTGTCCCTTAAGTTAGTCATTGCAAACTTTCTTGGTAACCACAAAAGTCCTCAGTACCAGAAGATGTTTGATGACTTAATGGAGAATTTCCGCAAACTTGGTGCGCGTATGTCAGTGAAAATGCACTTTCTTCGGTCTCATCTGGACTATTTTCCAGAAAATTGCGGAGACTTCAGTGAAGAACAGGGTGAGCGCTTTCACCAAGACATCCGTGTTATGGAGGAACGCTATCAAGGCCAATGGGTTGTGAACTTTCTGGCTGACTACTGTTGGTGCCTTAAGAGGGATATGGTGTCTGCTCGGCACAATCGGAGGTCCCTGAAGAGACCATTCATCCATGAGTAGCTTATTTTGTGCATTGTACTATTCATAATATCAATTAAAAATATTCTTTAAACCTTCTGTGAGTAAATCGGTCCAATATTTGCTATTATGTGTTTCATTCACAAGAAATATTTGGAAATATAGGAGTTTTTGGTATGTGCTCATATTTCAAAAATCTGACCTGATTGGGTAAAATGAGGATGATTTTCAGATTCAGTGCAAAAAACTAAACTAAAATCAGGTGTTATATATTTGACCTTGAAAACAACGCAGACCAGTGTAATTATTATAAGGAGGGATTCTCGAATAGAATTAATTGATTAAAATAACTAGGTTCAGATCAAAAAGGGGAACTTGACAATATTCTAATAATGGAGGGGGTTTCAGTCTTACGGGTCGATGACTTCGAGGAAGGTCCTTTTTGCGATAAGGCGAGTGGGGAACGATCCGATGAGGCAGATTGGGCACGATCCGAATGAGGAAGGTGGGACACGATCCGAACCAACCTTCTGACGAAGATACCGAAACTTCAAAGATGACGCTCGATGGGAAATGTGGGATTACTCGTAATTCCACTGGAAGAAGAAATTTCTTTTTCCTCAAGGTAATCGATGGAGATTTTCTTCGGTTCGATTAAACGAAGGGAGACCTCTGCACAAATTCAAAGGCTTGCCGTTCACAGAAGCTACCAATTCAATTGGGTAGAATCACGGCTGAAGAATGCTTGCTGTCTGACTAACGCTCACGGGACGAAACGATAAAGACGGCATTGAGGTGCAGGCTGGACTCATCGAACTACAGAATAACCTGAGTATTTGTATGCCCGATTCTAGAGGGGAAGGGAGAGGTGGAGAAAAGGCACAAGTTCCAGACATCCTAATCCGGAGGCGGAGTTGATTCATCATTTAGCACCAAGGGCGAGACAGAGCGGCTCTTTCACACCTCGTCACTGTGACGGGGGGGGGGGGAGACTTGGGACGAGTTCGCGGGATTGAAAAATATTTTCAAAACGTGCTCAGGAGTCGAAAATTCGAGAATGTTCGAACAGGAAATGACGTGGTCCATGGCGTGATACCATAGCACGTGGTCTCCGATAAAGGATGGGGTGGGGTCAGAGGTTATTCTTTTCCAGCAAGCATATCTTAGTATTGTCTAGCCTAACATACTATATACTATCCTAGCAAGGCATTTTATAGCCTAAATTAGTATATTATATCTTACTCTTGTACATTTTATCTTAGGATAAAATAGCCTAGCCGATAATAGCCTAGCATAGTATAGCCTATTCTAGCCTTGCCTAGTAGAGTAGACCATATTATAGCCTAGTGTAGTCTAGCAGAGTATCGGCCGAATAGTTATGATGTTATGGCAAAAACAAAATAATTCCCGGGCTAACCTTGGGAAGACTTTGGCGATTATATCATTCGGAAGAGAATGTAGAAGAACATCATGGTTTTTAAATTTTGCAGGAATCGGCCGAATAGTTATGATGTCATTGCCAAAACAACATAATTCCCGGGCTAACTTGGGAGGACTTTGGCAATTATAGCACTCGAAAGAGAACATAAAACAACATAAGGTTTTCAAATTTCATTAGAATCGGCCGAATAGTTATGATGTTATTAGAAAAAAAGAAAGCAAAACGGAAACCGACCGACATAGTAAGATGTAGAGTCTCTCTCGACTGGACCTGCACGCGACTAAAAACGGGCTATGCAGACGAGTCCTCCAGATTGCGAAGACTACATTCGCCTATCGTGAGTCCCGTTCGTCCTCGACAGTGTTATTGGGATTTCCTTCCTTTCAATTGTACACATTACATACAGTACGTAACAAGGATTTTGTGTCTATACATTTTTAGTCGCGTGGGAGTCTAATCGCAAGCGACTCTACATCTCACTATAACGGTCGGTCGGTCGCTCCTCGTTTTGCTTTGTTTTTGTAATAACATCATAACTATTCGGCCGATTCTAACAAAATTTAAAGGACTTATGTTGTTTTGCATTCTCTTTCGAATGATATAATTGCCAAAGTCATCCCAAGGTTAGCCCGGTAATTACATTGTTTTGGCAATAACATCATAACTATGCTGCTAATACTCTGCTAGACTAGTCTAGGCTATAATATTCTATACTCTGCTAGGCAAGCCTAGAATAAGCTATGCTATGCTAGGTTATTATAGGCTAGGCTATACTATGCTAAGCTATGCTAAGACATAATGCACAAGGGTAAGATATAATGTGCTAATTTAGGCCATAATATGCTATGTTAGGATAGCATATAATATATTAGGCTAGACAATAATAAGCTATGTTTGACTAGGGTTTAATACTATAGTATAAGCTATTCTTGTCTAGGATAGTTAATGCTAGGCTAGGTTATGCTATGCTATGCTAGACTAAGCTATCCTAGGCTAGGTAGGGCATGAAAGGTTATACTAGCCTAGGCTATGCTATGGTATGCTAGGTTAGTCTTCACTCTACCAGGCTAGGATAAGCGAAGCTTTGCTATGATAGGCTAGGCTATTTTATGCATGCTATGCAAGCCTAAGCTAAGCTCTAATAGTCTAGTCTAGGCTAGGCAATACTATGATATACTATACTATACTAACTAGGCTAGGGTAGGGTAGGCTATGATATCTTATACTTGGCTATGCTAGTGTAGGGTAGAATATGCCAACTAGGCTAGGCTCCAGTGAATTAGGCTAAGCTAGTCTAGACTAAGTTTTAAAATACAATTGTAGCTGCGCTAAGCTAGGCTAGGTTATACTCTGCTAGGCAGGCTAGGCTATGCTTTGATAAGCTTGGCTCGGCTAGGCTAGGATACACTGTGATAGGCTCAGGTATACTACACTAAGCTAGGTTATTATAATATATACTATGATAGGTTATATATGCAAGTCTATACTAGGCTAGGCTAGGGTATAATAGGCTACTCTAGGGTATACTATGCTACTTTAGTCCATTCTATGCTATGATATACTAGCCTGGGCTATACAAGTGTATGCTATGCTATGCTATGCAAGGCTATGCTGGACTATACTACGCTAGATTATAGTGTACCATGCTAAGCTAGCATAGGCTAAGGTATGCTAGGCTAGAATATGGTGGGTTTGCTATGCCAAGATAAACCATGTTAGAATAGGATAGAATATACTATAATAATAATAATAATAATAATAATAATAATAATAATAGATATTTATAATACGCACTTCAGGGCTGTTAGCTCTCCCAGAGCGCAGGTTGTGTAGCGAGTGTAAAGAAAGTTTATAGGGAAGAGAAGGCAATTCTGAAGAGATGTCTTTAGGAGACGTTTAAAAGTAGCAAGGAAGGGAAAGGATTGGACTTCGGCAGGAAGAGCATTTCAGAGTCTAGGAGCACAAAGTGAGAAGGAACGGTCACTTATCAAGAAGAGGCTAAATAGAGGAGTGTTCACTAGTGGAACGAGGTTAGACCGATGTGTCAGAGGAGTTTGGCGACCGGAGAGGGCAGACGTGAGATAAGGTGGAGCCTCGAGGTTTAGAGTCTTCTAGGTGATGAGAATAATTTTATAGTGGGTACGGAAGCGAATAGGTAACCAGTGTACAGTGGCGGCAACAAAAAAAGTGACATGTGACAATTCGGGGAAAATAAAACAGAAAAATGTAACTTACATATTTTATTATGAATATTTCATGAAAGTTATTACTTGGTCATGTTGCCCTTGCACTTGATGACCATCCTGAGTCGATTGGGCATTGATTCAGTGAGGTTTGCGAAGTAGGTGGGGTCGATCGTAACCCAGATCTGCTTCAGTGATTCTATCAGGTCCTTGATGCTGCCGGGTGCTGTCACTTGAACTTTGGATTTCATCAGATTCCAAGCATTCTCAATAGGATTTAGGTCCAGGAAATTACCAGGCCACTCCAAAACACTAATATTATTATCATTGAAGAACCTTTTTACTAACTGGGACCTGTGAGCAGGGGCACCATCATACATGAAAAATTCACACTGATGAATTTCCCAAAATGGCAGCATGTGCTGCCTCAAAACTTCAAGATAGTTAGTCCCCCTCATGGCTACATTCTTGGCAAGGAAGTACAGACCTCCTCTGCCCTTTTTTCCACTAAAGGCACCCCACACCATCACACTATCAGGGTGCTTCACAGTTTTCACGGTATATTTCGGGTCATCCCGAGACACAGTGCTGGGACGACGCACGATCTTTGACTCTCCTCTGACCAGCCTAAAGGTGCTCTCATCACTGAACATGACCTTCTTCCAATGGGCAGCTGTCCAATGTTTATAGGTCTTGCAAAAATTGAGCCTTTCCATCTTCATAGCCTTGGTAAGAAGTGGCTTCTTGGCAGCGCGGCGAGACGGTAGGCCTAAGTCCTTCTGTAAGCGATGACTGATGGTCCTGAGGGCAACGTTCTGGAGGAGGTCTGGGTGTTTTTTCTTGATTGAAGCGGAGGTTACAGAAGGGTCTGACATTACTTTACGCCTTAGGATATTATCAGTCCTTGAAGATGTCTTCCTAGCTGCACCAATGCCCTCCTTCCTCTTTGGTATGGTACCTGGTGGCAATAACTCAGCTGCACGTTTTAGGCGATGAATCGTATTTTTGAGGTTACTAAATCTGCTGCTACATCAATAAAAGACTTTTCCTGCTCTAATAGGGTCAAGGCACGGCTTTTCTCTGTCATAGAAAGCTTTTTCCACCCAATTGTATCCACTTGCACAGAAGTTATAGCACGTCAAATGTAGGCACGAATGCAGATAATCAGCACGCTGGAGTGCCATATACTAAAACCTCGTTGTACGAGCTCAAACGAGACACTGAGTTCCAATAGAGCGCAGTTCTGTTGTCTTAGCCCAGGAGAGTCGTCCACTTGCGGCATAAGCTCCGCACATTTTCATTGGATTGTTGGCAAGTAAAATAGTAAAAGCGATTTTGTGTATCGATTTCTGTTGCCAATATTCAATGTCACTTTTTTTGTTGCCGCCACTGTAGCTCCTGTAACAGAGGTATCGGAGGAGAGAACCAAGGGCGACGAAGGAGTCGCCGGGCAGCATAGTTTTGAACTAGCTATAGAGGGCGAAGTGACGAAGAAGGAAGATTCATTATAAGAGAATTGCAGTAGTCTAAGCGTGAGCTGACGAAGGCATGAATAGCAGTCTCAAGGCTTCGTCGATCAAAATGAGATCGAACACGTGAGAAGTTGTGGAGGAATCCGAGAGAAGACTTACAGATACGATGGATGTACGTTTTAATTAAACGAGAGTTGCTCGTCGAAAATAACACCAAGATTACTGACAGTATCAGAGAAGGCGACATTCTTTTTTCCAAAGTTAAGGGAGCTTTAGATTTCTCCACTATCGAAGCGGTACCAACAAGGAGAACTTCAGTTTTATCGTGGTTAAGTTTGAGAAAGTTGACAGACAGCCATTCGTTTATGGAGGTGTAGGCTGAAAGGAGAGTGGCTGAGGAAAGGTATACCTGCGTGTCATTAGCATAGAGGTGGAAGGACAGGCCCAAATCATGAAGAAGGGAGCCAAGGACGCAAAAGAGGAGACGGCTCAATGACTGAGCCCTGAGGCACCTCAAAATGAATGGGCCGGGCTCGAAGGAGAGGTTATCGAGCACCACCGACTGATTACGGGAGGAGAGGTATTGACGGACCCAATCAAGTGCAGTGCCCGAGAGACCAAGGCAAGTTTGAGGACGAGTGGTCGATGGTGTCGAAAGCAGAGGAGAGGGCCAGGAGGACTATAATGGACGTACAACACTATCGGCTGCTCTATGTAAACCGTCTGAAACAGTAAGAAGAGCGGTTTCAGCAGAGTGCTTGGCTTTAAACTCCGGCTGGTACATTTCTTGTATATTTCAGTTAGAAATATGGTCAATAAGGTGAGAGAAAACCACTCTCTGGAGGACATTATAGAGGAATGGATGCTGTGAGATAGGGTGATAGTTAGATGGTATGGAGGGGTTAAGGTGTATTTTTTTAGGATAGGACGAATTGAGGCATGTTTGAAGGAAGAGGGAACCACTCCTGTGACAAGTGAAGTGTTAATGAGATGAAGAATCAGTGGGAAGACAGCAGGGAGAATTTAGTGGACGAGTTTAGGTGGAAAGACGTCATTAGGGGATCCAGATTTGTTGAGCGTGAGATCAGGGCAGTTACTTCTTCAGAGGACTCCCGAGTGAGGATTTTAAGCGGTAATCGAGCATGGTCAGGAAAAACAGCATGGGCTTGTTCAGACGACTGAAGTTGTACGGCGCAAAGGTTAATAACCTTATCAAAGAAAAATTTAGAAACAGTAGAGGGGTTGATGGGGAGAGAGGTGGGGGAAATGGGGCTAGGCAAGGAAAGACGAGCGAGGAGACGAAAGATAGTCCAAGGGGCATTCTTGCTCTCAGACAAAAGTTTGCGTGAATGAGCCTCACGCGCTGATACTAATTTAGAAGAATAGGTCGAAGTAGCAAGGCCATAGGCAAGTGAGAGGGAGGTCGTGTCCTGCCAACGGGAAAGAGGGATAAAGGAAGCGTGCGCGTCAAGGCATGCGAGTAATAATTGGTGTAGAGAGTTTAAGGGTAAAGGGAGTGATGGGTCATTTTGTGATTATTGTGGGGTTTGGGTGCATGCCTCATGTGAGGGTATGACACCTGAGGAGTACAAACAATTCAGTAAGCTAGCTAAACAAATGCCCAACATAACATATTATTGTACTTTGAAACATTGTAAAACAGTGGCTGCAGAAATATTGAAGCAACTGGGCCCAATTAGACAAAGGGCTGAGGGAAATTCCCAGAGGATTGAGGCTCTGGAAAAGGGTGTACAAAGTCATAAAATGAAATATTGAGTGAAGTGAAAGCTGAAATGGAAGAAAATTTTGAAGAAAAAATTGAAGAAATGTGGGAAGAAGAAAGAGATAGAGTAGAAAGGAAGAACAATTTAATGCTAGCAAATGTTCCAGAAGAGGAACATGAGTATGGACAACAACCAAAGCAAGGAGAGGAAACCTTTGTGAGGAACTTTTTGACCAATTCCTTGGGCACTAAAGTTAACAATAAAGGTCAAAAGATAATTAGAGTGGGTAAAAGAGATGAAACTAACCTATATCCAAGACTGATAAAAGTAACTTTCGAAGATGAAAATGAGGTAAGATCTGTACTTGAAAATGCAAAGAAGATTCCCCGTATCCCTGATGATATGTTGAAGAATATTAAAATATTCAGGGATTTAAATAATAAACTTATGGAAAAGAGGAACATCTTGGTTAAGGAAATGTTAAAAAGAAATGATGAATTGGCCAAGCAAAAGATCACCGATCATAAATGGATCATCAGAAATAACAAGCTCATTAAAATCAAACAATATTCTGTCAATTTTTTCTAGATCAATCACACACCAATATGCCTTTTACAAACCCTGTTTATTAAATGTATTTACACTAATGCTGATGGAATATTTAATAAAATTGTAGAATCTTAGTGAATTAATTAATAAAGAAAAACCACAAATAATTATGTTAACTAAAACAAAATTAAACGTTCAGATACAGAATCATGAAATTTTTGAAAATGATTATATCATTTTTGGTTTTGACAGAAAAAAAACAGAATGCACCTAGGGCTGGAGTATGTATTTTGGTTCATAACAGTTCGGTTTCTTCAGAAAATGAGATAGAAAATTTTAATATGCATCAATATAGACAAGCTATATGGTGTGAAATTAAATTGGCAAATAATAGAAAGATTTTACTGGGTGTAATTTATAGCCCTTCCTCATCTAGTAATGAAAATAATCAATTATTAAATGCTAAAAAAAAATGACTTATGATTATAGAAGGGAAAATCAAGTATTTATTGCGGGCGATTTTAACTTTAAGGAAATTAACTGGGAAACAGACAAACTGGCAAATGGGATATCCCAAGAGGCAGCTAGAAATTTCATTGATAGTATAGAAGATTGTTTTTTATACCAGCATGTCCATAAAGATACTCATAATATAGGAGAAGAAATGCATCTAGACCTGATCTCATATTCTCTAGAAATGAACATGATGTAGAAAATATTAAACTAAGTTGTCCTCAGGGCAAAAGCCATCATTAGGTCTTGATATTTAATATTGTTCCTGATATTCAAATTGATGGTGGAACTGAAGAAAATTATTGCAATTATTCTTTTAATAAAGGAAATTATAACGCAATTAGACGAAAGCTAGAATTGCTAGAGTGGGACTTACTTCTAATTGATAAGTCTACTACTGAGAGGTGTGAAGTTTTTGATAATATTTCTAAGGATCTTGTGAAAAAGTACATCCCAATTGCTATGAAGAGTAGAAAAGCTAAACCTAAATGGATGACAGGTGATCTAAGAAGACAGATAGATAAGAAGAATGAAGCATGAAAAAGATTGCTGAAAAGGAAGATGCCTTTAAGGAGAGAAACCTATAGAATAGAAAGGAATAAAACTACATCCATGATGAAGAGGATCAAAGTGGAAATTGAGAAACAACTATGTCAGGATATAAAGAAAAATCCTAAACATTTTTGGAGTTATGTTAGATGTAAAACTGTCTTAAAAGACAAGGTAATACAAGTGAGACAAGATAATTCCACATTAACTAATAATGATAAAGATACAGCCACTTTATTTAACAAAGCTTTTCAAAGTGTTTTTATAGAAGAAGACATCACAGACATACCAAGAATGAATGGATCTCAATATAATCGACCAAAGATTGAAAATATCAATATTAGTGAGATGAAAGTGAAAAATATATTGAAAAAAACTGAAAGTAAACAAGGTTATGGGACCAGATGGAATACATCCAAAATCTTTGAAGGAATGCTATGATCAATTGTCATATCTAATTACAATCATTATTCAAGAATCATTGCATACAAGAATTGTCCCAGAACCCTGGAATGTATCTAGAGTGTGTCCAATATACAAGAAGGGTCACAAACATAATTCTTTAAATTATTGACCAGTATCATTGATAAGTGTAACATCTAAAGTGTGCGAAATACATATAAGAGAGGAATTAGTAGAACTCTTGGAGAGTAATAACCTACTTAGTGATATGCAACATGTTTTTAGACGAAAAGGAAGTACTCTAACGAATTTGTTAACATACCTGGAGTATCTCACCAGTGCAACTAATGAATAAACACCTGTAGATTTAAATTATTTTGATTGTCGAAAGGCTTTTGATACAGTGCCACATCAAAGACTGCTAATTAAACTTCATTCCTATGGAATTACTGGGAGACTTCTTAAGTGGATTGAAAACATCGGAGAAGTTACAAGTTACCTCAGGAGTCCCCCAAGGCTCAGTGATTGAACCAATACTATTTTTAATCTTTATAAATTACATCAATGAAAATTTGGAATGTCCATCTCTACTGTTTGCTGATGATTTGAAAATTTTTAGGAAGATTAGCACTGATGGGGATATAGAAGCAATGAAACGTGACTTATTGAAACTGAGGGAAAGGAGTAAAAAATGGTTATTGGATTTTAATGTAAACAAGTGTAAGACACTGCATGTAGGTCATAGAAATCAGCCTTAATAATGTTAAATTAGAATCCCCAGAAAAGGAGAGAGATCTTGGAATAATTAAAACAAAAGACCTGAAACCAGCTCAGCATATTGGGGCAGTTGTCAGCAAAGCTAATAGGATTGTGGGCTTGATAAGGCGAACTTTTGTTTATATGGATATAGATATGTGTAAGACATTATTTTGTTCCTTGGTAAGGCCGCATATGGAGTACGCTGTACAATGTTGGTCACCATATTATATTAAAGACATTGAAGAAATTGAAAAGTTCAGAGAAGGATAACGAAACTAGTACCTGATTTAAGACGAATTGAATATGTAGAACGATGCAATTTAATGAAAATTGATTTTTTAGAGAAGAGGAGAGTACGAGGTGACCTAATTGAGACATTTAAAATACTGAAAGGCTATGAAAATGTGGATTTCAAACTATTTTTCAATTGAGTGAGTTGCACACAAGATATAATAACTGTAAAATAGTGAAGAGAAGACATTAGAGAACTACCTGAGGGCAAATAGTTTCAGTGTAAGGACAGTAAATTTGTAAAATTCACTTCCTGAGGTTGTTGTGATGGCCCAGAGTATCAATCAGTTTGAAAGTAGATTAGACCAAATTGAATGGTTCACAAGAGATAAATTGAGAAGCAATATTTTTCTTATATACTCTGAAGTTATTTGAAGAGAAATTTTTTGATGTTTTTTATGTTTGTACATCTGTGTATGCATATATGTTATATACAGCTAAAAAAGAATTTTCAATAATAAAGCATACATCCAAATCAAGTAGTTAAGTGAGGGGGGAGTACGAAAAGACTTGTTCTTGCCTCCAATAGGATTGAACTAGGTAAGCATAAACTATGTAAGCAAATGAAGTAGTAGTATCAATAAGGGGTAGGGCAGAAACAACAGCGTTAAAGAGAGAGGTACTATCAATTGACGATAGTCGCCGGCAAGGAGTAGGATCTCGGGACGATTGAAGAAATAGATGGTAGGGAATATAGAATTTAAAATTGACCAAGAAGTGGTCAGAAATCGTATTAGAAAGGTCAGTTACTGTTAGATTAGAGATATGGAGGTTTTAGATGACTAAGTTAAGGATATTACCATGTATATGTGTTGGGGATGACACCTGTTGCGTAAGAGAAAAGAGGTTGATGATGTCAATGAATGCACGAAGGTTCTCATTGTGGCTAGGAGGATTGAAGTCACCGAGAATACGGAGAGAACCAGTAGATGATAGGTCGGAGAGTAAGTTGCTGAACTCCTCGAGAAATAAGGCTGGTGAGGAGCTGGGAGGGCGGTAAAGGGCCACAATAGTCAGAGCGTGCACAGCACGTGAGACAGCAATGAGAGCCTCAAATGAGGCTAGAGGAAGGGGAGGAAGAAGATTCTAGAAGAAGGATGAGTTGGAAATCAGCGCAACTCTCCCTTCACGGTGGTTCTGAGGAACATGCAGGAAAGAATGACTAGGAGGGGTTGCAAGGGCAGAGCATGAACCAGAATCAGACTCGAGCCATGTTTCCGTGAGGCTAAGGAAGGCAACCTCAGTACGAACAACGAGATCATGGACATACTTCAACTTATTGGTCAGCGCCTGATGATAAGCAGAGGAGGAAGGGGGAGATTTGGAGGTGTTGGGTAAAGCAAGAATGGTAAGGCAAAAGAGGTTCCTAAGGGACGCCAAAAGTCTCTGCCCTCTCCTAGTCGGGCGAGTTCGGGAGATACTAACCCCCTTTATCTTCGCGTATGTAACTAGTGAAAGACGATAGTTTAAAGAGTTGAGTGAGAGGAGTGAGTCCCTATCATAGATAGTTGGGGAGAAAGGAGGGAACAAAGGCGAGAATTATGAAGAACGCAGCAGACGGGAAAACTTAACCCTAACTTGACTCATACAAAGTGGGGGAGGGTTGGCTAGGCGAGGCGTGGGGGTGGGGGTGGGTTCGCTGACCCGAGGCGTGGGAGTGGGGGAGCGATAGCCAGGATGATGCGAGTCGAATAATGAAGTAAGAAAATGAGCAGCACGTAGCAACAAATGAATCAATGGAGTGAAAAGGAAGTTAATATTTAAGCAATCGAAATAAACGGCTATATACAAATAAAAATAGATAGCGATAAACAAATGCAGTAAGGAGGAAAAAAGAAAAAATAAGAAAAAAAGCGAGTTTATATTATCGCAATGAAAAATAAAAGCCGATAAACATGCGAGTGGGACAAAATAAAAAGGCAAAAATCCATAAATAGAATAAGGCAAAACTTAATTGAAGCTTTACTATGCTAGACTAGTTCATACTATGCTTATACTATACTATCCTAAGCTTGATTAGGGTAAGGTAGGCTATACTATGCTAGGCTTTGCAAGGCTAGGTTAGCTTAGGCTATACGAGGATAGGCTAGGAAATACTATGTTGAACTATTCTAAACTATACTAGGATAGGCTATGCTATACTATACTATTCTAGGCTAGGTTATACTATAATATGGTAAGCTTTACTATCCTATATGTGCTAGGCTGTACTAGGTTATGTTAAGCTTGGGTTTACTATGGTTTCCCTGCTAAGATAGGCCATACTATACATTTTCTGCTAGGCTAGGCTAGGCTAGATTTGTCTAGGCTAAGTCATGTTATGCCAGGCTAAGCTATACTATGTAGATATAGGCTATAATATGCTAGCTACGCTAGGGTATGGTATGGTAAATTCTACTCTTATAAGGAATCGTAGGCTAGACTTGGCTATACTAAGCTAGGCTTGCCTAGAATAGGCTACCCGATGCTAGGATAAGCTATACTATCGTAGTCTATGCTATGACATAATCTACTCTGTTATACTATGATATACTATACTATGCTATGATATACTATGCTAGGCTAGGCTAGGCAGGATTTACTATGTTCGGCAATCTAGGCTAGTCTATACTATGCTAAGCTTTATTATGCTAGGTGAGGTAATACTATGGTAGGCTATCCTACGGTAATCTAAGTTTTGCCAGGCTACTATTAGAGACTATACTAGGCTATGCTATCTAATGTTATACTATTCTAGACAATACTAGGATATAGTAGGATATGCTAGGCTAGGCTTTACTATGCTAGGAGGTAGTATACTAGATATACTATACTATATTATACTTTACTTTACTATGTTTTGCTATGTTATATTATACTATATTTTGCTATAATATACTGTGACATGTTATACTATGCTATAATATGATAAACAACACTATGCAATAAGATACTATGTTATATTATGCTATAATGTGCTATGCTATACTATTCTAGACTATGCAGTTAGGGTGTGACCATTTTTTCGCCTTGCCAATTCCATAAATGAGCTGTGATAAAAAGTTAAGACCCGCCATTTTAATTTTAAAAATATATATTGCGAAAGTCGTACCAAGGTTAGCCATGGAATTATTTTCTTTTGGCAATAACATCATAACTATTCCGACCATTCCAACGAAATTTGAAACCTTTATTTTGTTTTACATTCAATTTCGAATGATATAATTGCCAAAGACCTCGCAATGTTGCCAGATAATTATTTTCTTTTGGCAATAACATCATAACTATTGGGCCGATTCTAACAAAATTTGAAACCATTATTTTGTTTTACATTCTCTTTCGAATGATATAATTGCAAAGGTCCTTCTAAGGTCAGCCCGGGAATTAGATTGATTTGGCAAAACATCATAACTATTGGGCTGATTCTAACGAAATCTGAAACCCTTATATTGCTTTACATTCCCTTTCAAATAATATAATTACCAGAGTCCTCCCAAGGTTAGTCAGGGAATTATTGAAAGTTTTCAAAGTCGTAAGGACATAAATCAGAATATGTGAGGGCACGTGACCTTTTGGTCAGCAGACCTTGTTAAATCTGGATTCGATCACCTTGAAAACCCTTACCGATTCTCTAAACTTAGGAAGAATTTGAGTAAGAGACAATGATTGAGTCATGGTTTGAAGTAAGGGGTATTGCTACTGAGGTCTTTCTAGAAAGTTCCATCTTTTCATCTCTTAATTATGTAGCAAATTAGAAACACATCACTTGACACAGTCCATAAGATTATTTGTTTTACGATGGTAGCTTCTGCTACCAGGTACCAAGTGTCTGTTCATCATGGTTACAAGTAGACGAAAATACTCTCTTGAAATTCCCAAATTATTTACTGGATTATTTAACGCGATTTAACAACAGCGGTTGGAGTTTCGCAACTCATCAGAGATATTTATGGTTTTACAGCATTTCTTGTAAAATATGAACGTTTTTATTTTAGTACATTTTCATTTGCTATTAAAAGCCTGTTTATCATATATATATATATATATATATATATATATATATATATATATATATATATATATATATATATATATATATATATAATATATATATATATTAATTTCGTCCAATTTAACTTAAGCGAGTTTATTATCAATGAATTTACGACTTTATTTACCTGTTAACTTATGCTCTTTCTAACTTTTCCACACTTCATGGACTCTTTTAATCGGTGGAGTCTTAAAAATGAATGGACTTCATAGACTTTTAATCTTTGTACGGAAGACTCACTTAGTATTACACCTTCTAACATAGTGTTGAACGTGCGGCGAAACCTCTAAATCAACAACCGAAACCCAAGAAAAATGCCTACCTTACCGCCGCAAATTGGTGTCGATAAAACTGTCTACAATTAAATCTGAAGGCCATTCATCTTCTCGTAAGCAGTTTGCACATAAATATACATACACGTCCAAAGAAGAGGAACACATTAAGTCAATTACGAAAATTTATTGCTAAATGTCAACGTTTTTCTTTATATTACAACCAAAGGGGGGAATATGTGCGTATGTGCTATATATATATATGTATGTGTGTGTGTGTGTGCACTAGAAAACTTGCTTACATAAGGCCGCATGACCGCCTCAGCCAACAAATCAATGGCAACGGCTTCCAACCCAAATTTCCATGAATCGAACAAACCCCGCCCCAAATCAGATTAAATGGCAACGTCTACAAATAAACTAAACCCTAACTCTTCCTGGACTCACAAGAGAGATCCACATGGCATTCAAAAACCTCACAACAAACATACATTTGGACAACTGACAAAGCCTCTTACCATTCTTTACAAACAATTCATCCCCATCCTCTCAAATACGCGGCACAAGCATGATACCCAAAGGGAGTCAAATCTCACGCGAACAAACACCAAAACACACAGAACAATGCACTTCGAATAATCACATGATGCACACTCAGCACACCCAATCAAAATATACTTAGATATGAATGGATCTCAACACTTCAGCATAACAATGACCCATTCTCAATCCCAACCACCATTTGCCAGCTAATCTCCTACCACCCAAACGCATTAAAAGAGCCCTAGCACACTAATTCCAACACATCTACAATAACTTTCCTCTCTCACCACAAAACCAAAACTTAATTAAATCTAGTCACACTATCTTTACCCAATGATACAAGAATACACCGCAATACATCATCCTAAACGAGCCCCTCTTTAATAAATCAATCAGAAAAATTATTCCATAGAACGAACACACATAGTAATCCTATCTCAACTCAGGTCAGGCCATTACATTATACTACAAAATACAAACAATGAATAAACATTTGCCCCGACACCAGAATGCACCAGAGAAAACCAAACCCAGATATCATCAAATTCGTACTCAAAGATTGCTCAAGCCTCGCACAAGCACGCACTAAACGCACTATCTCCTCTTTAAGGGACCTGTGGACACACCCATGCTGCGTGGTGGCCTTCCCAAGAGCTGCCCTCATCTCAGAAGAGAGTTAAAGTGGCATAAAAATAAGCAAATTAGGTAATCAAAAAGCTTATCAAATTTTTAGCCACATAAATAAACTTAGATAGTAAATAGCTTCAATAACTAATTTCAAACAATTTTGTCCCCTTTGTCAACAAAATTACTTGTGCAGGCTTTAATAGGCTGTCTTGTGGCCCTCTTTATGGAGTTTGGGGTCCCTCTAAATCTTAAACGTTTCCTGTGGGCTCCTTCATGGAGTCTGTGACCCCTCTAAATCTTAACATTTTCCGGCGGCCTCCTTCAAATGTGTCATGGCTCCCGGTTCAGAAACACTGCTTTAAACCATACCATAATTGAATTTCTCTTTCCATATGTATATCTTGGTTTTTCTTTTTTTAATAATATTTTAAGGTAGATACTAAAAAATTATCATGCTTTTATTTTATTTATACCCTGGAGAAAATAATCACACTATAAAGTCCCTTTGGAACACTATTTGTAAATATTTTTGGTTTAATTTTGTATCAAATTGGCAAATAAATCATAGCTATTTGCGTACTTAATTCAGCGTTAAGAAAAATACAATTAGGAATTTTTATGTGTGAACATATCTGAAAAAATATCAGGGGTGAAAACGATGCTCAAAAGTGAATAAATTCATCATATTCGAATTGTCTAAAAAAATTTCAACTCTAAAATTGATGCCTTCTTCCATTTGAACACGTTAAACTCGAAAGACCTACAACTTATATACCAAGAATACTATGCTAAAAGCTTAGTGACTAAGTTTAATTATTATTTTGAACATATTTATGTAACCTAATGAAAAATACGTGACTATACAGGCAAAAAATGGCTACCCAACACCAACTGTAAAATCCTAGGGAAGTAAAACAATTTTTTTCGATAAAGAATTTTTAGAAAATCCTAAAAAACTGTAGGAATGTTAGATTTGAAAACAATTATTTTAAAAATCCCAAAGGAAAAGAAACCAATGCATGGTAAGACTGTAAGATAAAGATTAGAACTTCATTTTATATAAAAACCGTAAATTTTCAAGAGGTTTACCTATAAAAGCTGTTGAAGCAACCACCCAATTCGAAGGTTTTAAAGAGTAAATAGGGATGGTCCAGAGGCTACATCCTAGCCTCTGTAATAGCCTTATTTCAGTAGTCTAAATCGAAAAAAAATATTTATTAAAAATTATTTAGGGTTTACAATAATATTTAGAATATACCGATTAAAATGATTAATATTTAATATGTATAGCATGGAAATATGATCAGATAATGATTACTTTATATTCTAAATAGAATAATTTTAAAATATACACCTAGTAGTTTAAATTATTTAATAAGTAATTCCAAAAAAATCTCCACATGTGACTAATCGTCCATAGATTTTGTCTCAATTTTTCAACAATAACTTGACTTTCCTATTTGGTTGTATTTCAGGTTCTCCTAAGGTAATATGGGTATCAGTCGTCAAGCTCTGATATTTTCTTTTCAATAATGAAGCCAGAGGAACAAGTGTTACTCTTACACCAGGAACTCTTAGAGTGTATAAGTTGATCATGGTTTTAAAATCCAGCAGTGTACATGCGAAAATATTTTGTATTAAATCAGTTAACTGAAATAGTCATCGGTGTCTAGGCCAATGTTGTTCATACTACTTAATTCTTTATTTTTTCAGGCATTACCTGATAAAATGTGCACAAGCTAGCTATCCACGCACAAAAATTTAGCCCAATCTATTACCCATCAAGCGAAGTAGGCACAAATTCAAATTTGCCTAATATTATAATGGGTACCAGCATCATAACCATTAAATGTTCTCTAAGTCATTCTTAACTTCAACTAATTCAATTTAATCAGCGACGAATATACATTGCGGAGTCCGAATCGCTCTGGTCTGAGGCAGGCTTCCAAACTTGGGATCGAGAATCATTCGGTGAGATGCATTTTGCAAGAAACCTTCATCTCCCCCCCCCCCTTGCAAATTGGTCATTGAGCAAAAGTTGAGGCCAGGGAATTGACACCTAAGATGGAAGCAATTTTTTAGGTAAATGATAATCTCATTTTGTAAATAAGTGATGAAGTGATGAATCAAAATAATTGTCGTTATTGGGTTGTTGAAAATCAGAGAGAACTGCACAAAAGACCACTGCATAGCCCCAAAGTGATGGCTTGGTGTGCTGCTTGAAATGCTGGCATCATTTGTCTATACTTTTTGAAGATTATAATAGAAATGGTGTTACTGTGAACTTCAAGCGTTACATCGAGATGATAAACAACTTCTTTTTGCCTGAATTGCAACGAAAACGTATTACTATCCGACGTGTTGGGTTTCAGCAGGATGGGGCGATGGCCCCCACAGCTATAGCTTCATTAGACGTTCTTCTTCGTCTTCGGTGACCGCCTTATTTCGAGTTTTGCTGAAAAGTGTGGAGTTACACTTTCAAGAACGCCTTCATAAATGCACAAATGCGAATGGACACCACTTCATTGATTCTGTTTTCTAAATTTGATTTTGTCAAATGATAATTTAATACAAATACATTGATGTAAATAAAAAAAAATGGAAGATAAAATTAATGATTTTGTGAAATTTTCAAAAATGGCGTGCACTCTTCCTTACCCCGCCTGTTCAAACAAAGCCTATATTTAGCCTGTTTTTATCGTCTTGTCCCCAAGATCGGGATACAAACGAGTTCGCGTGTTTGCGGTGGGTTGATGATTGCCATCCAGCAAGCATCTGCTTGCATTTGTTTCATATTTATTGTGGCCATTTCTTTTTTCACTATACTCTAATTCACTCATTAACTAGAGCATGCTAAATAAAGTTGTTGAATCGAATTCCATCTAATTTAAATCCTTCCATTATTGACTTGCCATTAGCAGATATTTTCAAGAGGTGATTCTAAAAGTTGGCAATTTTGCACAAAAATACACATTAACGATACCATTTTAAAATCTTGCCATGCATTGATTCCATCCTTTGTTCTGTTGGTGCTTGTCTATTTGAAATTAATTTTTTATACTAATAATGTCAAAATCCCTACGAACTTTAAATTTTCGAATTTACTTGTCTCATTTGTCTTGTTTCTTTCAAAGTTAATTCCAATTTTGAGCTCATCTTCCTCGGGTTTTCAGTCTCGGCACCAATTTGATGTCGTTGAACTCTTTCAAAAATTATTATATCATTTCTCAAATACCAAAATTAAACTGTCGTACATACTTTCACTGAGACAAACCAAAATTAGTAACAATACACAATCATACAGTTTGTTTAATATATAAGGTTTCGCCTATATATTCAAGCAGGTGGCTCGTTTTCTTAACTTATTTGACCCATTTCTTTGGCAAATTTATGGCTTACCATGACACCAATCTTTGCCCTTCGCTACATTTTACAGTTCTCTTTATCATTTACATGCTCTATTCAACATCATATTAACAACCCTGTTGAGAAAGGGGATTATAAAGAACCTAGAGCAGTGAAATATGTCCGTAAATATTGAAATGATTTAAAGGATTACACACTAGAAAACATGTAAGATCCTAGAATTCAATCGATGCCAATCCTAGAAAAGAAAGCAATAAAGGGAAGAAGAGGTCAGAGTGGAAGTGAAAGAGGTAAGGAAAAGGTGACATAGGAAAGACGGACTTACGTCCTGTTTGTGACAAATCACCATAACATTTGCCAGTCGACTTCGTTGTAAAAATTTATTTCGATGCCAGAATCCTATAAATATTTCGTATTCTTTTTCCATTTTCTATTCGCGTGATCGATCGGCTCAAACCCTGAAATGGATGGGTCATCCTAGATAAAATATGAAATTGGGAACGACCGAGACAAAAATGAATAGCTGCATTTTTTGGCTTCTAATGGGCCCTATATCATGGCAACTCCCATCATTCACTTGGAATTCTATTTTGTGCAGCCAAACTTTCAGTTAATCGTTCACTGCCTTAAAGCGTTTATGGAATACGAGCGCTTAATCCACCTCACTTACAAACAGGTGGCAAAAATACAAAAGTAAAAGGCGTATTTCACGGTTTTCATTCATTGTATACTGAATAAATACTTATTTAGCTCAAATGGTCACACAAATTCAATTAACTAGTTATAAATATCAAACTGTTAAACTAATAAAATAAATGGTTCTATAAATCAAACTGAAATACAAAACAAATAATAGTTATATAGCTCGAACTGCCATATCCTTACCTACATCAAATTTGTATATGAGGTGTCCACAACACGATCAATATCTTGAATGATAAGTCATTGAGATTTAAAATCATAAGTATATGTGCATAACAAAGCAAGCAACACTTAAGCTCTTTTAAGTAAGTAATATACATATATATATTTTATATATATATATATATATATATATATATATATATATATATATATATACAGAGAAATGTTTAGGTGGTTTATTTCGGCCTTATAAAGTTTAAGAAACGTCAAATTTACAAATTTAGAATATTTAACGATGATTATTTTGGATAAAAATTTTTTGGAATTCAAAATACTTATTTGTAGTAGGAGGAAGAATTTTGATGACATTTTTCAAATCATCGATGGTTCTTCCGTTCGAAGATAGAAGATACTTCACCACTAAATCTTCCATGAAAGGTATCTTGAAAAGGGGTCTATAAAATACATGACTAGCAACGTACTGGCCCCAAAATACTTAAATAATGGGGATTAATTTATTCGGTACTTTAACCGATTTATGGATGGAACGATGGGAAGTAAAATCTAAGTCTTTTACCTGTTTTATTTGGCCGGTCTATATAAATATGTACATTCTATAAGTATATTTAAAAAAACAACCTAAGGAGCGCATTTTAATGAGGAAGTTTGTAAGGCGTGAAATCTGCAAAGAAATTGGTGAAAAAAAAGGAAATAAAAATGTGAGGAAGATCTAAATTAGAAGCAAAACTTGTGAACAAATACATAAATCCAATTTTCTTAAAAATACTCGTTTAATTCCTATGAAAATGCACAAAATATTCTTAATAATTTGTCTTTGCTAGTTTCTAAGTTTTATTTAATACTAAGAGGATAAAAACTTTATTAGAAAAGCAATTTGGCATATTGTTAGGAAGAGATTTTTTATCTTTTTTTCTCAACCTTTGCCAGAGATAAAGATATAGGAACGTTTTCTCATTGGGTTACATAAGGAGTGTTGTGATGCCACTTTAACGCGTCGATACTTTTAGCATCCAAAACTGCTTTACCCTCTTTGCTATGTGACACGGACTAACTGCATAAAAACAGGCTCACATAATCCCGACGTTCGAAGAGAGGGGTTCACATTTTTATGAAGCAATGTCTTGCATAGTACTATTTTACTTTGAATATAAATCTGAGGGCATTGCCAAAAAATCAAGAAAGAGTTGGTTGAGTTAGGTTGTGATCTCGATGGTAATAAGGCTCGGAAACATCCCTCTAACCGTTCTGATACGAAACGAACCCCCGAATTTGTCTAGAAGACCCAGACCATCATTTACAACGAACCCAGCAAGTCAATGAGGTCCATAGCAAGAAACAAGGGAGGATCAGAATCTCCCATCAGGTTGTTAGTGCATGAGGATATCTGCTACTACTCATGAAGTAAAAAAGGGCCAGATTCTGCCGCAGAAGACGAAAGACAAGCGGAATGACCTTTTTATGAACCTTGTTAACTAACTCAAGAATATCCTCAAGCCTAACATGCTTTGTTTCTTCTTAGACGAGAATTTGTGTTAGGAAAATGTCTGAACTCGCCAAAAACCAGCTCGTTTGGTGTTTCCCCCCCAAATATAGTTAGGATAGGAATCCCAAGTTTCTGGTCCACATAATGGTGTTTGTGGTTGTCACTCGCAAAGGCCACGTTATGACTCTGTTTATCTTCCCGGCTGACCTCAGACTCGATACGGAAGCAACATTAAGTACCTGGAGTTGGTGTTGCTTTGGATCGAGGAGATGACTGAGAGAAGGCAGGACGTTTAGCACTAGGACTCTGCACCATGCCCGAGAAGCAAGAGGATCCAGACTTGACTGTTAGAAAATTTATTTCTTTGACCACATCATTCTAAACATCTCGTCTCCCAACTTCGTATACTGCACCCTCTGGACTATTATATGTTGTCTCCGGCGGAGGGAGAGACTCTTAAGTCCCCGTCCAATACCAAGATGGTTCTTAAGGCCAAGATTACCAATGTTTTCACCCAGTTATAGAGAGGGACCGTCAAATAGGCCTCCAGCAGGTTCCGCCGCCGTCTGGATGCCTCTTTTGAGTTTTATAGCGAATTCATTAAATAAAATGACTATTAAAATTCATTAACTCTTTAACGTAACTTTGCTAAATATAACTGTATAAAGGAACTGATTTTTTATATAACATTTAGGCGACAAATTACCCACCATACTTAGTAGCTCATCATACGTGCATTTGGACCTGGAGGGCAAACAAATGCGTTAGTCCTGGTCTCGATGGCACACATTGCTCCAGATGTCAGCTGTACCTTTGTGCTGATGCTACATCGCGCCCATTTTGGGGTCCAGTATCAAAAAAATCAAACATTGAAAGCAGCTACCTCACACTAGATTTAGGAAAAGTCTCCCGGGACTATTTACTCAAACATCATCCCAAGACGACTCAAAAGGTTCAAAGAATTTGAGGTCTTTATTTATTGTTATATTTTCTAGGCAGAGGTCCATAAAAGCAAAGATTGAATGCTTCATCTGAATATAAAATATTATGAACCATAAAAGTGTGGTAAATTATATCAAAATGGAATAAAATTACGCAAGAAAAAATATTGGATGATTTCATCAACAGACATTTCGTCAAATTGTAGCATTCGTGCGAAAAATTTGGGTGGTTTCCATTTTAGACACTACCAAATGATAAACAGGGTGTCCATAAAGTCTTTTTCCAATTTAAAGAATTTATTACATAGGCAAATAAATAGACAAATCTTTGAAAATATTACTAAATGAAGAGTAGATATCGTTTTTTTTTTATATTCACTTAATACAATCTCTATATGTGTTCCATTAGTTGCACTAAGCACATCAAGACGGTACTCTATTTCTTGCCATACTCGCGTTAGCACAGTCTTATCAATGGTGGCGATGGCATTATTGATCTTTCGCTTCACATCGTTGATATCTTGTGTATTTGTTCGATACACGATATCTTTAGCATAACCCCATATAAAGAAGTCCATGGGAATGATATATATGGTGAACGAGGTGTCCATAGATTGGACCATCACGTCCAATGCACCTTCTTGTAAATGTTTGATTTAGGAACCCACGAACAAACAGTCCCCAATGTGGTAGTGCACCATTTTGCTTTAAAATGAAGGTTGGTTGAAGGTCATCCAGTTTTGGTACCTCAAATTCTGTCAAAAGGTCATTTGCAGCAATTGATCTCTTAATAAAGACAAATGAACCAATGATTCGATTGCCCAAGATTCCACAGCACACTTTCGCATTTGGACTATCTCGGTGAAGTTCCCAAGTCTCAAAGGGATGTTCTGATCCCCAGACTCTCACATTATGTGTTTAATTTCCCTAAAACATGAAAGGTAGCCTCATCGCTTAAACAAACTCAGGTGAGGAACGTTGCATCCTCAGAAATTTGTTCCAGCATGTCAACTGCAAACTCTTTTCGTCTTGGCTTGAATGCGTGTAAGAGTTGCACTTTGTAAGTGTACAATTCTTATGTAGGACCGTTTTTAAAGGCTATCGCGGAACCCGGTTCACACGGCCCAAATAAAAATACATACATAAAATTTATAGAAGATCAGGGATCTAAAGGCCTACCAGAAATTCACCAAAATTAATCAGGACGGAGCTAAATTATGAGGTATCCGCAAGGGGTTAAATAAATACACACAAAAAAAGTATTTACAGTATTATTTACAACCAAATTAAAATGAAATAGATTAACTGTTAACAAATTATACGGGGATCATCAAACAATAAGAAAAGTAAAAAATGCTTAGAGCCATCGAACGACCACAAGTCGTCTTAACCAAAAAGATATTCGCGCATACAAAAATGGGTTATATGGATAAATTGTTTAAAGCCGAAACAACACGTGCCGTTAAAGATTAAAATAGACTTCACTACTCTAGGGACAGGTTTTCCCGAAATAACCTCCCTGTCTTACGTGCCTTACCCGAAGGCCTAAAGTTACAAGAATAACATTTAATTAATGTAAAGGGGACGTATGAAGAAAGAAATACTCCAAAATACCTAATACCAGAACAGTGAAGCAATAACCCATGTCGGAAACCCAGTCGAAGAGGCTCAGCGACGATGAGGGAATTTGACTTAGGTCGACAGGGGTGAAGGTGATGACGGTCTTCGGCAAGGAGAAACTCACAGACGGCGATATCGTGGCGAAAGGCGCCGAGACCACCGTGAACGATGATTCGAAGGCCCAACGATCCGAGAGAAGGAATTCGGATGAGAGAATTCCCCAAAGAGGAGATGGCGAGGTGACTGGGGAAGATCTTTCACGTGCCCAGTGTGAACGGCTTCCCAAAAGAGAACACTTGCAAACGTAACTGGAAGAGCACAATTCAATGCAGCCGACAGAGGGGCAGCGACAATGCTGGCAGGAATCAATGGCAGAAAATCCTCGATGCACGAAGGAATCCAGTACGGGTCTCCAAAATTAACGTCAAAGTAAGTTACGGACAACGATTCAGTGGAGAAATCAGGCAAAATCACCTCACAACAGAATAACTTAAAAGGGCTCACGTCCCTCACCAGAGGGAAAAGGGAAGTGTGGCACAAAGGAGGGGGGGAATTATTATAATAGTGATGATGATGGTTTGCAACATAATGACACTAAGAAAATGAAACTAATATTAAGCCTAAAATGAAATGAAGTTGCACCAGTACCAAAGTCAATATCTAGAAACAGATTTTAAGAGATTTTTAGATTCCTCCATTTTGCAATAATCAAAATCTAAATATATATGACAGGTTAGTTAACTGGAATTTTTTGTATAAAGAGGGAATTTATTGTATAAAGCTAACAACTTTGTCACGAGCACTGATAATAGATACCTCAATTACATGTGGTATTATTTTTTTAAACACCAGTCTAGTGTCCTTACAAAGTCGAGGCTGGACTAAATGTATAATAACATGATTGGAGCTGCTACGTTAAATCGAAGACAATGACGGATCTTTTCTTGTGGACCTAATGAATATAAAATTTCAAAATGGTAATAATGCTGTTTTTCTTCTTTCTTTAGTAGAAGTAATATCGATTTTTAAATGTATCTTTTTAATATTTTTTCCAATACCTGATTATTAATGTTAACTTTAAATTTTTAGCTTGCCAAAATTTAGCTTTCAAATATCCATGCAAGATTTTGGTCCATCTAAAGTCTGCGTGTGCAAATGTACAGGACCTGAATAGTTCAATGCAGGAAAACGAAACTTTTCTATAATGGAGAATTTAACAACATTTAGAACAAAGATCTTCAACGATTTGAACAGTTAGTCAAGGCAATTTCCCGTGCAATTGATCATACTGTCACCCTAAGTGGAGTTATCTCAGAAAAAGAGAGGGTATGCGGAACACATTCTATTCTAAGTGCATGAGGGTTGAATATAGAGAGGCAAAAGATGATCCATTCTTTTCCAGGTGAAATTAAACTGTTACCAGCCGATTGGAGCGCTAGAGAGCAAAACAAAAACCAAAGACATTAGATCGATTATAAATTGCGCTTCCACATTCTTGACTCCTATCCCGTCATAATGGTGTCGCTCAAACTTTCTATCAAGGCAGGATGGCAGGATAGAGGAAAGCAAAATGGATCTTAGAAGAGAGACATTTAAGGGGAAACGAAAAGCATAATGCCTATACAGCTACTCCACAGTAGCTCTGGAGTCAGTGGCAATTCTAGTTAATGAATCTGTCCTCCAGATCTAGTCTTATAAGACCGTCGAAGTGTTCTTTGAGGAAGATTTCCTCATAGGTAAGACAGTAGGCCACTCGGAAATATCTGAGAGCTATTACCTACAAAATGCCTCCGTGGCGGCGCTTTCACCTAAGCGGAATTATGGAGAAGTTACAGTGCGCGAGGCATCTCTTTATCCACCTCGAATCCGACTGCTGGAAAGAAGCTTTAGGAATCGCAGTTCTCCATTTCTCAGCGGGTTGCCCGTCATTTATAGCGCTCTATTTAGTTTCGGGCAGGAAAGGGGCGACCACTGCCACCTTCCTGTCCAGTTCTCTTTTCCTTTCGAGTGAATGGGTGTGAAATCGGGGCTGTGCAAGGTACGGGTTTGTCTGGATCAGCTCTTTTTTGGAAGGTAAACCGAGAGGAGGATTTTGAACTGGCACGGGAATATCAACGCTTCTAGGCCCACCCTGATTCTTTGCCACGTTCCTCCTAGATTTGCTTCGCGACTCTATGCCTTCATGTTGTTAATTCGTAGAAGTATTTATTATCACTGCTCTTGTCATACTAATCCATACTATTGTGTTTTGACCTGTGGAAGTGGATTAAATCAAATTTTGTTTTAACTACACGGGGGCCGCCAATGACAAAGTGTGTGAATTGTGGTGGCCATCTCTTCTCAATAATTTACTTGATAAATGAGTTTATCATTTTATTGGCATACACACTCCACTTTATAAAGTTCAGATTAGGCTGAGGGGTCACTCGTGAAGGTGTATCGTTGAGTGTCAGGAGACCCTTAGGCTTGCAATCTGGAACGGGTTAAGCTGATTGACCAAAAGGATATAATCGAAAAACCAGAAACCCTTTGTTCCAAAACAAGATATAAAACTCGTCGTTATTGCTGATGTAACCTTTTTCCTTCATAAAACTTTGTTCCATAAGTAAGGCGAATAATTAAGTAACACTTACAAGAGGCGGGCTCGAAGACTTCCATCAGCCTTTCATTGAGAAGCCCTGAGCTGTTTGAGCCTTCCTCTTCGTTCATCGTTTTATTATTTTTAAATTTAAGAAGGGCTTGCTTTACACATCTTTCCATCCCTGGGAGTTCCAAGGCGGGACTGACCGACCTCGGCCTGGTTCTTCGCTGAAATACCTAAAAATACGCCCATACGCAAACCTCACTGGTATATCTATCTTTATTTTATTTTTTTTAGGAGGAGAAATATGGCCTAGGTAGTGTGTTTGCAGGAGCGTGATCTAGCTCGTGGATGACCCTTCCTCAAACTCAGATACAGCCCAAGAATTAACGGCGCCTCCTGAATTGGAAACGTTTTAGTTCAAAGTCCCTGGTAACTTCAAGGAACAAGGTGTCTGATCTAGAATTCTTTTAGACTGGCGATTTTCTGGAGTGCAGCCATGCTCGGCCCTCTCCTTGGTCGTTGCATGTCCTGAATGCTAGCAGTTTGATCTGCATGACATGTATTAATCTGGGCTTGAATATATTTGGCAGGCCCGAATGGCGTTTGCCTTACAGGTTCTACCAATGAGATCATCCATAGCTCCAAGATTTCTGGGACAGGATCGAGGGTTTTTTATGCAACAGATACTCTTGTGAAGTGCCGCTGAACAAGATTATGTGAATCCACTTCCACACTGGAAAATAATCCTTTTGGGGCGGCTCTCAGAGGGAAGAAGCTAAAATGGAATCGATTTTGTCCAAAGAGATAACAAAATGGGGAAATCCCTCGGCACGTTCATCTGCAATATCATGTCATTTATCGGATGGGAAACTTTTCTGTGAATAAAATCTGGATGTTTTTGTGCCCTTTCAGTTTTCTCTCTAAAATTGAATGATAAAGGTGGTTAAAATGGAGCCCATTTACCAGAAAGAGTTATGCAAGTGCCTTCCAATCATCCACTTTCTGCTACTAAGGTGGAAATAGATCTCCTTTCTATGCAGTATTTCATCTATGTTAATGAAATTACTATAGTAGGGACGAACAGAAACTAAATGCACTCCATATCAGGTGGTTAGTGCTGCGCGAACCACTAATTCCATTAATTGGGCCTCAAAGCCCAGGAACCTTCAAGTTATGTCTCTTGCAACCTGCGTACGTTGTAGTGCATTAAGCGGTTGTTTGTCAAGTGCCTAAATCTATCCACGAGTGGAATGGATAGAAAGTTGGAGGGAAGCCAGCGGTGACAATTACCACCACTGTATTCACTTTACTTGCTAATGATATTTCATGAGGACAAGGTCTTTCATTTTATAAATATGCTATTGGTGCCCCTGCTACACCAGACACTCTAAGGTCCCCTGGCAATTCGTGAACGTGCTACTTATCCAAAGGGCAAGAGTACCAGTTTACAGAGGCTCTCAACGTTTGCAGTAACTTGTGATTAGAACGCCCTAGATACTATAGGGTTAGTGGATATTCTGGCGCAAAAAAGTGACCTAGGCGTCATCATATTTAATATTATCATTAAGAGTATCACCTTGATGATCCCTTTGACTTTCGTCACTCCCCACGTAAACGACTATTTTGATCTGCCTTTTGAGCATCTCAGAAGTCTACACTGGATTTATGGCTCCAAACCACGTTTCTTCTAATGCCAAAAACGTACTTGACGTCGTTTCATATTCCTTGCCTAAGTTAGTTTAATTTTGCCCCAGTTACAGGCATCTTCCCGGGACTTGATGGACTCGCACAGTTTCTTTAACTTCAATTCGATCGGAGCCGAACCTAAGATGAGGACATTCACAGCTTCAGGGAGTCTTTTTCCCCGCAATGGACATCTTTAGCTATGTGGCGTAGGAAAGGATCATCCCAACCCGTCAAACTAGAATTATCAGAGGTCTAGGGAAATTCTGACCTGCTACGACAGGTGTACACACAAAAAAACGTAAATCTGAGCTCGCAGGGAATTTACGGACATAAGCCTTAAACAGGTATTCTCGAGAATTTAACTAGTACAATTTTAAACAAAAAAAAATCACAGGAGAACATTGGCGACATTTTAGTGGAACCAAAAAAAAACCCCAATTAAATGGAGGCCTAAATATGGGACTAAAGACTAAACAATTTAGTCGACCAAAAAAAATCATAATTAGGATCATTAATGAGATAATATATATACAATTCACGTGGACAACCTTCGCTCCCGCTGGAGTATGGATGAAGTAATCCACGGTTCCTCTAGCCTCGAAGACGGGGTAGGGTCCCTTCCTCTGGCTAAGGAATTTGTTGCTTCCCGTGGGAAGTAGCACCAGCACCTCCGTGCCAGGCTTGAATTTTCGTTCTCGTGACTTAAGGTCCAATTAGGTCTCAAACCTCTCAATAAGTCCTTCTTCACGGGATACGACACTCGTTTGTTACCTCGGGTGGACTCACGCTCGAGGGCTTTAGTTTTCTCCCAAAGGGGTGGAGGGAGTTGCGCACTCCTTCTGGGCGCGGGAAAACTTGTCGCTCTGGAGGGCTTGGAGCTCCGCGTCGATAGGGGTTTCCAGAGGAACAGGAGCACGGGATTCCAGGGCTGCTTGTGTACGGGTAATCACGGGCTGGGCCACGGGATTGTCGTGAATTACGGGGTTTTGACCAAACAAAACGGAGCAAAACTGGATTGGGGCTGCTACCACTTCGGCCTAACCGGACATATAGTCGCACTCGATGTGACAACGAATTACTGGGAAACGACTGGCATGGCCAAGGTAGTCGTGGAACACCGTAAATTTTTTGTGGTTGAACCCATCAGGGGGTAGTAGGTCCTCAGACAATATAATACAGGTGCACCCAGTGTCACGGACGAGGGTGGATACTCGGCGACCGTTCACATGTCCATTCTCCAACTTCAATCCACCAGGGTTGTTCTCATTAAAGAGAAAGTTTACCTGATGGACCGGGTTTTTGGCAGGCAGGGGAGGATCGGGAGTCTCCTCAGGCGACGGAGGAGGATCAGGTTCGGCCCAGATTTGGTGCACTTGGTGGGACTGAGAGTTTGCGAATCAGGAGTTTTGAGGACAGTTCGTGCCGTAATGGCCGGGAACTCCTCAGGTGTAGCACACGATCGGGTTCTTTTAATACGGCATAACCGGGGGAGAAGAAACTAGGAGCTTAACGTCTCGGTGTTCAGATGGATGGAAGTTTCTTGGCTTTAAGGGACTAGGAACTTTGGTAAATCTTGGAACCAATTTAAGGGGGTTCTTAGGACCATAAAATTTAGTTGTGGGAAGCGTTTGGGGAGCCTTTTTAACATCCTTAAGGTATAAATCGTGACTACACGCGTAGACATCGGCATCTTCCAAGCACTCCTTGAAAGTAACGCAACGTTTATCCTTAATGAAGGCGCGAATTTCGGGAGCCACGGCAGCTAAAAGCTGATCCCTAAGGAAGAAGTTCAGAAGGGACTCGTAGACCTGGGGAATCTTGCACGCATCCAGCCAGCACTGAAGGTGTCTCTGGAAGATGTACCCGTGTTGTCGAAATGTTTAGCCAGGACGGATCCTTTCCTGGCGGAATCGGGAGCGGTAGAATTCGCTATTCATATGAACAGTGGCTAACAATTCGGACTGTAATGTGGAATAGTCCAAAGTTGCTTCTGGGGGAAGGGATACGATTTAGGAGGGAAAGTAAGCGAGCGACGCCATCATTTTATAGATTCCATCTATTGATCTGAAAGATTCTCTCAAAATGGGCCAAAAATGACCCAAAGTCCTCTTCATCATAATAAGCGGGAAGGTGGACTGAAGGAGTTTGGAGAATTTCAGCCCAAGAACCGATGGACTGAGAATCCATTTGATTTTGGCTCATTTCCAGCTCATGTTGCCTAATTTGTTTGCATTCTTCCATCTACATTTTGTTCTTCTCCATCTCTATTTTGTTCTTCTCCATCTCCATTTTGTTCTTCTCCATCTCCATTTCTATCTTCAGTTTGTTCTCCATCTCCGTTTTCAGTTTGTTCTCCGCCATTTCCATCTCCATTTTCAGTTTGTTCTCCTCCATCCCTATCTTCAGTTTGTTCTCCTCCATCTCTCTCTTCAGTTTGTTCTCCTCCATCTTCAGTTTGTTCTCCTCGATCTCAATCTCCATCTTGTTCTTCTCCATCTCCATTTTCCTTCGCTCTGCCCGTTCGTTCATCTCTTCTTCCTGTACTTAATTTAGCCCTGACTCTTGAATTTTTCGAAGGATGACATTTTTACGCAGTTAACTGAGGAAACACTGATACGCGAACGAGCTAGGACACTACCAACGCGAAACGAATACTCGAATCTTCGTGAAGGCCTTGATCACAAAAAAAAATTATACAGCTGCCTACCTCTGCTGTATCTAAGCGGAAAAAAAATAAAATGGTCCTCCTGGAATTAGGACACCAAAGACATTAACTCTTTTGGATTAATAACCAGAAGAGTCTCCAAAATTCAAACACAATAAAAAAAATTAATTACCTGGGGTCTAACACAAAATCTAAATAGATTTACGTTTTACTGCTCTTCAGTTAACTTGAAATTGCCTCCTGCCAGTACAATACAAAAATTAAAATAAAAGAGATATACGTGAATAACAAGAGAACTTCTAATGTCGAAATTAAAATGACACGGGTTCGTAAAAACCCCAAACACACTTGATACCAAATTTATATAATATGTATATATATATATATATATATATATATATATATATATGTCGTGGTATGACATTATATTACATCAATACCATATTATATCTATGGGGGAGGGACCAATAACTTACAGGCGAACCGAAAAAGGACGGAACACCACTAGTTTAGACGGGCTGAGTAGCAAGAAAGAGTGCAACGAGGTCAGGTAAATTATGGGCAATAGCAAAGCTCGAGGTTATTTAAAGAGGAATGTACAAAAATATGATTTATTTACATAAAAAGAATGGAAGAATTGATGGACAAAAATTACATCGGATGAATTAATGGTCAAAATTACAATGGTAAACGAGGGTGAGGGAGGTAGTTGTAGTTATAAATCTGACTATGAAGTTAAAGTTAACGTGTTACGGGAGAAGACTATTCAAATGGGTGGAATTAACGCAAATGGGTTACTGATAGGGGGTGGAGGGGTTGGCTTACAGAAGATTCCGGGTGAGACGACGGGGTAAAGCTTAACGGAAGTCTTCTGCGCGTGAGACGAGGGCACTCAAAACTTCTAAGCGGGAACTTGAAGTGATGATGGTTCTCCAACAAAAGGAGGGAAGGGGGCGGTAATGTCCGGTCCAGGGGAGAGTATTTCGGCCACCCGAAAACGAGGGGCGAACGAGATGTGCTTCAACAGGAGTTGATAAAAGAAGTCGGAAAAATCACTCGGTAGCGATCGTTAAATGGAATTACCTCACTGGCTGGGGCTAATTCCAATACACAAATAGTTCAGCTGTCTCTTTGCTTTGTTGTTAGCACCTGACTTAGAACTAGGGGAATTTTCTTGGGTCCGGGCGAGACTTCTAAACTTGGGGGCAGGTCCATGGGAAACGAGCAATATATATGTCTGAGGCTCTCCCCGCGAAGGTGGGGTGGGGTTAGTGGGAAACAGCTCTACTCTCGAATGGCCTCGAATCTTCTTGCCGAGCCTATTCTAGCCCGTGTAAAGGTGAATCGTGGTGGACGCGGTTCGAGGCTACGACTTGTGGAAGGAGGGGTTAGGCTTACCAATTTAAGCCTAACAGAGCCTTCTACAGCACATGGAAGTTCCGTGCTGGACAAGAGATTCCACGTGGAATTCCCTCACATATATATTCCCTTAACCTAACGATTGAAAGCATATACTTAGGTTTAAGTTTAACTAGTCCGAGCATATCATGGTACAGAGGGTAGGATTATTCAGATCTTAGGTAATCGATCAGTTACGTTAAAAGATTTTAATATTTGGTTCGCTCGCCATATATTTTAGGGCATGGAAAATCGAGAAACGCAGAGGGGCTTAATTGGAGGGGGAATTTTGACCAAGCTAGAGTGACATCGAGTTTGGGCTATGTTGTGACGACTTGACCCAAGGAATGCTTTCAACGCAAATAGAAAAAAAGGCAAGTATCAAGAGTGCTCTGTTTCTTCCAATTTTCCCTTGAGTTTTTCTCTTTTGTTTCTTTTCGGCACTCCATTATCGAGATGATATATATCCAACGAAGAAAATTCAATGTATTCTCCCCAGGGCGCAAATCATCGTAGTAAAATGAGCTTAATCTCCTTCATCAACCCGGTCCAATAAAATAGCTTTCATCGACTATCACCGCGACCTTAATATCCTTTTACCTATTCTTCCATGCTCAAATGTTTTTTTAGAACCCTTTTAACCAGCTTATTATGTGCCATCCCCTAGTTTGCCATGTTTTGGTTGTTAATACTACTTAGACTTGTTAACTACTTAGTCTCATATGTAAACCTATTTCTTGTAGCATATTTAATTTCTCTCTGAAAAAGATATGAGTTGTATCGAATAAAATATTGTTTAAAGTTCCTAATTCCCTGTTACCTTACTCAAAATAAAAACCATTAGTGTTTCATGAACTTAGATGAGATTATTTATAGGTTAATTAAGATCAAATGCGAATATACGTCAAATATAGAGACTGGAAAAGAAAGTTATAAATATGAAATAAACCGCTGAATTTAATAAAACATGCCATGGCGAATATATACACCCGAATTGGCATAACGCTTCCACGACGGGGGTAAAGAAAACGAGGACCTGACGATAAGATACGGACATGACAGCATTCTTCGCCATCTTATCCTTAAGAAATTTTGGATTTGCTGACTTACAAAGGAAACTAGATGAACACTATATAAAATGGAAATAGAGCAGCTTACCTCCTAAGTTGAAACAAAGAATTGACCAAGAACCCTCAAAATTTTGTCCAACACGAAGCTATTTGCAAAACCAGACCATTATAAAAATAGCTTAAATAAATGGAAGTTTCTTAATATTCCCAAAACCACTAAAGGCTACGTCAATCTCTGAAGAGTACCCGTTAACTCAAGCACAAGAAGAAATTCTTAACCTTTGACTTAACTGCAATTTTATTGATAAACCGAAGCAATATGAGAACCGACTTAATATTGTAAAGCTTCTTGGCGTCATACACAAACCTTAAGACTAAGGAAAGGTCACTATCTTATTCACACTTAGAGCAGAGCTCCTCACAGAAGCCAATTAAAAATGAAGATGCTTTAAGTCTGAGGGGCTAAGCAACTTATAAATAAACGAGTGATTATGATAAGAAAAGCAGACAAAGCAAACATCTTTGTCATTATACCTACATAACAGTATCATATCAAAGTAGACACTATCCTGATTAATCAAATATAATTTAGAAAAGTTACTAAGAACCCAACAGACATCAAAATGAAAGCCAATCAATTAATTAAAGGGATTAATAAACATCCAGGAAACTTAAAAAGAAAGAAAATAATTAGTAATTTCAGGCCTGGATATGTTTGTGATACCCTAAAGATCAACAACTAAAAACTCTCAATAAAGCCTCAAATCTTCGACTGACTTTATTGATATGATTCGACTACATCCCATAAAAGTTTTAATATCTTCCATGGATGTTAAAACACTGAATAACAATGCATCAGTCACCGAAATGCTAGAAAGAAGACACTGGCCAACAAATTTGAACTTTTTTTAATCATCAGAGAACTGAGCAAACTTTTCTCGCGGCATTTTTCTCATTGATTTCAAATCTGACTTTAGTCTTTCTTTAGCACATCAGGTTTTCGAGATATTTGAAAATGCAATATGACCGCCGTCGCTGATAGAATGTAGCGTTTTACTCTGATTTCTTTGCCGAAAATGTTGATATATGTTTGCATAGCACCATTGCTAGAAAAATATTGTCTTCTGTATATCTCCATGTGCATTGAGAAGTTGAACTGACACAAAATGATGCATTTAACATATAGAAACTCTAAATTTTATCGTTCTATTTAGGCGTAAACATATGATAAAGATAAATAGCCATGTTATGTTTATTTCACAATGTCGTGGGTTAGCCGAGTTTATAATTATTATTCTTATTTATTATTATGATTAATAAAAATGGGTTGTACGTTCGTACTTCCAGTGATCGCGTCAGGATCGATCTCTAAGAGCGTTTTTCTTAATCTTTATTCTATTGAATGAATAAAAGGGGAGTTCTCTCTTTAATATACCAAATACTGCCAACGCAACTCGTTCAAGGATAATTTAAACACTTCAACCAAAATAGACTTTTACTGTACATTAATCAACTCAAACAAAATTAATATATACACGTACAAAGTACAACTAAAAAAATGGTTCATTAAGTGCCTTTACCGACATTCACATTTCTGATTGCTTTAAGGGAGAACAATTTACTTTAAAAAAATTCGTCTTTAAGATATACAAATAATCTACTTTAAATGCACGGGGGATATGAATATAGAATTGATTACTTACATTAGGTAGTGGTGATTACCCAAAGAATACAAACGAAATACCTTCGTTGAATCTTGTCCAGGGAGGCGTCGTGAGTGTAGTTTATTTGTTTCTCACTAGATGGCGTTACTTCGAACTAGGGTGAGACGAGTGACGTCACACGGAATTTCGAGTCAGCGTAGGAGAATCAGGAATCAAAACAAACGACGATTGAGGAGTCGATGGGTCGTGAGTTTATGACCTTGAAAAGGTTTTCTCAGACGATGGATGGCTGTCTGGTTTTCTAGCGATTTTGTTTCGCTTATAGAGCTTCTCTTTTGGTTGAGAAATCTATCTAGTTTGGGGTTGTCAAACTCCGATAGGGTAAGATCACTTGATGATCTTTGGTACTCGAACTGTGCCGAGAGTACTTGGAGGTAAGATCACTTGAGGATCTTTGGTAATCGAACTGTGCTGATGGTACTTGGAGGTAAGATCACTTGACGATATTTGGTAATCAAACTGTGCCGATTATACTTGGAGGTAAGATCACTTGACGATCTTTGGTAATCGAACTATGCCGATTATACTTGGTGCAATCTGATATTGCCCCAGAAAATGAAAGTCCTTCTTAACTTGCTGGGAAACTCTATCCCGGAAAATTCTTATCGATCTCGTGACGAAAACGAAAAAGTCTACTTTTTTCTACTGCCGAACAGTTTAAAACTCGAATTACTCCCGCTGGGTAATGGGAGGTGAAGGGGAATAGCAAGGTGAGACCCGGGGATGGTCTGCCTTTTGGGCGTCTGTTATTTCTTTTCCTCAACAATTTGAAATTAGGGAAACTGGATCTCATATTGATTCGACAGAAGTGGGTATCAATTCCGCCGTGTTTTGGCGTCGTGGCGCTCTGGGGAGAGCGTAATACGAGATCGACAGTTTGAATTTTCGACTTGCTTGTTTATAAATACACCCTCAGAGGGTAGGCCTTTTTGAGCAGAGGTCAAGAATAACTGTCTCCTAAATTTACCATTTTTCTCGTACTTATATGTTCCCGGAGACCGGGTAGAGGGGCTCAAAGAAACCCAGGTGGGCTTTGTTTTTTCTTCATTATTTCTCCTCGCCATAAGGAAGACCTCGACATATATATATATATACAGTGGCGGCAACAAAAAAAGTGACATTGAATATTGGCAACAGAAATCGATACACAAAATCGCTTTCACTATTTTACTTGCCAACAATTCAATGAAAATGTGCGGAGCTTATGCCGCAAGTGGACGACTCTCCTGGGCTAAGACAACAGAACTGCGCTCTATTGGAACTCAGTGTCTCGTTTGAGCTCGTACAACGAGGTTTTAGTATATGGCACTCCAGCGTGCTGATTATCTGCATTCGTGCCTACATTTGACGTGCTATAACTTCTGTGCAAGTGGATACAATGGGGTGGAAAAAGCTTTCTATGACAGAGAAAAGCCGTGCCTTGACCCTATTAGAGCAGGAAAAGTCTTTTATTGATGTAGCAGCAGATTTAGTAACCTCAAAAATACGATTCATCGCCTAAAACGTGCAGCTGAGTTATTGCCACCAGGTACCATACCAAAGAGGAAGGAGGGCATTGGTGCAGCTAGGAAGACATCTCCAAGGACTGATAATATCCTAAGGCGTAAAGTGATGTCAGACCCTTCTGTAACCTCCGCTTCAATCAAGAAAAAACACCCAGACCTCCTCCAGAACGTTGCCCTCAGGACCATCAGTCATCGCTTACAGAAGGACTTAGGCCTACCGTCTCGCCGCGCTGCCAAGAAGCCACTTCTTACCAAGGCTATGAAGATGGAAAGGCTCAATTTTTGCAAGACCTATAAACATTGGACAGCTGCCCATTGGAAGAAGGTCATGTTCAGTGATGAGAGCACCTTTAGGCTGGTCAGAGGAGAGTCAAAGATCGTGCGTCGTCCCAGCACTGTGTCTCGGGATGACCCGAAATATACCGTGAAAACTGTGAAGCACCCTGATAGTGTGATGGTGTGGGGTGCCTTTAGTGGAAAAAAGGGCAGAGGAGGTCTGTACTTCCTTGCCAAGAATGTAGCCATGAGGGGACTAACTATCTTGAAGTTTTGAGGCAGCACATGCTGCCATTTTGGGAAATTCATCAGTGTGAATTTTTCATGTATGATGGTGCCCCTGCTCACAGGTCCCAGTTAGTAAAAAGGTTCTTCAATGATAATAATATTAGTGTTTTGGAGTGGCCTGGTAATTTCCTGGACCTAAATCCTATTGAGAATGCTTGGAATCTGATGAAATCCAAAGTTCAAGAGACAGCACCCAGCAGCATCAAGGACCTGATAGAATCACTGAAGCAGATCTGGGTTACGATCGACCCCACCTACTTCGCAAACCTCACTGAATCAATGCCCAATCGACTCAGGATGGTCATCAAGTGCAAGGGCAACATGACCAAGTAATAACTTTCATGAAATATTCATAATAAAATATGTAAGTTACATTTTTCTGTTTTATTTTCCCCGAATTGTCACATGTCACTTTTTTTGTTGCCGCCACTGTATATATATATATATATATACACTCGCAATTTCTTAACTGTCTCGGTTAACTCGTATATCTCTACCCACTAGCATTATAAAGTTAATAGTACTTATATTGCATGTATAAGAATGATAAACAATGATTAAAGGGCTAAAAGGTCAAAACTCGAATTCATAAACGTTGTGCATGGGTTTGCCTTCAACTTTTTCTCAGGATTATCACGATACAACATCTAAGGATGATTAAAAATCCATTTATATCATCGCAGTAGCAAAGAGGTCTATTAACTGTGAAGAATGAGGTTAAAACACAATTACGCTTTTTAAAGTAACTCACATGAACATTTTTCTCGAGTAAGAATTTTTAATGTAGTCGAGATCCTAGAAGTTCTGCTTTCTCCTTTGACAGTGACAGATCTCTCACAAGATCATTCAAATCTTCCTGAGTAAATAACTTTGGCTCAGGGTTAGCATCCTCATATTCAACATCCGCATCTAATGTGCACGCACCTTTAGTACTGCTATTATCACTGATATCATCAGGTATGAGGCCATCATCAGGTAGAACTATAATCAGGGTTAGCATCCTCATATTCAACATCCGCATCTAATGTGCACGCACCTTTAGTACTGCTATTATCACTGATATCATCAGGTACGAGGCCATCATCAGGTAGAACTGGAATTGGCAAAGATACATCATGTGGAACTAGTATGCACGCCGAATCCATGGTTAGATAAACAAGTTGGTGCCTTGTTCTTTGCAGAAAACCCTTTTGTGGTCACACTGCAGAAATAGCAATCTTTGAGATGATCTCTAAGTTCTCTCCATATCATAGGAACAGCAGAGGGCATTGAAGCTTTCCTTCTGTTAATCAAGTCTCGTAATCCATTAGAGCAGAAAGTAAAAATTTGGTCTGGTGCCCATGCTTTCTCTTGGTCACCCGGAGGGCAACCGATGTAGAGTTTGTACATTTGCTTTATATCATTTGTGATAGTACGCTTCTGAGAATTTATCTGGATGAATTTTGCACTCTCGAGGTATTGGTACTGCTTTGTAGAAATATTTGGAAGCCTCTTATGATCAACGCAAAGGAGCAGCTTAGAAGATGCACATCACATGAGGAACCTGAAAGCATAAAACAGATTTATAATTAATTGCGCAAAATATGCATGCTCATCTTAGCAGTACAATAATGATGCATGCAATAGAGCAATACCAGTAATATACTACATTTTATAATCGCAGGCGACCATTTTGAATTTTTGGCATATCTTAAAAAGGGTATGTGCTAGAGCAGAACCAAAGGCAGATTAGGATTCAACATAGAAAATGCATTTAGAAAAGTATAGTAAGGTCTCTGATGAAAAATGTGTGTTAACCGGTGATATTAGAACTCGTCTACGACCAAAATGTTCGCTCCCCTTTTGGTATACCGAGGGTAGCTATGAGAAAATTCCTAAAAGCCTGCACTTCTATAGCCACTTTCTATGGAGTGAATGTAGGTATGTACCTTTAAGTAAATAGAGTTGCTATGGTTTCTCATCTAGGCGTTCATTTTGTTAGGTTGTACATTAGAACCGTCAAAAAAGGTGTTTTTTGGATGTTTCTCGAGCCTCATAACAACTGCAGTTACAGGGACGATACTTACTTAAATATACGATCCTAAGAAGAAATGCATAAAATGGAAAAGGCATTTAAAGAATGTTGTTCCCTGAAATATACTATTGAACGAACCCAATAGAACCATCTACTATTTTAGATTACCGACAAAACTTAACGACAAGATAACTACCAAAAGTTAATGCACCACTGCACCGCACGGAAAGAAACATGTGAGAATGAGAGAAGAAACCCAGGTAATCATTGACAACGGAATCAGTAAACACGATGTTACAGTCAGCTATAGATATAAAATGAAGTTATGGTAATGAGCAAACAATTTAGCTCACTTGAGGGAATTTGAAAAGGTTAACGTAAAAGTTTTCTAAGCATGCATAGGCGATAGAAAAGACAAGTTGGTTTTATATTACTACGAAAGGGGATATGAGAACATAGTCTGTGTTGAAGAAGGTATTAACAGAAAGTAGACTAGAGTAAGGATGATTAAACCGAATTGATTCATTTTCAGTCGTCGGAAGCTGTAGATTTTTCAAGTTAACGACCGAGACGGAAACTGGGAATTAAGGTCCTCAGTGATAGGCACTAGTTCTCGTGGTCGCACATTTTTATGACGAAAATTGGATACCCGATTTTAATCATTCAGCGGTGTGAGCGTAGAACCAGGGGAGGTCCATTCTGATTTACTGTATTTGTCAAAAGTAGAGACAAATGTGGAGAACAGGCAAAATTGTGGCAATAAACTTAAGTGAGATAGGACTACTACGAGAGTCAGGATTAGCGCTAAGTGGAGTTTGAAGAGCGGCTGGCGTCAAACTATCATGCAAGAGTGATGTCTAATTTTGAGTTGTGTAGACGTAGAGTGAAGGACGAAGGTATCAATTCGCTTCATCTTGAAACTACCCATTGGTATTGGGCAGAGGTGGTGTCATGGTATCTTGTTTTAGTTTTGGTTGATGATAGAGTGACCTTGCGGTGGGCACCTCGTATCTGTGTAAGCAGGACTTTGGGGGAATATTTAAGTTAGTCTGCGTGTATAATATTTTCTAGAGCATGTTTAACCAGGTTTAGGATCTTGTATCTGTTCTTACCGAGATTCTTGATAATTCTATAAGTTTCCTCACACTTTGTGGATATTCTTTGCTGCGCAAGTAGTGGTTTAACGCTTTTACAGTATCATCAAATATATGACTGGTGGTCAGATTGTAGCATTCGAGCTCCATGCGGCTCTTGAAGGTACTTTGTGTGGCTCTTGAGAAAACATTAATTTTGTTGGCTTCATTTAAATTTTAACTAAGATTTAATAATGATAACTTCATAAAGTTATTCGATTATTACACGCAATATATGGTAGATTTTTGCTTTCCTATACGAATAAGTAATCTTTTTAAGATTAAAATAAATTTCAATTCATCGAATCATTCCCGCAATAGAGTGCAGCGGCAAGTCAATCGAGTTTCTAAATTGGACCTGCCCGTTTAATCTTGAATGACCACACATGCGCATGACTGCTAACTTGCAGCTCGTGCTAGATAAAACATTTTTATACAATAAGAATCTTTACCTAAAAAAAATATACATATGATGGGAATATGTTGCATAACATAAATTTTATTTCCTATTATGAGCCAATTTTAGCACCTTATTCACATTTACTTTTCAAATATTACCGCGAGAAAGTATGTGGTTTCCAGAGAGTATATACACCGATTAAAAAATAGTAGTTTTAGAAAAGCTTGCTGCCTTCAATGTTCAGTTTATTGCTTGCCTACTACACTAGTGGAATATTCGTTGTGCAATTTGTGCTGAAGTAAATGCTTTTCTGATTTATAGTAAGGATTGTTTTTTGTTAAATTCATAAAACTGATTTTAAAAATAACTGAGAAACAAACAAGTGTTAAATGGAAATAAGAACAAGAAAACAGAGGTTAGAACAAACAATGGAAGGACGAGTTTGTTTTTACTGTTAAGGATAATAAGGCTCTGTGTCTCATTTGTCAAACTACCATAAGCCACTTTAAAGGCAGTAATTTAAAGCGTGACTATTAAGCTAATCATAAAATTTTGCATCTAAATTTCCTCATAAATCAGAACTGCGAAAAAATAACATAATATTGAGATATAAATTAGTAATTCAACAAAAAAGGCTACTTTTGCACTGTCAGAAAAATGATTTTACTAGTGAAGCAAGTTTTGCTATAGCTCGGAAAATTACTCGAAGTAGACTTCCTTAGAATCATTGAGAATTTGTAATAGATAATATTAGTGATGTGATTGAAATTCTTGCACCAGAGAACTCAAAAGTTATACAGACAATAAAACAAATCCCCATCTCTCGCCACACTACAAAAAGACGTATTTCTGAAATAAGTTGTGCTGTTGCTTGTTCACGACAGAATCATCTGAAAAGTGAATGTCTTTCAGATTAGCACTCAATGAATAAACTGACATTCAAGAATTCTCTCAAGGGTCTATATTTGTTCGGTATGTTACAAATGTTAAAAATATAAAAGAAGCACTCTTGGATCTGATAAACTTAAACGAAACCACAAAAGCTATTAACATAAAAAACATTTGACAAAGCTTTGTCAGATGGTCAAAAACCATGCATAAACTTGTCAGCATTGCAAAAGATGGAGTACCAGCCATGGTATGTCATATGTCTGGCCTAGTTGATCAATTTACACAAAATCTCAACTATTCTAAATGTCTCTTTGTTCAGTGTATCATCCATCTTGAGTATTTAGTAAGTAAACAATTTAAGTTTGACAATGTTATAAATTGCGTTTTAGGAATTGTGAATTTTATTCAGTCAAGTGCCAAAATACACTGTGAATTCATATATTTTATTAGGAAGCTGGAGCTTTAAGAAAAGCCAAATGACATTTAATTCTACTAATTGTAAGATGACGATCAATTACTAAAATTGTGAATAGGTTTATCACCCTTTTTAAGCCAATTATTGACTTCATGAAAGAAAAAAGAAAGAATTACTCACAACTAGAAGATCACGAACGGATACAAGATCTGATGTTCATTACAAATGTAATGCAGCACATTTCATTTTTAAATCTTGCACTTCAAGGAAGGAGCAAAGTTATTACAGAACTAGCCGAATCAGTTTTAAGATTTCAAAATAAAATAAAGCTTTTTCAGAGATCTGACTTCAAATTTGTTTTACTACTTCCCGACCTCAAATCAAGATTAGCAGCTTTTTTTAACATTAAAATTCAAGAGTGTAAATTAACACAATACAAAGGAAACCTAAACACTTTATTATGATTTTGATAACAGGTTTGAGAAACTAAAATGGCTGAAACGATAATTTGAATTACTTTTGAATCCATTTGCAATCGATATAATCAGTGATGGCTGTCCTGTTGTTCCAGCTTTTGGTTTGAAAGCTACTTCAATAGAAACAGAGCTTATTGATTTAAAAGAAGATTTGACTCTTTGAAACGACCACAAAAATGGCCATCTCTAGCTGAATTTTGGAAACAAATCCCAGCAAAGTATCCTAATCTTCATAAATTTGGCTTCAGGCTTCTTTCGGCTTTCAGAACAACTTACAGCTATGAATCTCTTTTTTCTGTTATGAAATTTGTTAAGTCAAACAATCGTATTATCCTCTCTAAAAGCAACCTTACTGAGCTTCTCATAACAGATGTAACATCATTCCAGCCAGATTTTAAACTTTCAAACTATAAAAATGAAATCTCAACCTAAGAGCAAAGATTAAATGTTTTACATCAGTGAGTAGGACTTCGATAAATTTTAATTTCGCATCATTGAAACTTTCTAAATACAAATTTAAAACGGCAATTGTTTTTTGAACATTCAGAGATGTATGAAGCAGCAAAGAGATTATAAATAAGTTTTGGTAATGGTGAGTAGGGTTTTTATGGGTTATTGCTATTTTTAACACTTTTAAATGCAATTTTAAAGGAATAACGTCAGCGGCTCTTGAACTTTCAAATATGTATGAAAAGTATCCTATGTGGCTATTCTTATCAAAGAACTTGACACCCCTGCTATATATGCTGCGATAATGCGGAGTTTGCTAACCCGTGCTGTTCTTTCTATATTTGCCCGATATTCATCTCTATGACTTTCTCAACTTTGTTAGATATTCTGAATGCCTAATTCAGTAAATTTGTGGTTGAAATAAATCTTTTAGTAGCAGACAATATAACTTTGAACTTTTCCTCGAGCAGATGGAAGGAAATACGCTTATCATAGGATAACACAGAGTGAGGAGTATCAAAAATGGAGATGCGATAGCAGTTGTTTATGGCTACTTGCGCCAATGAGAGACATTTACTCCATTAACAAAGGTCAACATCGGTAATCTGGATCAATACCTTCATGTTTTATTTTTTATTCTGGTCCTTTCCGAAGTATTTTGCTGATGGATAGTACGGCTCGATATGTGCCTTTTAAATTTGACACATTTTGAATAAAGATGACAGAAAATGTGAAATATTTAGCAATGTCTGAGGGCAGTACAGAAGTGTTTTTGTGGTTTTGTATGACTGTCTCTATATACTTTGATCAAATATAGCAAAAAGGCAATTGTTTTGCGAAAAGTTATCGGTAAATACAAAATATATCGAGTTCCTGGGCACATTGTACGCATACACCGTAAATGTTAAGCCCGGTTTTTGTCATGGATTTCGATATAAGGGGTACCATTTTGGCTCCTTTTCATTATTCTTAAGGCAGGAAAGGCGCTCCATGACTTCATTCTGTACTACCCTATCCATTTCGGGAAAATGATACCACTCTGCTAAGGTTTTGCGTGTGCATTCAGGGACCATAGTACCACAGAATGGACAATCAGGAAACACATCTATGGCTACATACTTGAGCATTTGGGAAATCCCCACTTAAGATTTTCTTACACTAGGATTTGCTTTCGATTGTTGTAGGCGGCTAAAGAATAATTAAATGTATAGGCCCTATTGATGACTTTCTTCGAGACTTTTAAAATCGAACAACTTGTATTTTCTTTATTCTTGACAGGCAGTAAGTGGTGAGATTAAGTCTGTCGGTTTTATATTATAGTTTAGCAGTAAAATCTTGCACTAACACAGCTCACTCATTGGCTAAGTCAGCCTTGAAGGAGTTTGTCGTTAATAAGGTTTCTGAACCATTTTTACGGTGATATTGTAAACATATATGATGTTGAAGAAATTTTATGGGCCCAGAAAATGGCAAAGGCTCGTTAATCTGTAGTGGAATTATTATTTTTATAATCAAAGTTAATGAAGGCGACTCGGTGGAAGGCAACAGCCAAAACGGCAGAACTTAAAAACTCTACAGGGCCCAACGAGCGGCGCAACATCGATAAAAGTAGAAAACATAAAAATAAAGAGAAAAAAAAATTCACTTGCCTTTTAAATACATTAAAATTATCCGAATTAACCCCACATAATTAGGCAGAGATTCCACATACCAATGATTGTAGGAAAGAAAGATCGAGAGAACTGCGTCGTATTCACTCAAGCGATCTGAAAAACACGGTCATTCTGTCTTAATGAGTAGCGCGTATCCCGAACTGGCCGTGAGTGAGCTGGCATCAGAGAGTGAAGTGGATGATGAGGATTAAAAACGATTTTAAAGAAATGATTCAGGACTACAATGAGTCGATGATACCTAAGGTTCAACTGTACATCGGGTAGCAAAAAACTAATTTGGTTGAAAGCGCTGTCAAGGAGCTTAGAATTGGTTTCTCCGATGCAGAAATGAAGACAGAATGGAAAATATTTAAAATAAGACAGTAAGAAGGAATTTAGTACCATTCCTAACCACTCTGTCTTTAGAGTAGATCTAGTGGCACTTACGCAACAAACCAACTTTTTGAGGAATTGAGGACGCAACAGTGCGCAAGTACAGCTCAAATGCCAGCTTGGATTCAAAAGTAACACTAACCAATTTCATTAAAGAACAATAAGGGACCGCAATGCAGTTGAAAACGATGTCAGGATGATGCAGTTGTAAGGTTCTTGAAAGACCCATAACAAGACTATGGGATTTATTTGGATTAAGTTTCATACCCCAAACATTACACCAGGATAAAATTATCTTGATATCCAGAGTAAGCAATTCAGCAACTCTTTTTCTGTCCAAAGGGGAAGGAATGGCAGCATACAAAGTTGTATCGTCAGTATAAGCAACTATATTTGACTCAATCTCAGAAAACATCTCTGAGGTATAAATAATGAAGAGAAGCGTGCCCAGGACACTACCATGGGGAACACCAGATTTAACAAAGATATAGGAACTAAAACTACCATCAATTGACACACGCTGCTTCTTGTTAGTAAAAAACCAATGTCAATACCAAGAGATCTAATTTTAAATAAAAGAGCTTTATAATTAACACGATCAGAGGCTGTGCTAAAATCAAGACATTCAAGACGCGATTCATAACTAGAATTAAGAGAACCTTGAAGGTCATTGGTGATAAAAAGAAGAGCATCAGAAGTACTAAGACCCTTCCAAAAACCAACTGTTTTTTCGGCATCATTTTTTTTATTATTTAAAAAATGTATCATCCGTTTGGGCAGCAAACGCACAAATATTTTAGACAGAACCGATGTAATGAAAATGGATCTATATTCTACCGGATGAATTGATGGTGAAGAACCTTTGGGGATTGGAGTGATCTTTGCAGAACGCCAGCATTCAGGAAAAGAACTCTGACGTATAAGTAATCTAAAAATAACAGACGATTTTAGGGCCAATGATACAGCAATTCTTTTATAAAAAAATCGGTAGTAACAACAAAGGATCACATCCGCCAAATGAATCACAGTCATTCAAATAGAAAAGAAGTTCGAATGACTTAAAAACCACGGAGTGCAGTTTGATAGGAGGAAAGCAAGATGAAGGTAAGTCCACTACCTCACTGCTTTGTTTTTTATTAAAAGATGTGGCAAGTAGATCAGCTTTCTCCTTACAGTTATAGCAAAAAGGGCCGTCAGCACACGTTAAGGGAGGAAGACTAGAGTCAACCAAAAACAGGAATTGTTTAAAAGCAGACCACCAAGAGTGCTGCTGAGAGGTACCAATTAAATTATCTCTCAGATGATCATTATAAGCTCATTGAGCTGCACGTAGTAGTTCCAAGATTCTTGGGAACACAAACGAGACTACTAGTAAAATGCACCCTGCTTATTCCGCTGGGCCAATCGGCAGTCGTCATTAAACCAAGCCTTGTCGGTATGTCGACTCTGGATAGTTTCACTTGGTATTCTACTTCACTTATGGAAAGAAGAATTTCAGTAAGGGTAGTTACGGGGCACTAGGACCAACAGATATTGTTAAAGTCAATATCAATGCCAGGCCAGTTTGAACGAGATTTCAAATAGTTCACTCACATAACGGACTCATCCGGTGGTAAATATTAGTTGGAATCTTAAAATTGATTCAAGATTGATTGCTGTTACCAAGGGGAAGAACAATCCGTAGATTAACAACGGCGTGAACATCCGTCAAGTGGAGATCCAGGCAATTTTCAGAGATGTGGGTCGGATCACAAACCAGCTGCTCACATCCAGCAAGATTAAAAAAGTCTAAGGCAGCCAGACTATGCTGGTTCGTCGCATTAATGGAATTCAACCATTGCTGGTGATGAGACTTAAAATCATCAACAAAAAAAAGAGGCCTTAGAGGCAGATTCTTGGATTCCAGCCATAACAGCTAAAAGGAAATCATAAATACCATCATCCAGGTCAGGGTTCTTATATAAAGCAAATATATAATAATTGTTAAAATGGCCACAAATACGAATGAGCATCATCTCATCGCAGCCACACTTAAATCTCGCCCTCCGTGAAGCATTTAATGAGGAGCTTATATAGACACACATCCCCTGAAGCCTAGAAATAGAATTGCCTCTCGAAAGTGTAGGCCTGTTAAAATTTGAAATAAAAAGCTCAGACAGATGCATAAAATTAAGAACTAAGGTCTCAGAGCAAAAGACTATATTTTAAATGGTGGAAACCACCGAGATCGCATGGAGATTAGATTTCAGTGCTCTAATATTAGAATAGAGGACTCTCTACAATACTCATTGCGAGGGCCAGGATTGTGGTGGATATTTCCCGCTCTCAACAACTGGCTAGCTTAAGAAATTGTTAATTCAGTACCCTCATGATTTTGTAGAAGGATAAGCCTATTATGGATACTGATAACGTTGAACTTCCTATAGTGAATACATGTGCGACTCATATCAACATTATTTATAAGCAAGCTAATAGAGAATACCAGCTGTACCTGAGTGCTCAATAAACCTTTGGTTTAGCATCTCTTGGTTAAGCTCTTCCGTTATTTCTACTTGCGTACGATGGAATCTATGCTTGCTTGCTTATAGGTGTCCGTCGGCCCGACGATGACCTCTCTTATCTCTTCTGTCATGGGCACGAATGTGGCTGAGTAGACCTGATCTTGTCTGGAAGCCTCTTCCACATTCGTGGCAAGTATGGTCCCCATCTATGAGGGGGAGTAAAAAGGATTTTGAATTAGGTTCTAATTTAATTTAAAATGGAACTACTTTCCTCCGACTTAAGGGGTCTACTTTCAAATGAGTCAGATCTCTAGTCTTTAAGATAAAATTACACAGTTCTAAAATTTCACTTTACTTGCAGCGTTTTGAACCCTTTTATTCAAGCTTCCATACGTCGTGCTTTTTCTCTTTTTATCTTCACTTTCTGGCATCTAAAAAGAGGGGTGTTACATTTTAAAGCACCTTAACTACAGGATATAAGGTGGGGCCTCTCCAACGTCGCTATGATAATTTTATGATTTGCAATTAATACTTAAGGGCGAGGACTGGTATTTATGTACGAAACTGGAATCATATAATTGTTACATTTACAAAATGACCTTACAAAGTGATTTTAGAATACTATAGCCAAAGTTTTGTTTTGCCAACAAGTAATATCCATCCAGAGCCACATTTTTTCGGTCAGGATTATAAAATTTTGAAAGAAAAACAATCATTTCATACGGCTGTACACCTACCATATTATCAGGGACAACACACACCTAATCATCTTCAACAGGTTTATCAATAAACAATGATAGAATAGGGTTTCTTCTTTATTCATGATTGGGTGAAGAAATGTGGTTGCAGAGGGCCGAACCACTGAATACATTAAAAGACAGAGCAGCATTTGAGAGCTCTCTCCTAACACAAAACGGTTCTTTCGTCATCAGTAGAACAACACACCTTTGGTAGGGAACCTACATATGACCTACCCTTGTAGCAGCACTCACTTGGCCACCCTCCTTTATACTTAGATTCAATGGAGTGGATTTTTCTTGTTTCTCTTTGCTTAAACAAAAACTTTTTCGAGCAACCCTTTCTTGGGTCTCTCTGTTAAAATAAAATTCTATGGAGTTGGCTGTATCGAGTTCCTAAATTTTAGGTCAAATTTGCTTGGATTAAACTTCGTTGTACTTTTCACTTTTACCTAAGTCATTTTATGAATATCACCATTTGGCTCCTTATTTGAACTGAAAGTCATTTTATCTTAACCATCCACAGCACGGATCTCCATGTTTAAAATTTGGCAAACTCTCTTACATCCCCTTACATATAAAATTCTATTGTCTTCTCGGAATAAGCTTTGCAAAGTTTATTAATTCCATAAGTGTATGTATGTTTGCTGCTAAATATAATCACACATGTATTTCTTTTAACGAAAGTACATCTTTCTGTCTGCCTGCCTGTCTAACTGTCTCTCATTTCTGGTAGAAATCAGGTCTTTTGAGAGATTGTAGTAAAGTTTTTAGCAAAGATTTTGACTTGTGTCACGGGGCTTTCATAGTGGACGCCGACAACTCAACGTCATTCGAACTCAAAGTCATTAAATTTGGGCCCTACGAAAATTTCCTCTGAATCGTAATTACAACCTATGACCCAACCTGATAAGCCCTAATTTTGTTAATATGAAAACCGAGTGTACTCCGTTTAGAAGCCACAGAATAGAGACAGGTTTACGACCTCTGTTACCCTAGATTGTTCCAGAAACCACTTCAACGATACTTCAAGAAGAAACTTTCTAAAGACCCATTTCCCATAATCATTTCCCTGAGAACTTATAAGAGTTCTGTTTTCATTTTAACTTAATCCATCGTGGCTCAATTTTTCCGTTCACACTTAATGAAGTGATGGATCAAATCTCGGTGAAAGCGAATAATATTTCGACTCCTATTGTTTTTTTTCTTTCTTTCAAGATAAGACTATTTGATGGGAGAGCACATACCATGAATTTCAAAAGTCCTGTTACACTTGTTACGACGCTCTTAACATAAGATAAAATGATAGTTTTGATGTAGTTAGACACGTTTTTATCGATGTAACATATAAATATGTGTTTAAATTGTGATATTAATCAATGTAGCCGCTTTCGCCGGCGAGCACGTGCTCCAATCTAGACCTAAAAGCGGTGCCCACGTTGCGGACGAAGTAATTCCTCAATCTAGCCGATACACGGTTTACGGAGGACTTCGGCTCATCGACGTTGAGGAAGGGACACTTGCAAGCCTTGCCTTCGACATACGCCCACATGCTGTAGTCGATGGAATTGAGGTCGAGAGCAGGGATTTCGATTCTTTTGACTTCCATCTCGAAAAGACGTTGGAAAAGACGTTTTAGTGACACATGCTGGAAAAGTAGAATTTTAAGTTTGTTTGACGGATGTTTTTCTATCACACATTTAAACCTCTCTAAAGATAACAAAAACTAGTGTAACAAACCTTTGTAAAACCCAGTAATATTCAATAACCCTTAATTTTGAGAACTAACTTTGCCGGGGTTCAGTCGACCAGCTATTAATGAACGTGAGATAAGAAAATGTGGGAAAGAAAAAGAAAAATGAATTAAATTAATCGGGTGGTAGGAGAATTCTAGTAGCAACCTTGGCTATGAGAACCAACGAGGTAGCTGGTAAGCTCAAAATGTCTCCCTCGCCTTTTGTGGAAATTGAACAAAATTGTTGAAATATAACTCAGAGAATTTGATTAGTATGAGGAAGGGAAAGATGGAAGAGAATAAGAAGAAGTGGAAACAGACCAAACTTAAGAATTTGTATAAATAAAGAAAATAGTTGAAAATAGGACACTAGGTATTTAACCAACGTGTGAAGTTCATCCCACAACTCTCCTAAAACCACCTTCTGAAATATAAGTTCATACGTCGAGACGCAATACTCAACATTAAAAACTCAACCTCATTTTATGGGGTGTCAAGTCGGGTGGTGGGAGGAGGGGGCGGGGGGTAATTGAGCAAGAGCTAAAATAACCTAACTAAGGAAGGCATTTCCATTTTGTTGAGAAATAGGGAAGTAAGAAAGAACCAAGTGAATTAATGTTGTGGGTTAAAGTAGTGATAACTAGGGTGAAAAGAATAAAGAATGAGAATGAGCAGAGAGAAAACCTCAACCTTAAACAAGGAGAAGCATGGCTCAACACGTTCGCAAGTATGAGTACAGACGCCTGAAAGTACGAGGCTGAAACTAATATATAGAGGAAATTGTAAAGGTGTTTTGGGGAATTAAAAAAACAAGGTCTGCTGACCAAAAGTCGCGTTCTCTCACTTATTCTGATTTATGAACTTACGATCTTCAAAACTTTCAATAATTTCAGGACCACCATTAAAAGGACCTTGACAATTATATCCTTCGAAAGAAAATGCAAAACAACATTAGGGTTTCAAATTCTGTTAGAATCGGCCGAATAGCTATGAAGTTTTGCCAAATAATTCCCCGGCTAACCGTGGGAGGACTTTAGCAATTAAATCATTCGAAAGAGAATGTAAAAAAAAACATAAGCGTTAAAAGTTTCGTTAGAATCGCCAAACAATTATGATGTTATTGCCAAAACAAAATAATTCCCGGGGCTAACCTAGGGAGGACCTTGGCAATTATATCATTCGAAAGAGAGTGGAAAACAACATAAGGGTTTCAAAATCCGTTAGAATCGACCGAATAGTTAAAATGTTATTACCAAAACTAAATAAAGAAAAACGGGGACCGACCAACCGACATAGTGAGATATAGAGTCGCCCGCGAATAGACTCGCACGCGACTAAAAATAATGAAGGGACAAAAATGTAGTTAATGGCGCGATAAAACAAGGAAATACTATGCAAATTGATATCATGCCCGGAGACAGAGTTAAGTCTCGGTGCCTATTTTTTGTTGCATCGGGCTGAAATATACTAGTCATTTGATCCCTTCCCCAGCCTGTAAAATATTATTCAGAGAGTCAAATACATAATTTAATTCTAAAATTCTTATTTTGTTTCTTAAATCATTACTTTAATAATCGTTATTTGAGATTTGTGTAAAATCGAAATTGTTTACGCAAATTTGATATTTTGATATGAGTTTATGGCCCGAGAAGAGATAGACGAAAAGGCTGACCATCTCAAATAATATCTTAACTGTACTACATAAATAGGATGATCCGTAATGCTGGAGTAGTGTTGAAATTTAGCATTGGATGACAAAATATATCACAATAATCATATTTAATCAGATCTTGCGTGGAGATGTTTGGATCTATTGATATTTCTAATCTGTAATAGAGGCGATTAATTCGTTGTGCTCACTATATAAAAATCTTATGTTGTTAGTCACAGATTAGCTGTGTGAATTTAATTTTCCGCTAACCAATAAGTATCGAAGACTCAGGAGGGTAAAAGGGAAGAATGATTAATTTATTTATAGTTATCTACAGAGTTACTGGAGAGGAAAAACAGGAAAGTGAGAAAACGAATGTAAGGCATTGAGTATGATCGATCTCAGACTTAATAAACATAAATTGTTTTTAGTCGCGTGCGAGTCTAGTCGCGAGCGACACTACATCTCATTATTTCTGTCGGTCGGCCGGTCGGTCGGTCCCTATTTTTCTTTTTTTTCTTTTTGTAATTATATTGTAACAATGTTGTTGATTTTCAGAAGGTTGTGTAAAAGTTAGTGTACTCAATTTATCCCCTCGTTTTACTCCTTATTTTTTAAGGTTTTAAGTCTTTACTGTTACGGCTTCATGATATACTACAAATGCCCTTCATATATTTATTATCTCTTCTTATTTTAGCTAACATTTCAGCGTATCTAAGAGTAAGTGGCGAGATTTTACTCTTGTGATACTCATGGAGAAGCATCCATTTTGTGTTTGGTGCAGGGAATAAAATAATTCTTTCAATGATTTTTGCCTACTGGAAATAATTTATTGAACGTGTATCTATGTTGCCAAATTCGTTCCTATCTGATAAGAACGGCTGTACAACGGATTGAGTGATAATTTTCATAAGAGAGACGTCAGTTTACAAATATTATTGTCTTCGACGATGAGACCGAAATGAAAGATCTGTGATTACACTCTGCCATATTTCATCTTTTTTCCTTATTAGAGATTTCTATTAATTCACCTTTTTTATTTGTATGCTTTATCTCCTTTGGTCCAAAAGAATAGGCCAAAACTTTATTACATATCCATTGCCTATCTAAAGTTCTTCAACCTTTCACAGATAATAGATTAAAAAGTCAAAGCAAAGGACTCGAAGATGCGTCCAATGAAAGCCCTTCGGCACTCAGCGCAGAAACACACACCATACTTAACAGACATCCCTTAATTAGTCCAAATGAGCGAAAAAGAAGTGACCCCGCCTTGACGAGAAAGAAAATGTGATCAGAGTGGGTTACGTTGCCACTTCTCCTAAAGGGAAAATTTAATCGTGCCTTCAAGGTTGTATTAGGGAGATTAGCCGCGTTTCCTCCTCGAGGCTGATAGCGAGGGAAACGGCACTTGGAGGAAGAGTGAGGAAAGGTCTTTAAAAATGTATTCATCAATTAATGAATCAAAATTACATGTAGCTTTAAGGACGTGTTTCAAGTTTCAAGTTTCTTTATTAAGAGAATGTAGCTAACAATTGAAATGAATGATAAAATATGGCACATGTAATTGCTCTCACTAATTGTTATAAGAGATAACAATCCCTGGGTGGATAAAAATAAATGTAATTGAGTTGGCGATGGAAATTGGATTTCGAATAGGGTTTTATTGGATCGCGGAGGAGTCGGTGCAACCTCTCAGAAAGCGAATACAAAAAGCTTCTGAAGAATGTTGGTAGAATACACACCTAGGCAGATTAAAGAGGAGAGACTTGTCTTGTAGTGATCATAGATGAAAGTAGAGGACCTAAGCCTCAGATCGCAAAGGAGAAGAAGAAAAAAAAAGAGTCGAAAATCGAACGGAAAATTCAAAATAAGTTGTTTCTAGTCCGCCTGATGTCTTCTTCTGAAATGTTGGTAGTCTCCTTCTTTGGCCTAGGATCACTTCTTTATTTGGCAAGAAAAGGATTAACAAAGAACACGAGGTGACGAAGGTTGTGTTTATCGTTTTTTGGATACCTTTTTCTAAATGTTATTTTTGCTCCTCACCTCAGACCAAATCTTACTTTCGGCTAATCATAAATATTTGCTAGAATAATTGTAGTTTATCGAAATTATGTCATATATAATTTAACCTTCACCTCGAACTAGGTATTGACATCATGTATATTCATATGTTGGGAGAGAAATTAATTTTATATTTAGTTTGCTCTAAATTTTATAAATAAATATATTTCGCTAGTAGTTTAATGTAATTTAAGTTAAAGTATGAAGTAACGAGTGTATTTAACAAACATTTTGAAATTAAAATTGCTTTGAAAATCGCACATTTCTTTTGTGTATAATTTCATCTTTTCTAACTAGAGACCAGATACATATAGTGTCGCATCAAAGTAGTATCACCATACCCTCGATACCTTCTCTCCATTTTGAAATATCTAACTTTTCACCGTAATCTTCGTTTAAGTTACCCAAATTACAAAGTAAAAATTAAGATGCAAATGCTAGAAATGAACAGATAAATATATATGGCAACTTATGATTTAATAAATTAATAATCCTTGTATTTAGACCCTACCACTCCCTAGAAATCACAAAACTACACCCAAAATGGATACTTTATTTCCCTTAATATTCTCTCAAGATTTTCCGATTTCATGATCGCATCATGGGAACCATGTAAAACAACATCATGGTTTCAAATTTCGTTAAAAATGGCGTAAGAGTTGCAATGTTATTAGCAAAAAATAAGCACAACGGGGACCAACGGGAGGATCGACCAAATGATTGACTCACAGTGTCAGGGATAGATCTGCCTCCCACTGGCGCAGGAATATGTGACTTAAAAAAGTCTAATAAAGTGGGGGAGGCCAGACTCCGCCAAAAAGTCGTATAGTCCGAAGTCCGTGTTCACGAACCAGTCCTGAGTACAAGGGACAAGTGACACTACTCGTCCTGGTACCGGGAGAGGTAGCTTGTGTGAAGATCACCCAGACTGGGACATTCAACAAGAATGTGTCGTACAGTCTGAGGAACAACGCTGTCGTTGTAATAAGGCGAAGGCCAGCACCTTATCAAATGGTGGTGCGTCCCGCTAGTGTGTCCAATTCGGAAAGACAAAAAGTAACCTGAATCCGTCACCGGGTTGGGGGTAGGTCCATAGGAACAGTCGCAGCGCAAGGGAACGTAACTTTAAGTTCCACTCGATCGTCTCCCGTCTTCTGTGCCAAAGCCACCCAGATGGCACGCCGTATTACTGCCATGTTTTCGGTGTGAGGGAGAGCAAAACGCTGGTCTGGTCGCTCAATCCTTGCATACTCTTTGACGTCCTTATCGGCGCGCTCATTCCCTGCAATTCCTACCTGTACAGGAACCCAGGAGAAAATAATCTTTAAATCCGCCCAGCTCGCCCAAACCGTGGCTTCAAGTATAGCACGAACCATGGGATGCGGAGATTCCAATGAACCAATAGCACTCAGGGTGCTTTGTGAGTTGCTATAAATGAGAATCCGGTCTCTGAACCGGGCACGTCACATTATCTCCCGTACCGAGAGTTGTAATGCAAACAGCTCGGCCGTGAAGACGACAGATGCAGTGCCTGGGAGAGCCCCGCTGACTTCCAAAAAAGGTGATATGGAATGGATTTCGACATACTCTTGGGAATCGGAGCCATCTCTATATACTGGTATGGTTCCAGCGTGACACAAATTGTGGTGCAAAAAGGCAGAAAGCAATACTACCAGCGCTGTAGAAGCTTTGGAAGCAGAGGCGTGGCGACTAATATTCAAAGGTGGTATCCTCCAGGGTAGCATCCAGGCCAGAGCCAGGGGCACCACCGGCCCGAGAGCTATACCGAACTCTCGAAGGAGCTTTCTAGCCCTAAACCCAAAGGGCTTAGGGTATGACAGGCGTCTCTCGGTGTCATAAGCACCGTGAAGATCAGCTGAGGATGAATTGAGAACTGTTGGCAACTGAGGGAGGCGCCGGGCTCCCAGGAAAAGGCAAATAGTGCACTCTGCACTGCGCAGAGCGAGTGAAATGTCCTCAGTATCGACAAATAGGCTATCAAAGGAGGATGTGGGAAAGATACAAGTCACCAAGCTAAGACCAGTGTGGTATATCGAGTCTATCTTCCGCAATACACGCTCGGCTGCGGATGTATAAAACCCGCATCCGTAGGCGAGTTTCAAACGATTAAAGGATCGCTAAAGAGGTAAGGCACTAGCCCTATAAACGCTTTAGGTGCTGAACATCAAGGAGCAAAGAATATTCATGGCACGGCTACAAGAGACCCTATAACTGTAAACATAAGTCTCCTTCGTGAAGCGTTGCCCAAATACAAAACAAGGAAACGGTGCGAGTCCACCACCTCCAATTGAACCCTATTTAGAATCATGTCTGGGTCAAGGTCGAGCAGTGGTATTATGGCAGAAATGCACCACCTTACTCTTGGCCAAGGAAAACTGAAACCTGTGCCCTTTTCATAGCGAGAGACGCAGTTATATGCTTGTTGGAGTCATCGCTCCGGAGTTGGCATCTGAGCGGCGCCTAAAAGAGGTCGAAGCAAGAACATATTCCGGCAGCACCGAGGTGATTCCGTTGATGCTCATGGCTAAGAGTAAGAGACTGAGTACACCTCCCTGCGGGATTCTCTCTCCCTGCTCCATTGGACCGGAGATGGCTCCCCATCCGTACGTGAAATCTATGATCACGCAAAAATTCAGATATAAAGATGCGGTATCATAGGCCTTCTCCAGATCAAAAACACCGTGGCGTAGTGCTGTGTACGAAGGAAGGACTTGCAGACGTCATTTCCAGTCGGAGCAAAGCATCATACATGGATTAGAGCGTGCCGAAGCCACAACGTGCAGAAGAAAGATGACCTCCGCTGTTATAAAAGGCTAATCTAACATTTACCAATTTCTTAATCAACTTGCACACGCAATAGGTTAGAGAGATTGGGTGGAAACCGAATAGGGTCGAGTGATCTCTCTCCCGTTTGCGAAAATCGAGCATAGTAGCGATTCGCCAGGAATCTAGGAGGATAACCTCTACCCAAGTCTTGTTTAACAAATGTAACTGAAAGGCCATACCTCGCTTAATCTGGTTTCAAAGCATGGTGTACGGGAAATCGGCCGGACCAGGGGTGGCGTCTGCGCACGAAGCGAGAGCGGAACGCAACTCACTCAAAGTAAACCTGTCGTTGAAGGGTTCTCTGCCTCAGGATGTAGAGTCCAGTCGGCGGCCTTCCGCGATATTACGACGCGCATTGAATGCTGGCGGAGCCGCATCCTGGCTATAGAATGCGGCGAAAGCGGTGGCGAAGGACTCCATCCCGGACACGGAGTCCGAGCTTGCGGTCCCATTCTTCTGCAGAACGGGAGTGGGTCGTGCGAGAACTTGCCAGAGATACTTTTGTTTTTCTTCCACACCTCGTTAAGTTAAGTATGCCTGCCAAGAAGAGCTGCGGCCGTGCTTCGAAATATACCGGAACCTAGCCCTAGCTCGATAAAATTGACTGACATTAAAATCGTTTGGGTAGCGCTTATAGTGCATGTAGGCATAAAGCTTCTGTTACGCAGTGATGCTTAAACTCATTCAAATTTACGACACCTATCTCCATCTCGTCGATCAGCCTGGCAAGGACCTGACCCATGGGTTTGATCGAGTAGTCTCCGCAAAGGGGGTGTCTTCCGTTCAGATACCCGATCAAGAGAGAGGGCCTTGTCAACTGTGCCTTGTCGCGATGGAAGCCCACCGCGTCGAAGACGGCTAACGGTGGAATGTACGCAGAAATAACAGTATACCTCATATCCAGGTGGAGCTGCACAACTACAGCCTGAAAGGAGGCATCTGAAGGAAAGAGAAGGACGGAGACATCATGCCAGGTGTAAATGTCGCATCCTCCTGTCCGGCACCATCCCATGGTGGTGGGGTCGCAAAACCCTTATACCTGGGTGGGTAAGTAGGGGGAAGGTGCCCAGCATGGTCTCCAGCAAACAGATGGCTAAGGAAAGACAGGAGGAGAGGAGCCTCCGCAGCTCCTCCTAGTGAGCTCGGAGTTCGCGGAAATTACATTGAAGAAATATGCCTTCCAGGCTTAGCTCGGAGGAGATACAGGGTCCATTTTCAAAAAAAAAGAACATTACGGGAATGGCCGTACGATTCCTAGAGGCAGAAGTCCGGGCGCATTTGGCCGGAGAATGCACTGAAAATGCTGTCGCCTTCAAGGACTTATCAGAGGAGATTAGGCTCGCCATGCGAGTCTTTTCCTCCCTCCGCCTCAAAACTTTGAGGATCCACCGCCTTCAAGTCACCCAACCTAGCACCGATTGTGGGCGTAGCAGCCCAAGCTCAATTAGTGCTTTCCTCCTCTCAGGCGGCAGCTTTAGGAAGCCCGGAAAATGGCCTCACGACCAACTTGAGGGGTGTTGCCTCGCTAGGGAAAGCGGAGACGGAGTTCGGGTTTTATCTAGCGCTCAGTGAGAACCCTTTGTGCCGCCACCTTTACCAGTGGAGTGCCCAGGGTGGATAGAACCCACAAAAGGGTTCCGAATTGGCGGGGAAACGACCGTGCTCGTAAACTTAGAGGGGCCAAGAGCAGAGGTTGTCTTATTTAATATTAAGGCATAGGACGTCCCAGGTATCGCCGGGCGCGCCAGGACCAAGTTCTTAGCCTTGCAAAATGCTTGGCCTGAATGGCCAGGATTTCTTTCTCAAAGAGATAGACATCATGTTCCTTCAATAAAGTGGGTGGGGATCTCTCTATAATTGACACACTTGGCCACACACGATTTGGACTTATCGTGTGTGGCCTTGGAGCAACTTACACAGAATTCGGGTAATACTGACTTTTCTCGGCGAACGGAGGGATTCCTATAGCCAAAGCGGTGGCAGCAGTTGCACCTACGCGATAATATCTTCACGCGGTAGCGATACCAACCGGCGCGCGCAGACTCAGGGAGCTTGTCACATTCGAACGACACAAAGAGTGTAGGGGTGGGTCTCGACCCCCTCCCTGTTTTATCATTACACGTTCGACATTAATCGCTCCATGGCCAGCAAGCTCTGAAGTGATGTATTGTATGGAGTAGACCACGAGTTTCTTCGCATATACCACTTCTTTCACAAAGTTCATGGTACAGTGCGGCGCAACACTAACCGGCGTGTTATCAAGTGTCCAAAGGGCACTAATCATAGCCTCCTCGGATGGAATCGACGCATTCGCCAAAAGGCTTCCTTCCGAGAAACGGGTAACCTTCGGCTCTCTACCAATTATGCTAGCTAAAGCTCTCCTCTGATGGATCATGCCGCCATCAGTGGAGGTAATAACGAGGAAGCGTTTGAAGCCAGCTGGCTATGAAACGCCAGGTAATCTCTGAACGATGGGCCCCGACGTAATCGAGGCTTCACTCAGCGCACTTTTATTCATAGCTGGGACTCTCCACGTGGGAAAGATGCGGGGCCGTACGTTCCGACCTTGGCTTAGTCACATACAGAAAAGGCAGTGCTCCTGAAGAAGAGCTCCGAGTTTTCTTTATCTATTTTCGGGGCTTTTTCTTCTTAGTAGAGGAAAACGGGGAATGAACCCGCTGCTATCCTCCACCAGTAGGAGCCCTAGGTCAGATGGCCCGGCCTCCGAGAGATCGTTCTCTAAAAAGGAGAATGTCTTGGCTGTCACAGGAGCAACAGCCGAGGTGGGAGGTCCGCCCTCTCCTTGTGAGGCTTCGAAGACCCGAGCCGTCTGAGGAGGAGCTTGTATAGGGGCAGACTCGAGTTCGACCGTATAGAAAATCCTACCGTCTGTGGCTTGGTCACCCCAGTGACTATGCTCATTTCAGGGGGAGCCTCGATGTCCCCCCCCCCAAAAAAAAAATATAACAAACAAAAAACAAACAACAACATCACCGATCTCATTCGAGGAACCTTTTGTCAAGTAGTGGGCTGGCGGAGCGGCATCTGTCGGGAAAGAGAGGGAGGAGAGGTACACTGACCCCTAACAAGCTAGTCACGCAGGCAAGTAGGAGATTACGGGGCACAGTACAACGGGCCCTGCCATCCCTCACTCCCCTAAGGGGGTTGGTCCTATCACTATCCTCCCATCGGGACCGGTCAATTATTGGCCGCTTGTCTGCTTTCTTAGCAGTTCCCTTGGAAAGTAAAGGGGAGGGTGTCGCTGGTAAAAGGAAGAACCTTAAGGGCTACTCCAGAAAAGGAGGTAAGGGGAGTCCCCTGCACCCCTAGGGATAGGAGAGGAGTAAGCATCCTCTTCGGTCAAAGCGGTTTGGAGGGTCCCCTGCAAAAGCACTTTGGGGGCACCTCCTTTTCTGCACAAGGAATCATAAACGTATAATCATAGCACTTACATTTTTAACAACAAATACATTCTCCGCATATTCCTTTTACCGAGGCAAAGATCAATCATACAGTTATACTTTTACTCATTCTTTTTCCTAACAAATGTATATATAGGCACCTCCATGTTCTGAAAGAACGTCTTCGCCAACAAGTGTTTTTTTATGAGAGAACAAACTAACAAGCTTTTCACTGTACCTCCACGCCTCCAAATTCATTTCAAATCTTCTCTTTCTCAGCTGCACTTATATTATTACACAATTCACACACTACATCCTCGCACAGGGTCTCACTTGTGAATCTCAATTTCACCCACATAATTCACGAGCTCACACATTCATATCCACCCATTGCACCAGGCTAATCTTCACTCAAAAGCAGTGCCACATCCTGATTCTCATACAACCCTGAGACACACCTGGTCACCCTCCATCATCTCCATCGTATCAAACTCTTCATTCCCTTTAATATTTGCCTTACATTATTCAAACATCTTCAATATTCCCGTTTTAAACACATTAATTATAACAAATTTACCACCAGTCTCCTTATCCATCATCGCATTCCACACAACACCTCATTTGGTGAGTGGAATGCATATCTGAGCTTGCATTATCTATCTATTTTTGAGTTTTTTCGTGGGGTTTTTGCCTTTTTTTTGTTCCTATATTTTGATTTCATTTTAGATTTATCTTTGGTTTATATTTTTAATTTAGTCTAAATAATAGAAAGAATCGTTTGGGGGCAAGGAACCCTTGAAACCAGTAGCCATATGAGGAAACTTAAAAAGATATCACCCTCGGTTCCATGATTTCCTGTACTGAGGAGTGGAATATTCAGGAAATGGGTTGTCAAACGAAATCCCATAAAAAGAAGGTAAATCTGTAGATGAGCGACTCGAACGATGGGACGTACTATTTCGTCCGTGTTCCAAAATGATTCACGTTTTTGAAGTACATTTAAGGGAACGGCTCGTGTGGGAGTAAACACAATGGGGGGACCACACTACGATGATCCTGAGTTTTATTAAATTAAGGGGGTCTGGGGGGCACAGCCCCCAGTATATAATCCTAATTGTTTATAGACTAATGTGCCAACGCTTACAGAGGTGAATGATTTGACCAAATCATGTCAGCGCCTTTAATCGTTTTGCGAATTATAATGGGGGTGGGGTCTGACGTCAGGCGACTCAAACGCGCATGAATATTTCGGTGAACGAAAATATTTACCAAAAAAAACACTTTTTCGGCCGAGTCGCTAATCTACATATTTACCAAAAAGAACACTGAAAGTAAGAAAATTTAATAGAAACCTTTCCTTAGGTCTATTTTAAAGGAGAGGTTCTTAAGAAGAGAGAAAAGTGCAATTAGAGGTGATGAGGGTTGGACTTAAAGGGCTAAATTAGAATCTTAATTGGTCGATTGAAACCACATATCTGAAACCAGAATAATCCTATTAAAAGTTATATATGAAACTGTTTGTAATATAGAGACAATTTTTATGTTCTAGCCCATTGGTGTAAGGTGGAGTCCACTCTATTTCGATGCTGTGATCGGACCACAATGCAAGGTTTAAATGATACTCAGGTTAAATCAGGTATCATCGAAAGCGCCATCTTTGCCTAGTAGTTATAATCGGATTAGGCTATCAAACCTAACGGTACTTTCCATGATATAAGAACAACACTTAACAAATTCTAGTGCGATGCCTATTACAATGGCTAAAAATTTGATTGTATGAATTACTGATGAATAATTTTATTGTTTTTTGTTTTAAGCTTTAAAATTTCCTGTTCCTTAGTCCACAATGGAATCAAAGAGCACTCACCGGATTTGCGCCGAGAACGGAACTCGAACTGCCACTCGGTGCCTATCCATAGTAATGGTGCTAATAGGACATCGATTTCGATATTCCTTCGAATCAGCGTCTGTTTACTGCATATCTTCGTTTTGGTACCCAGATGATGATCAAAGCAGAATGGTAGAAGAAAAGAGCTAAGAAGTTCAACCTCAACTGTGCTATTAAAATTATCAAGTTGAATTTCCCCCCAAATGGACGTAGCCCTTCATGTCTCTCACGTGATACATATACTCTCCATTCCTCTCTTTGTCTTCCTTCGAGAAAGCGCCAGCAAAGCATCCTATTAAGTGATCTCGAAGGACACGCTGCAAGAGAAAATCAGTCTGTGCTTTCTGCTCCCAACTCAGAAAATTGTAGGACAGTGGGTTTTACGAGGCTGTTATGAGATCATTAAATAGAGTAAGAAGAAGTTTATTTCGTTGATTGCAAAAGACAAAAAATTTGGTGGTGAATTCTCGGCCTCCGACTACCAATGCCTAAAGAATAAAATGTTTCTCTAATTTTCATTATTTGTGCGATTTGTTTATAAGAAGCCTTGCCTTTTGTTTGCCTTCATTTCTTATGTTAATCTTTGTTTGCTCGTTACTAATAATTCAATGTCAAAATCTTTTTTTTTATTTTCTAAATAAACATTAAAGCCCTAGTTACCTTAAATTCTCCGTCTATGAATATTTAGCCCAAACTGAAGACTGATGACATTTGAAAATTACGGACTAGAGTCGACATCAAAACCATTCACTCCATTATCTCGGTTATGCATCGTCCTAAAATAGATTTATTTTTATTTTTTGTCTTTAAAATATTGATATTTATCCAATCATTTTTAAATGGTTTATTTGAAATCGTTTCTACAAATTCACCGGTAGGCGCATTCCAGTAAATGGCTGCCTGAACAAGTTAATCGGTAATCGCTTCCTTTTTGATTGGTCCCTGTCGTGGTATGACATTATATTATATCAATACTATATTATATCTATGGGGAAGGGACTAATGACTTTAAGGCGAACGGACAAGGGGGAAGAAAGCCACAAGTTTTGTCGGGCGGAAGAACGAGAAAGAGTGCAACGAGGTCAGGTAAAATTTGGGCAATGGCAAAGCTCAAGGTTATTTAAAGAGGCATTTACAAAAATATAATTTTATTCACATAAAAATGAGGGAATTGATGGGCAAAACTACATCAGAGAATTAATGGGAAAAATTACATCCCGGATTTAATGGGTAAAATTACATCAGAGAATTAATGGGTAAAATTACATCGGTAAACGAGGGGGCGAATTGTAGCTATGCATCAGACTCTAAAGTTAAAATTTAATGTATTACAGGAGGAGACTATTCAAATGGGGGAATTAACTCAAATGGGTCACTGAAGGGGAAAAGGGGTAGGCTTACGGAGGATTCCGGGTGAGACGTCAGGGTAAGGCTTCACGGATGTCTTCTGCACGTGAGGAGAGGGCGCTCGGAGCTTCTGAGCGGGAAGTAAAAGTGATGACGGTTCTTCAAAAAGGGGAGGGCGGTAACATCTGGTCCAGGGAAGAGAAATTCGGCCACCCGGAAACGAGGAGCGAACAAGGAGGGCTTCGACAGGAGTTGATGAGTGAAGTCGGAAAAATCACTCGGGAGCGATCGTTAAATGGAATTACCTTACTGGCTGGGGCTAATTCCAACACACAAATAGTTCAGCCGTCACTTTGCTTTGTTGTAAGCACCTGACTTGGAACTAGGGGAATCTTCTTGGGTCCGGGCGAGACTTCTCAATTTTGTGTCTGCCTCATGGAAGACGAGCACTATATATGTTCGAGGCTCTCCCTGCGGCGGTGAGGGAAAAACAGCTCTACTCTTGAATGGCCTCGAATCTTCTTGCTGTGGCGATTCTAACCCGTGTAAAGGTGGTCCGTGGGGGACCCAGTTCGAGGCTACCGCTTGTGAAAGCGGGGGATTAGGCTTACCAATTTAAGCCTAACAGAACCTTCTCCAGCGCATCGAACTTTCATGCTGGAAAAGAAATCCCAAGTGAAATTCCCCCACACATCTCCCAACCGAAAGAGGATGCTTTACAGAGCAGTTGCGTAGGAAAGGATCATCCCACCCGTCAAACTATAATTATTCAGGGTCTAGGGAAATTATGAACTGCTACGACAGGTGTACACACAAAAAAAAGATAAATCTGAGCTCAGCGGGGAATTTACGGACATAAGCCTTAAACGGGTCAATTCTAGAGACAATTTAACTAGCACAATTTTAAACCAAAAAAATAAAATCACAGGAGAACATTAGTGACATTTCAGTGGAACCCCCCCAAAAGGATACAATTAATTTGAGGCATAAATATGGGACAAAAGAATAAACAATTTAGTGGACCTCCCCAAAAATCATAATTAAGAACATTAATGAGATAACATATACAATTCACGTAGAGAACCTTCGCTCCCACCTGAGGAAGGCTGAGGTAATCCACGTGTCCTCTAGCCTCAAGGACGGGATAGGGTCCCTTCCACTGGCTAAGGAGTTTGTTGCTTCCCGTGGGAAGTAGCACCAGCACCTCCGCGACAGGTTTGAATTTTCGTTTTCGTGACTTAAGGTCAAAGTAGGTCTTATACCTCTCAATAAGTCTTTCTTCATGAGATACGACACTCGTTTGTTATCTCACGTAGACTCAAGCTCGAAGGCTTTAGTTTTCTCCCAAAGGGGGGGGGGGGGAAGTTGCGCACTCCTTCTGGGCGCGGGCAAATTTGTCGCTCCGGAGGGCTTGGAACTCTGGGTTGATATTGGTTTCCAGGGGGACGGGTGCATGAGATTCCAGAGCTGCCTGTATACGGTTAATCACGGGCTGTGCCACGGGATGGTCGTGGATTAAGGGGTTCTGACCGAACAAAACAGAGCAGAACTGGATTGGGGCCGCTACCACTTCGACCCAACCGGACATATAGTCACACTCGATGTGACAACGAATTACTGGGAAACGACTGGCCCGGCCAATGTAGTCGTAGACCACCGCAAATTTCTTGTAGTCGGGGCCAACAGGGGGAAGTAGGTCCTCAGACACTATAATACAGGTGCACCCGGTGTCACGGATGAGGGTAGAAACTGGGCAACCGTTCACAGTTCCGTTCTCAAACTTCAATCCACCAGGGTTGTTCTCATTAAAGAGGAGATTTACCTGATCGACCGGACCTTTGACGGGCGAGGGAGGATCAGAGGTCTCCTGAGGTGACGAGGGGGATCAGGGGCGGCCTAGATTTGGTGCACTTGGTGGGACTGAGAGTTTGCGAATCGAGAGTTTCGAGGACAATTCGTGCGGTAATTGCCGGGAACTCCGCAGGTGTAGCAGACGATCGGGTTCTTTTGGTACGGCATAACCGGGAAAGAAGAAACTAGGGGCTTAACGTCTTGGTGTTCAGATGGATGGAAGTTCCTTGGCTTTGAGGGACTAGGAACTTTGGTAAATCTTGGAACCAATTTAAGGGGGTTCTTAGGACAATAAAATTTAGTTGTGGGGAGCGTTTGGGGAGCCTTTTTAACATCCTTAGGGTATAAATCGTGACTACAGGCGTAGACATCGGCCTCTTCCAAGCATTCCTTGAAAGTGGCACAACGTTTATCCTTAATAAGGGCGCGAATTTTGGGAGCCACGGCAGCTAAAAGCTGATCCCTAAGGAAGACGTCCAGAAGGGACTCGTAGACCTGGGGAATCTCGCACGCATCCAGCCAACACTGAAGGTGTCTTTGGAGGATGTACCCATGTCGCCTAAATGTTTGACCAGGGCGAATCCTTTCATGGCGGAATCGGTAGCGGTAAAATTCACAATTTATATGAACAGCGGCTAACAATTCGGACTTTAACGTGGGATAGTCCAAAGTTGCTTCCGGAGGAAGAGAGACGAAGATATCTCTTAACTGGGCATTTAGGAGGGGAGGTAAGCGAGCGACGCCATCATTTTCGAGTTCCCATCTATTCATCTGGAAGATTCTCTCAAAATGGGTCAAAAATGCCCTAAAGTCCTCTCCATAATTAAAAGCGGGAAGGTTGACTGAAGGAGTTTGGGGAATTTCAGCCCGGAAACCGATGGACTGGGAATCCATTTGATTTCGGCTCATTTCCAGCTCCTGCCTGCTAATGTGTTCACGTTCTTCCATCTCCATTTCAATTTGTTCTCCTCCATCTCCATCCTCAGTTTGTTCTCCTCCATTTTGTTTTTCTTCATCTCCATCTTCATCTTCAGTTTGCTCTCAATCTCCGTTTTTAGTTTGTTCTCCTCTATCTCCATTTTCAGTTTCTTCTCCTCCATCTTGTTCTTCTCCATCTCTATTTCCCTTCGCTCTGCCCGTTCGTTCCTCTCTTCTTCCTGTACGTAATTTAGCAGCTCTTTGCCCAAAAGACCTAACATTTCACCCTGGCTCTTGAATTTTTCGAAGGATGACATTTTTACGCAGTTAACTGATGGAACACTGATACGCGAACGAGCTAGGACACTACCTACGCGAAACGAATACTTGAATATTCGTGAATGCCTTGATCACAAAAAAAATTAAGATACAGCAACCTACCTCTGCTGTTTCTAAGCGAAAAAAAAAATTAAAATGGTCCTACCGGAATTAGGAGACCAAAGACCTTAACTCTTTTGGATTAATAACCAGGAGATGCTCTACACGCGGGGGTGAGTGGGAAACAGCTCTACTCTCGAATGGCCTCGAATCTTCTTGCCAAGGTGATTCTAACCCGTGTAAAGGTGGCCCGGGGCGGGCGCGGTTCGAGGCTACCTCTTGTGGAAGGGAGGGGGGGGGGGGCTTACCAATTTAAGCCTAACAAAACCTTCTCCAGCGCATGGAACTTTCGTGCTGGAAAAGAAATTCCATGTGTAATTCACCCACAGTCCTTATTAATTCTTGTTTTTTCCCCCCCCCATCCCATTTGCAACGAAATAAACAAAGTTCTAACGAATTTTGAGAAATGATATGTAACCGGTTATTCTAAAAATGTGGCATATATTAATTGTAGGTCAGTTTCATTGTAGGAGAATCACAGATACAGATGACAAATTTCTCCTTTTGTTGATGGAAGAGTTTTGTAGAAAGTTCAGATCAGTCTTAGAATTAAGGTAATCAGCTCAAGAACTCCAGAAGAATCAACCACTAAGAAAGTCAAAAACCATATCAGGGTTTCAGAGAGTTGAGTCCCAAACGATGGTTGATTATTTATGTATTTAAGGAGTATTAAAAGTGCTCATGGTGTTTTCCAGGAGATTATATATTATAGGACGGTGTTTCAAATGATTAAAATGGCTGAAGGCTTTATCGACAAACAAAATCATTTGCTTGCAGATTCTAAGATCTTTAATTTGGGCAGATCAACTCAATCGGGAGAGTTATTTTTTTATTTCTCTAAGTCAGAGGGTGACGAACTTAGACATATTTTATCACATAATCGCATCATGTGGATCTATTCGGGAGGGACGCTTAATCAAACTCATATAAACGAGTTGTATTTACGTTGCGCAGAAATTAAATATATATAAGTAAGGAGAGAATTTTAAATTTCACGACGCTATATGACGCATTAGGTGGAAGAAGGCCTAAGCCCCCAAAAATGGAAATGGCGTTTTTCACGGATATGTTATCCTTATAACTTAGTTTATCATTATACTAAATATAAGTCTAATTCGAACTAATTCATATCCAAATTTCAGTTTCAAATAAACTATAAACCTAAACTATGGACATACAACCTAAGTATCTCCAACCTGAAGACGAATAAACCGACAATGTACGTATGGGATGAACTAGCTGCAAAAAGAGGAAGTATTGAAGTTGTCAGCTGCATCCAACATTGGATTCGACAAAATTGTAATAGCGATGCTGTCACACATATGTATGTATTTTCAGATAACTGTGCGGGGGAAAATAAGAATATAAATTTGGTGTTAATATATCTCAAGGAGATTCATAACGGGTCATTACTTCACATCGAACACATTTACCTCGGTTCCGGTCACTCAACAATGCCCTGTGATGGTCAGTTCGGAAAAATTAAACAAACTATAAAAAAAACAGTATAATGGTATTATTTATGCAAAGAAAGATTATGTAAAAGCAATAACTACGTCTGTTTCTCAGCGCTTTAAAGTTGTAGAAGTTGAACAAAGTAATTTTTTCGATTTGGCCGTTTTACAAGAGCGCAAAGTCAAAAGGAAATCAAACGCAATTAAATTTATTGATGCAAGAAAATTTGTTTTGGATCATCAATACAAAAAAGGGTACGTGATTTCCTCTAGACTTCAAACCAGCCCAAACAGTAATAGTCATCGTGTCAGGCTGCAAAGAGGAAGAAATTCTTACAGCTGCCATTTGTTCAGTTTAGCTCGTGAGCCGCTGCCTCCAAAGTATTCTCAGATGCTCCCAATAACAAAGGAAAAGAAAATTGATATCCAAGAACTTACCAAATTAATGCCAACAGACGCAGCGAAATATTATACAAATTTGTTCGAACAAATGGAAACTAAAAAGGACAAACAAGAAAATGTTGAAATAGACGTAACCGATAAAATATACAACCGATAATATACAAACTTTTGGAAGTCTCTCCTAAAAATTTTGAAAATGTGGCTTCGACCCACGCGTCATATATTATGACACTCGAAGACATGGTATTTAATTGTTTCCTTTGATGTGAACTCAAATCTAAATTTTATTTGAGACTTGTTTCTATCAGCTCTTTCTGTCAATTCCAGAGGTTGTAATAAACATGATGGCTCGAAATCTCTGATTTTTGTATTTTCCCCGTACTAAATTTGTACTGCTATTTTTATATTTAAATAAACTGTCTCGTACTACTGGTTAAACACTAGTAAATGGGAACACATCGGAAATTATATAGGTAAAAAATCAATGAAAGTTTGACCAAAATTGGATTAATGAAATCTTAAATGATATAAAATTTATTTTTCAATATCACAAAAATTGCAGATTTATTCTTAGTTCTATTAACTTTTTATTATTTATAACCTAACCTCACCTTACTTTTAGAAGAAAATTACTCCTTATTAGATATTTACGGCCCTACCGAGGATTTTAGATGCACCGAAGGTTAGTTTAATAACGAAGTTAAAATGTGAAAGTGAGAAATGCAGGACAGGAATGATATAGAATTTCTTCCACAACTTATATCTATAAAGCTATATTTTGAAGGAATTGATATAAATTTTCTTTTTTATAATAATTATTGCAGTGTTTTCAATGACATACCAAACCAAGTTATTCCAACTTTTTTTTATTTTATAAGAAAATAATTTTGCGCTATCGCTGGTCTTAGTTTTTGGGGGTTTAAGAGGTTGAAACCGGTGTTTCGATTAGTCACTCGAGTATTTAGCTCAAATAGTGAGCCATATTTTATTTGGGTAAAAATAGTTTACTATTTTAAAGACTTTAATATGTTAATCATGTATATAGTGATCTTGCAGTGAAAACAAATGGAAGTGCCCAAGTATTTTTTCGTAAGATCTACAGGGTTAAAACACGAAGTGTTGATTGATGTTTATTTAATTATTTCCAGACCACAATGCAATACATATTATATAAGCTTTGACTAAAACGAAAGAAAAATTACATGATACAAGATGATGTCACTTATAATCAATGTATCTCCATTTAGCGTCGATGTTACGACGATGTCAAGGAGTGACCTCAGCGCAAATTGCCCGCGGGCTTTGAGCTGATAATTCCTATCATTTTTTCCAGTTTTCCTTTCAGAATTTTAACACTTTGAGGAGATTTGGTACTAAACTGACTTCTGCTCAAGCTTCGACCACACTCAGAACTCCATGGGGTTCAATTATAGTAAACTAGTAGGCAAGGGTTCCTTTCACACAAACCACGCTAATATTTGCTTGCCTCTAGCCTTGAAGACTTTTAATGCAATAGGTGAGGTTGCTTCAACTTGTTGAAGGGTTACACCAGCATTTCCTATCATGAAAGCCACCCAAAGGATGAAGTTCTTCAACATCTCGAAATAAAGATGTTGATTGATCTTTACTTCCCCCCCCTCTTTCGATTAATATGAGAGTTGTCTTTTGGCCCGTTGACGTTACGCCCGCCCGCCCACACCATCACCGATACTGGCTTGTGTTTCTTGAAAGATATATTCTTGTATTTGGAAATGAGATGTTCTTTAGCTGTCTGTAGCTATATGTCAAGGAAGAGGTCACCTCCCAAGACAATATATCTATATTTTCATATATGTATCTATTGGTTGGGAGGAAAGAGATAAAAGCCACAAGAATATGTATATATACAGTTATATATATATATATATATATATATATATATATACAATATCCTCAAATGTACGCACGCGTCCTTCGCTACGCATAAGTACATTCATTTTGTGAGAGTAATCCGTTGATTATGAGGTATAGGAGTGCGATTTTACTACAGGGGCCGATAGCGTTTAATGAGTTTACCTAGTTGCCGTTCAAGGATATATTTAAAGAGTGAAAACCAAAAATATAATTTTAATAAGTCACTAGTTAACATATATAGGGTCTTTCAATAAGGTCGCTCGATTTTTAAATGTAAATAAAACAACTTGTGTGTGATATATGCACTCAATTTATTTTCACTTTAAAAGTAAATTTTATGGCATTAAGTGTGAAATATGACGTCGTTCAAATGTCCGCCGCTGCTTTGCTTGGTGGAACGTATTCGGGATGCCCAATTTTCGATGACTTTATCGCATAAATATGACTGAAATTGCTGGATGGTGTTCGCTCTGTTGACTTTGAGGACATCAACTGTTCGCGGATTATTCGCATAGACCTGCGATTTAAGGTAGCGCTAAAGAAAGTAGTCTAATGGCGTTAAATCGCATGATCTCGGTGGCCAGTTGACGTCACCGCCGCGCGAGATGACCCTGCCCTCAAATCGCTGGTGCAAAATGTCTATCGTGGAGTGCGCAGTGTGGCACGTAGCGCGTCTTGTTGGTACCACATGTTGTCAGTATCTATATAATCCAGTGTTGGCCACAAGAAGTTGCTTATCATCGATCTGTAGGACTCACCGTTGACGGTTATGGCAATCCCATCTTCGTTCACAAAAAAATACGGACCGATGATTTCGTTAAACGAAAATCTGCACCAAACAGTGACTTTGTCGGGATACAATTGTTGCTGGTGTATCTCATATGGATTGTTTTCGTCCCAAATTCGACAATTTTGCTTGTTCACAAATCCATTCATCCAAAAATAGGCCTCGTCGCCGTGGCGAGGATAATGCGCGGAACGTTTGTCCAACAGAGAACTGATTTTGATAATAACATTTGATCATTTGCACACACTGTTCAACGTTATAACTTTCCATCGTGACTTGCCAAGTACTACTGAACAGTTCACAGTGAGGTTGCCAGATGTCGCTTTAACAACATGGACACTATTGCCTGATAAAGCTCGAGCGTCCATGTTGAAAGGCTTTTTATATACATATGTGAAACATAGGAAATATAAATAAGAACAATATTGACAGAATATAGATAATTGGCAATCAGTAACGTTAACTACTTGTTAAACTGCTTTTAAATGAGATACTATAAATCAGTTATGCAGAGGGAATATTTAAAAGTCGGAAAGTGGGTCGATTAACGGGAGATACAAGCAAGGGTCATTTTACCTTAAAGGGGTCACCTCGAGGAAGGGGAATCCTTAAGCGAATCGGTGTGGTGAAATGGAGATGTAAAATTGCTGTGATTCTCTGCCGAATATGCTGATGGTGACGAGGATAAAGGGATGGGGGAGGAACCAGAAGACGAGTTCACGATCCTCCTTGAAGACGGACGACGGCACCTCTGCTCCAGAGAAGTGCGACCTCCAAATTTCGAGACCATGACGTAGCTCGGCGTGAAATCTCACACGGGAAACTGGAGATCCTTGAGGTGGGGTTCCAAATGAGACGAGAGGAATCCCGGCCAATCCTTCGGGGATGAAACGATTCGAGGCTTGCTCTGAACAGAGTAAGCCTTTACAAAAGAGATGATCTGCCTGGTGATATCCAACCTCGATGTTATAAGCGTATACCTTCATCTGGCTGCCTACTTCCGGCAGCCAGATGGATTAGCATCTGTTGCCTGACCCAAGTCTTAATGGCATTTACGATGTGAGTGGGAAACTTTCGACTAGCCGTTTCCCGACTACGGAGATTAGCGCTTCCTCGGCGAGGTAAAAGCTTTTAGTGCACAACTTAATTAATTGCACCTAAGAGACGCTGACGGATATTCAAATTCTTTTATCTTTTTTTTTTATCTTTGGATTCAGAGATTATTCCACGTGGAGTTATACTTAAGAGAGACAGAGAGGGAAGGAATTCATGAACCAAATGAAGGTAGTATTCTTCTTGGTATCCCTTTTCCTTGCACGATAATTAAGAAATTTTTGCATCGCTACATGGCTAACTTCGGCTGGCAAGACATGTTTTCTGGAACTACTCCTTGGATATCTCTGATCTTGCTTATCTTTTTACTGGTGAGGGCAGGTGACTTCACAGATCAAGAAAAGGTAATCCTCACTCTTGAAATAAAACTGCATGTCAGTTTAAGTCGTAGAGTAGCATTAAAAACCCCAGATCTTGTCAGAGTGGGGTTCAACATTTTGCTAATATCGCCTGGTGTCTTCCCACTTCTATAGAGGTACTCGCTTGCTTCGCATTTGTATTCATAGAGTGGTACCTCTCAAGTCGAATTTACTTGATTCCTTAGTCCATTCAACTTGAGAATATTCTAGTTGGGAGGCAATTTTTTTCATTAAAATTAAAGTAAAAAGCAATAATTCGTCCTAGGCCAAAATCCCCATATCTATTTTACACTTTTATGAGATTCTGTTGAGCTTTGTGGCCAGAAACTTGCAATATAAGTATAATAACAAGAATAAATGAATCTCAATTGACTTAAATAAAGCAGAAATATGTAGATTTAAATTCTAATATGTAGTATAAATTTTATTACCTTGCTTCTTTGGAGTTGCTAGCAGAGGTGGGTGGTGAGTCGCCCTCTATGAAAACAGAAGGCAACTCAGTTTCTGATGTTTATTCTCGTCTTAGTCTCTTGCAAGTTTTCTCTCTGGTTTCTTTTTTGTGCAAGAAACATATCCAAAGTGGTTTGTCTTTTTCTTTTCTAGAGAAGGTTTCGGAAATGAGACATAACAATGTTGTTCTTAGTCTCCAACACTCTATTGCTCGCATTTTCGTAGAAATGATGCTTTTCAATAAACACTTGCAGTTTATCCCGCATGCCAAACATTTCTTAGACCTCAGAGCTAGAAACCTCTTCCCTTTCATATTCTGAGGAGAATACCTACTCTGCTTCCTTCATCTGCTCATTTTTCAGGTGAACAAGGTCTTCTGTGTAGAATTTTTCCACGGGTCATTACCTCATCCACTATTGCCTTTGCCTCCTCTTCTGGTCCCTCCCGAAAGCTTTCAAAATCTCTTTCAGGGACACAACTTGGCCAAAGTTTCTTTCAAGCTAACTGTAGTGTGCGTTTATAAACCTCACTCCATGCCTTGGTAAAGAGGTTTATGCAATGGAGGATATGGAAGTGGTCGTTCCAAAACTCCCGCAAGTTTAAGTCCGTGTCACTGGTAATTTGGAAAACCCTTGCAAAAAGATGCTTGGTGTAAAACTTCTTGGTGTTGCACATTACTTACTGCTTCATTGGCTACAGTAGAGGAGTTGTGTTGGGTGGCAAGAATTTAACTTTGATAAAGTTTAGAGCAGCATGTATATCATCTTCCAAATTTGGAGGATGTGCAGGAGCATTATCCATGATAAGAAGACAATTTAGTGGTAGATTGTTCTCCTCAAGATATTTTCTGACTACTGGGGTAAACACATCTGTCGACCATTCACCAGAAAACGTTCTCGTCACCCAAGCCTTTGAATTTTCCCTCCACAGTACTAGAAAAGTAGACTTGTGCACATTGTTTCTCTTAAAGCCCCGTGGGTTTTCTGATGGGTAGACAAGTGGTTTTATTTTGAAGTCTCCACTTGTATTAGCAGACATTAAAAGGGTCAACCTGTCTTTCATTGGAATGTACCCAAGCAGTATCTTTTCCTCTTGAGTGATGTAGGTTTTCCTGGGCATTCTTTTCCTGAATAGTTCAGGCTCATCACAGTTAAAAACTTGTTGTGGGAGGTAACCCTCACTTTGTACAAGAGCAGCAAACTCACACACAAACCTTTCAGCAACATCTTTATCAGAGCTTGCTGCATCACCATGCCTCACAACACTATGAATGCCACTTTGTTTGCGGAACTTCTCGAACCAACATCTACTTGCTTTGAATTCTTGAGTATCAGAGTCACTTGTACTGGGTGTTTTAGCCACTAAGTAACTGTGCAACTTTTTAGCTTTTTTAGATAGTGTGGCATCAGTAACACTGTCTCCCTTCAGTTGCATATTATTTATCGAAATTTAGATCAACTGTGCTACTTTTTCAAAAACTTGTGACCTTTCATTTTATTTTCCAAACACTTATTTAGCCACATCAGTGGGCTTTAGTGTCTTTTTATATTTCATAGATGTACAGTGGACTTAGACATTCCATACTCTTTATCTAGTTCACTAACAGACATTCCTTTCTCTCTTTTCTTTATTAATTCATGCTTCAGGTGAATAATATAACACTTATTTGTCACATCACCACTTGCAATATCCATTCTTAGGAGCCATAACGAGGGGTAATTTGAAGAAAAAATCTAAAACAATGTCAGCACAACAGAAGATGATTTGCACAACACGGGAGAATGCGCGGGACTGGGTGGCCTTGTTGGCAGAAGTTAGTTCGGGATGTCGGGCCTTGTTGGCAAACTATGTTCGAGATGGGTGTGAGATTCGATATACGAGTATGAGGCGAAATTTTGCGAAGCTTTTGTTAGACTTAGGAAAATTCGGCTTGGGAGGTATCACTGTATTTGTAAGCGGATCTTATTTTCTGAATTTAAAATTTGATTCACAAAAGTCAATAAATCCTGAAAGAACCTGAAAGAAAGTAGTTATTTAATGGTATGTAAACATATTTAAAATGATTTGCAAAACAGTCTATCCTTATTGTTTCCACCTATGAATAAGATCGCTGTGTGATTTCTGTAAACCTTGGGTTCATTGTTTACAAAATGTAGAGCTCAGTAGGTTAAGACACCTACTGTAAATCCTTTTCCATGTTGACTGTGTGTAAAATTTGACTATCTTTATTGTAATCATTTTAAGGCTTGTCAGGACCAATGCGCATTATCTTACACTAGAAAGCAATAAATGCAACAAAGCCCGCAAAGTAAATGAAACGAAGATACCAAATACTTTCAAACTCTATTCCATGTTCATTATATTATATATATTTAAAAATAGAACAGATAACTGATAAACATTATTGGGTTTATTTCCAATGAAAAGAAGTCTGCCTACGGTTTTTCAGACAATTTTAAATCCAGTCTAGGACACTGGCGCTTATTCCCCACTATCAAAAGTCATTTATGTAGATAACTCTTAAAAGCCTTTTTAATATAGAAATACACTACATCTTCAACTTTATCATTGTCAAATTTAATGATAAAGTGAAAAAATAGACCCAATTTGTTAAGCCTGAGCGTCTGCACCAAAAGCGGTGATGTGAATTAAGATATTTACCTGCAGATGCCCCACGATTCCATCTTTAAGAAAAGAATCCAAGAATCTGAAAGCTGCCAGTATCAGCCTTTATGCCTCAATGGAAAATTGCCGTTAGATTTGCTTCTTTAAACTGCTTTGCGATTATTTTTTCGCTTTTTTTTTTTATTCTACCAAGGAGTTTTAAATTTTATCCTCACTAAGCACTTTAAAATTTTCCCTTTCTTAATATGGAAAATAATTTTGCATTTGGTTTTGTCAATATTTTAAAGTTTATTTTCTTCATCAAAACCTATTGCACGTAAATTATTTTGTGAAAGTTTAAGGAACTTTTAGATTGAATTAAGTTATGTTGTGATCACTGTTGCAGGGTCTTTAGTTAAAGGATATTTTATACTAACCATTTATGTTTTCTCTTGTTTATGATACAAAACATGTAGTTATCACACATGAAAGCTTGTACAGAATTCAAAATCTCTATTAATTAACTCTGTTTTTACAGGCACTGCACATAATGTTTCCCTCCCATTTCTCTCTAATAGCAGCTTCATCTTAGCTCCTTTGCAAAGCACAGTGTAGCACAGAATGATTCAAATAAAGATTGAGAATTTTCTCGTAAAGTATTGCAAGAGACATTTCACTAAAGTACACATTGACTAAGCAAGCGAGCAATTACACAAACACACGTTTACACAGCTCTATTCCGGTGAGGAGGAAAACTTCTTTCTTGACAGACCCATCCAGACTGTGGATAAGCCTATGAGATCAAATGCCCGGAAAGAGGATTAACGCCAAACAATAAATGCGTCTCGTTTGCCACGCGCAAACACCGTTTGATGCTAATATGACAACGATAGACTATTTATATAACCGCTTAGCAGAGATCCTTCTCTCTTAATGCTTGTCCACCATTATTGTCTTTAGCTAAGCGTATAACAAAAGATTCGAGATAGAATCATCAAGATCAGAGAGGTCTCAGAACTGAACAGAAATGTCTCTTTTGGGGGAGTGGATTAGTGCCTTCCACAGTTGATATGACGGGGACGACATTCAGCCCACCTGTTTCTGCAAGCGAGGGGATCTACTTCGAAGGCCCTGGTAAAGGACACTGACAGAGTCCTACGAAGAACGGCAATCGACACGAGAGAGAAAGTTCAGCCTTTATTTATTTTGTCATCCTTCTCTCACATAAGATTAATCTCGGTACGTCTGTACTCTTCCTTTTCCAGTGACAAGAGTCGGCACCGCGTTTGCTTTCAGCCTCACCTCGTCGGTAACTCTTGGTGCCGGGTTTTTATTAAATCGCTCTGGTTTCACCCTCGACGCACTCCCGATTATCCGGTTCTAACTACGTCCTCGCAACTCTGCACTAAATCGAATTATCTCGTGTGATTATCAGAGTTCCGGGCAGTTTTGAAGTTGTTGATCCTAATCAATATACATTCATAAATATCTTAGTGCTCTCTATATTTATTGTCAATTTTCGTTTTGCTTCCCACTTCACGCAAGAAACAAATAATTGTATTGTAAAATAATCAGAAGAAAGTGATTATCTTATCGCCCCACCACAGTTCTTATATTCACTTCATTGCAGTTCCTTTGTACTTGTAAAATTTCCAATAAATTATTTAATTCATTGTTTATCAAAAAATGAAAGAACTTAACATTTATCTTCGCATAATCTAGAGTTTTTCATTGCTTTCATTCCTTTCTGGAGTCAATATAGATTTCCTATAAAGGATTTCAGAATCTCCGCAATAGGAGTGAGTCATTTAGTTGTTTTCTTTTATTTTCACATTATATGGCTATTAATTTGCCTAATCCTGTTGTTTTAAATAATAATATTAGGCGTTATTTATCTGTGTCGCTCTTAAAGGTTATGTATGAGCCTTCATATAGCGCCTGCCTAATGACCGACGAAAGGCTTGAGAGAAGGTGTGAATGTTCAAAGCACGCTTGAAGACACCAAAGGATGGAGATGAGCTTATACCAACAAGTAGTTTATTCCACATTCGAGGAGAAAATATGGGTAAAGTAGGATTACCCATAGAGCACAGATAACTACGAGGACTATTCAGTTCTCAGGAGCAGCAATAGTTCGGAAGGCAGGGAGGAGGGTTCTGCAGTATGTAATATCTTATATGCAGAGATACGAATTTGATGGTGATTTTAAATAGAATAGGTGGCCAGTGCAGATCATAGGGGCAATGAGGTTTTAAGAGAGAAGCGCCTCTGGCGGAATAATATGGTTCTGCAGTTTGAAAGATTTGAAGGTGAGAAAGAGTGGAGATTTGGGATTCAGCGATAATGAAGTGATAGGAATCAAGGTAGGAATTAAGTAAAGACATAAACACTGATATTAAATCTATTAGAATCATAGTGGGAGGAGATAACGTTGGGAACAGTGAGAAGTCAGAGAGAGGATTTGAAGTGGTTAACATCATCTTTGAGAGATACCCTCTATTAATGGTTACTTCTTGATTTTTAACCTTGTCGCAAAAGTGACCGAAGAGGTACAATGGTTAAGATAAGGAGCAATAGTTTTGTAGCGAGCAGTATTCGAAGGTATACCCACTAATAGCTCCTCAGTTTTGTCATGGTTGAGGTTGAGAAAGTTGTCCGTAAGCCATTAAAAGAATTATGATCTCACCGGATAGAAGATTTTTAAGAGGCTCAGCAAACGAAAGAGAAGAGATAGAGTTTCATGTCATCAGCATAGTAGGGGAATAATAGACCAAGGCGTAGCATACGATTAGCAAGGTGAAGGAGACTAATGCTAACAAAGAGCAGAGGAAGAACCAAGCGTTGCAAAACATCAAAATGAACGTCCACTCTCTGTCTTTCCTGATAAGAATCGACCGACTACGAGATAATAGTTACCAGCGGAATCAGATATAAGTGGTTCCAGGAATTACTCATTTATTTATTTTCTTCAGAATGGGCAGAAATACACTAGAGCAGATCAGTCAGAAACGGTGGAAAAATAAATATAATAAAAGTGATGAAATTAGTGGATGCCAAAATATAAAGAAGGATCACAGCTGCAGAAAACTAAAGACGACAATACTTGGAACGTTATAATATTGTGATTCATGATGAGGCAGTAGCCTCAGTTATGGAAATACCCTGCGTTATTTATAACATTCATTATACGCTAATAAAATACCTTGACTTGTACTGAGTGAGTACACCCACCAGGCGTGATAAGGAGGCACGGCAAAGGAGCTCGTTTGCATATATAGGTCGATTGTTCGGGTTTGATACTCATAAGTGACCATGTACATAGATCTCACGTCTCTACCTGGATCGCATTACACACGCAACCAAAGAGAAACTAGCTAGATTATAATGTCTTTTTAAAAATACCGTAATTGCCAAAAGTTTTAAGACTAACTATTTTAAAAGTATTCATATAAGAAAAATAATAGAATTACTCAAAGGGTGAATTTTATTTTAGTGTTTGTTTCTTAATTTGAAGGTGAAATATATCATCTTTCGAACTCAAACAAATTTGATTATAAATACAGTAATTTGATGAGCGAAGTCAATATTTACAATGATGTTATCTTGTTATTCATGACTGATTCAATTCCTTTGAGAATGCTGGAGACCAAATTTGTTATAACATTTTGATTGATATTGCTCCATTTTTGTTCAATAAGGATCTGCAACTGTTCACAATTGTATGTCTTCTGTTTCCATTTTGAGTTCATAGCAGTGTTGTTTTTTCCATTTTTTACTACTCAAATTCCCTTGGATGAAGGTAAACCTAGCAAATATGGAGAGTGTCAGCATGATTCACCGTGGGCGTGACACAGGACTCCTGAAAGCGCCCATCTCTATTCTCTCTAGTGAGGGATCTTCCAGAAGCTCCAAACAAGTGGAATGGAGCATTACCCCAAATTATCTCTTTGCCTCAGTCTTCAGGATTCCATTGTCTATTTTTTCTACAAAAGTGCAAGCTATCTATAAGGTTCTTATGGGTGAGATGATGCTTCTTTGCAGCCCTCCTTGACTTGAGACTCCGACTCATTGTTCGCTCTGAAACATTTATACTTGTTTCTTTCCAATCGTGAGGAAGCTCTGCTCTGGAGGCAAGCCAATTCTTGATCTTGGGCCTTAGCAGGAAGCTATCTAAGGGTATATTTTGAGCTTTTTGGGCGTTAAAAATATGATTTCTTCACGATGAAAGTAATAATAGCTCGAACTGAAGAATTAGATTAGCTAGTGCTTCTGGCGACTTTCATACCCTTCAACTAATATTTTCCTTTGCAATCCTTCTTAACTCTTTTTGGACGTTTGGTCTTTTCTTCTCTTACTCAAAAAAAATTATTCTTTGGAGGTCTCGATCGTCTGAAAGTGGCTTATAGAGGGGAAAAAGTTACGGCCTAATTCATTTTTAGTACGTAATTAAGTCTAAAAATGGATTCCCCATAGCTGATGTTTCATCTCCAGCCATATATGAAAAACTACATTCGACACTTAGAATCTTCATATATATATATATATATATATATATATATATATATATATATATATATATATATATATATATATATATATATATATATATATATAATGTAAATCTCACAAAGTATCACGTAAGGGTAGCAAATGAATGTAATGTCTCGCAGGAAAAATGAAACGGTGTTTCCAAGTACTTTCGAACTTTATTAAGTTCCTTATCAAGAATAACTACAAGAAATAATATTATATTAGAGATATATATACGAAAGAAAAGTATGAAAGACCGCCTCAAAAACAAGAAATCACCAATGAGGAAGAGGGAAGGGAGAAGGTAAAGATTCACATTAAGGATTACAAGAAGCAGGTAGTAAGGTCAAACTGTGGTGAAGACGGAAAGGGTAACAGCTTAAAAGAAATGAAGATAGCCTAACGAGGGAGATTATAAGACACGATGAGCAAAAGGGGAGAAAAATACAAAGTACATAACAGAGCAGTGACAATTGGAAAAAAAAAATGGGACCATATAACTAAAGATTGTATATAAAAAACTAAGAACAAAAGTTAGAACTAATTTCTTTAAGTATTAATCTTTTAATTATAGCATCTATTTTATATAAACCAGGGTATATATATATATATATATATATATATATATATATATATATATATATATATATATATATATATATATATATATATATATATAACGTATCTCTGTTTTGACTGTGGATTAACTCTTAGTCCTAAATGTTTTCGCTCTAATGATAATCCTTTAAAATGTTGTTTTTTTTGTGTGTTTATTTCATTGGTTTGTACTATGTTATGGGCGTTCCCTTCGTATCTGCGTACCCTATATAAGGTTGTTTTATCCATTTTCAGGCTATTCCTTGAAAATGAACTTCCAAATATAGCTCGAAAGTGCTTGGATTCATCTTTTCGTTTTCCTGTGGGTTAATTTTCATATTATTGCTTTCCTCATGTGCCACTTTGTGAGTTTTTTCATATATATATATATATATATATATATATATATATATATATATATATATATATATATATATATATATATATATTGATATGAACGAATACTAGGTTTGCGGGTTGTGACAACCACCACAAGACTTATCTAGGGTCTTCCTTTCCAAAACGTTTGACGGCGGCAGGCAGTGCAGAGTCTCGTCAAAGGATTTTGAAGTACTAAAATTAACTCTTTTCGAAAGCTCTGTGGTAAATGTTACCTCGCCCACATACCTTGAATTGTGATATTGACACTGAGCCTTAAAATTGTCAGCTGGTTGGAATATGGTATAAAATTTCTTGGGAAGTATTTCCTATGCTTTGGGAGATATTGGGATTCATACTGTTACGCTTTGGGTTGTGTTGATTTACTCTTTCTTGTAGCTTAGCGGTAATACAACTAACTGGTATTCGGGAGACCCTGGTTCAACTCCAACCAGGATATATATATATATATATATATATATACGTAGGTGAGTCAAAAAGTTCTCAGACAAATGCCAGATTATTGAAATGTTCGATTTTGTACAAGTAAATACAGGGTCAAACACGACTTTCATGTTTTCTGAACAATTCCTACAAAATTCGTCATTCAATTTGTCGAGACTCTTTGTATTAGATGTGCTTCAAAAAGGTTACTTTTTTGAACCCATAAAATGGCAAATTTTGAGATAAGAGCGAACATTAAATTCCTGACTAAACTTGATTGGAAGCCTGTTAAGATTATTGACGCTCTACAACAGGTTTATGGTGACTCTTCGCCATGTAGAGCGATAGTTTACGACTGGATTAAGCGCTTCAAGGGGGGCAGAGAAGAAGTTGAAGATGATCCACGTGAAGGGAGACCCTCCACCTCCATTAACCCAGAAAATGTCGAGCTTGTGAGGAATCTAGTGGATAAAGATCGCCGTATTACTATTGATGAAGTTGCCAATGCATGTGAAATCTCTCATGGCTCAGCATTTGGAATTCTAACTGAAAATCTTGGCCTGAGCAAGCTTTCAGCACGTTGGGTCCCAAAAGCGTTGCGAGAAGACCAGCTGAATCATAGGGCCAACCTTTCTTTGGCTATTTTGACCAAGATTGAAGCAAACGAGGATAGTTTTTTTGAGCGCCTCGTAACGGGAGATGAAACTTGGGTGTATCAGTTTGATCCTGAAAGTAAAAATCAATCAAAAGAGTGGCACCCAAGGGGGGCAGTAGGGCCTATCAAGTTCAAGACAGAGAGGTCCGTTTAGAAGATAATGGCTACAGTTTTTTAGGATTCGGAGGGAATTATTTTAATAGACTTCTTAGAAGGACAAAAAACTGTTACATCCAGCTATTACGAAGGAGTTTTAAGGAAGCTGAAAACTTCAATAGCCAAAAAACGACGAGGAAAGCTCCACAAGCAAATCTTGTTCCACCATGACAATGCCCCTGCACATTCGTCCAAAGCTGTGAGATCTCAGCTACGGGAATTTCGATGGAAAACTCTTGCTCATCCCCCTTATAGCCCTGATTTAGCACCCTCTGACTTTTTTCTGTTTCCAAATTTAAAGGGACACCTAAAAGGAACCCGGTTTCAATCATTAGATGAAGCAAAAAAGCAGGTCATTACTTGGTGCCAGAGACAACCCAGTGAATTCTACAAAGATGGTCTTTACCGTTGGATTCATAGATTAAGAAAGTGTATAGATGTTAATGGAGCTTATGTAGAAAAATGATTACAGTATTATTACAAATAAAAATTTTATGCCATTTATCTGAGAACTTTTTGACTCCCCCTCGTATATATATATATATATATATATATATATATATATATATATATATATATATATATATGTATATATATATATATATATATATATATATATATATATATATATATATATATATATATATATATTTTCTTCCCATGGTGTTATTCCTGTCTTTTTCTCTCCTCGATTTTTGTCTCTCACCTTCCCTTGTCTCATTTACTTATTCACGACCAATTTTTTTTCTTTCTCGTACTTTATACATATATAGGCATATTCGTGTATCGATAGGACACAAAATAAGTTGTTATTATCTATTTAAAAAGTATCTTGGTGAATACTAGTAGTGAATTTAAGATTTTACTTTGAAAAAGTAGTGCATTCATTCCAATCTTTGCCAGGAATTTTAATGATCATGCAATGTACGAGGAAATGCTAAGTTTATAAACATTGTCTTTAAATACCCCAAGGAAACATATATATGACATTGTTGTAAAACTTTCCTAGCCAGAAAGTTAAAAATGTCAAAAGTTGTGTCAGTAACGGCAGATGGTACTTCCAACATGGTTTGCCGTAATATTATATTTGTAAAGCTTTTAACAGAAGTAGTTGGTCATCCCATTTTACCTTTTTACTGCATACTACACCAAGAAGTACTGTCTGCTGAACTTGGATTAAAATAATTCAATGATATGACAGCAATCATCATTAAGGTAGTTAACTTAATATCAGGACGAGCATTACAAAAAAGAGAATTCACCTTAGCATTAAACGAATTAGAATTAGCTTATAATGGATTATCATTGGTCAACAAATTTTAACTTTTTTCTGCTGACTCAAGTTTAAGAGCTGTTCTTCGAAAATTCAGGGTCACTGAGTTTAAAAATGGCAATAGTTTTCTTCTATTACGTCAAATTTTTTTAATTTATGGACTGGTCCATATTGGTCCCACTCATAGTAGCAAGCTATCTTACGACCAAGTGAACGGAAGTAGAGGCGTTTGGTACTCTTCTTATTTTATTTTATCTATGTATTTATACTTCTCTTTATGCACATCTAGATATATAAACCAATTGTGTATAATATAATTTTGTGTTTTTTTTCAGATTTGTTTTATGAAATAACATTCGGTAGTTTGGCCTCATTACGAAGGAAATGTTTGAATTCCCCTGACTCGTTTTGCTATATATGTGGTTGTTTTACTGCACCAACTCAAAGAATGAACATTAGTATCTTTGTAAAAAGAGCATACTTGGCTTAGTTTAAGAGTAAATTAGTTGATCAGAATAAACCATGGGCCCTGCACAATGTTTGTAAACGATGTGTTGAAATTTGCGCCAATAAACAAAAGGCACAAGGAAACAACTAGGATTTGGTATTCCTATGGTGTAGCGGGAACCTAAATACCATGTAAACGATTGATGCTTTTGTCTCACAAAGACTTACGTTTATAGCATGTAGCAGAATAAGGTCGAAGGGCGACCACGTGCCCTTCTGTACCCACGTGGCCCTGACACCGCCGCATGGAGCTTTTAAAGCATGGCTGAACCAGGGTGAGGGTGCAGCCTACGCCGTTATCACCCTCCAGCTGTATTTGCTTAGGGACCGATTTCATCGTCTCCCATGGCCACCTTTCAGCCAACATTCTTGCCTCCCGTTATAAGATTGAAGTCCGTTGAACATTCCACGCCAACGTTATCACAATACCCCCCCCCCCGAAGCAGTCCCCGACCTTTCGCATCAAATCGCATGTACGTGTGAAGGGCCGTCAAAGCCATCAAAAGCCACCTCACCAGGCGTCTGTATAATCCTTCGATTCAGTTTAGTTAGTAAGCAGCACTATTAGACTTCCCACCTACTACGGCGCGCGAGCTGAAGGAATCTCGCCTCCTCCATCAGCGATTTCGATTCGAGGAAGAAGGCTAAATCGACATCCGTGAACTCTGCTATAGTCCATCAGCGAGTATCTGCCGAGGATTCCCATCTCCGAAAGCTATCTACGAGTGCTGTCTCATCTGAAGCGAGAGGTAACCCCACTTCCCCTTTCGGAGTCATAGAATCCCAACTGGCCCCTTTTCTGCAACGAGCACGTAAGCAATTGTAACCGTTGCCGCCTGCAGATTGATCTAGAATCTGGCTTACCTAATCGATCCATTCTTTATGCATGCACCCCTGTTTAAAATCTCCCTTTAAATTACCGATCTGAATCCGATCTCCTTAATCCCCTAATTAACTCACCTGTATCTCGCGTAGACATTTAACTCCGTATGTACGACCATTCCCTTTAAACTCAATATTTGTATATATTTAAATATTATTTTTGTTGTTAGTAAAGATATATTTTAATCATTGTCTTTATTTTTTAATCCCAACGCGTATCAGTTACATGTTAATCTTTGGCAAACTTGCACTCTGCAATATTTGTTTTAAAAAGGACCCTGCAAAGTTAATAATAAACCATCCCCATTGGACTCATAAAAATTTCCCCATTCACTAACGGTCTTCAACCAACCTTGGCCCAAAGCCCCCAAAGTACGTACGTATATATATAAAGAGAGGCTGACCATTCCACGATAGACCAAGAAAACGCGACAAAACATGAGTTACCCAAATCTTGATTCATCAATTCATCCAGTGCTTCATTCAGATGAAATTCCAGTACCTGTATTCAAGGAACTTCCTTCACTGGACGATGTGATATTTCGTGAATTTGATGTAAGCAATGAACTTGACAGTGATCCAGACTTTGTACATACATCGCTCTAAGAACGTGGAAACTTCAGCCAATTAGAACTGAATAATTTAGTTAGAGACCTAGGCCTGTCAAAAGAGTTAGCAGAAGTGTTAGCTTCTAGACTTAAAGAGAAGAATTTGTTGTATGAAAAAACAAATGTAACTTTTTATCGGAACAGGGAGAGATATCTTTTGGCATTCTTTAAACCTGAAGAAGATTTTGTTTATTGTTGTGATGTGGCGGGACTGTTGAATGTAATGGGTGTTTCAGAGTATGATTCAAGTGAATGGAGACTTTTTTTAGTTAGTTCAAAGAAGAGTCTAAAATGTGTTACTCTATAATGGAAACTTGTTCGATGCGATTCCTATCGGTCATTCTGTGCATTTAAAAGAGAAGCATGAACACATAAGATATGTATTCCATTTACTCAAATATGATGAACATAAATGGATCATATGTATGGATATGAAAATGGTAAATTCTTTACTTGGCCAACAAGGAGGATATAAAAACATCCGTGTTTCCTATGCTTTAGGGACAGCCGAGCCAAGGACAAACATTGGGAACAGAAACTCTGGCTAGTTAGAGAAAGTTTGACTGTTGGGTAGAAGAATATTATACACCAACCACTTGTTGAGCGAGAGAAAATCATCTTCCTAACCCTTCATATTAAACTAGGGCTGATGAAACAATATGTGAAAGCTCTTAATGTGGAGGGTGACTGTTTCAAATTCATATGTAAAATATTTCCTGGCTTAAGTTATAATAAAATAAAGGCTGGAGTTTTTGAGGCCACAAATCAGAAAGTTAATGCAAAACTTCTCGAATTCGATGACTGACATGGAAAAATGAGCATTGGATTCATTTGTGGCTGTTGTGAAATGATTTCGTGGAAACAAAAAAGCTGCTAACTACAAGGATTTGGTGGAGAGATTACTTGATAGCTGTCATCGCTTAGGCTGCAACATGAGCATAAAGGTTCATCTCCTCAAGAGCCATCTTAATGAATTTCCTGCTAATCTTGGCAACGTGAGTGATGAACACGAAGAGCGTTTTCATAAAGATATTAAGATTATGGAACAGAGATATCAAGGCCGATGGAACAAAAACATGATGGTAGACTACTCTTGGAGCATTCATCGAGACTGTGTAGACATCAAACACTTCAGACATTCTCGCAAACGAAAATGTCTTCCATGAATGTATAGGTATGTGTGCGATTGCTTGTGTTTTCTCTATTATATTAGAAAAATAACCTGTATGTATTTAGTAATAGGTGATGTTATCTTACAATGCATTTATCCTTTCAAATTCTGTTGACATTTTATGTTATGGTTTGAAGCTATACCACTTAGGAAACCATCCTTATCGAGTAAATACATGCAGTACGTCGTAAAATTGGAATATGCTGTAGAATAAAAATCTGATGTGTTACAAAATAAATGGAAGCCATATTTGAAATCAGCTCGTCAAAATCTTTAAAAAACAACCACATAACATAAGTCAGCAAAAGATGTGTTGACCAGTGTTATTAATGTGCAATAATGTACGTTGGCTTAACCAGCGTAAATTTCTTGAACGATTTTGTGAATGCTTGAATTAGATAAAGCTCTTTCTAAACATGAAAATTATTGGCGACTTTCCAGAGTTGAATGATGTTGCCTGGCTTAGTAGGCTAATCTTTTTTCCTAATCTATCAAGGCATTTAAATGATTTAAATGTTAAGCTACAAAGCAATGGTAAAAGTTTTGATAATATGCTTGGGTTTAGCATCGCTTTAAAAAGTAAGATCAACATTTTCCAACATAATTTGGAAACTAAAATTTATAAGTACTCTCAGAGAATCGAAAAGAATTGTGAAGAATTGAGTGAGCAAAATTAGGTTATCACGGATAATGAAAAAGCTTATTTTTCGTCAGTTTTAAGCTCACTAAAAGATCAATTTTCATTATGATTTACAATATTTGGTAGCTTTAAGAAATACTCCTTTGCATAAAATATCTCAGCCAGGCAAATTTTACCAAACTGAAGTCATCTCTTTGAATGGCTAAACATAGATTATAATTAATAATCAGTAAAAATACAGCATCACCCCCCAAATAAACAAGTAACCTTTTTCTTCTATTGTATTCGTTTTAGTATACATAATTATGTAATTATAAATTATTATGACATTTTTCCGTCATGCAATTAGAAGTATCATGGGACGAGAAAAAACAAGGTCGGCTGACCAAAAAGTCGAGTGTTTTCACTTATTCTGATTTATGATCTTACGACCTTCAAAACTTTTAATAATTTCCGGACTAACCTTAGGAGGATATTAGCGATTCTATAGTTCGAAATAGAATGTAAAACAACATAAGGGTTTCAAATTTCGTTAGAACCTAGCCTAAAATAGAATAGGCTGGCTGTGCTGGGCCTAACCTACCCTAGCTTAGTATAATCTAGCTAGCCTAGTATAACCTAGCATAGTATAGCCTAACCTATCATATTCTAGTATAGCCTAGCCTATCGTATCCTAGTATAACCTAGCGAAGTTCAGTAGACTCTAGTCTAACCTAGAATATTATAGTATAGCCGACCTTAGCCTAGCCTAGCGTAGCCATTACCAGTATGGCTCAGCATTTCATGCTAGAGCCTAGCCTAGCGTTGCCTGGTATAGCCAAGCTAGAATAGGCGAACAAAGCCGAGCCAATATATCTTTGCATACGATAGCCTAGCCTAGACTAGCATACTATAGGCTAGCTTGTAATAGCCTATCCTAGCATAACCAACCCTAACATAATAGAGCCACCGTATCATATTATAGCCTTACTTAGTATATCCTAGACTAGTCTAGCATACCATATCCTAGACTAAAATAACCTTGCATAGCTTAGCTTATTATAACCTCGATAAGCTAGCCTATCGTAGCCTAACATAGTATTACCTAGCATAGCAGAGCATAGGCCTCCCTAGCCTATTATACTTTAGCCTACATTAGCATAGCATAGTATATCCCTGTCCAGCCTAGTATAGTTTAGCATAGCTTAGCCTAATCCAGCTTAGTATAACCTAGCCTAGCATTAAATATCCTAGACAAGTATAACCTATACTATCCTATTATACCATAGGTAAGCATAGCTTAGTATTGTATAGCCTAACATACTATATGCTATCTTAGCATATAAATTTATAGCCTAAATTAGCAGAGTATATCTTACCCTTGTACATTATGTCTTAACATAGGCTATTAAAGCCTAATCTATAATAGCCTGGGCATAGTATAGCCTATTCTAGGCTTGCCTAGCCAAGTATAGCAGATTATAGCCTAGTCTAGTCTAGCAGAGTATTGGCCAAATAGTTATGATGTTATGGCGAAAACAAAATAATTCCAGGGCTAACATTGGGAAGACTTTGCCAATTATATCATTCGGAGGAGAATGTAAAAAAACATAAGGGTTTTAAATTTAGTTAGAATCGGCCAATTAGTTATGATCTTATTACAAAACTCCCCCAAAAAGCAAAACGGGGACCGACTGACAGTGAGATGTAGAGCCGCTCGCGACTAGACTCGCACGCGACTAAAAGATTTAGGCACACCAACTGCCAAATTATTCCCATCACTGTACTAGGTTTCTCGGAGCTAAAAAAAAACTAGGTTCAAACTGAACCTATATTTAGCCCGTTTTTTTCGCAGTCCATCCAAATTTTCCCGCATTTCTCTCATATTTATTGAGTCCATTTCCTGCTTCACTATTCTCCAATTCACCCACTGGCTAACACATGGTCAATGAAGCTGTTGGATCAATTTACATTATTGACTTGCGATTAGCAGATATTTTAAAGACGATCTAAAAGTTGGCATTTTGACAAAAAATACACATTCACTATACCAATTTAAAACCTTGCCATGCACTGTTCCATCTTTTGTTCTGTTGGGGTTTGTCAATTTGAAATTAGTTTTCTATAATGTAAATGTCAAAATCCTTAGGGATTTTAGATTTATAAATTAACGCCTCTCAATCATCTTGTTTCCTTCAAAGTTAATTCCAAATTTGAGCTCATCTTCCTCAAAATTTTCAATCTCCTGACCAATTAGGTATCCGTCGTTAAACTCTTTAAAACAGTATTATATCATTCTCAAATAGCAAAAACGAAACTGTCCCACATATTTCCACTAAGACAAACCAAAAATTAGTAACAAGACACAATCATCTATTTTGATTTTTTAAATAAAGTTTCTCATATATATCCAAGCGGGTGGATGGTTTTCTTAACAAGTTGACCAATTTATTGGCAAATTATGGCTTGACATGGCACATATTTTTCCCCTTCGGGGCGTTTTGCAAGCCTTCTCCTCATTTACATGCCCTATTAAACATCATTTTAATTAGACAGTTGAGAAATGGGATTTGAAAGAATCTAGAGCTGAAAAATACGGCCGTTACTATTTAAATGATTTAAAGGATTACACACTAGAGAACATCGAAGATCCTCGAATCCAATAGATGCCAATCCTAGAAAAGCGACAAACGAAGTAAAAAAGGGATCAAAGTGGACGGGAGAGAAGTAAGGAAAAGGAAACAAAATGAGGGATTTATGTCCTATTTGTGACAAATCACCCTAACATTTACTAGACGACTTCGTTGTAAAACTTTATTTTCATGCCAAAAATCTATAACTATTTTATATTCTAATTCCATTTTCTATTCGCTTGATCGATCGGCTCAAACCCTGAAATGGATGGGTCATCCTAGATAAAATATGATATTAGTGAATGACCGAGGCTAAAATAAATAGCCTTTTTTTTGCTTCTAACGGGCACTATATCATGGCATCTTCCATCATTTACTTCGAATTCTATTTTGCGCAGCCAAAACTTTCCATTAATCGTTCACTGCCTTAAAGCGTTTATGGAATACGAGCGCTTAACTCACCTCGCTTGAAAACAGGCGGCAAAAATAGGTAAAGTGAAGATCGTATTTAACGATTTTTATTCATTTGATACTGACTAAATAGTTGTTTATCTCAAACGGTCACACAAATCCAATTAAAAAGTTATATACATACACCAAACTGTTAAACTAATTAAATAAATGACTGTATAGATCAAACTGGAATGCGAAACAATAAAATAGTTATTAAGCTCCAACTGCCTAACCTTACATATATTAAATTGGTATACAAGGTACCCACAACGCTATCGATTCCTTGAATGACAAGTCCTCGAGTTATACAAACACACACCCACATAACAAAGGAAACAACAAACACTTAAGCTCTTCCGTGCGCTCTGTGAAGGCCTCCGGCCTTGAAGAGCGCATTATAAGAAATTTATTATTATTATATTATTATTATTATTATTTTAATTAGGCAATGTCCATACATATACATAGAAATTACACACGGAATATTTTTAAGTGTTCTCTTATTTTTTCCATGTTTAGGTGGTTTATTTGGGCATTATAAAGTATAAGAAACACCTAATTCAGAATATTTAACGAGGATTATTTTGGATAGGATTTACTTTGAATTCATTATAATTATTTGTAGGAGGAGGAAGAATTTTGATGACATTTTTCAAATCATCGATGGTTCTTCCGTTCGAAGATAGAAGATGCTTCACCACGGAAGCTTCTTGGAAAGGTAGACTGAAAATGGATGTATAGGATACCCGGTTGGTTAAAGGACTGGCCAAAAAACAGTTAAATAATGGGGGATCAATTTTTCAGGATACCGCAACCGATTCATGTATGGAGCTACGGAATGTAAAATCTTAGTCTTTTTCCTATGTTATTTGGGTGGGTTATTTACATATTTACATACAATAAGTTCTTTGAGGAAGAGATCGATTCTATCTGATATTTATTGCCTGCAGAATCCCCAAGTAGCGATGTCACATTGGAGGAATTATCGAGAAGATAGGGTACGCGAGTCAGCTCTTTTGCCTGCATCGAATCTGACTGGTGAAAAGAGGCTTTAGAGATCGCCGTTCTCCCTTCGGTAGCGGGTTGCCACTCATTTATAGCGCTCCATCGAGCTTCAGCAGGAGTGAGAAATTCAGAACTTACCTGGTCTTGCCCTCATATCGGATGGAGTTATTTTAAGTCCTAAGGGGTAACCCCTGCCACCCTTCTGTCAGTTCCTACCTCCTCTTGAGTGAATGGGTTGGAGATCGTGGATGCGTGGGGCGCATGTTTGAGCTGATCAGGGCTCTTCTGGAAGGTAAAACCGACAGCAGGATTTTGAATGAGCACGGGAACATCAACGTTCCTAGGCCACTCCCGAGTCTTTGCCACGTTCCTGCTAGATTTGCTTCAAGAATCTATGCATGTTAGCTAGTATTGCAACGTCATCAATGAATTCAGGTGGTCAACTCGGAAATGTTATTATTACTACAGCTTCTGCGATACTAATCCATACTTTTATGTTTTTTAACCTGCGGAATTGGATTTATCCAAATTTTGTTCTAACCACACGTAAGCCGTCAATGACAAAATGTGTGAATTGTGGTGACCGTCTCTTCTCAATAATATCCTTGATAAAGTAGTTTAGAATTTCCCTGGCATCAACTTTCCCTTATAGAAAGTTCAGATTACAGTTCTGAATCACTCGTAAAGGTGTATTGATGGGTGTCAGGAGACCAGTCCGCTTGCAATCTCGGCCAGGTTAAGCACATTAACCAAAAGGGCCTGGTATAAGAAACGGGAGAGACCTGTTTCCATAACAAGGTACAAAACTAGGTCCTGTCGCTGATGGAACATTTTTACTCAATGCAAATTTGTTTCATCAGTCTTATAAGGAACCACTTCAAAACCACGGGCCTCGAAGGCATCTACCAACCTAGCAATGGGGGCCTGGGGGTGTTTGAGCCTCCGCCTTCTTCATGGTCTAATTATTTTTAGATTCGAGAACCCTGGCTTTTTACCTCTTCCCACCACTGGGAGCTCTAAGGCAGGACGGACTGACTTCGGCCTGGTTCTTTGCCAAAATATATATTATACGCCCGTACGCATATCTCACTGGAAGAGCTTATCTTTATTTTCCTTTTTAAGGGATGAAACATGTCATAGTAAGAATCCCCCCCCAGGGAGCGTGATCTAGTTAGGGAATGCCCCTTCCTTAAACTCTGATCCATCCTAAGAATGAACGGCGCCTCTTAGGGCGGAAATGTTTTACTTCAAAGATTGTGACCCTGGTACAGGGTTAACTATCGACGACGCACAAAGAGTCGCATCCAAAAATTTTATGGATTGGGGTTTTGCTGGGGGGTGGCCAGGGTCAGCCCTCCTTTTTGTCACCGAATGTTATGGATGCTAGCACTCTGGCCGTATGACATATGTTAATCTTGGCTTAAATATTTCTGACAGGCCCTAATGTGATCTGGAATTCAAGGTCTTCCCAAGGATATCATCTATAGCTCCAAGATTTGGGGGATAGCGTCCAGGCTTTTTCCTGCTATTCCTACTTTTGTGGAAGTGTCGCTGAGAAGATTTATGTGAATCCACCGCCGCACTGAAAATAATCGTCTCAGGGCGGCTCTCAAAGGGAATAAGAAAAAAATGGCATCGCTTTTATCCGGAGAGATTGCAGAATGGCAACTCCCTCACCGCGTTGATTCGCAATGCCTATGTCATTTATCGTATGGACAACTTTTCTGGGAATAAGATCTGAATGATTTTTGTCGTCCCAGCCTTAACACCCGCAGTTTGCCCTCACGGTCAAAATGCCTGTAGGAGGATCAGTGCCTATGCATCTGCCATACATTTTGCTTCATCTCTCGTCACCACTTTTCTTACAAATCTCTTCTTACAAACTTTCTGCGTGATACAACATTGCTGGTAGTAATTTTTAAGTTCGAGGAAAAAACCTTATAACAAATGGAATGAGCCTTGAAGAACGAGGAATGGAGGCATCTCCGTGTTAGTGATGCAATAGCTTGGGATTGCTCGCTGAAGTTGAAATGGAGCACATTTACCATAAAGAGTTATGCAATTGCCTTCCTCAATCCCCCCTTTCCGCTACGAAGGTGGAAATAGATCTTCTTTCTATGCAGTATTCCATCTATGTATGTTAATGAAAATAGTATAGTAAGGAGGAAAAGAAACGGAGTGCACTCCTAAACAGGTATTGCCTTGGATCAGACAAGATAAAAAAATATGTAGGCGGTGAGCTCTAACTCATATCTAGCCGCTCCCGCATAATGCATCTAAGATTTTTAAAGATTTCAAAGGCCAGCTCCTTGCGTGCGTTGTTGAGGTTGTTCACATAAGAATGACGGCCACACCGAGGAGGATTTACACAGCTGGCGATCATTGATAGACACGGTTACCCTATAGACCACAGTTATTATTTATTTTAGGAAGCTATCTGGGGACTACCCACTTGAACACAAGTCGCCGCACTTACGACAGCCTAGTAATAGGCTATTTTAAAATAAAAAGAAGCAAAAAACAACAACAATAAAAAAGGGAAAATGCCAACAAGAAGGAAGCAAGCTTCGGCTTCAGGGGGAGGTCTGCCTCCCCCTAGTCGCAGAAACGCGTGACCTACAAAGAAAACAACAAAAACTCTAAGTTAAATAAAGGAGACAGCACGCCTTCCCCCAAAAGCCTATAAGGACACCAGTGAATGTGCAAGAACCCGTCCCGGGTACAAGGGACAGGCGGTAGCGAACGCACCCATCTCGGTACCCTGAGAGGTAACGTGCGCGAAGATCGCAGAGACTTAAACATTCAATAAGAATGTGCTGAACAGTCTACGGGACCACGCAGTCTTCACATTAGGGTGCTGGTGAGCGCTCCACCAAATGGCGGATCGTCGCGCGAGTATGTCCAATTCGGGGACGACAGAAAGCAACCTGAAGCCTTCGCGGCATTGTGTATGTGTTGAGGGGGGAGGGGCGAGTTCATTGGAACAGTCGCGGCGCATTGGCACGCAACTTTACGTTCGCTTCGACCGTCTATCTTGTTTGCCACCAGCCCGAAGAGCTGCCTGTATTCCTGCCATCTAGTCGGGGTGAGAAAGAGCGAAACTATGGTCCGGTCGCCGAGTCCTCGCGGACATTTTGGCACTCTCATCGGCGCGCTCATTCCCCGCTTGCCAAAACCTTAGCGTCACGGATATTGTGAAACAAGCGATGGTGAGATTCCAATACACCGAGGTCACTTATGGCACTCTGTGAGTCGCTATAGATCACAATCCGATCTCCGAACCGGGCACGTCACGTAATCTCCCTTACCGAGTGGTGTATTGCCACCAACTCGGCCGTGAAGACAGACGCAGCGCCTGGCAGAGCCCCGCTGAGTTTAAACAGAGGGGATACGGTGTGGAAGCTTATCCCCTCCTAGGACGTGGAGCCATCCATATACACTAGCATGGTTCCAGCGTGACAAGAGGTGTGCTTTAAAAATGTTGAACGCAATACTCCCGGCGCTGTACAAGCTTTGGGAGAAGAAGTGTGACAACAAATAGCCAAAGGTGGTACCCTTCAGGGTGGCGTCCTGGGCAGAACTAGGGGTGCAACTGGCCCGAGAGCTATACCTAGCTCTCGAAGGAGTTTCTAAGCCCTAAACCCAAAGGGCTTAAGATATGACTGGCGTATCTCGGCGACATAGGTACCGTCGAATTGAGCTGCGGATGAAGTAAGAGCTTTTGGCGACTAAGGGAGGCACCGGGCTCGCGCGTACAGGTGAATAATACACTGTGCACGGCGTAGAGCGAGTGGCATCTTCCCAGCATCGATAAGTAGGCTCTAAATTGGGGAAGTGCGGATGGCACCGGTCGCCAGGCGAAAGCCAGTGTGGTCGATCGAGTCCACCTTCCACAATACACGCTAGTCTGTGGATGAATAAAACTCGTATCCATAGTCGAGCTTCGAACGAACAAAGGATCGATAAAAAACTGAGGCAGTAACCCTATCAGCGCCACAAACGCTGAACGTTACGGAACGGAGAATATCCATGGATCTGGTGCAAGATACCCTAAGGCTGCGGATATAAGCCTCTCAGGTGAGGCGTCGTTCAAATACAAGACACAGAAAACGGTGAAATTCAACCACTTCCAGGTGTACCCAATTAAGAAACAAGTCTGGTTCAGCGTGGAGCCGTGGATGGCTTTAGAACTGCACCACCTTAGACTTGGCTAAGGAAAACCAAAACCTGTGTGTTTGGCATGCCGAAAGATGGGGGCCAATGCCTGTTGGAGTCAAGGCTCCAGAGTTGGCATCTGGGCCGTACCAGGAGAGATAGAAAGATCGTCCACGTGAAGCGTAGCTAGAACATCTTCCGGCAGCACCAAGGTGAGGCCGTTGATTCTCAGGGCAAAGAGTGTGACACTGAAGACAGTTCCCTGCGGACACCATTTTCCTGATCCATTGGGCCGGAGAGGGCTACCCCAGCCGTACGCGGAATCGACGATCACGAAAAAAATTAGAAACAAAGATTAGCAGGCGTCCTCTCGCCACCATCATGTGGAGAGTCTCCATGATGCCGTATTGCCATTCGGTATCATAAGCCTTCACTAGATCAAAAAACACCGTGGCGTAGTGCGGTCTACGAACGAAGGCTTACAGAGGGCATTTTCCAGTTAGAGCAGAGCATCAGACATGGAGTGAGACTTGCGGAAGCCACACTCTACAGAAGATAGATGGCTTCGGCTCTTCAGAAAAAAAAGCTAATCTAACATTTAACAATTTTTCCATCAACTTGCACACGCAAGAGGTTAGAGAAATTGGGCGGAAACCGGCCGGAGTAGAGTGATATCTCCCCGGTTTGCGAAAGGCGAACACAGGAGCGATTCGACAGGAATCTGCGGGGAGACCCTCCACCTAGACTCTTTTGAACCAATCTAATAGCAAGACCATAACTCGCTTACCCAAATGTCGAAGCATGGTGTATGGGACATCGTCCGGACCATAGGTGGTGTCCGCGCACGAAGCAAAGATCAGAACGCAACTCGCTCAGCATAAACCTATTGTTGAAAGGTTCTCTGCCTCTGGAGGTAATGTCGCCTTCTGTGACATTACGACGTGCATTGAATTCTGGCAGAGCAGCCTCCCGGCTAGAGAATGGGGAGAAAGCGGTCGCAAAGGATTCCGCTACAGACGCGGGGTCCGAGATTGCGGTCCCATTATCTTGGAGAACGGGAGGGTGATCCTGCGAAAATTTTCTCCGAATAATTTTGACTCGCTTCCAAACCTCTGCTAGAGGTGTCTTCTGGTTAAGTTAAGACACGTTTGCCCGCCAAGAAGTGCGGCGGGCGTGCTTTAAAATATACCGGAACCTAGCCCTAGCCCGACGAAATTCAGCTACAGTGAAATCGTTCGGGCGGCGCTTATAGCGCATTTAGGCATAACGCTTCTGCTTGAAGGCCATCTCACACTCGGCTAGGCCTTTTCGAAATAGTAGATAGTCCCGCGGTGATGAGGTTGCTGGAGAAGAACTCAACGACCTAATCTACCGACCTAAACTCCTCGAATGAGAGAGAATTCAGCCATTTCCTGAAATGCAGACCACCGCGTTCGCACCAAGCACCACCGGGGCGGGCTCTCGGGTGGCAGCGGCCCAGATATTATCTGAATGGGAAAGTAATCATTACCCTGGATGTCATCGACTACCCCCCATTCTAAATCAGGCTGGGCATCCGTTGAGCACAAAGATAGTTCGACGCAGGAAAATGAAGCGGTTCTCGGGCAGTGATACGTAAACTCATCCACAAGTAGCACAGCCATCTCAAGCTCCTCGATCAGGTTGGTAAGGACTTGACCCCGGAGATTAATAGAGTAGTCTCCCCAGTGTTGGTGGCTACCGTTTAGATCTCCGAACAAGATAAAGGGCCTCTTCAACTGTGCCACGACGAAGCGGAAGGCCCCCGCGTCGAAGATGGCTGACGGTGGAATGTACGCGGAAATAACAGTATACCTCCTATCAAGGTGCAGCTGCACAGCTACTGCCTGAAAGGAGGTATCTAAAGCGAACAGAAGAACAAAGACATCATGCCGGGTGTAAATCGCACACCTTCCCTACCAGCCCATATCTCATGTGGTGGGGTCGAAAAACCCTTACACCCCGGGAGGGTAGGCAGGGGCATACGCCCACCATGGTCTCCTGCAAAAAGATAGCTAACGGAGAAGGGACGAGATGAGTCTCCGCAGCTCCTCCCAGTTGGCCCAGAGTCTGCGGCAATTCCATTGAAAGAATAGGCCCTCCAGGAGGAGGAGATGACTCTCATGGGAACTCTGGGCGCTGTTGGCCGGACAATGCGCTGAATGCGCTGTCGCCTCCGAAGACTTATTGGGGAAGGTTCAGGCCGCCAAGCGAGTCTTTTCCTCCCTCCGCCTCGAAACCTTAGGTGGGCGGGTGGCTTCGGATGCGGGGGCTCTCTTTTCGAAGAACAGTCTCCGAGCCACCCAGCCCACCACTGGGCGTGGGCGAAGGGGCCAAAGCTCCTTTGTTACTGTCCTCCTTTCGGGGATCAGTTTTAGGAACCCCGGAAGATGTCCTGGCGACCAAGTTCAGGGGTGTTGCATCCTGTCAGTCTAACGACATGGTGTAGGCGCGTGGCAGTTTCGCCTTACGGGCGAGGGTCATACTGAGGGAAGGATGGGGAGCCCTGGTTTTAGCCGGGGCTAGATGTGTGTGGACCCTTTGTGCCGCCAGCTTTACCAGGGGAGCGCCCGGGGTGGGTAGAACCCGCCGAACGGTTCCGAATCGGCGCGGAAACGACCGTACTCATAGGGATGGAGAGGCCTTGAGTAGAGGGTGTCTTTTTCAACATTGAGTTATAGGACGTCCCGGGTAGCGCCGGGCACGCGAGGATTAAGTCCTTAGCATGGTGAAATGAGAGATGATCCTGACCCTGAACGGCCAGGATTTCCTTCGTAAGGAGATACTCACCACATTGCTTCGTAGAAGCGGGGTGCGGCTCTCCGCAATTGATACACTTAGCCATACACGATTTGGACTTATCGTGTGTGGCCATGGAGCAACTTACACAGGTTTCGGGTACCCACCACTTTGCACGTCGACAGGCGCGATTAGTATGGCCGAAGCGGTGGAAGTGGCACGAATGCCTTCACACTGTAGCGATACCAATCGTAATGTTCCGACTCAGGGAGCTTGTCACAGTCGAACGTAACGAAGAGTGTAGGGGTAGGTCTCGAGGCCCCTCCCTGTTTTCTCATCACACGCTCGACCTTGACCGCCACATGGTCGGCAAGCTCTAAAGTGATGTCCTCTATGGAGTATTCCACGAGTTTCCTCATATAAACTACTCCTTTCACGAATTTCATAGTAGAGTGCAGCTTCATACTCACAGGCGTGCCATCAAGTGTCCGAAGGGCACTAATCATGGCCGCCTCTTAGGGATTCGATGCATTCTCCAAAAGGCTTCCGTCCGAGAAACGATCACCTTCGGCTTTCTACCAATCACATTAGCAAAAGCTCTCCTCTGATTGACCATGTTGCCTTTAGCCAACATGTTGCCATCTGTGCAGCGAATAAACAGGAAGCGTTTGAAGCCAGCGGGCTCGCAAACGCCAGGTAGGCTCTGAATTAGGGGCGCTGATGTATTCGAGGTTCCGCTCTGCGCACAAGCAGTATTAATCGTAGTCATGTTCTCTGCACCCGGGGGGGGGCAGAGGGGCCGGATGTGCCAATCTTGGCTTGGTCGCTTACCGAAGGGGCAACAGAGGATTGAGAGGAGCCCTGAATCTTTTTAGTCTTTTTCTTATTTTTTTATCTTTTAGGAGAGGAGGGCTTGGAATGAACCCGCTTCTCCCCTCAACTGGCAGGAGCTGCCAGGCTGGATGGACTGGCCTCAGCAAGGTCCTTCTCCGAGATGGAGAAGGTCCTGGCGGTGGCAAGACAACCAGCCAAAGAAGGAGATCCCTTCCCTCCTTATACTGCCTTGGAGACCCGAGCCGTTTGAGGAGGACCTTGCATAGGAACAGACCCGAGTTTGGTGCTTGTTGCCGAGCCCGAATTCACCCCCATGGAAAGCCCTACCATCTGGGGCTGGGTTACCTCAAGGATCATATCTATCTCGAGGCTTGCTCCCATTTGCCCCCTTTCCCCAGGACATCACAGGTACCATTGGCAGCGGTTTCACTAGTCGAGTATGAGGAGGCACAGGCCTTGACCCTCTAGTTTCCATATCGAGCCAGCAGGTCTTTTAAGGGAAGCGACAAATGGGGCATGACTATCCTCTCGCCCCTAGGGGGTTTGCCCTACCGAGCCGCTTCAATGAGGAGCGATCGACTATGTGCTGCCTGCTGGCTTTCTTGGCTGTCCCCTTGGAAATTAAAAGAGGGCCTGCCGCTGGAAAGAGGGAAGCACCTGAAGACACCTCCAGACAAGGAGGTGAGGTGGAGTCCCCTACACCTGTAGGTAAAGGAGAGGAGTAAGCCTCCTCCCCGATCAAAGAAATTTGGAGGGTTCCCTGCGAGAACACAAGGAACGGGGACATTTTTTAAGTTGAGCTGCCCGAAGGCGGCTCCGTCGATCGTGAGGATGAAAGGTGAAGATGTTTTTTTATTAGATTTTCATCATCGGACATGGGGATCCTATTCTTTCTGCGGGAAGCTTTCGCTATTGCCCACTCGCGGGCCGCCTTCAAGGGGTGCGCATAGGGCTGGCAGAGCCAGATGCCGCCATTTTAGGACACCCCTCCCACCTAGTGACCTGTCAGCCCCTCGGCATGGCGGCTCCACCTTGGGCACGGTGTAAAAAGATAAATAGTAAAGTGAGAAGGAAAGGGGATGTGGGGAAGTTATGGAAGGGGATAAAGGACGTTTTTAAAACCCAACCTGAGCTCAAAGGTTAGGGAATATTGTCTCCTTCCCCCTCAGCCCCAATCTGGGATAGTTGGCTGAGAAGAAGGTCAGCATCTACCGGGTGAAAATAGAGGCCGATCAGAGAAAGTTATGGGAGAGGCTGTAGGGGGAGTGAGGAAGTAAGGGAGAAATACAGGCTGTCTGAAAGAAGAAGAAGAGGCTAAGCTAAGGCCAGACGGGGCGCTGAGTCCCATTAGCACGGCCACTAGGAAGGTAAAGCGCCGCGCCCCTTACGGCGTATAGACCACAGCTACTAGGTTCCAACCAGAGAGGCAGGTTGGCGCAATTACGACTTCCTTAGAAAGTTTACTTTATCAGCAATTAAAGAGATCCACATGCAGTGCATTCTTAACCCCCCTCCCCACGCCAGAGGGATGGTCATCCCATTACACGCAGTGATGTGGTTACTGGTGCAGAAGCCACCAATTTCATTAATTTCACCTCAACGCCCATGAACTTTCAAGCTCTCTTTTTTGTAACTTATGGATGTTGAAGAGTTTGCTTGTTAAGTCCTTAAATTTAGTTACGAGAAGAATGAAAAAACAGTTGGAGTGGTAATAATTACCAGAACCATCGAAGCCTTCCTAAGGAAGGGTGGGGCCCAATGAACACAAGGTTCTCCACTGTCAACTGACTATGGAACATCTGACCTCCCGGCAAGTTCAAAAGGATGAAAAGCCACTTGAACATTTTAAATAGGTGCAAATAACGACTCGACACAGAGAGGCAGGTTCTCTGTACAGGGAATCTAACAGTAACAAATACCACCACTGCCTTCTCCTTGCGAAGGAGGTTGCAGCAAGAAAAGGTCTTCCATTTCTCAAATATGCTATAGTTGTCCCTGCTACACCTAACAATCCAAGAACCCCTGGTAAGTGGAGAAGGTTCCACTTCTCCAGATGCCAGGTATAACAGTTTACCGAGTCGACCAACTTTTTCAGTGACGTGTGATTGTAACTCCTCAGAGTTCGTATGGTTAGTGCATATTTTCCCGCATGACAGTATTCCCTGCGTCATTTTATTTACCATTAGCATTAACAGTATCACTTCGATGATTTCTTTGATTTTTTTCTCCAGTCCTTATGTAAACAACGTTTTGATCTTATTTTTGAGCATCCCAGATGCCTACCCTGGGGCGCTAGGTCCGAACCACGGTTCTTCTTATACTGAAACGTACTAGATGTTGTTTTATAATCCTTGGCTAAATTAGTTTACTTTTGCCACAGTTACGGTAACCAGACGGCCTGAAACCTTTGCCATGACTTGAAGGACTCACACTGTTTCCATGACTTTAATTTTGACCAAGGCCGAACCAGAGACGAGCACATGCTTTAGGGGATCTTTTGCCCCGCAATGGACATTGGGTATCCTTTGCTCTGTGGCGCTCAGCCCGTTCTACCGATCCTTTGCTTACTCAAAACTAAAGTAATGGGGCGAAGAGTACCCCTATGCGGTAGGAGGTCAATTTTAGATTGTGGATTAAATACACAATGAGGTTTACGAGTTTGTGATTCGCAGATTACGCAGGTCACATAAAGAAAGCCTTTTTCGACGCTGGGAAAGGAAATACCCATAATCTTTTGATATTAGGGCAAAAGAACTCCTTTTAGAAATCTGTAAAACGATGAAACCTGGTCAGTAACCAGCTTGCGAATTTCGCCATCGGCCATGAAAATGGTTGAGAATTGTTTTGTAATGAAAGTGGCTAAAAGTTCTAGAGATAATGTAGACAAGTTAACCTCAATCTACAGGAAGGCCCTAAATCTGGAGATAGAAAATATCCCATTTCATAACCAACTATATTTTTAAATATATTTTTAAAATATATGTTTAAATATAAGTCTATTAAAAGAAGGAATAAGTATACTGTTACTTCTCAGTGGAGGTGAAGGTTGGCATATCAAAAGATAACAGATGATTTTAATGCTCCTCATGCCACGAGGAGGAGGTTACTTGACTTTTCAACAGCGGAGAAGGGGGTTAAGAAATTGAAGAACAGGCAGTTTCATTGACAATCCTCCTTCTGGACGACTAAGTGTATCTGGCAAAACGAAAAAGTAACTCTCATGGGTATGTTTTACACTAGCCTACCCCTCTCAAAAATCAGTTCACAGCTCATCAAGGAAACAGTGGGATCCCAAACCAGAGCAGTTAATGTCTCAATTTATAGGGCTAGATGAATGACTCCATTAGTGGGTTCAACAGAGTGGCGCACATACTTATTTCGCCACACTGGTAGAAAATTAGACGAATGATAATTTTTAAAACTGGATTGGATGGCCAGGTCATATAAAATGGTCGGTAATACTTCAGATTAGGGGCATACGGTAAGGGCGCTGTTAGTAGGCTACAATTTTGGGCTACAATATATCTCTTATGACGTCAAATGGTAGCTTCAGATGTGACCAATCACTAAATATCTGCCCCTCTGCTCGTTTATAGTTTTTTCTAAGTTAGGTAAGGTTTCTTGATGTCTTTTATTGTTTTATTTTTGTTTTCGTATTTTCTGTTTAGCAGCGAACGATAACATATTCTTACTGGCAACGTCGTAGTTATAAATAGAACCCGCTTAGCATTTGTTTCTGTTTCGTTATGGCTTTTTCGTGCTCTAGTTGTGCTGCTTCGTTATTCGAATTGGGGTTTACGTTGCATGACCGCAAAAAACTTTTAGATTATTTAGAGGCGCATAAACTAATCAAGAAACCTATAAAAGTAAGTATAGTTTGTCATTAGGTTAGGTTTTTCTGCCAGTAAAAAGCTGTTGGGGTAAAAAAACAGTAAATTCAAGGGGACTGCACGTGGGCGAGATATCACTGCGGGGGGACCACCCTGCGATGATCCTGAGTTTCAATGAATTGGGGGGTCTGGGGAGCGCAGCCCTCCAGTATATACTCATATACCAAAAAATATAATGCCATAATTGTTCACATCTGACGCTACTGTCTAACGTCATAAGACATATATTGCAGCCCAAAATTGTAGCCTATAAACAGCGCCACCTACCGTGCGCCCCGAAACTGAAGTGTTACTAAATGATCTTCCTGATTACGAGACTTTACCCCCTTGACTTAATTTGTGGGGTTCGCTAGAGATCAGAAGGTATACTCAATGAAAATTAAAGATAAGAGACACCTGAGGAACCGCGCCATAAAGTAATGTGCTCAAATTGAAGAAGATTGGCGTTAATCCCATCGAATACATCGAATTTTGCACCTGAAGTGGTTTAAATTTCAGTGAAGATAGGATTTATTAATATTTCAATTAAATAAAATTTAGTTTACATTTTTATTGGAAATCTGCAGTTTATTTTACCTGTGTCCAGAGCTTAGGGACACCTTGTAGTTTGAAACTGCTGGGTGCACTCTGGCATGCATCACTGAATGTTTCTCCCCCCTATAGGAGTGGATGTGTAAATCAAAAGGTCTACTGACCACAGAGTCATGTGTTCTCAATTATTTTGATTTATGATCTTACGACCTACAAAAACTTTCAGTAATTCAAAGAATAACATTACGAGAACCATGAAAGTTATATCATTCGAAAGAAAATATAAAACAACATAATAGTTTCAAAATTTATTAAAATCGGCCGAAGAGTTATGATGTTATTGTCAAAACAAAATAATTAATAGGATAACCTTGGGAGGACTTTGGCAATTATATCATTGGAAAGAGAATGTAAAACAGCATAAGGGTTTCAAAGTTCGTTAGAATCGGCCTACGGGGACCGACCGACATAGTGAGATGTAGACTCGTCCGCGACTAGACTCGCACGCGAGTAAAACTGGTTTTCTTCCTAAACGTGGTATACCAACTTTTTTCATTCTATTACCAGATCTACCAACTTTTTTCATTCCAATATGTGATCTACCAACATTTTAAAACTACAACTTTTTTGCACTACATTTTTATCGTAAGGGGATAACATTAAGATAATAATGATTTGCAAGTTTATTAGCCCAAAATGCAGGTTAAAACTAAAAAATAAGAATAATATAAATCATAATTTTTAATACTTAGTGAAAAACAACTTTAACATCTTGGCTAAATATTAACTCACTAAATGCTTAACTAACAGCTTCAAATCTTCGACCCACTTTATCGATACGATTCGATCCACATTACATAAAAAAGAAAAATAGCCTCCATGGATGTTGAATCACTGTTGACGAATGTTTGTTTCAACAAAAAAACATGTAAAATCTTAAATTCTGCTCCAAATTACCTAAATTACTCTATCTCGAATGTATACATATACAAGAAATGGATCCGCAGTTAAACATACAATTTATTCGTAGAAAAAAGTTCCAAGTGCAAGAATAGGGAACCGAAAAGCCAGAAGTTTAGGCTCTTGACTTTTACCTAAGTTGTTTTTAGGAATAGCAGCCATTGGTTCCTAATTTAAATTGAAAGTCATTTTTAGTCGCTTGTGACTCTATTCTCACTATGTCGGTTGGTCGATTGAAGAGTCGGTAAGTCGGTCCCCGTTTTGCTTTTATTTTTTTGGTAATAACACTGTAACTATTCGGCCGATTCTAACGAAATTTGAAAAACCTTATGTTGTTTTAGATTCTCTTTCGAGTGATATAATTGTCAAGGTCCTCTCAAGTTTAGCCCTAGAATTATTTTGTTTTGGCAATAACATCATAACTATCCCGCCGATTCTAACAAAATTTGAAACTCTTATGTTGTTTTACATTCCCTTTCAAATGATATAATTGTCAAGGTCCTCCCAAGGTTAGTCCTGAAATTTTGAAATTTTGAAGGTCGTAAGGTCATAAATCAGAATAAGTGAGAGCACGCGACTTTGTTCACAGACCTTGTTTCGTGGATCTCCATGATAGCAATTTGGCGAACTCTGCTTCATCTTCTTACATAGGAAATTTTATTCTGTCCACTCGGAATAAGCTATGCCAAATAAATAAAGTCCATAAGAGTATGTACATTCCTCTACAGTAAAGTGTGTTTGCTGCTGGATAAATCACCCACTTGTTTCTTTTCATGAAATCTAAGCCTAAGGCAATTAGTCGAAAATCTCACGTGATTTCCGACCATAGAACATTTTTTGATATGCAGTGCATTTAAAATAAATTGTCTCCACCCATAAATCTTAAACCTTTTGCCAGTTACGCCCACTAACTGAAATCGGCGACGTAACTCTGTGAAATTGATTAGTAAGTCATTACAATTTCTCCACGAATTCCCTGTTTACTAAAATTGTACAGACTCTGGTGTCTAGCAAAGCTGATCAATCAGCATTACTGACTTTACCACTTACTACTAAAAACTTTGTAGATCATTATATTAAATCACTCCTTTTGACAGAGAGAGAATCTAATAACCAATGGGATAAGAGGATAAGCTTACCCCTTCGTCCCGAAAATTTGCCTAAAACTGATCTGGTTTCAGAAACCGTACGGGACTTCCTCATCCGAACAATGTGAAAGAATGTAGACAATGTGCATATACATATGTTCCCCATACAGTAACATCTGGTCATTTTTCCCATCAACGGGAGCTCCTGTGTATCTAAAGAGGATTCCTCGCCTGTGGCCTTGTATTAGCAGGGAAGTATGAGTATTATAGATTGAGTAATAATTCGATATTATTTCTCATTGAAACATCCATTTCAAGTAATAATATTTTAAAAATATATTATATGTATAACACCCTAAATAGTTAATGCTGATGATATAATTTTATGAAATATCTTCTTAAAGAAATTGGTCACAGATCTCTTGTAGGACTATGTAGCAATCTCGGATCCGTGACCATTTGATTAAATTTATATAACTTAATCTATACGTTTATTTTATTAGTATTTTTATAAAGTGGAGCAATGAGTCCATGAATCTTTGCCCGTTTAAATTTCTGTTACACAGGTAAGCCATAAATAAGGACTCCACCTAATATAAGATTAGTCAGCCGTCGCTTGCTTAGTTATTAAGGTAAGGTTCATTAGATGTATCTTAATCGAAATTTACGTCCCTTTACTTTCTAACATTGTACATAGTTCCCTCAAAGAGAGAGCGAAGTTGTCGCAAGAGGTCAATGGGCTTCGATATCTTCTTCTAAGCAACTAATTTTAGCAGTTATTAATAAATATAATGGTTTGTAATTTAATTTTATTTTCCTCTCACATTCGTTGAATTCTTTCACAATTTAATCTAACAGTGATGTTTGTACCCATGGAAAGCATGATGGTGGACAAAATGACGTCGTATTTAGAGTCAAACCTGCTACTGAGGAGTTCCGAGCACGGCTTCGAAGGCAACGGTCATGCCTGACGAACCTTGTGGAATTCTTCCACTTCGTCTTCAGTGAGCACGATCGGGACAAGGCGGTGGATATGGTTTACTTAGACTTTCAGAAAGCCTTTGATAAGGTACCACACTGCCGCCTTCTCCGGAAAGTGCGAGCGCTGGGCATAGACGGAAAAGTAGCCGGCTGGATCGAGAACTGGCTAAGTGGCAGACGACAACGGGTGGTAGTGAATGGACAGGCTTCTGAGTGGGTGCCCGTTACTAGCGGGGTGCCTCAAAGTTTTGTCCTGGGACCACTACTATTCATCATCTACGTCAACGACATGGACGGTGACATGGTTGCCAAGATTTCCAAATTTGCCCACGATACCAAGCTTAGTATGAACGTTGCAAAGGATGGAAATACTGCCAACCTGCAGGAAGATTTTAGGAAGATTGGGGAGTGGTCGGACATGTGGCAAATGCCTTTTCACGTGAACAAATGCAAAGTAATGCATATCGGCCACAGAAACCCCCAATCTCAGTATATCCTTAAGGGCACTGCTCTTAAATCTTGTGACACTGAGAAGGACTTGGGTGTAACTATTACTAGCGACCTCAAGTTCTCGAAACAGTGCATCGAGGCAGAGAAGAAAGCCCAAAGGATGTTAGGCTACATAAAGCGCCAGTTTGAATACCGTAACAAGGAGATAGTACTTTGTCTGTACAACTCCCTCGTTCGGCCACACCTGGAGTATGCCGTACAATTTTTGAGTCCTTCGTTTCGAAAAGATATCGAAAGGTTGGAACGCGTACAAGCCAGGGCAACCAAGCTGGTTCCCTCTATCCTACATAAAAGTTATGAGGATAGACTAAGGGAATTAAATCTGTTCTCACTGGAAACCTGTAGAATGCGTGGTCAGCTCATCGAAGTTTTCAAAATACCTTAAGGGTTCGACAATGTTTACTACCGGGATATTTTCACACTGAGTGAGAACAGAACGCGCAATCACGGCTTCAAACTTGAACTGAAGCGTTACAACCACAATCTGTGTGGAAAAATTTTCACGTACAGTATCTGCGGTAAGTGGAACGCACTTCCAGAGGAAGTTGTCAACAGTGAATCTGTTGACCAGTTCAAGTCAAGACTAGACAAAGTCTTCAAAAGCGGCCGTTTAGGGACGCAAAACAATTGAGCAGCTATGTGCCTGCTCGATTGATAGTCCAAAGGTACCCTCTTTGAATGGACCGTAAGGTCTCCTAGGGTACATCCTTTCCTTGTTACTCCTTGCATAAAATTCTTCTCATCACTTACAATGCCCTAAACCTTGAGGCTCCACTTTATCTCTCGTCTGCACCATCTCCGGTTGCCAAACTCCTCTGGCACATCGGTCAAACCTCGCTCCCATCCTGAACACTCCTCGTTCTGTCCCTGCTCGATGGGTAACAGTTCATTCTCAGTTTGTGCTTCTAGACTCTGGAATGCTCTTCCTGCCGAAGTACGATCCTCTCGCTCCCTTGCTACTTTTAAACGTCTCCTGAAGACTCATCTCTTCAGAATTGCCTTCTTTCCCCTGTAATTTTTCTCTACACTCGCTACACAACCTGCGCTCTGGGAGGGCTAACAGCTCTGAAAGGCGCATTATAAATACCTATTATTATTATTATTATTAGATTTGGGGAGGCCAATGAGGTTTGTATAACTTAAGTTTGTGTTCAAATATTTGCATCTTCCTCAGTTTTTCTTTTTCCAAATTGTATCAACAAACAATTCTTGTTGGTTTCGGGTTATGAGATGGATTATCTCACTAGTTTGATACTTGCGCCACCTTTTTTTTTATTTCTCTCTCCTACAATATGATTTATTCACTTTTTTATCCTTTCCTAATAACGTCGTTTGAAACTAGTTTTTCGCATTAATGCTACTCTCAGTTTTCTATAATACCATAGAAAATTCTAAAAGCAAAAAGAGGAAGGTTCTGGTGATTGGTCCACACTAAGTAATCTTTTTCAACATTTTGGATGGAGATAACTGTATTAAATTGCAACATAGTCTCAGGGCTGTTCATAATTTTGTGTCAAACCAATGGTTTGAATAGGTCCTTTGGTTAGAACCTAGTTGGAGTTGATAGAATATGGTAGAAAATATTAAAAATGTACTCTTAAGTTCATATAATTGTAAGTGAAATAAATATAGCAACGAGATCCAGCTGACTAGTTGAGTTCATTTCATCCTTGAATTTTGGGTTTATATAGCATAGGAGATGACATCATTTTTATTAATTTTCTAGTAACTTTTTAATTTTATTCAATCTATCATGATAGATCTTGGTATTCTGACAAGAACTACTAGGGTCCATAGGTGAGGGAGATTTAAAATGTTCCCGGAAAATTGAATGAACAAAGACTAAGCCTAAAAAGGAACTTCTTACAGCTACGTAATGATTTTGATGAAGAGGAAGTGATGTGATGGATGAGCAAATGTAAAACAGGTGTTCAAATAAACCAAAATTTGACAAACAGGATCTCAGTTAAAATGGGGTAAGGAAAAACTTAGAATTATTGGTGGAGATGTAGTTGAAAACAAGTGGAATTAATCTGCTTTGGCACATTCTCCCAATAAACGTTCTTTAGAGCATATATATTTCCACTCTTCCACAACACCAAAAATTTAATTTGTGTTCTTACTTCAATTATAATAGGAGTTATATAGCTCAAATTTGAGTTAGGTTTAACTTCTCTTTACTTCGTTGATAATTATCAATCAAATCACTTCCTCTTTCACATTTCCTAACATAACTGCAAGTTTCTCTTCTTTGGAGAAAGATTTACATTGATATTTTATTTTTGTAGCAATTCGCATTTTGAACTTCCCACTCCATATTGACCTAGTCCTTGCCAGAATCCAAAGATCTATGGTGATATTAAATACCAGAAGGTATTATAATATTAGTACCGGGCCTGTCTTTATTTTTCTTTGCACAGCTGTCAGTAGTCTAGAACAAAACCAACAATGTGAGTGGGACAATTCTTATTTTAGTCATACACATCTAGCGGTTACAAGAATTGTCTTCACTTTTTCACCTTTTTAAAGGGTATAGAGAAGAATTAGAGAAGTTCAGCCATCTCATTTTATTATCAGACACACTCTACATATACATTTACACGAGTCAACTCCAACAGGCTGTATTAAACATTCGAATGACATGTGAGGCTCAATCAGGTAGGATTCAGAAGTTAATATAGTACCTATTATCCCCTGTGGACTGTTCAACAATTATTGTAGCCAACGAATGAACATAAAATATGTCTACATAACATTCGTACACCATGAGGAGTTGGTTCTAAGAGCGCGGAAACATCGTCCCTTAGGCCGTACTCAGTGAGTACAAAGTTACCTTTAGTAAACGAGACAGGGAGAAGCCATCTCCCAATAGCTGATTCTGTCTCACTACTACTGACCACATATTCATAAGTCTGTATAGATTATTTATTACTCAAAGGGATTTTCTGGACCTAAAAAAAAAATTACAGTCAGTAATGAATTATTTTTATACTTGCCAATCTCATTTTGAGCCTTAAACTGAATATGTTTACTTAGGAGAGATTGTGAAAGCAAATATCGCGCAGAAATTCGGGAAATCTCAGAAAACTGATATGATATTAATTACAAATAACCTACAGATAGCACACACCACACTCTGGAAAACTAAAAAAAAATAGCCTTTCTGCCTCAAATCGAGAGAAGCTCCACAAACAAAACGGAAACTATCTGGATGATTTTTTCATCGGCTATTTGCCATATTTTAATAAAGGTCAAATTCACAAGTCTATAAAATTATCTGAAACGAAGAATACAGTCTTAGATGTATATATATTATTTTAAATATAGATATATAGGTAAAAATATTTGTTTTATTAATGTAACTAAGTAACGCTTGAAGATATAAAAAAAACGATTTGGACTCGGCGCCCGCAATTCATTAATAAAGAGCAAAAAACGCGACAGCATGAGCAAATTCTGGTCGCAGACGGGGTGTGTTATTTAAATTCCATAATCATAAAATATCAGAGGCTTTATAACATTGGCAAAGGGCAGGCATCTAAAAACGAGGTGCTTAACGACTTTATGGCCACCGAAATAAAGAGCATTTTTAATAAGAGTGAGAGAGAAGTTTGAGGCACTACACGCTTATGTCACTTTAAGAAACTCTTTTCAAACATTTGTAAAACATTCGAGTCAAAATTTCTTGGTTGGTTTTCACTTTAATTTTCCCAAGTGAATTAAAAATATTATTTTAATTTGCTCATTGCGAGTTATAGCACATATTTAGACGGATCTGCGGGACTTTTTTTTCATATGTTGCAGCCAAATGGAAAATGTTATAGTTTTTTTATTACCTAAGGATGGTCTTTATGATTATATTACTTCGGCATGAATTGATTTTTTTTCCACAGATTGAAAGATTATTTCCATGGACAGCTATTTTTTTCTGAAAAGAAATAGCACCATGCACGAGTTAACTTACTCAATAACTACTATTTGATGAAAAATTAATTTTATTGTTAATAAAAGTGTCAAATGTCTAAATTTGCATCTATTTTACAATCTGGGTTCCTTTAGAGATCACTTCTCATTTCCTTTCATGTCTCTGTAAGAGATAAAAAGACAAGAAAGACATTTCAGGAGGGTTGGTAGTGGCGACTGCTGGCCGTCTTGACTTGGCTGACGCGACATTCAGGCACCGAAGAGATTCTGCTCCATGAATGTATCTCAATTTTCGAAGCTCTTTCATTAGAGGGAAGAAGACAGTTTAAATTGTGTAGGATTTTATTAACAGTTGTAGACGGCCGAAGTAGACCTTGGAGACAGCTGGTGATAGAGACAACGAAATTAGTTTTTGATTTTAGCAAATCACAGAATCCAATGCAGTTCTTCTAAACTCACTCGACCATTCGCACTTACTCTTCAATTCGCACATATTCTTCTGAATTTTTATACTTTTTAAACTGTTTCTTTCGGTCACTTCTACACGGTTTATATATTTTATGGGTGAAGCAAGAAGGAGGGGACGGATTAATAGACAGGGAAAAGGATAAAAGATAACAGAGCCAGGTACATATAATAAACATTATAAATCCTATCTATATTGAACAAGATAGGTTATAATAAACTCATAAGAACTAGACTATATAAAACCACAGAAACACAAAAGGTAGAAAATAGAGCAACCTTGTGGGATGTTCATTATGAAGGCCTGAAAAACGCAATTTCAATCACACCATTATGTATTTTCGTTTAGAAAACTTCACATTCTCCACCGGGTTTCAAAACAGCGTGATTTGGTTCGCCCAGCCTCGGAACAATTATTCTTCTTCTTATACTTCGTAGTTCATGGTTATAGCCTAGCCACTTCGTATGAGAGTTTGCCTGCTCTTATGAGTAAAATAATATTCAGAGAAAAAATTTATACCTTATTTTGATTACTTCTATCTCTATCTGCACCCCCTTTCCATTGGTAGAAAAAAGAGAAAAAATCATCTAAAAATGAAAAATTAAGAAATAAAAGAAAGCGGAAATTGGTTCATTGATATTAGATGAAAACTTATTGGAGATAGAATGGATTCGACAAATGGGTTTCGAGTGAAAATCTTCGACGCAGATGAGTTATTGCTTCCTTTCATGTTTTGCTTCCTCATTTTCAGGTATGTTTATTTGTTTTAAGGTGTGTTTGTTTCTTTCACGTTGAGTTTCTTCCTTCCCTTAAGCTTCTTTCTGAGCTTTTGGAGTCTATTGTATAATAATGATATGTGCCTTCTCGGTCAGCACTTTTTCATAGACATCATTGTTTGTAATTTTACTCGAATTTCTCTTTTTATTGAGTTTACTCGTTTGTTGAGTTGGTCTACTCTAATTGGTGAATCGTGCATGTTTGACAGTGTGTGAATTGGTGTAAGAGTATTTCCATTTTCCAACTCTAAAAAGATTAGTCCTAGATCAACGGAAGTTGTTTCTAGGGGCCATGGTAAAAATACAGGAAATAAACCTTTTGAAAAAGCAATTATCTTTTCCTCCATCTCTCTTGGCAATATTCAGATTGAATAGAAATACAACAGAGCAGGAAATTTTTACACTTCTATAACTTCCAGTGCCAGCCTACCAGGTAAAAAATATCTAGCATAATTTGCCTTTAGGTGATTAATTTGTTAAGCGTTGGGGTCCTATTTTCTACACCCATGAAATGAGTGTTGAAGAAATTTCCGCCTTTTTACAAGTTTGATATTCTATTTAACGCAGTGAACACGTGTATAAAATTAACAATTTTCTCCTAAAAGTCAGAGATTGTGAAGAAATGGCCAATTCGCCTTTGTTCGTTGTTGAAATATATTACATCACAAACATTATAGTCTTGGAAATCTGTGAATTTGTTAAAATTAGTTCCCCGTACGAAATATCAGAATTAGCTGAAAACAGTGACTCGACCAAAAGGAAGATCCGAAATAAGGGAATTATCTCACAAATCACAGAATACCACTGGATTGATAATTCTTTTGCAAAAAGAGAAAATAAAAATAAAAAAGATTATAAATTGGGTTTGGAGGGAGAAAAAGATAACTAAAATAAAGAAACACCTCATATAGTAAAAAAATATACTTAAAATCAAATAAAAGAAAAGAAGAAATATCTTATCACAAATTAAGACAGTTAAAAGGAAACTCCAAGTAAATAAGGTTTGGAATCCAAGTATTGGAAAACCTAAATATCTTGTCGCAAAATATCTGATAGCAATTATACAGTTGGTGATCGACAAACAGGTCATACGGTGGAATATATTGGAAGGCTTGGCCCGCTAAGGGATACTTAGCAATGTGTAAATGTAAACAAGGAGAGTAGTGATACCTAATTTTGATTTCATGCATACCTTTTTTTCTGATTTCCTTTTGTTCCATCCTATTTGTCTTTATGCCTTTGCGTCTAAGGGAACTTTTCATCAAATTTCAATAGAGAGCAAATGTTTTTTTGTGTTGTTAGGTTGTGAGTAGAATACATTATAAAAGATTTTCTAACCTACTTTATATAATAAACTTTATAAGCGATTAAATTCCTTTTGAATGAAAGTAGAGTTCGCATTTTTAATTTGCACTGAAAAATAAAGAACAGAATGCGAATCTTTCCACAGATTTAAAAATATTAAAAAGCAGTGAATATTTATATGCATTAGAATTATAGATTTAAGGTAAACAAAATTATAGGTTTAAGGTAAATAGAATTGTAGCCTGAAGTGAAATAGAATTTTAGGCTTAATTTAAACACTAGAAAAGTTATTTTTTTAGGTTTTTATAGTGTTACATATAAGAACTGCAAAAAAATAGCACACTCCATTCCAGTTTATATTTAATTAAATTCTATAGCGCATTTAATTGATGAGAAAAAGTCAAAAAAGTTATTACCATCTCAGAGTCAGGTGGAGAAAATATCCACAACATATCCAAACCAAATTAGACGGTGGAAAAGGATTTGGTGAAGGTCAGAAGTTTCAAAATTTTCAATAAAAATGTTACCAAGTATAAAAGAAAGAGAAATGATTATCCATGTTTAATCGATATTTGTTCGATAGACTTATTTCCAACCTAAAAGACATGGCCACCAGTCACACATCACAGCAAATTTAATAATTTTCTTAATGGTTTGGTTATGTGTGACGGACACTGTTGTTATTTGATGAAAATAGTTTTTCGTAAAAAATATCCTATAAGCATGGCTATTCTCTTTGTTCCCCTTCTACGTCATCCCTAAAAATATATTATAAGAATAGGATTTGGGAAGGATAGGTCAAATAATGATATTTTTTTCTCTTAGTTTGTATTAATGTACAAATTGATCCAGATCAAAAGGTGAAGTTTAGAAAAAATAAAAATGATTATCGGATTATTTGACTTTATTTTTTCAAAAACAACAACAATTACATATGGTGAAGATCAGAAAATGTATTGAAATTAAGAAATGGCCTTCTTTTTTGTTTTTTCCGTAATATTCCAATCCTTTATCGAACTTTCTAAAATAGATTTTGCATTGTAATCTCTATTAGGAGGGAATAGCTTCCTTCCCTAAAAATCGTAAATCAAAATGAAGCTATTAAATAAAGTTTAGATGGGAAATAAATGAGATATGAATATTCTTTCTTCCATGTTTCTAAGGAATTGCCATGTGGTTTTTCTTTCTTTGTCTTTAGGCCTAGAAAATAAGGATAGATCTGAAAAACAGACCAAGAGTAAATTAATAGGAGACAAGAGATAGTTTTTCTTTGCATATTAAATGTTTATATCCACGTTTTTCGAAGAGTTTATTTATGAATCCTAAAATTAGAGCAAGAGGCCGTTTTTTCTGAAAATTTAAACTTTTTTAAAGTTATTTCTAATAGTTGATATAATTTTTTTAAAAAATGCCCTTAGTGCTAGGTTTTTTCGTATATTTGAAGGTTTTATTTAAGTAATTACTAAGATTTACCATTTTTTTTCAGTAACTATAATTTAAGAAGGGAATTTTTTGAGTATTTAAATAATAATTTGATCTTAGTTTGGTTATGACTTATGTTTTTTATCATAGTTATTTCTAATAATTCTTTTATAATATCAAAAAACAAAATGGTGAAATTCAGAAATAAATATAAGTATCAAAATTTTGTGAATTTTTCAAAACCCAAAGAATTACAAATGGTTAAGTTCAGAAAATTTTATTTTTATATATCTTCTATAATTCTATATTTTAGCAACGTCCTATTTTGAAAGGGGGGAAATTTAGTTTTTAAAGTTCCTTTTAATCTTAGTAGCGAAGCCATTGCCTGGTTCTCCTTATATTTTTTCACAATGAAAATGGATTGAAAAAAAAATTAGGATCGTGAAGTACAAAAATGAGTTAAAATTAAGGCATGGCGTCTTTTAGGGTGGTATTTTTATTATATAAAAGAAAATTTAGAAGCAAAAAGAGAGGTGAGGATTGTTTTTACGATATCTGAAAAGAATTCATCTAAAGGTTTTTCTTGAATTTATGCATTGAAAATAATTATGGATATAAAAATATTTGATCGACTAAATTATTTGAGAATATGTAATGGAACTATTTTGATTTTTTTCAACCAAATCCCGTTTCTAGGCCGAGATAGGCCACAGACCGAAGGTCTTCCTGCGAACTACAAGGTCTTAAGAAGGAGTGGGGAAGCCGCTTTTAGATCACGGCGATACTGTTTTTCTTGATTTACTTTCCTTCGGTCAACTGGAATCATTTTACTACCAAAAGTATCAAAATTTGCAATTTAATTTAAGAAAAGAACCTCTCTGGTATTACATTTGAAAAGGCATTTTTAATTTAAATAAAATAAAATTGAGATCTCCTTTGCTTAATATGTTCACCAAAGGAGAAACTTAAGAAAAAAATAATTTCATTGTTCCTAACACTATATTTTAGGATGGCAATTTTTTACATATCGAAGTTTGAAAAATCTTTTTTTCTTATTTCAAGTTTCACTTTGTATGTCATCCATAATACTAGATTTTTTTAACGCGAATTTTTGGAATTTTTGAATAATATTTTTTTTTTTGCCTAGCGTGTATATAATAAAAGTTTTTATCCACGTTAATTCTAAAAGTTCCTTTAGAGTTTGCAAGAACAAAAAAGTAAAGTTCAGAAAAAATAACTATGATAATCGAATGTTTTGGAATTTTTACAGCAAAGAGAATTAAAATGATGATGTTTAGCAAATTTATTAAAATTTATGCATGGGTGTTTTTTTATTTTGTCGTATATTCGAAAGATAAATCGAGTTTTTTTCTAAAATAGATATCCAATTTTAATCTTTATGAGGAGCAAATAACTACTGGATTCTAAAAACAAGTAAACAAAACAGGATTTATTAGAGCAAATTTAGATGGCGGAAGTAAGAATCTTCACAATTGTTTTTCCTTATTTAAAAAGAATTTCGATAAATATTTTATCTGGCCTTTAGACCTAGCAAATAAGCATGGCTGTGAAAAAAATAGACGTAAGAGTAAAATATTGTGATATAAGTACCTGAAACTTTATAAAACTATATACGAAAAAGCTGTTGCCAGAGACGGATAGGCTGTCTGCCACAGGCAGAAATATAACTCGTGTAATTAATTATGTCAGAAGACATCGCTGAGTCATTCTCTTGGGCGTTATAGATAATTAAAATGGTTAAAGTTGAAGATAAGCTGCTCGGATACTTGTTCCTGAGAGCGAGCGGGGGGTATTGGGTGTGCATATAGCAACTCATAGCCTGGCTCGAAACCGGTTTCCAGTAACCAAACACAAAAGAATATACCAAAAACATACGAATATTCCAAACGCATTTACGAATAATCATCACTTCATTATCACTAACTCTATAATTATATAACGGGATTTTTGAAGATGGGGGAAAAATAAATGAATGTTTTGTTTCCTTAGTGAACAAATGACTTATTTTTTATCAAAGTTATTTCCAATAATTCTTTTATAATATCAAAAAACAAAATGGTGAAGTTCAGAAATAAATATAAGTATCGAAATTTTGTGATTTTTTTAAAACCCAAAGAATTACAAATGGTGAAGTTCAGAAAATCTATTTTTATATATCTTCTTCTATAACTATATTTTAGCAACGTGATAACTTGAAAGGGGAGAAATTTAGTTTAGAGTTCCTTTTTAAAATTATTATAATTAGCGAAGTTCATAAAATTTATAAAAATTTAACCATGGCTTCTTTTTTTCAGATTTTAAATTTTAATCTTAGTAGTGAAGCGCAAGCTCTACCATGATGGGGGAGTAGCAAAGCCATTGCCTGGTCTATAAATATAAATTAGCAACCGAGGAGCTTATCTTTAACTTTACTTTAAAACTGTAAACCCGTTCTAATAATGAACTTGCGCTCTAATTTACGACTCCCCTCTAGTTCATTTTTGCAATTTTTTTCAATGTTTTCTTATTATATTTCATCCATTCAATTTATTTTGGCGAAATATTTACCGTATTTATATTCCCCGTTCCTGGGTGTAGAATAATGAGACGCTCTGGTCGTTCTCATCGCCCTGTTCCTTCAATAAGTTCTCTTCGTGTTGTTGTAAGATTAATTAAGTGTAACTATCAGTTTATAGCTTCTGAAGTGGAGGAAAGATTCAAAATTAGGTCAAGTACTGCAGGAAATTACCTGCACTATCTTGAATATTATGACCTTGAATACAAGAGGAAACCTCTTTTAACTATGGCCATAGATAACGAATACTTGATTGGTAGCTCAAAATCGGGCGGTTCCATAGTCGGGCTAGCCAGGAAAAAACAAAAATCGTTCTAATTTCTTTATTTCTAAAGATATTCACCCTAAATTTGGCAAGAAGCACCCTAGGACCAATGTACTTCGAGCTGTGAAGTCAAATTTTTATTCGACTAACAGATTCGGCGTTACGAACGAAAGAGTGACTCATTTAATGAAAAATAAAACAATAAAAACCTTATATTTATAACCGATGTTGGTTATATTTAATTCAATTTAATTTAATAAGGCTGTGTACAATGGGATTCTTAAATACTACAGGGTGTCTACTAAAATCAAATTTCAAAATTCCATAGGTTTTCCAGGTACTTTAAAAAAAAGAGGCAAAATCTCTAATTAAAACTGTAATGAAAAATGGGTATCTTACATTTAACTACACACATATTTTAAGGTATATTCTAATAAATGAAATCAAGTAGGTAGCATCAATTAAAGAAAAAAAGAAGAAATCCTTCCAGGGCCCACACCTGACCAATCTAGCAAACAATTATATTTCCATTAGGTATCATTTAGCTAGACCCCCGCATTTGATTTGATTTTTTGAACTCTATAAATTTTTTTCATAGCCCAGGGATGAGTACTGACTATATTATTCTGAAATAGGTATAATAAAGTAATAGCTAGTAAGAATCTAGGGACTGTACACCCTGTACTAGTAACCTATTTCATGGTTAACCTGGATTCTAATATCTACCCTACAAAATAAAGATACATAACAAATGTGAGTGGCTACGCACACTTAAATTGACTTAGGACTTTTTCTCACTAGAAAGTTTATTCTTCTTGTAGTCACTTTTGCTCCTGGTAGCTTTCTTGAGTGCATCCGGATTACCTCTTTTTATGACTCTTCTTTTGACTTTTGCATGGGCATGACTGTTAGCTTTTGACACCATATTTTTGACCATGACATGGAAGAGAGACCTCGCGATGGCAGGAACAACGGTGTTGACCAGGCTGCAACCCTTTTTACAGTCCAGCAGGGACATGTCTAAGTCATTGCTCATTATTTCCTTGTAGATACTCACGAACACTTCTTCTGAAGAGTAGGCCGCTAGAAACTTACCCTCCTTCCTCCTGGTGTTGTATTCGCCTTGAAGACTTCTCCGGCCATCATGGCCATGTGGATGCACTCGTTTGAGAGTCCAGAGGAGACCGCCGTGGTCCTGGAATTCAATCATCTTTCTGAAAGTCTCTGGTTGCTTTTCGGGGTTGGCAACCTGCACTAAGGGCATAACTTTGTTGCCTTCTACCAGAGCCTCCTGGCAAAAAACACACTTTAGGATTCTGCGGGCTTTTCTGGCAAAGTAATACACCATTTGTAATCATATGAATAAGAGTACAGTATTATTAATAAGATTTTATTGCTGTCTTTGAACCCGTGTTTAATAAACTTACAAGGCAATGACTTTCCTAGTCCCCTATACAGAGGAAAGCTTGCGCTTCGCTACTAAGATTAAAATTTAAAATAAAAAAAAGCAGCCATGGTTTAATTTTTATAAATTTTCTGAACTTTGCCAATTACAATATTTTTAAAAAGGAACTCTAAACTAAATTTTCCTCCTTTCAAAATATCACTTTGCTAAAATATAGTTATAGAAGAAGACATATATAAATAAATTTTCTGAACTTCACCATTTGTGTTTTAAAAAATTCCCAAAATTTCGATATTTATATTTATTTATGAACTTCATCATTTTGTTTTTGATATTATAAAAGAATTATTATAAATAACTTTGATAAAAAACATAAGTCATAACCAAACTAAGATGAAATTATTATTCAAATACTCAAAAAAATCCCCTTCTTAAATTATAGTTAGTGATGATAAACGACAATAAAATATAATTTTACCGTAATAACTATCCAGAAATGATTTGATCAACCCTCGGCATCGGTGAAGGTGTAGTTTAGGGTGCGTATCGTAGTCACGCCTTTTAATATCAGTCATGATAAAGAGTTATCTATGGATAAACAATACCATAGAATAGGGTTGCACCGATATGCAAATTAGCCGATAACCGATATATCGGCGCCAATACAATGTTAATGAAATCAAAATAAAAAATATATATTTGAGAATAGTTCTGCCGAATGGAGGAGATATTGCCGTATAAAAAAAATGTGTTCAAGGACGTCATTTTTTTGCAATTTTAGACGATCGCAATCTTGTTAAGCCTAATTTTCCTAGTTTTTTTACAAACGTATACAATACTATATAATTTAAAAACCTTCCAAGATGGCAGCAGCGTCTCACCTAAAGTAAATCGTAACAATGACTGGATTCGCTCCCTGGTGGGTATAGCGGCAAACAACCGCACTGACTGTCGCCCGACTATGCAAGTAGCAGAATCCGGAATTTGCTAAAGCTACCAATCAAGTATTCTTATCTATGCTATGGCTAATATGAATAAGAGGAATAACTGGGTTGAATAATTCAAGACAAACCTTTGAAAATTTAGCAGATGTTATTTTTATCTAACTATTCATATTTGGCTCAATTTTTAGAAAGTAGAAAGATATAGGTTTAAGGATGACCGTCTCAGAAGTTTAAATAAAAAAGCTGAAAACCAATGCTGAAACATTGCGGCTTTTTCAGTTAGGATGTAGGACGCGATTTGAAATGGTGGAAGGTTGAATTTGGTTGAATGTGCTGTAAATATCAACTCGGAAAAATGCATTTTCAGTCTTAAAGATGGACTTCTTCCAGGGTTTTCAAATGGTCACCTTGAAATGGAAACTGTTTCATTCACGTAGGATGAGGCTTCCTGTATTACTACCAAAAGGACTTAAGAATGAGAAGACTAAAGTGGAATACAGCGACTTCCTTGATTTTGTCATTTTGATAAAATCGACACAATAAAAGACACGTTTGAGAATACTAGAAACAATATTTTACGGAAAAGTTAAGTAAATAAAACAAAAACAGGACCAGAATTGCTGATTGTAATATAAGGAAGATTATCTGAGATTTTCGACCTTCTTCTGTACGGACACAAAAAAAAGTTGAAATCTTTAAAGATATAATTATTCCGAATGCTCCATTTCTAAGTGCCTTAAAATAATATACGAAAAAAAACGAATCTGCAGTGCTCCTCATTACATGTGGATCCCAGGCAAAGTTTTGGTCTATTGCCTCCGGCATATCTGTCTTTTGTAACAGGCTTTTGGCTAAAAGAATTAAAAGGATTCCAGCATACATTTCCCAATAATTTAAGTTTGGTACATGTTTTTCGCATCCTTGCTTATTTTCTATGCTTAAAGTCATTACAATTTTTTTAGCGGAATTCTTTTGAAATACAAAAAAAAATGCATGGCTGTTTTTTATAATATTTTTCTTTTGGTTTATTGGGTTATTTGTGCCACTTTCTATTTATTCGGGGTAATTATTAACATGTAAATTCTATTTTATAAAGAAGTTCGATAAAAATGCCAAAAATACGAAAAAAAGTCATGCTTTAATTTAAATAAATTTTATAATTCTTTTCTGAACATTACTATTTGTATTTTTTTATCCAAAACATTCGATAAACTTATTTATTTCTCAAAGGTTTCATTTTCTTTATAAATTGGAATAATTAAAGTAACAAAGAGAATCATTCCAAAACTTTTTCAAAAGGTCAGGATATATCCAGAAAATTTCCCGAAGTTAAAATTAAGTGTTATGGATAAGGAAATAAAGATTTCATTTTGATATATCAGTACTATAAAAAAATCGAGAAAGCTTCATCCCATAAAGAGATATTTTGTGAAGATTGCCTTAAATCATATGAGCTAAGAGGGTCGAAGAACACCATATAGATATCACAAGTGGTTCACATTTATCCTCTGTTTATTTTTAGAGTAAAATAAATGATATAAAATTTATTTTAACAATTAAAAATTACATAAAATTTAAACCTATATCCACCCACCTTTTTTGCGTTCTCTAAATATTGATAGATCTGACTATGTCGAAAGCCGAAGCCAGTGCCTCAATTTAAATTAATAAATTAGATACGAATAGTGTAATTTTGTTATAAATATTATTTTAACCATGTTTTTACCAAATTATCAACACACACATGCATATGTATGTTTGTATTCTTTTAAACTATATTTGCAATATAATGTGAAATTTAATTTTAAATTATAATATATCAACGAAAGCCAGTCATTTATGTCCCCAAAACGTTTCTGTCTCCAAAACCTTTGGCCTGGGAACTTTTCAGAATATTAAACTTTCCACTGTACGACGAATCTTGAAAAGTTATTTAAATTACCTTAAATAATTAAAAAATACATTTTTAAAATAAAGAAATAATTTGGAATCGTTTATAATCTGTAAAACGTGAAACCGAATATAATTACATGGTGGACAAAGTATTATTATATTTTATTCAGATATATTGACTACTGTTGGGAAGACATAATTCCTTCACTTTCGAAAGAAAAATGACCATTCTCAAGAATTTAGACGATGTCTGATGACACGTAACTTCGCCATCTGCAAACTCAACCAACAAAAAGCAGGACATGAAAGGAGTTATATTTGGACCTACTGTGGAGTTCGCTATCGGAAAATTGATGATTAGGATATATTCTAATCTAAAGGCATTAAGAATATTAAAAATTAGGTTTATTAAATAACTCTTGTACCTAAAAGCGATAAAGAGAAATATGCAATGATGCATATCCGCAACCGTTCATCTTGTTACGAAGGATGGGACGTGTTGGTCATTCATGACTTGCGTGTATTCATTCAGGTTATGAACCTGATCGCTACCTATCTCATTTCTTTCTAACCTCACTGCCATATTTGCAGGTTTGAGAGACTTTTAAAATTTGCATCTTCGATAAGCATCTCTTTTTACAAAACCACCGAGAACTAGTAGTCCATTTCTTCTCTGAATTTCTTTAAATTGTTCTTTGCTTAGGATCATCATCACAAAATCTTTTGCGAATATTTACTTAAGTACATTTTCATTTTAAGAGGAAACTGCTTCCTATTTTAAATAAATTTATGAGCAATTAGTTTAGTATGGGTTGAAATGTAAGCCCAATTAATGTTAGTTTGTGTAGGGTGAATGGATTTTATAAGGTATGTATTAAATGGTGCAGGCATATCGCTAATATTTAATTGACAAAGACAGGAAAATTTATCTCTTTAATTAAGGCATTAATGTACGCATTATTCCCTATCTAAAAGGACTTCTCTTGCTTTTAAGAATCTGATTCACCCATTAACACTCAGCAGATAATTAGTACTTACAGCGTAGTTCAATCATAATGGACGATTGCTTAAACCAAATAAAACCATACTAGCTGACTCCCCCTCGCTCGATCTCCCAACCACCTAAATAGTTAAAAGCCATTCCGCTGCAAGATTTATCCATGTCTATCCATCCATCCAATTCATTTCTTTTTACCTATATGAAGAGCTCATTTTGTAATGCCAGCCAGTTTATCTTCCCAATTTTTTGTTTGGTAGGAATTCCTACATTTAAACTCATGATAAAATCCCAAAAGTTTTTAACGGCTTAATCCTGTCAAACCCTCTCTAAGAGTTCATGGTTTGGTGGATCTTGCCCGGAACCATCGTTTCCTAAGCTGCTATCGGTACTTCTCGTATATCAAAAACAAACCGAAGTCGAAAATGAATCCTTCCTGTCATATCAGTCTGTGAACTTTGCTTACGTTTTCCAGTTTCTTCAGGCGAGTGAAGTGGCAATATCCTTCCTTCCCCTATCTGAATTCGTTGAAGCTCTCAAATTAGAGAAGGAAGAATTCCAGCTTCGCTGTGCACGTGAAATTTAAGATAAAACCATCAAGGCAAAGTACTGAAGACCTCTACCCATGCATACATGTACTTCTCATGATTTTAGGCAGTTTCCAACTGTTAAAAAATATTAGGTACGAATATATCTGGTCAAAATTACTATAAAACAATTCTTTATGGATTCAATATTTTATAAGCGTTTCTAAATCAAAATTGCTACGTTTAAAGCATGCACGTCTACCATATACTCAAAATCTACCCTTCTAAATTAAACATTGCATCACTTTCAGAATCTTCTACTCGGATATCAACTTTCCCTAAATATATTTTTTAAACTCCTATACAACAAAGTATAGCAATGAATCTGAAATCCAATCCTTCAGATGATTTTTCATTGGTGCTCTATTTAATTGATGTCAAATTGGATCAAACGGTGAAATCAACAGTTAAAAATTAAATATATAATAGCAAATGTAGTTCTGTATCCAACAGCGTCTATACATCAGGCTACTACGAGGAGCAGTCAATAAGTTTTGCAATTCGGATATAAGGAAACGAGATATGAGGAAAAGTGTTTTATTATTTTTCAATATAACTAACCTCGACTTCAATGCACTTGCGCCACTTGTCCTTGAGGCTTCGAATTCCCGACAACCAGAAATCACCCGACTGCTGTTCAATCCACTCCTGGACGGCGACCTGGACATCTTCATCGTCCCCAAACCAGCGTCCACGCAGTGCAGCCTTGAGCTGGCGGAATTAAAAGTAGGCGCTAGGGGAAAATGTTGGAAGTGGGAAATAAATTTCTTATGGAAATCCTTATTCCTTTGAATCATATATATATATATATATATATATATATATATATATATATATATATATATATATATATATATATATATATATATATATATATATATATAAGTGCTTTGAAGTCGAGGGTAGTTATTTTGAAAAATAATAAAATACTTTTCCTCATATTTCGTTTCCTTTTTTTCGAATTGAAAAACTTATTGACCGCCCCTCGTAGCAGGGAGAAAAGTTTGCATTATTATACTCGGAATCGAACTCAGGTCTGCTGATCCCCGCTTAGATGCTGTAATATTAAACTATCAGTCACAATAGGTCAAATTCACTCATATCGTAACCCTATCAAACTAAGTATCACTCAAAGCTAGGGACTTCCAAAGGATTTGTATGCCATATATTCATACCTGCTGGCAATTTAAAGGTTATTTATCTATATCAGATACAAAGAAAGGGCAATTACAAGTTCTGCGACTGGCACTAACCACCACAGCCAAAGCTTCGAGTAAGATTAATAGAACTGTTAAAGCGAACTCTATGACGTCACTCATGGAGATCCAAGGAGAACTGCTTGCTGCAGGGAGTTCGCTATAGAAACGAGCAGTTGCTTAGCCACTCGATTGATTTAAGCACCAGAGAAAATTTAAGGTGAATATAAGAAAATAAGATTAACTTAAGTGACCCCAAGAACATCCTCCAATTGCAGGTCATATTCAAAGAAGAGTAGGAGAAAACACAGACACAAACATGCAAGGCACATGTCACAAACTTTGAAAAATGTCTGTATGCAGTAATTAATAATAATTATTATAGAACTAAATACTGAATTGGTATAATATATCTGTACGAATACTTTTCTAGTTAGCAAATTTGAATAATTTAAATGTTAATGTATTTCACTTTCATTTGTGTTTGTTCATTTCAAAATAGTGCACGTTATTAAATCTCCGTCCTTTGAGTGATTTGGATTGCTTTAAGGTTATTAATGAACCATTTTTCTGCTGTGGAAATATTTGTTTCCTTCAATGTTTTACATGTATATATATATATATATATATATATATATATATATATATATATATATATATATATATATATATATATATATATATATATATTTTATATATAGATATATATATATATATATATATATATATATATATATATATATATATATATATATATATATATATATATATATATATAAAATATATATATATATATATATATATATATATATATATATATATATATATATATATATATATATATATATATATATATTTATATATATATATATATATATATATATATATATATATATATATATATATATATATATATATATATATATATATATATATATTGTATATATAAGTAGGTAGAAGCCATTCCACTGGAAAATCTGTCAAACAATTTATGTCATTTCTCATGTATGAACATCTCATTTTGAAGTGCCAACCAGCTTATTTTAAATAATAGAGCAATTATTTCTTCTGTCTATTTTCATACTTTATCCACCATTAGGAATTCTTACTTTTAAACCTGATGATACAATCTAAAATGTATCTTACGGTTAAGTTCCGGTCTATCTTCTGTAAGAGATCGCTGCTCCTCTCTCGCTTTCTCGGAAACGAGGTAACCGATAGATCAATAATAGCTGTGAATAAATTGTTTGGCTCTGTTGGTAAAATTATCAACTCGAATCCCCTACGTAGCATATGTTCTATTTAAGGGGATTAAGAGATATAATAAAATGATGGAATAATGATTTATTCTACATGTGTTAAAAAGAAAATAACGGAAGCTTTTAAAGTTGATTCGATTATTAGGTCAAATCGAGAGTTTATTGATGGTTTTTCCTTTATTGGACAACATTGATGAAGTTTTTTGTATAGCAATTTATATATTATGATGCTGGGATTCTCTGGGGGATTTTTATTGTGAAAAATGTTGAGAAGTATTTTGTTAGCTTGCCGTGGTGTATTCCTTGGTTTTGTTGGTCGGAAAAGAATTTTGCTAATCATATTCTTTTAGATTGTATCGTGTGGTGTTTAACCATATTGAGATCGGAATTTTCTTTGTAACATCTAAAAGGCTTTGTTTGTGTCTCTTGTTGACATTAGCCTCAGCATCTTGGTCTTAGTTGGTCGAATCTTTCTTGTATGAGTTGGTTGATGTTGGTGAGTAGAGTAAGTTGATGAGTGAGATAGAAGGCATCCGTGTTGAGTCTCCTCTATTATGATTTTTAGAATGAATTATGAGCTATAAGATTTATCATTATTCAGAGGGGATGGGACATAGCAAATAGGACGGTAAGATATAGAGCAGATGGATGCCTTGGTTGGCTTGAGAGTGAAAATTATGGGGAAAGATTAGCGAACATTTGTTAATGATGATATTGGAAAGAGAGTGGGTGAAGATTTGTGTGAGAGCAATACCTTTTGGACCAATGTGTTTTTAGTTGAGTATCTGATATGTTGTGACCTCTATCAGATATTTTCTTACTATGTTTTGCATAATGTTGTATAATGGTGTTTGTAGTTTGGTGATGTATTCCTGTTGGGTTCAAGTAGATTACTTCTTGTTGCCACCTTTTTCTCTGTTGGATTTGGTAGTAGCCTCATAGCTTTCCTGAAGTTCGTATTGGCAGTTCTGATTAAAAAGTGCAGAAAGACATGCCATAGTCATTTATGTCGCTGTTGACGTAGTCCTTTAATATTCAGGGGCAGTGGAATTACAGTGTCTGTTTATGTAAGTTGTAAATTTTCGGGGAGATGTTGATCACAATTTATGTTTATGAAATATGATTCGAGGCAATTCTAATCTCGAAGTTCATTGCGGCTGACTTCGAGACATAGCCATTCTAGATGGCATTTTCATGTTTTATAATTTTCACCTTTATTGCTGAACCTTACCCTCATTTACCTAGTAGTTGGTAATCCTGTATCTAGCGGTTATTCTTTGTGTAAATTTATCGATAAAATTCTTAAATTATCTCAATGTTTTAGAATTTTCTTCATTTATTCATCATTTAGTGTTTTCCATTTTCTGTCTAGCTAGTAAAGGGTGTTGCCTCATATGATTTAATAATTTCTTTTATTTAATAGATTTTTAATTATTCATGTTTAATATTCTTCCTAGAGACGTGCTTAATAAACTTTATGATTTTATTATATTCTTTTCTAATAATTATTCCATCACTTGTCATTTTTCACCTGTTTATTTAGACTCATCCAGTTTTATATTACCTAAAATTTGCTCGTTATTTCTCTCATTAAATCACATGAAATTAGTTTCTTTGATATTAATTTGATTTTCATTTGAAAATTTTGTCCCTTGATTAATCCTTTCGTCAAACCTCTCTAGGCTAAGTGATTTGAAAGATAATTTTTACTTTGGTACAGGAATTTAGCTACCTCTTTTCTCTTTCTCAAGACTGAGTATCTTAGACCAGATTTAATCCGGGATCATTTTCTGGGAAGAAGGAAATGATAACTGATATAGTCTCAAATAAACTAATCACGATTAATAGTGTGTAATCGATCGAATCTTTTATTCTAATAGGTTCCATCCATGTCCATCATCTGCTTTTTTTATTTTAGAAGGAGTTCATAATGTAAAGCTTAAATGCTTCTGAAGATGTCCATTAACGCTTCACCGCCCATTTCCATTATTTCCTCGGTTATGTCGGCGTTCGTTGATATCGAATCTCTAAACTGACGTGTGAAGTCCAAGCCGTACCTACTAGGCCTGCGAGAGCTCAAGAATTACATGGAGCGAGGACCTAATTGATATTTTATTTGCTAGTTCCATTAATATATTTGATCGTAATTTCGGTTATGAGGGGTCTTAGGGTCCTGCGTATAAAGAATCTTGTATCACTATATTGTGTGTCGTTTCTATCTTCATAAGAGAGACTGGGATCGTGCCATAGATACTTCATCTATCCTTCTTACTTATCTGAGGCCATTGAAGTTCCATTCTGTTATTAAATGTGTCTTGCTCCGGGTTTGGCCAGAAAAAGATTTGTATCAGCTATCAAGTATAGGCAGAGATATTATAACTGTGAAAGAGCGAGCAATGATCTGATGACATTATTTCATTAGTGTAGATGGGATGATTCATGGAACTTCCTAAAAACCTATAATTTTGGGGATAAGAATAATTTTTATGTTATCTTTGCTTTATTAATGAAGATATTGAGCAGCCAACTGCCTTTTGTCTACTACTCACCTGCAACAGGACAGAAAGAGAAAAGTTTCGGAAACAACCAATTCCTAAAATCAACCTCAAGGATATTGTTTTTTCGTTGCAGGAAGTAGATTAGATATATTTTCTTCTCCCTAATATGTGTAGACATATGTAATTCAATATCTGATTTGCCATGATGATTTCCTTGGATGTAGCGCGGACAAAGAGTGACAGTACAGCCATCTCGCTGGTATATAAAATTTGAAACTCCTCATAGCGTATTTGAGCACATTGAAAAGGAGTAATAATGCCAGATAGGGGACCTGGCCTGGAGCTGTGTCATGAATATTATATTCTGCCAGCATTATTTATTTTCGGCGTCCATCTTTTGTGAGATGATTGTTAATGTTGAAGATTAAATAACATTTATTAAATAATATCTGAATGGATATCAACCAATAACTACAATCAAACCAGAGAAGTAAGCTAATTTTGAAAAGTTCTGTCTGGAGTATTGCGTGTGTTAGAATTATGATAAATCTTTTGAATATTACCGTGGATAAAACATTTCGGATTTAAAATAATTTGAAGAGAACTATAGATTTTTAATTAAAACGTACATATTACAAATTGTAAACTCTGCTTGAAACTCCCATTTTAGTGAGAAGTAATGTGTTGTCATTAGCATTCAATAATATCTATTTTTCGCAGAGCCTCTCCCGAGGAGTAAAGAGTCAGCTTCAGTCAACATATTGACAGAGACAACTCATCTTTGTGGGCGTTTATCTTGACAGCCAAGTTGGTTTTAATACCCCTTTGGGTGGGGAGACTGGATTGTGTTATATACCGACTCACAAACCACCTTGAGTAGTCTCAGAGCTTTGGAATCTTCACACCCTCTGGTTTGCGGTATCTAAGACGCTACGGTCGCCACGAGCCGGGTGGATCTCGAGATTATCTTCTGCTCGATTCCTGCAATGTAGAATCGAGCACGTCGATAAGTGTGCTAAATTGTCCGCGAGGCCTGTGCGATCAGACTAGTGCTCAAATGTTTCTTACACACACTACACGGAAGGAATTGGGGCAGCCGTCAGGGTAGCCTGGCATAAAAAATAAGAGATGGCCGAGGGAAACTTAAATTTGCGTGCTCTTGCGCCGAGACTGTTTCCATAGACTTATCCTCCAATGCTGCAACGGCTTCAAGTGGCTTTCTATCGTCTTCGAATTGGGGACAGTCGCAGGATGTACCGTTATCTGATGGAGCGCTCACCCGCATCCTATTGCGACGACTGCGTTTTCGCCCGGGATTGTCTGCACATTCTTGTTAAATGTCCAAGTCTGAGTGATCTTCATGCACGATATCTCTCCTGATATCGGGACGACAGGAGTCGTTACCATTTGTCCCTTGTCCACGGAACTGGGGAGGCAGATGCCCATCTTAATTGCATGTGGCTTAAAACTTAGTCCTACCAAATGCGTTTAGTAAAGTATACACAAATTTCGGCAATTTTTTAATCGTAACAAGGTAAATTCTCGTTATTTAATTTGGCAGAGGCCAAATAAAATTTCAATGCACTTTCTACCTTCAAATTCTTAAAAGAACATTTTTATATTTAACCATACCTTCCTTTTCTCAACAAACGTTATATCCTTTTCCATTTATGTTATCTAAGTAACACCTAAATATATCGAGACGCTATAGTTAAAACTATTTTTGCGCTTTGTAACCATTCAAAACGTTATAATTTGTATTTTTTCACAAATACAAAATTACACTCATGCCTAAACATCATATTAGAATTTTTTCTTCCAGTTAAATAATCGATTACATCATCCTTATGTTGTCAAACTAATTGGAAACTCATTTCACAGATATGGTTTGTTGCATCTCGTTTTCATAGTTTTGTTATTTAATTGACGTTTATTTAAGTATTAGTGGAGCACACATTAAACTTTTTGTTCAGCAGTCCTGGTTTTGATTCGGCTAGTCGTTGATTCTGATGATTCGGGTATATTAATTACACTGTCCAACAATGATTCTGCTACAGAAATTTGAAAGTAGTTTTCTATTGTAGAATTTTGCGTGTATTACGAAAATCACCTTTATTTTTCATGAAATGACTTCAGTTTTTTTGTAATCTGCACATTTAATTTTTTATTAATATTAGATTAATCAATATATTTTTACTTTACTTGACAAAAAGTAGAAAGATAAGTGGAAACAAGGAGCTTATTCATCAAAAGAAATTAATAAGTCCTTTTAATACACTTCAGAGTGTGGTATTATAAAAAATATATTTAAAAAAATAATGAAGATTTAAGATTTTTCAAAATTGCTGAATTCTATACAATAGTCATATATTTTTAGAGTATTTAGGCTTCTTTTTATGCACAACATCTTGTCTGTCTTTGTGAAGTGTCTAGCAGAAGTCAGCAAGCACTGCAGGACTCCATTTTCCTTTATAGCGACTTTTTATATTAGCACTATTTTGGTGGAATCTTTCACCATGCTCATCGCTGACGTCTGTTGTATTCTCTGAAAAGAAAGACAGATGGCAATTCAAAAAATGCACCTTTAGTGACATACTACATCCCAACTATTTATAAGACCTAATCAAATTCTGAACAAGAATGTTGTAATTTTCTAATTTGTGCCTTCCAAGGAGCCCATTACATACATCTTTGAAACAAGGCCAGGCCTCAAATTCTGGCTTGCTCAAGCACAAATCAACCATTTATGTTGACTGTATTTAATGCCTTTTAAAATAAAATATAAATTCTCCTAAGTTTCATTCAAAACAAAACTTGTGAGCTACTGGTATCGATGGTAGTTTATTTACTTCCATTATTCAGAAGCACGGCTTTATTACTATATAAAGAAGCGTCAGCGAAAAGCTCCCATTGACTGGGTTCATAATGTATATCTAATTCTTTAAAAAGACGTGGAATAATAATATTACAGTAGCACAAATTGTTGTTAAATGAAAATTTGTCGTTTAAATTGTTTGATCGAATGCAAAACTTAGTAATTCGAACATCTTCTGCTACTAAATTTATTTATTTCAGTCCCGAGGCCAGTAATTCACTCTGTAGCTTTGTTAAGTTTAGATCTCTTACAAGGTCATCTAGATCAAGTTGTGAGAAAGGTTTTAGAGTAGTATCAACAGTTTCAGGGACATAAATTTCAAAGTCTGGTTCACATGATTCCATATCTGATTCATCAGAGTTAGACAAAATTTTTTCTGCAGGACGTTTTGTACTGGAATGTCTTTTGAGTGAGGTATAGGTCAAATAGCAGTTTTACGGTTGGGATATACCACAGCTGAAGCGAACTTCGTTGTTTGACATAAAGGTATGGAAATTATATGCATAAAATTTAATTTAAAGTTATATACATATTGTGAAGGAATTCCACGTAGAATTTATTGTCTAGTGCGGAACTTCCATGCGCTGTACAAGGTTCTGTTAGGCTTAAATTGGTAAGCCTAACCCCCCCTTCCACAAGCGGTAGCCTCGAACCGCGTCCACCACGATTTACTTTTACACGAGTTAGAATAACCCCGCCAAGAAGATTCAAGGCCATTCGCGAGAGTAGAACTTTTCCCCACTCCCCCCCCCCCCCCCCCGCGAGAAGAGCCTTAAACATATATAGTTCTCGTTTCCAATGAAACAGAGACAGAGTTGAGAAGTTTCTTTCAGAGCCAAGAAGATTTCCTTAGTTCCAAGTCAGGTGCTAACAACAGAGCAAAGGGACGGCTGGACTATTTGTGTATTGGAATTAGCCCCAGCCAGTGAGGTAATTCCATTTAACTATCGCTACCGAGCGATTATTCCAACATGACTCATCAACTCCTATCGAAGCTCTCCTCGTTCACCCCTCGTTTTCGGGTGGCCGAAATACTCTCCCATGGACCGGACGTTACCCCCACCCCCTCTTTTTTAGAGAATCGTCATCACTTTAACATGCGGCTCAGAAGCTCCGAGCGGCCTCGCCTCACGTGCAGAAGACATGAGTGAAGCCTTACCCTGACGTCTCACCCGGAATCCTCCGTAAGCCAATCCCTCTCCCCCTTCAGTAACCCATTTGAGTTAATTCCCCCCATTTAAATCGTCTCCTCCTGTAATACCTTAAATTTTAACTTCATAGTCTGATTCATAACTACAATCCCCCCTCCCCCTCGTTTACCGGTGTAATTTTGCCTATTAATTCATCTGGTATAATTTTGCCCATCAATCCTTTCATTATTTTTTATGTAAATAAAATTATAATTTTGTATATGCCTCTTTAATTAACCTTGAGCTTTGCCATTGCCCAAATTTTACCTGACCTCGTTGCAATCTTTCTAGTTGTCCCGCCTGACGAAACTCATGGCGTTTCATCCCCCTTGTCAGTTCGCCTTTAGGTTATTCGTCCCTCCCCCATAGATATAATATGGTATTGATATAACAAAATGTCATACCACGACATATACATTTATTAATATACATAGTATATAATTTTGGTGTCAAGTGTGCTTGGAGTTTTTACGAACCCGTGTCATTTTAATTCCGACATTAGAATTTCTCTTGTTATTCATGTCTACCCCTTTTATTTTAATTTTTGTATTGTACTGGCAGAAGGCAAGTTCAAGTTAATTGGAGAGCAGTGGAAAGTTATCTATTTTCTTTTTGGCGGTGGACCCAAGGTAATTAATTTTTTTATTGTGTTTGAATTTTGGAGACTTCTGGTTATTAATCCAAAAGAGTTAAGGTCCTTGGTGTCCTAATTCCGGTAGAACCATCTTATTTTTTCCGCTTAGAAACAGCAGAAGTAGGTAGCTGTATCTTAATTTTTTGTGATCAAGGCCTTCACGAATATTCAAGTACTCGTTTCGCGTGGGTAGTTTCCTAGCTCGTTCGCGGTTCAGTGTTTCCTCAGTTAACGGCGTAACAATGTCATCCTTCGATAATTCAAGAGTCAGGGTGAAATGTTAGGTCTTTCGGGCAAAGATCTGCTAAATTACGTACAGGAAGAAGAGAGGTACGAAAGGGCAGAGCGAAGGGAAGAGGAACTAAGGAAAAGGGAGATGGAGAAGAACAAAATGGAGATGGAGGAGAAAAAACTGAAAACGGAGATGGAGAACAAACTGAAGATGGAGATGGAGAAGAACAAAATAGAGATGGAAGAACGTGAACAAATTAGGCAGCATGAGCTGGAAATGAGTCCAAATCAAATGGATTCTTAGTCCATCGGTTCCCGGGCTGAAATTCCCAAACTCCTTCGGTCAACAATTCCCGCTTTTAATGATATGCAAAGTTAAGGGATATCTTCGTATCCCTTCCCCCAGAAGCAACTTTTGACTATTCTATTCAACGTTAAAGTCCGAAATGCTAGCCGCTGTTCATATGAATAGCGAATTCTACCGCTCCCGATTCCGCCAGGAAAGGATCTGCCCTGGCAAAACATTTCGACACCACGGGTACATCCTCCAAAGACACTTTCAGTGTTGGCTGGATCCGTGCAAGATTCCCCAGGTCTACGAGTCCCTTCTGGACTTCTTCCTCAGGGATCAGCTTTTAGCTGCCGTGGCTCCCGAAATTCGCGCCTTCATTAAGGATAAACGTTGCGCCACTTTCAAGGAGTGCTTGGAAGAGGCCGAAGTCTACGCGGGTAGTCACGATTTATATCCTAAGGATGTTAAAAAGGCTCTCCAATCGCCTCTCCAAACTAAATTTTATAGCCCTAAGACCCCTCCTAAATTGGTTCCAAGATTCACCAAAGTTCCTAGTTCCCTCGAAGCCAAGAAACTTCCATCTATCTGAACACCGAAACATTAAGCCCCTAGTTTCTTTTCCCCCGGTTGTGCCGTACAAAAGAACCCGATCGCCTGCTACACCTGCGGAGTTCCCTGCCATTACAGCACGAACTGTCCTCAAAACTCCTGATTCGCAAACTCTCAGGCCCACCAAGTGCACCGAATCTGGGCGACCGCTGATCCTCCTCCGTCGCCTCAGGAGACTTCCGATCCTCCCTCGCCCGCCAAAGACCCGGTCCATCAGGTAAACTTTCTCTTTAATGAGAACAACCCTGGTGGATTGAAGTTCGAGAACGGAACTGTGAATGGTCATCGAGTATCCACCCTCGTCCGTGACACCAGCTGCTCCTCTATTATAGTGTCTGATGACCTATTGCCCCCTGTTGAGCCCGACCACAAGAAATTTGCGGTGGTCCACGACTACCTTGGCCCGGCGAGCCGTTTCCCAGTAGTTCGTTGTCACCTCGAGTTGACTATATGTCCGGTTGGGCCAAAGTGATAGTGGCCCCAATCTAGTTCTGGTCCGTTTTGTTCGGTCAGAACCCCGTAATTCACGACGATCCCGTGACCCAGCCCGTGACCCAGCCCGTGATTACCCGTACACAGGCAACCCTGGAATCCCGTGCACCTGTTTCCCTTGAAATCCCTATCGACCCGGAGTTCCAATCCTCTGGAGCAACAAGTTTTCCCGCGCCCAGAAGGAGTGCGCAACTCCCCCCCTTCCCTTTGGGAGAAAACTGAAGCACTCGAGCGTGAGTCCACCCGAGGTAACAAACGAGTGTCGTATCCCGTGAAGAAGAACTTATTGAGAGGTATAAGTCCTAATTGGACCTTAAGTCACGAGGACGAAAATTTAAGCCTGGCGTGGATGTGCTGGTGCTACTTTCCACGGGAAGCAACAAACTTCTTAGCCGGTGAAAGGAGCCCTACCCCATCTTCGAGGCTAGAGGACCCGTGGATTACCTCATCCATACTCCGGCAGGAGCGAAGGTTTTCGACGGGAATTGTATATATATATTATCTCATTAATGTTCCTAATTATGATTTTTTTTTTAGTCCACTAAATTGTTTAGTCTTTAGTGCCATATTTAGGCCTCTATTGAATTGTATCCTTTTTTGGTTCCACGGAAAAGTCGCCAATGTTATCCTGTGATTTTTTTTTGGGGGGGGGAATTGTACTAGTTAAATTGTCTAGAATTGACTTGTTTAAGGCATATGTCCATAAATTCTCCGCTGAGCTCAGATTTACGTTTTTTTTTGTGTGTATACCTGTCGTAGCAGGTCAGAATTTCCCTAGAACCTTGATAATTCTAGTTTGACGGCCGAGATGACCCTTTCCTACGCAACTCCTCTGTAAAGCATCATATTTCGGTTGGGAGATTTGTGAGGGAATTCCACGTGGAATTTCTTGTCCAGCACGGAACTTCCATGAGCTGTAGAAGGTTCTGTTAGGCTTAAATTGGTAAACCTAACCCCTCCTTCCACAAGCGGTAGCCTCGAACGGCGTCCACCATGATTCATCTTTACACGGGTTAGAATAACCTCGGCAAGAAGATTCGAGGCCATTCGAGAGTAGAGCTGTTTCCCACTAACCGCCCCCCCCCCCCGAAGGAAGAGCCTCAGACATATATAGTGCTCGTTTCTCAGGAAGCAGACACAGAGTTGAGAAGTTTCGCCAGGACCCAAGAAGATTCCTCTAGTTCCAAGTCAGGTGCTAACATCAAAGCAAAGTGACGCCAGACTATTTGTGTATTAGAATTAGCTCCAGCTAGTGAGGTAATTCCATTTAACTATCGCTACCCAGCGATTTTTCCGACTTCCCCAATCAACTCCTGTCGAAGCTCTCCTGTTCGCCCCTCGTTTTCGGGTGGCTGAAATACTCTCCCCTAGACCGGACGTTACCGCCCCCCTTTCTTTTTTTGGAGAATCGTCATCACTTTAACATCCCGCTTAGAAGTTTTGAGCGCCCTCGTCTCACGCGCAGAAGACTTCCGTTAAGCCTTACCCCGTTGTCTCACCCGGAATCTTCTGTAAGCCAACCCCTCCACCCCTATCAGTAACCCATTTGCGTTAATTCCACCCATTTAAATAGTCTTCTCCCATAACACGTTAACTTTAACTTCATAGTCTGATTTATAACTACAACTACCTCCCTCACCCTCGTTTACCATTGTAATTTTGACCATTAATTCATCCGATGAAATTTTTGTCCATCAATTCTCCCATTATTTTTATGTAAATAAATCATATTTTTGTACATGCCTCTTTAAATAACCTCGAGCTTTGCTATTGCGCATAATTTACCTGACCTCGTTGCACTCTTTCACGTTGTTCCGCTTGTCGAAACTCGTGGCGTTCCGTCCTCCTTTTCGGTTCGCCTTTAAGTTATTGGTCCCTCCCCCATAGATATAAAATGTTATTGATATAATATAATGTCATACGACGACACATATGTGTGATTACAATAAAGTGGTTTTAAACTTAATTAATTTTACAATAATTATACAATAATTTCACATTATACTACTTTAAAATATAGGTACAGTGGACAATAAACTATTACTTACTTTGTATGTCTACCAAACAGAAATAAAATAACAGTCAGTAGATGTCAAAATCATTTTGAATAGCCTTAGATTAAATGGTTTTAGCACACGATTTACATTAATACTAATTATATTCAGATTTTTGGCAATTGTCCGTTCCAATAAATGAGTTGCGAGGTTATTTTCTTGAGAGCTCATTTGATCATTTATGTAATTCACGTTTTCTGGCGTTGTTGCATTTTGCCCTGCCTCATTATGGTTTCCTTCACGTGCTTCCTGTATCGGAAGCTTCATCAACTTTTTTGTCGTGTACTTCCAGTGTCCTTTTCTAACAATACCCTTATTGTGACTGACAGACTGAAGGATATGCAACCTGTGAAGTCGAAGCTCTGAAACAAGCGTCGATTCTGCATGACATAAGATCCCCGAAGCCTAAACGTTCTAAATTACAATGTATATATTTTAAATAAGCTTAGGTTCAACGGTTTTAGCACACGATAATTATTAAACCTATTTATACTCAGATTTCTGGCAATCGTTCGTTCCAATAAATGAGTTGTTTAAAGGGTTTTGTGAAGAAAGAATGAGAGGAAAATGAATGATATTGATTATAATTATCAAACAGAGTGAGCAATAGCTTCGTGGTAAATTGTGTTAAATATTGTCTATTTATTTTTCTATGGTTTAAGAGAGTTAAAAAATGAAAACTTATAGCAAGGAGAAAAAACACGTCAGATGCGTTGTTACTTTTCTAGTTCCTCATAACGCCTTCCTGAAAGAAACCAACAAATAGGGGTGGTCCCTCTTTTCATGAGATACGTCTTATTGAAGGAATTATTAACAACATATATGTATGTACATCGATACTGGAAGCACTATTATCCAAAGTTTGTAAATAAACATTATTAGCGATCACAAAACATGACTTGAAATTCCCCTTCATTTATTCTCAATCAATTTAATTGAATCACCTACTTCTTTCACAATATAAAGTGGCGGCGAGTTGCTCAGGCATTTTGACTTTCCCCCCAAACTCTACAAATTTCTCCTTGAGCAATCGGTGTTTAATGAAATATGGGGAGGGCTATGTTAATATTACCTTTCTGAATGGTTGGTTGCATTAGAAATAAAGAGATAAAATGTTATATTTACAAGAGGGGGTCTGTTTTCGAATTTACGAAAACTGAGTGGATCCTCCTAACGTAGAGAATGGTCACGTAGCTCATGGTGGCGCACCTCGTGACAAAGAGAAATCAATAGCAAAGTTCTTGACTGAAAATAATATCAAACTTTTGGAACCTTGGCCCTGGAATTTGCCACTAGTGGACCCAATGGAGAATTTGTGGGTGATGTCAGAAATTCTTTTAGCATTCGGAGTGTATTACAATATGTACTAATCTTCGTACAGAAGAACTTAGAATTTTCTTGTACCTCTCCTTACAAAAGTATATGATGCAACAAACTCTATCTCTTTCAAATGATTGACCCGCTTTTTATCTTTTGGATCATTCATTTACTCTTTCGCGACACGGACATTTCACTCGAAATATTGTTTCATTTCTCTTTTTGGCAACGTTTGACATTCACTGCTAGATTTCACTGTTCAACGATACTACCTTTGTCTTTTTTTTATCTCTTCTTAATTTATTGAGGATTAGTGTAAAGAATGTTCTACTTCTTTAAATTAGGGTGCCAGATTGAAACAGTGAGTATTTTCTCGTCTAGAGAACTTTGAGGAAACACCTTGTTTCAATAATTTGGATTATCAAATCCGTAAGGAATAATTACACTTGTTTTTTTTCCCTTGCTGCCGAGGGTAATTTGGATTAGATGGAGCAATTCTTGAAAGTTTTGCCGTCCAAGGGAAAATAAACACCAAGCTTAGTATCATTCATTTCAATTTGCTGCCTTAAGGTGGGCCGATATCCATTAACGTAGAGACTTGCACGAAGTTCCCCTGTTGGGGCAGGTGTATCACTCCTATTGACCTTTTTAAATAAAGGGCATTAGTTTTTGATTTTTTCTCTCAAGCGCAGCAATACTTCCCAACCTCAAGCCTCAAATTTTATTGCTCTATTTGGAATTTTTTCTGAAAAAGCCTTATTGCTTTCATTTTTTCATATAACGAAAACCCATTTCTTCACGTTATTGTAGCGAAATATTATTACTTTAGCCTTTTGTTTTCATTTATAATATTTATCAGATGTTGATGTATGCTGCTCCATCACAGTAAGTTAAAGCTCTTATGGCAGAAATCGTAAAAAAAACTGTGTTGTCTGCCAATATTTAGTGCATATACAATTCGATTGGAGCTTTTATTTTTTCTGGTATTGACATTTTTGCTGTTACTAGGGCAGTCTAGTGGATTTAAGGTACCCATAAGACTCATATAGAAAATAGTTCCCCGAGATTTACACTCACGAATTGCGCAATGATGTATGGCGTCTTGGAGTTTTTTTTATTCAATGATGAAGTCCCTGATTAAAACTTCGAACCAAGTTGGTATCTTGATTTATCTTCTGGTCATGTGTTGGAAGGTTCTGAAGCAAGTTCCTTCTCTGTCAGCGAGGGATCTGGAAGCCTCAGGGATTTTGGCGAGGTGACAATGCAATTCAGGGCGCAGGTGTAAAAATTGCAATCATGAGCATTGCAACCTGATTTGTTTGAGTAAGAGACAGAGGTTGGGGCAATGGAACAAAGGAAACTGTCAGTCTACGTTAAATTCTCTTACTCTTGAGTTAAGTGATGCATTAACTGTTGCATTCAGTATGCCTCTTCTTCCAGTACGACGCGAGGCCTGAATTATAATGAGGCCGCGGAAAGACAACCGTTGAACGTCCTGTCAATGTCGCTGCCATTAAGTGCAGCTCAAGCTACTTTTATACTACCGATTCACGTATCAAATAGGATAGTAGTTAGACGGTCTTTTCCTGACACTAGAAGTCAACTGTCTTTATAGCAACTTCCGATGCCAGCAAGCTCGTGCGTTATTTACTAGCCCTGCGGCGATTGTTCCCTTCGCCCACAAAATTAAGAACGCGCGGGAAAGAAAAGATTTTTTTTTATTTGAAAACACATTCAAAATTGGTGTGCAAGAAAAAAAAATCCAGTTCTCAATTTCTTTTAATACACAGACGAACACAAACACATGCCTACACACACACATACATACACGCTAGGATCATTCTAATAAGATGTATTTCAAGCAGCTTCACATTATTTTGTGGATTGTTATGCACATAAATATTTGTAGTTAATTTGTAGTTAACTATGGTAGACAAAAGACAAAAACACTTTTGCAGAATTTACATAAGAATAAAAAAGAAAATAATAAACTTCAATAAATGCTCTCCATAAAAAAAAAAATGAGTGATTCATATATAACGGACGAACGAACAATCAAAAATATTATACTCCAAAATACAAATGCACGATTTAGGATAAAAGTTATAGCTGATAATATACCTCAAAACCCAAAAAATTAGCAATCACATCATTAAAAATAACAAACGAAACAAAAGAAACGAAACCCTCCAATTTAATTTACGAATTTAACTGCTCCACTGAAGAGAGTAAACTTCGTTGTTCGAATAAATACATTGGAATGACAACCACATCCTTATCTTGCAGACTTGCCCTGCATTTGGAAAAGGCGCCATCAAAAATCACTATTTAATCCAACACGGATCCCATCTCTTTCAGAGAAATTTTAGTGGAGAACACCGTAATGAAACGGAGAACTGACCGCACCCGCCTTCACATCATAGAAGCTATCATAAAGAAGACCAAGAAAGGAGACCGAGGCTTAATGGCCAAGACACGGCTACGCATATGACCTTAAACATACTCTTAACGGATTAAATGTTTAATACTAATAAATTTCTCACATTTCCCAAGTTTACTAGGTGTCCTAATATGAACCTTGACCCCATTCCTTTATGAGATCCACATTCTTTGAACATTTTGTATTATCTATAAACACAGAATTAACTTTAGTATATAAATATCCGGTTTCGAGAGTGTAAAATAATTTCGCTCAGAATATTGGAACCCTTATTCATAACCTTTCGCAAGGCGAAAAAAGTATAATAAGAAAATTAGAAAAGCAAAGAAGAAAGTTAATCAATGCTCAGCTGGATCTAGTCTTTAATAAAACATTCATATATATATATATATATATATATATATATATATATATATATATATATATATATATATATATATATATATTAGAGGTCGACAATGTGTCAGATATTTTTTCAGCTTTCGGATTACATAACGATACTACAAATTTCCGGACAGAAGAACTTAGAATTGTGTCATAACTCATTCTCATACTTTCGGGCCCCCAGACCGGTCGCCTGAAACATTGTTTCATTTCTCATATTGCCATCGATTGACCTACAGTGTTAGATTTTGCTCTTCAAGCACCTGTCTAAGCATTTGTCCTTTTTTGAGAATTTACCGTAATCCAATGAGGATTATCGTAAAAGTAAATTAAGTTTCTTTAATTTAGGGTTCCAGATTGAAACCTTGAGTAGTTTTTCCTCTGCAGAATTTAGAGGAAACAATTTGTTCCAATATTTGGTTTTATCAAATCCGTGACGATTAGAGGATTAGTTTTGCGTGCTGTTGCCTTCCTCCCGAGGTTAATGGGCAGTTAGTGGGTCGCTGCTTTAAGGTATGCCGATCTCCATTAATGGGTAGATTTGCGGCAAATACTTTTCTCAGAGGGTTGTGGGTATAATTTGTTTTAAACCTTTCCCTAAACAAAATCAGGGCTATCACCCATTATTACGTATGTAATATAAGTGCATTAGTGCATGGTTATTCTAGTGCTGCCATACAGTTCGGGCTTTCAGCGTCATGACAGTCGTAGAAAGTTAATGGTCGACTAGAAACCTATCAATTTACGCCTCCACCCGGGACTTTATTTTTTAGTATTTTTGTGTGCTAAGAGTTTATTTTGCCCTTCTTGCCTCAATCAAGGAAGTTTCATTGGGATTTTCGTAGCTAAAGTCTATTGGTTTCATTTTTGTTACGAACTTTTATTTGCTTCGGTTTCTCTCGTCTTGTTTTCATTTATTATATTAGCAGTAGTTAATGTATGTTCCGCCTTCAGTTTAAATGAAAAGCTGTTAAGCCAGAAAGAGTCGAGAATTGGGTTGTCTGCCAATATTTGGTGAGCAGACAATTTGATTGGTGCTTTCACCTTGTCTGCCATTGATCTTTTGGCTATTACCAACATAGCTTTCATGGATTCAAGGTCCCTAGGGGCTCATATGGAAACGGATTTCCCGATATTTACGCCCCCGAATACAGGGGATGTATGAGCTCCTAGAACGTTTTTAGTCGTGGGCTCTACATCTCACTATGTTGGTTGATCGTTCGGTCGGTATGTGTCCATTTTCCTTCTTTGATGGGGGGGAGGGGGTAATAACATTGTAACTATTCGGCCGATTCTAACGAAATTTGAAACCTTTATGTTGTTTCGCATTCTCTTTCGAATAATATAATTATCAAGGTACTCCCAAGATTATGCAGGATATTATTGAAAGTTATGAAGGTTGCAAGGTTATAAATCAGAAATAGTGAGACCACGCGACTTTTGTCAAGCAGACCTTGTTATTTATACATGAGGTCACTGATCAAACCGCGTATCATGAATGGTTGGTGTTGTGATTTCTCGTATTGTCAGAAGGGGGAAGGTTCTGAGGCAGGAACCCTCTGCATCAGGAGGTATAGCTGGGAGATCCAGCGGAATTTTGCGATAGGCGATAATCAAACTGGCGGTTGATAAAAGAAACCATCGAATTGTGAGCAGTTCCTGTGATTATTGTAAATTAGGGATCAACATGATTCAAGATATCATCACAATTTTGGTCTCCAGCATGACTAAACGAATTGTAAGAGTCCTAAATAACAAGGGACATCATTGTAAATATTGACAGCGTGCAAAAATTGAAAGTATTTCATCTTAGTTTGGTTATGACTTATTTTTTTATCAAAGTTATTTCTAAGAATTCTTTTATAATATCAAAAAAAAAATGATAAAGTTCAGAAATAAATATAGGTAACGAAATTTTGTGAATATTTCAAAACCCAAAGAAATACAGATAGTGAAGTTCAGAAAATTTATTTTATATATCTTCTTCTATAACTATATTTTAGCAACGTGATATCTTGAAAGGGCGGAAATTTAGTTTGGAGTTCCTTTTTAAAATTATTATAATTGGCGAAGTTCAGAAAATTTATAAAAATTTAACCATGGCTGCTTTTTTTTTAGATTTTAAATTTTAATCTTTGTAGCGAAGCGCAAGCTCCCCTCGTAGGGAGGAGTCGCGAAGCCGTTGCCTTTTTTTTTCTATATTTCAACTTCATAAATATTTCATGGCTCAAAGGAAGAGAACTGTCACTGATCAGCTCGTGGTATCTAACGCATGCGCGTGAAGGCAACTCAAGCCACATACAACATCACACAAATATACAATCACAACCTCGGTGACGTGTAATCTTTCATTCACACTTCCAACAGATTGCTTCTTCTTCTACGCTACATACCAAGGTAGTCTATATTGAATTGGTAACTCTCCCTTGGGCAAAGAAGCTTACCAAACCACGGTTTTGGAAGCCAAATTCAGTTCTACCGCTATTCTTGAACATCCCCATCTCCCAATTAAGACCTGCCCCTCGTGCCCTGAGTGTTGACACCAAGTTTCATTCTGATTTTTATGTTATTTTTATTATTCAGTAAAGGGACGTCTTCCTCGATTAAGATGGACGGGTGGCGTACGTAACGTTCTGTCGAGTCAGTGTACAAAACTAGCCACACTGCATATATCGCATTATTATTATTAGGATAAAGTAGTAGGTAATTATAAATTGGTATGGTTGTGTGCGTATGCCTGAGAGAGAGAGAGAGAGAGAGAGAGAGAGAAATAAAGAGAGAGAAACATACACACATACATTGAAAAAGGCTCACATATCGTTATTTTGTTTGTTTAAATTTCCAATTTGATATATTCCGAGTGGAAATGAGCAGAATAGCCTCAATTTATTTTTATGTATATAAGGAAGCCATCAGAAAAAATAGTTAGGCTCAAAGTGAAAAATAAACTAGCACAAATATTCCGAAACAAATTCCTATTAAAGAGGAAAATAAGCTAAACTTTTTTTTTGGGGGGGGGGGGGAATTTGGGGAAATTTTGATTTGCTTGATTTTCATTGGTTTGTTTTTCAAAATTACAGTTTCGGATTTTGGTTTAGGCTCTGATACTGAGGGATTACCCCGTTTATTTTCACTTTGCTGCGCAAAACGTTCGATTTTCAACGCTGGTGACGTTACTGTCGGGCGTGTCCAAGAGGCAAGGCGAATCACGGTTAGTCCATTCTCCAAAATGACTCGGGAGGGATCCTCTGCATTTTGTGCTAAGTTTGGGGAGGGAGTGTCTTTACTAATCAGCATCGGGAGGGATTGGAATTTGTTAGGTTAGGGATGATTTTACCCTTGGTAACTAGATATAACCTAACCTAAATTAGAAATAACGGGATGATTAAATGCAAGACAGAATTTCTTCTTACCAGTAGGAAGTTAGATGGTCTGAATAGCAAAATTACCACGTTTTTACTCACTTTTGAGAAAGAAATGGTAGCAAATACCTTTTAGTTAAATGATTTCCACATTCTTTATTTATTTAATTGAATAAACATCCATTTTACTTTGTATTTTCAAAAAGATCCACCGGCTAACAAAAGGATTCGTTTAACTTCTAGCCTAATGTGAATGTACTCTTTCCTAGCTGATCATTTCAAGAAAAATTTTCTTTCCTAATGAGAATTGGAAGGAATGTCTTTCCTTGATCCCTCTATCTCTTGGAGAACAATAACAGATGATAACAGCCTCTGTTGTTCTCCGATAAAAGATTTCTCCAAGTACAAAGCTTGGTTTTCTCTAATGGATAAGTAATGGAAAATGCTTGGAGAACACGATTAAGCACTTTATCGTCAGTTCTTAAATGCATAAACTTTGCTCAAGTTACCAAAGTAATGAGAAAGAAATAAACCGGGCAGGTGAAGATGAAAAATCTAAGAGATCTCCCATCATACTCCCCAAGTATTGATTATGTGGCCATCAGAAGCGAGATTGAAAGTTAATTCTTTCTAGTTTAATTAAATTGATTCTTGAGTCTATGGTTTATTATAAAAGGAAAACTACATATACATTAGTGTAAATTATTAATCCTTAAATAAACTCTAATAGATAGAGTGTTATTGCAAAATATAGACAGAGGTAAAATATATTAAGCGAAAGAATGAGAAATATATATTGTAATTACGTGTCCAAGTTAATTTCGGATTAGTAATTCTCGCTTAAATGGAGAATCTTGACACGAAAAATGTATATAAATGACGATTAAGTCGAAAGGAATTTTGTATTAACACTTGAAAGTTGAAGAGAGTAAAAGAATTATTCCTCCTTTATTTCCAACTCTCTTTATTCGGTAATCATTTATTCAATTTAGCATTGACGGGCGTGATCTAAACTTAACTTTATCAGTTAGTCAAGCGCAATTTCCCGAAAAAAAACTCAAATAGCATCTTAACTTTTCAGTATGATGAAGTGCAGCAAAATATTCTAAATATAATTCAGCCGAAAACTTCTAAAATTAACGTTAATGCAACCGAGTGAGTTTGATAAAGTTTACATGCCAAATTCATCGCTCGAAGTGGGTTTTTTTTGTGATGACTTAGCACCCATTTCAAATTGTTGGGATCCGTTAAGACATATATGTAAATGTAATTACGGAAAACACTCAAATTTGCACATCAGGGACGACTTTACATTCCCAAATATAGTGTATGTAATATGTAAACAATTTGTATGGACTTGATTCAAAGATTTCAGTGTCTCGCCCATTCAGATATTTTCACCATTTCTGCAGGTATGAGTTAAACATATCCTAATAGCGTTTTTGCAAATGATAACAAAATAGCCTCCAAAGAGATTCGAATAGGTGACGCCACGTATGTGAAGTGCAGTTATTACCACGTAGCCACATGTCTCAAGGGTAAAACATGGATTCGTACGTGAGTTCGACGTTCGAATCCCTATCGAATCAAATTTGTTTCAGATGAAGTTATGTTACATATTTTTTTTTAACTGTAAGATTTAACGCACCAATGTGAACTAATCAAGATGGCTTTATTTTTCAATGGTTACCTACTTATTAACATGGCTCCAAATCATAGGAATCTACATTGAATGGAAACCACTAGAAAGACCCTTGTCTAACTCCATCCGATAACTAATCGCACACTCACGTGGTTTTACCTTTCTAAAATCGGAAGCGGTGCTTTCATTCGAGTACGCCAGACCGAGACGAGAGACCCCGCTCCTCTGGGTACTGCAGCCGGTAACATAAACAAAGATCGCTCAGACTGGAACAGTCAACAAAAATATTCTGAGCAGTATGGGGGATAAAAAAGTCGTCAGAGTAAGGTGCAGCAGATCGTTCCATCAATGTTATGTATGTCCCGAGAGTAAGACTACTTTGAAGATGTAAGAAAGCCAAATAAAGTCGAAGCCACCACCTTTAGGCGTGGGGGCGGTAACTCCAAGTGAACTGTCTCGGCGCAATGGCACGCAACTCTTAAGTTTCCCTCGGCCCTCTTTCGTCTTCTTTGTCAGGCAACCAAGAGCGCTTAAATCATTGATGACATGGACGCACTCTGAAGAGGGGCAGAAAGCGACTCTAGTCGCACAGGCCTCTGACACTCTTTGGTGCCTTCATTTAACCAAAAGCACCATATATCCAGGGACCCGACAGAACAAAATCTGGACATCCACTCGGCTTGAAAGTTTCTCTATGTAGAGCGAGGGAAGAATATCTTCTGGTAGCATCGAACAGATACCAATGATACTTAGGGCAGAGTGTATGACACTGTGGACTTTTCGATGCAGAACGCTTTCTTGCTGCCCCATTGAGACTGAGAGGGCTTGTAGTGATAGAACTATATCGTACAATGGAATATGACCGTCAAAGATACCTAAAAAATGAGCACTTCGTAGTTTTATGAAATCTTATATTGTGTTGAACGGAAAAAAAACATTTGACGGAGGAATCTGAAAAAGTGCTCAGAGAAGAGCACTGATCCTTTAAGGTATTATTACTTATCTTTTTTAAATGTCCAAAAAGACATTTGTTCAAAAGACTAGATTTCTGTAGTTCCTAAGCTTTGGGATCTCGGCAAGCGGGCAAATAGGAAAGTTAAGTATACTAAACTACAAGATCTACAACTAGAGATTGAAAGTCTACCGCTTTGATCGCTTAAAGACACGAAGAGAGCTCGTGCACAATTATAGGGGATAGTAAAATATTCGCTTCCAGAATTTTAATGGCAGACTTAGAATGTAATTAATTAAAATTAAAAGAGCAAAGGCCGTCAACGCAAAATCTAAATATCTACTAACCTTTCAGAATTTGAAACAGCTCAGTTAAAATAATTCAAATGTCTCTCATGTTCCTTAATAAAGTTTCATTTGTACGAGTAACTAAATTAATTTTTCTTTCCGTTATTTGAGGAAACTTTAAACGAACTTAAAAAAACGAAACGAAAGACTGGAATATAATACTTTGGGTTTAGTAAATATAAAATAAGTGTAAAAGTCTAAAACTAATAATGACAATCTTATTTCTTCTGTATATTCAATATAAATTGAGTTTAATTGACTTTAAAAAGGATATTTGTTTTAGAGCACTGAAGTAAGAGAAATGGTGACATTTGTCAACCATACAAGGTATGACAAGAAAAAAAATTACTATAAGTCAATCTCCAAATTTCTATTTTAAAATTATAAAAACGATTTATATTTAGCCCACCTCTATCTAAGTAATATGATAAAAGAATCTACAAAAAACCTGAATAAATAGCTTATGATTAATGATCGAACAATTATAAGATTAGAAAAATATAGAAAACATTGTAAATTAATAAAATTAAGCAAAGTGAGGAAATGTGTTATTATGTTTAATTCATATTGAATTATTCAGTGGTTTGATATGGGCTCCGTTTTTTTATTTGAGGTCCCTAAAGAGTAAGTTCCTCTTTCATTATAATATGAAAGGAAAATGTCTTATTGGTTGCTTGTCTGGTATCCAATAACAATTGTGGGACCTTATCTTAGTGTGAGTGGAAGTAGAGAGACTAAATCTGATATTATGAGAATTGATTAAATGTATAAGAAGGTCAACAGACTTAAGTCGCATGCTCTCAATTATTCTCACGGTACTACTTGACTTTATGGACGCACGCTAGTGGGCGTTATTTCTGGGTTACACATTTTGACTATAATCTAAGCCTTATGACGTCAGACGGTAGCTGTTGACGTGGCTTATCCGGCGTTGTATTTGTATTGTGGTCTCTCTTCTTTATTATTTAGTAAGTGCCTGTATTTCTACTTGATTTTATTAATTAGTATTGTAATTAATTTTTCTCTGCTTCGTTATTTCATTTAAATATAAAATTGCACAGCTTCTCTTAATATTAAAATAAGTCATCATTTTCACACACTGGCAACCTTAATTCGATCTTAATTCTAACATTGGCAACCCTGGAGCCAAGCAGTTAAAAGAGTGCGAATCTTGCGCATTCGATTTGTTCGACATTAATACGACTGTTGTTAATACTTCGGTCAATTCAATAGACTTTTGTATAGATCATGGCATCATTTTAAAAACGAAGATTTGCGACCAATGTGGTAAAGAAGCGCGGCTCGATTATGATAGTGAAAGGTGGAGAAGGTTTAGCCTTTGGCGTGAAGTGATTATTTATTTGGTATTTTGAGATGATTATAGTGCTGCTGACATTTAGCAATCGCCTAAATGTTAGCGTTTCGAATTAAGAATATTACGAGTTTTTTCAAAGTCGCGGAGGAGAGGAGGGTATGGTGCCTCTATTTTGAGAGTAATTAAAAATGTTACTTTTTTGGCGAAAATAGCCTAAAGTAGGTTGCGCTATCGTCCTTATTATTTCGATAAACGTGCAGAGCCTATGACATTAATTGCAGCCCAAATGTGTAGCCCAGAAATAACGCCCCTTAGTGTGCGCCCATAAACTCAAGTAGTACCATTCCGACTTCTGACCTAATGACCATTTGACCTTATGACCCTGAAAACTTCAATAATTCCATTACTAACTTCTCGGGGACCTTGACAATTAAATCAATCGAAAGAGAATGTAAAATAACATGAAGGGTTTCAAATCTTGTTAAAATCGGCCGAATAGCTATGATGTTACTGTCAGAAAACTATTACCATCCGTTGGCTGACCTACGCACCAGTATAGTAACTTATAGAATCGTGTGCACGCGCCTAAAAAATTATTCAATTTGTGTATGATGAAATGCCGCATGGATGCGGGCCGTGTATGGACAAAGGAAGCTGGAAGGCGCTTAAGGATGTACTTTCTAATTGAGCAAAGACATCTGGGGATCTGTTAAGTTCCCTAGGAATAAAGAATATTGATTCCAGCTCCAAAATTCCTTTTACTTTTAAGGAAATCTCTGATTACCTTTGCCCAGCCCCAAATCAAGCGAGAAGTCAGCTTTCTACCCTTAAGGAGTCAGTGCATCGTGAATACCAGGCACTCTTAGCAGAAGCGAATCTGCAGCTGTCAAGCCCAAGCAAGTAACCCATTTGGATGCCCCAAGAGTAGTACCAAAACTTGGTGATAAATCAACCTCAGTAATCACGTTAATCTCGAAGAGGTTTACCCATATTACTAAAGTAATAGGCTCTTCCACACCAACGTAGAATCGACGATCACACAGAAATTCAGAAATGACAAGGTGAACAGACCAAAGTCGCGTGCTCTCCTTAATTCTCGGACTATTCTTGGTAGGACCTTGGCAATTATATCATTCTAAAGAGAATAAAAAACAACTTAAGGGTTTTAAACTTCCTTAAAATCGGCCAAAAAAAAAGGATGTTATTGCCAAAAAAATCATTGAAAGGTAACAATGTTACCATCCGACCGACGACCTACGGAACGACATAGTAACTTATAGATTCGCGTGCACGCGACTTAAAGTTGGGGGGCTACTTCTCCTAGCATCTATGGATTAAAGGGTCTCCATGATACTCTATCACCATAGGGTATCAAAGGCCTTCTCCAGATCGAAAAACTCCTGGCGTAGTGCTGCCTATGAAGAAAGGCTGTGCAGATAGCATTTTCCAATTTAATCTAATATTTACCTATTTCTCCATCAACTTGCACGATCAGGAGGCTAGCAAATTTGGAGAGAAACCAGCCGAGGTAGAATGATCTCTCGTAGGTTTGAGAAAATTGAGCACAGTAACCATTTTCCAGGAGTCTGGAGGGGATACATTCTGTCTCCAGATCCTCTTGAACAAATCTAGTTGACATGCAATGCCTTGTTTACCTAGGTGTCGAATCGTGTTTTACGTGAAATCCTTTGCACAATGGGCAATGTCCCACTCCGGAACGCCGCTCACTCAACGTAAACCTTTCGCTCAAGAGTTTCCATATCTAGAGGGAAGTTTCAGTCGGCAGCCTTCATTGATATCACAACATTGAATGCATGAAATGCCGGCGGATCAGCATCTCGTGTAGAGAATGTGGAGAAACCGGTAGCGAAAGAACGACACGGATGCGGGTCCGAATTTGTAGTTCCGTTCTGCCGGAGAACAAGAGGGTCTTCCTGCGAGTACTTACCTTGAATATTTTTGACCCGCTAACCGGACCTTTGTAGGAGGTGTCTTCCCGTTAAGTGAAGACACCTATGCCCGCAAGGAATAGCAGCGGGCGTGAATTGAAGCATACAAGAACCTAGCCCTAGCTGTACGAAATTTACTGACAGTGAAATTGCTCTGGCAGTGCTTATAGTGCATGTAGTCATATAGGACGACCAGACGTACTAGGAATAGTATTTAGACCCACGGCAATAAGGTTGCCTAAGAAGAACTGAACAGTCTCATCCACCGCCCTAAACTCCTCGACGGAAACGAAGAAATCAGTCAGTTCCTGAAATGTGGAAAATTGCCCCCACTTTAAGCATCACCAAGGTGAGGTTTAAGTGGGTAGCACCCCAGGCAATGATATTTTAATGCAAAAAGGGTCAATACCATGAACATTATCGACCACATCTCTCCAAAAACATCCGGCTGTGGCTCCCCTCTGCAAAGGGATAGAGTCATACAAGAAAATTCAGCGGGACACGTATCTCCAGCTCGTCAATAATGTCATGAAGGACATTACCTCCTAGATTGATCGATCGTGTAGTGACCTCATAGTGAGTGGCTACCGTTCAATTCCCAAAGTAGGAGAAAGGGCATCGGCAACTGTGGAAGTCCACAGGTTTAAATTCAGCTAACGGTGTAATTACGCAGTAAAAAAAAAGATATATCTCCTATTCACATATAACTGAATTGCAACTGCTTGAAAGAATAGGTATGATTTTGCATGTAAATCACGCATCCTCTTACCCGATCTCTATCCCGTGGAATAGAGTTACAAAACTCTTTTAGCTCGTGATGGTAATAAGTGAGCACGCGTTCTTCATGGTAACTTGAAGATAGGTCACTAAGGGAGAAGTGGGTGAGACGAGTCCCCACAGCTCCTCCAAGTTATCGCAGAGTTCAAGTCATTTCATTGAAGGAATATGCTCTCAGATCTAGCTCGGAGGCAATGCGGGGGCCCCTTTCGATGAGAAGTCTCTTATAGGAATGGCCGCATGCTTCCTGGAAGCATAATTTCGGGTCTTGTTGTTCCTAAAAAGGCGGAATCGCTTACCAAACCTCTAAAAACAACGGTTTTTAATTCTCCCGGGTCCCAAGAAATTTTGAGTAGAGGGTTTGAGCCCTCGACCTTGCAACGAAACCTCGTGGATCCGAGGCTCGTGACCTTAACGGATCTGGTATTAATTCTACATGTACACTGTCTTTGCTCCAGACACCAAATAAGGTGTGTAGTTTCTCAGAAAAAAACACCGCTGCCTTAGCTGCTGCAAAGGCACCAATTTTGCTAGAGATATTTAGGAAATCTCGATGGAGAATATTCTAGAGAATCTTTCACCTCCAGTGAGTCACAATGGTTCTTATTGCTGACGAAAAGAGCGAACTACACACGCACACCTTTCCACATTTACTGAGGTATAGATGAATCTGAGAGCTGTAGACTCGGGTCCGTCAATATGTCCTAACCCATCTTCGGGGTAGTAGAACAAAGGCATTAACGTTTGCGTAGATGCTGCCAAAACATATTCTCGCTATGGTTAAATAACTACTTTGGACATCGTCTCACAAAGCTACTAATCCGCATCTCTAATTATACCAAAACGCACGCGTTTCGGACTTTTTTGGCCAAGTCCAATTTACACCGATTGGTAAATGTCCGAAATAGGTGATGCTTGAATCTACGATACCCACTTTCCTATCGTTTTTGGCATGAGAGTTACTTCCTGGCGCTCTTTCTGTCTTTACGATCGTGCTGATTGCAATATATCGTTTGAGAGATGAAATAACGCACCATTATTATTTGGAGAAGGTTTTCTTTCGATAGTAAGACTGAGTGTGCTAAATCTCCTTGAGTAATTCGAAATTTCACTTCCTTTGGCTTGCAGTAGTTTCGACTCTATGGCTACTTCGAGTCGGCAGATAGAAGAGATTTTCTTCTGAGGGTTTTGGAAATGTAGGCATTGCTGGAACTAAGCGTGATAATGAGGGGGCCACGCAGTCTACAAATCTACTCTAACATATTGGCATTTTGTTCTTTTATACACTATCAAAATGACAAGGATCAGGTGAGGCATTAGTTGTAAATTAAAGGGTACCAAAAGAGGTACTCAATTGAAATGTGTGGCCAGAATTAAACGAGACATAGTGCATTTCCATGCTAATTTTATGGGTATCTTATTTCCCCAATTAAGGCACCTAGTTTCTACCAGTTTTACTTGATTTCTTTAAAACAAACAAAGGATCTCAGTGTTTTTCAGTAATATGTTTATACGGCTTTGTAGAATAATCTATCTTACAATCTGTTTGAAATCGAGTTTATACTGAAAAAGGGTTAGCATATTTCCGTTCACATAATCTAGTCATATTTTAGTTATTGCAATTTGAATTATTTTTTAGGTTTGTTTTGTTGATTTACATATGTGTGATACCTATCAATACATTAATATAACCTTTGAAAGAAATGCTTTCGTTTAAAATTCCTCGAAAAATATAATAAAAGTGAGTGTTTTTTTAAAATAAATTAAATCAAAATATATATGTAACCGGTTACCTTGCAAGACGTTGGTAGACCAAAGAGGAAAAATATAAGTTTCTGAGTCAATTGAAATAAGTGCGCCTTGAAATTGGGCTTTCTCTTTTAGTGCCCAGTAAATGTACTCTAATTTCACTTATTAAAATTGCCTATTTTCTTTGCGTCAAACATCCTGTTCCAATTAGAAAATAGTTCATATTCTCAATAAGTATAATATTAAAATACAAGCCACTGTTCTCTTCCTTAACGGGAAGAGCTTGGTTACACAGGCACCCCTGCGGGGTGTGGCCTACGGCTTTATTTGCTAATCTTAACCTGCTTTTTTAATCCCCTTTATAGACTCTTAATTTTAACACCATGAACACCCTTTTCTTCATCTTCATCGTCATCTTCATCTTCATCTTCTTCTTCACTTAATCTTCATCTTCATCTTCATCTTCATCTTCACCTTCATCTTCATCTTCATCTTCATCTTCAACATCTTCTGCTCCTTCTTCTTCTTCTTCTTCTTCTTCTTCTTCTTCTTCTTCTTCTTCTTCTTCTTCTTCTTCTTTGCCCCGATGGGGTATATCCAATTCATTTAAAGGAGCTTCAAAATGAACTCGTTAAGCCATTGCGTGAAATTTTCAATCGCTCATTAGAGGATGGCGTAGTTCCGTTGGATTTCAAGCGAGCAAACGTTACACCTATATTTAAGAAGGGGAATAGATTTGAAGCAACGAATTTTCGGCCTATTAGTCTAACTTCGGTAGTTGGGAAGCTTTTAGAATCTGTAATTAAAGATAGAATAGTGAGCCACCTCGAGGCAAATAAGCTGATTAACGATACCCAGCATGGATTTAGGCGTGCGAGATCGTGCTTGACTAACTTGCTCGAATTCTTCCACAAAATGATTTGCGTGTACGATGAAAGCAAAGCTGTAGACGTAATATATTTAGACTTTAAAAAGGCGTTCGACACCGTCCCCCACCAAAGGTTATTAATGAAAGTTAAAGCGATTGGGGTGACTGGTAAGATTTTAAACTGGATTAGAAATTGGCTGAAAGATCGCTCGCAGCGGGTAGTAATAAATGGGGAATGTTCAGATTGGGCCAGCGTTAGTAGTGGGGTACCGCAGGGCTCTGTTTTAGGCCCTTTATTGTTTTTAATTTATATTAACGATTTAGATAAAGGCATACTTAGTCGGATTTCGAAATTTGCGGACGACACGAAGCTGGGTAATCGTGCCTATGTAAGATCGGATGTCGATAAATTGCAGGGGGACCTAAACTCGATTGCCAATTGGGCGGACAAGTGGCAAATGGAATTTAATTTAAGCAAATGCAAGGTAATGCACTTGGGTTGCCATAATTTAAGAGTAGATTATACCATGAAAGGCCAAGTCCTCGACGCGGTTAAATTAGAAAAAGACTTGGGAGTATTAGTCTCAGACGATTTTAAATTCTCGAAGCAATGCGCGGATGCGTGTAAAAAAGCAAATCGCGTTTTGGGTTATATCGCGCGCAATTTCATCTTCAAATCTAAGGATGTAATTTTACCTTTATATAAATCCCTTGTGCGGCCACTTCTCGAATACGCTGTTCAATTTTGGGCTCCATATTTAATGAAAGATATTGCGCAATTAGAAAGAGTGCAGCGTAGGGCTACGAAATTAATTCCAGAGCTGAGGAATAGATCATACGAGGAAAGGCTCAGGGCTTTAGATTTGCCATCGCTAGAAAGCAGAAGATTACGTGGCCAGCTAATAGAAGTATTTAAAATACTAAAGGGTTTCTCAAACGTGGACTTTCGCAATCTGTTCGAACTGGATCATAGGGGAAATACTCGTCAGCACGGGTTAAAATTAGTGAACAAGCGTTTTAACACTAGTATAGCCCAAAACTATTTTACATTTAAAGTTACTCAAAATTGGAATCGGCTGCCCACCCACGTAGTAGATAGCACTTCGGTTAATATGTTCAAAAATCGTCTCGACGTGCATTTGAATAGTTTAAATATAACGTAGTTGAGCACTGTGAATTTGGACGTCCTTGCAGAGAGAGAGAGTTTGGAGCGGAGGTTTAAGGATATGAAATTATGATGACTAAAAATGATGCCGGCGATTCTCTGCATGTGTAGCTTAGATGTCCCATTTCTTTTCCGCCTATCCTATAAGTAGTCTCTATCCCTAAATTAGTTTTTCACCACTAGCAGTCGAGTGGCTGCGGAAGATGAGAAGAAAAACTTTCTATCTCCCCCGACCCCTAGTTTAATTAGTTAAAATTGCACGATAATGTACACATGTAGATAAGTGTGTACAGTAGATAGTATTAAAAAAAAAAAAAATAGCATGTTAGAGATACACTCGTAGATAAGGGTGTATCGTAGTTTTTGATTTAGTGTAGCGGACTAGCCTCGAGCGGACCTTAGGGTCTTTGCTGGTCCTAGATTCTGTAGTTCTGTAGTTCTTCGTCATCTTCTTCTTCGTTCTGTGTCCTACGGCCTATCATGTTTCTTTTTTCTTTTCTCCATCTAAATTTGCCATAATAATTTCCATGCCAAAATTTTAATAAAATTTCTGAACTTCACCATTTGTAATTCTTTTAGTTTTAAAAAAAAGTCTCAAAAATTAGATACTTATATTTATTTCTAAACTTTACCATTTTATTTTTTTTATATTATAAAGGAATTATTAGAAACAACTTTGCTAAAAAAATAAAATTTACTTAGGTGACAACCGAACTAAAAGTAAAAATCTTATTCAAACACCTTCAAAAAATCTCGTTCTCAAAATATAGGGTTATGGATACCATAATAGGTATACTAAAAATATTTGAATCGATAACATATTCATTTTCACATTTTCTATATGGATAGAGGCATATTAATGCTATTTTAAACAAGTAAATAATGATTTAAGGAATAATCCACAAATATTTTCTTATTCAAACAAGAACGCTGTATCGAATAAACATTAGGACGTTAAAGTAGGCAATAATAACAGAATAAAATATAACCAAACGCAATAGGAATATAATTACTTTGCACAAATCACTTTAATATTATTAAACAGTTGTTAGTGTGTAATTAATATGAGTCTTTTTAGCTCGTTGTTTTTTTATAAATCGATGAAAGTCGCATTAAAATTATTGAGATTCAGGTGAGGTTAGGATACTTTGTTAACTCTGTTCTAAATAATTACTTGTTGCGTCGTTGGATAAGTGTGTTCGAGCGGAAACACAGGCTTCAGCCTTTTTCAGGCCCTCTCAAGAAATGAAAAAGGACAGCAGGAAAGGATGCCAAAAATTTATTTTAGATGATTAAATGTAATTTAGCAAAGTGTAATAATTGAGAAAACAGTTCTGGTCGTTTCTATTTTCTCATTCCCCGTTATTTTACATATAATACTGCATGCATTGGCCGCACTAAATATTAGTTTCCTCTCCATTTCCACTGTCCTTATCGATATAGCGTGAAATTAATTTGCTAAAAGATAACATCAAATATTTTTAAATATATACATAAGAAAAGGAAATTAACCCATGTTCAAATTTCCGGTTAAATTTTCACGTCAAATAGTATTTTTTCAACTTTTGGAGTTTGCATTTTCAAAAAGTAACTCAACACTCCTAGTTCTTTCTTCGGTATTTGTTGTTGTGACTGTGTTTAACCTCCTAAAAAAAACATTATGCAGGGTGTCCCTGTATAATAGATAATTCCACACTGGTTTCTTCGTTGACCAGACCTTAGGTGCCTTTACTTCTTTTTCTGAGGAGAGATAAAGGAGAAGGTGTACTCAAAGAAGATAAAAATTAGGAGACAACTGAAAGAACGCGTCATGAATGAATCTGTTCAAATTGTGAAGGAAACTTGCCGTTAATGCATCGGGTTCATCGAACATATTTTTTATTAATATTTCACTTCGATAAAATGAAGTTAATATTTTTTTTAAATATTAATTTTTCCTGCCTCTATACCTAAGGGACATCCTGGATCTAAGTAGTTACAACGAAAAATCTATCGAAGAATGAGAGCCATTGAATCATTAGGATTTTAAATCAGTACGATGTGAATTTATTTAAGATGGGGTCTAAAGTTTCATTTTGTTATTTTGGTTTTATAAAGACCCTTTTATTCATTTCCATAGAATTATAAATTCCAAGATAAAGTATTTATTAAAATCTTTCGAAATTTTATTGTTGATGGAGGCGATGGTCTCTCATATAACTTTGAATATTAATACAATCAGGACAGATTATAATTATATAAATAAAATATATACAGATAAAATTGAGAACTTCTTATTTTTCTGGCCTTTAAGTTTCTATATTTAAATTTAAAATTTTAATAATTGATTTATTCCAAATGTGGCACATTTTAGTCGCCCCCTGTATTGAACTGTTATAAATTCCTTTGTCCTCACTCCTTAATCTCGCTATTTTATTCTTATTATATTGATTTTTTTACGCTATAAGTGAAATTGTCAAATTTACTAACAATTTCCTTTAGCTAAGTTCCATAAAGCAAGAATATACCGTGGAAAGAACTTAACTTTGAAAACATGTTTGTTGCGTGAGTATAAAAGAGGAAAAGCAATAAATGAGCGCAAATTTTCGACCTGCCTTGTCTAGCCTTGCCAATCTGAGAAGTGACTTAATTCCATTTTCTTCTTGCACTGCAATTGCGAGGAGGCAGTGGCTCGTTTCTATTTTAATATCCTCCTAATTGCACTGTATCTAAGTTATTTTTCGCGGAAATCGATAAACGATATAATTAGCAGAAACTATAAGCTTAGATGAGCCCCATTACATCTCTATAATCACCCAAATCCACTCAAATTAATAGAACGAAGGAATCCAGATTAACTTTATAGATCTTTGCACTGGGAGAATTGCTTTTGGCTCTTCGGCAAATGCCGTGATTTAGATTTTTTTTACATGGAAAAGTTTGATGCGTTTCTTTTCTGTATTTCGTTTTTGTATTTTCATTGTGTACGGATTAAAATGGAATAAATATTAGTTTTTTTACTCTTGATAATTACAAGGGGCCAATGGGAATTCATGTAAGGAGGCGATTTGAGGATAAATGTGTGACTTAATACACTTAGCGTTTCACCTGGTGTAATATAAATTTAAATACATTCAAAAATTTCTTGGCGCACCCAAACACTTGAACCAACCACTGAACTCAAAATTTGATGCATTGACTTTAGTTTTTCGAAGGATAGAAAATGCCTTTTATTGACTTATCTGTTATAATGTGTCTAAGACGGGCTTATGTTTATAGTATCCCATTCATGTCGACGTTGGTGACCGATCATCGTCTTTGTTGTACGTCATCTTTGACATTCAACTTTGGGGTTACTGATGGCCTCGATGTTGGCCTCTGAGACTAAACTTTAAGGAAGAGCGTCTTTCACATGTAGCACAATGGATAACGGTTAGTGACCACGAGTCTGAAACCACCTGTGGGATGCTGTTAGGTTAATGGTATTTCAGTACGGAGATCGAGGAGTGTGCAAATACTAATATGTAGGAAAAAGAGAAATAGGCATAAATTGGGAAATCTTCCCAATAAAAATAAAGTAATAATTATAATCAGGGACACCCATTATTTTAGAGAAAGAAAAAACACAAGAAAGAGAGGAAGAAAAATTAATAGGAGCGCCTTCGGGTTCCAAGAGGAAAATGGAAATTGAGTGCAAAACATCTGCACTCTGGGGAAAGGGGAAGAAGCTCCGAAACTGGATAGGGTCAAAGTGGTACAAACTTTAAACGGTGAAATAAGGGAAGCGCTTATGAAATTGATAGACAACATAGCAGGATACATCGCGACAAATGGATGTTAAGACCTCATTTTACACAAACAAGAATGAGTTGTTGAAATTTATTGGCATCCTTATTTACATGGGCCTAGTTCAGTTATCAGCCATGGAAGATTACTGGGCGCCTTACACACGACTCTCACAAGTTGCTCATGTGATGAATGCTAAGAAATTTAAAGATATAAAATGTCCTTTACATCCTAATGATAATGATCAGGCAGAGTGGATTATAGGCAGGTTCTACAATATAAGTTCACTATTTAATCAAATAATAAGAGGACTTCAAAATATTCCAGCCACTCTAATGCAATCTATTGATTGAAATTTGGTGTCTTGCAAGGAGACTCGTGCGAGAAACCAGCGACAGTATATATAAACAAAACCAGATAAATGGGTTTCAAGCTATTTGCTAGGGGTAGCATTCATGGTATAATACATGATATAATAATTTATCAAGTTGCTGCTACTTTTGAAGGTCACAACATTCATCTATCTGAAGAGGAAAGGAAAATGAACCATACCTCAAAAGTGGTTATAACTCTTGTTAAAACAATCAAAGATTGCGATAAGTCTGCTTTGAATGCTGAAATTTTTTCACAAGCTTAAATCATATTTGTTTTTCGAAAGAAAATTATGGCGGTTCTATTGAAGGCCACAGCTGGATAAAAAACACTGAGGCTCCACCTTCGTACAACAAAAGGATACAAAACAGTGATGGTGAAAAAAATAAGAATATATTGTCTGAAATGAGGGATTAGAAGCAGTAAAAGAAAGGGTAAAATCTCTGCCAAAAGAGAGTGTGTTGGAAATGTAGGAAATATAAGACACATAACTATGAATAAATTTATGCACAAATATAAATACATTATTAAATAAACAAACGAATTATAACAAGTCAAATAAATCAAAGGGCTAAGAATTAACAAGGACATTTTGATTCAAAATAAGCTTTTTAATGGCAGGATCAAGTTTAAAGTGCCCGGCGGATATAATGAAGTCAGGAGAGTATTAAATGAAGGAGCATTAAACAATACTTCCTTTAATATATTCCTTTTAAATAAACCTAAAAGAATTCCAATTGATAGATAGACCATGTTCAGATATAAGAATAAAGAAATATTTAAACATTTCAGAGCCGGAGAAGAAAGGAAAAAGCCCCAGAAAACAGTAAAACAAGGGAGTTCTCAAAATTGAATGCGGGAGGGGTTTCAACTCTGTCAAACTTTCTTTTTGCCGAATCTAAGCACCTGCAAGAAAGTTGTGAGGGCAAAAGATGTCATTTACCTATTTCAAAGATTTTGGAAATCTCAATATCCAGGAGTTCAGGGCTGGTGTCCCGCAATCCGGGCTGAAACATTGAATTGACCAGAATTAAAGTGAATGTAGGAACTAGAGTTGATAAGCTCCCGATTGAGAGAAAATTTAAAGAAAGATCGAATCCTGTAAATTAAAAGATTTTAAACGGGAGGAGATTAGTTGCTTAGGTTTTGGGTATAAATATAATTAACGGAACCAAAGAATTAAGTTCAGTGAGGAAACTATAGACATCCTTAGAAGTAGGCCACCAACATATGATATCGTCTATGTATCCAAACTAAACAATGGAGAAATTGATAAGAGTAGGAGGGGGAAAGCAGTTTAAAAGATCCCCATTATAAATTAAAGAGGACAGGAGATAAACAATTTCCAATAACTAAACCAAACTATTGAATTTAAAATTTGCCATTTAGAGAAAACTTTTGGTGCAATGGAGCTTATCAATAAGGTCGTAACTATTTTTAATATTAGATTTAGAAATTATACTAAAAAGTGGTATGAGGTATGAAGTAAGCCATTTAGATAGGGAATAAGAAACTGAACGTAGAGAAATAATAATAGGACGCATGAGATTTTTAGGCGAATCAGTTTTGACTGAGGGGTGTGGTGTTACTGGATTTAATCTTCGGAGTTAAATCGGGAAAATGTTTATGGTAGAAAAGCAATTTCTTATGCAAATCACTATTCCTTTGAATCATGTATATATATATATATATATATATATATATATATATATATATATACATATATATATATATATATATATATATATATATATATATATATATATATATATATATATATATATATATATATATATATATATATATATATATATATATATATATATATATATATATATATATATATATATACACAAGGGGCGGTCAATAAGTTTTGCGAACCGGTAGGGCAAAACAGAAGAATGGGAATGGCTATTTGTGGAGGTGTTATGACATGTTATGACAGGTCAGGACCTGCAGTCGCACGCTCCTGCCTCGTCTATTTAAAAAGCAGTAGCTGATCGCAGATCGTCAGTCACAAATATTTCAACAATGGAGAAGGTTGAGCACCGCGCAGTGATCAAACTTTTGACCAAGGAAGGCAAGAGTGCAAAAGAGATCCATGAACGCATGGTTGCAGTGTACACCGATACCGATCCTTCCTATGCCACCATTGCTCGCTAGAATAGGGAGTTCCGCCATGTTCGTGAGTCCAATGAAGTTGCCCCTCGTCCAGGACACACATCAGACGTTGTCAACGAAGAAAATGTGGCCCGTGAGTAGAGGTTGATCCTCGAAAATCGACGGGTGCAGGTCGTAAAAATCAAGCGAGAACTTGGAATATCACATGGAAATGTTATCAAAATTATCCACGACAATTTGGCCATGACCAAGGTCTCTGCCCGTTGGGTCCCTTGAACCCTTACGCTCCATGATCAACTTCAACGTTGTCAAAGTCCACAAGGCCAGAGTTGCACAAGCTTCCCTGCGTTAGTGCGGATTCGAGGAGCTCAACCATCCCCCTACAGTCAAGATCTGGCCCCTAGCGACTACTTTTTAATCTGCCAGCTCAAGGTTGCACTGCGTGGACGACGGTTTAGGGACGATGAAGATGTCCATCTCGCCGTCCAGGAGTGTATTGAACAGCAGTCGGGAGATTTCTGGTTGTTGGCAATTTGAAGCCTCAGGGACAAGTGGCGCAAGTGCTTTGAAGTCAAGGGTAATTATTTTGAAAAATAATAAAACACTTTGCCTCATATCTCGTTTCCTTATATCCGAATTGCAAAACTTATTGACCGCTTCTTGTATATATATATATATATATCTATATATAATGTATATCTCTCATATTCGCAGCGAGTTTAACTCAATTTCTCCTAAGTCCTCTGAATTCCAAATTAATTTCTCTCTCTTTCATAGTCCCGATCGACCTAGCAAAGTGTTTCTAAAATGCTTGTCTATTCGTAAGAATTCCATTTATTCCGTGGCCATTGGATAAAGGCTCACTCTAATTAAGATCATAGCGGTTGCTCGCTGCCTCATTGTGCTTGGTTCGAATCTCACCCAAGTACGGAATATTTCGAATTAGGCAATATATTTTTCCGAAGAAAGAAACTTCCGTTTTTTAGTTTCTTGCAGTATGCTGGATATATATATATATATATATATATATATATATATATATATATATATATATATATATATACATATATAATTGAGAAGAAAAAAAATTTGACGTAATTGAGCTATAAGAAAAGAAACAGTAGTTTTAAAAGGCATGTAAAAAGAGAGCAAAAGCCGGCACAATGAAGGAAATCCATACTGAGACGACAGCCATAATAGCAGGGGGAAAAGTTTGTATTGTCATTCCCGGAATCGAACTCAGGTCTGCTGATTCCTGGTTAGATGCTGTAATATTAAGCTTCCAGTCACCATAGGTCAAACCCGCTGATATCGTAACCCTATCAAACCCTATGACTTCTTGTTGCCACCTTCTCCTCTGTTGGATTTGGTAGTAGCTTTATAGCTTTCCTGAAGTTCGTATTGGTAGTTCTGATTAAAAAGTGTAGAAAGACATGCCATAGTCATTTATGTCACTGTTAACGTAGTCCTTTAATATTCAGGGGCAGTGGTATTGGAGTGTCTTTTTATGTTAGTTGTAAATTTTCGGGGAGATGTTGATCACAATTTATGTTTATGAAATACGATTCGAGGCAATTCTCATCTCGAAGTTCATTGCGGCTGACTTCGAGACATGACCATTCTAGATGTCATTTTCATATGTTTTATAATTTTCACCTTTATTGCTGAACCTTACCATCATTTACCAAGTAGTTGGTAATCCTGTATCTAGCAGTTATTCTTTGTGTAAATTTATCGATAAAATTCTTAAATTATCTCAATGTTATATAATTTTCAACATTTATTCATCATTTAGTGTCTTGCATTTTCTGTCTAGCTAGTGAAGGGTGTTGCCTCATATGATTTATTAATTTCTTTAATTTAATAGGCTTTTTGATTATTCTTGTTTAATATTCTTCCTAGAGACGTGATCAATAAACTTTTTGATTTTATTATATTCTTTTCTAATAATTATTCCATCCCTTGTCATTTTTCACCTGTTTATTGAGACTCATCCAGTTTTATATTACCTAAAATTTACTTGTTATTTTGTCTCATTAAATCACATGAAATCAGTTTCTTTGATATTAATTTGATTTTCATTTGAAAATTTTGTTCCTTGATTAATCATTTAGTCAAACCTCTTTGGTTGAGTAATTTGAAAGATAATTTTTACTTTGGTACAGGAATTTAGGTACCTCTTTTCTCTTTCTCAAGACTGAGTATCTTTAGTTTTAGATTTTTCAAAGTTAGACCAGATTGAATCTGGGATCATTTTCTGGGAAGGAGGAAATGATAAGTGATATAGTCTCAAATAAACTAATCACGATTAATAGTGTGTAATCGATCGAATCTTTTATTCTAATAGGTTCCATTCCTGTCCATCTTCTGCTTTATTTCTTTTAGATGGAGTTCATAATGTAAATCTTGAATGCTTCTGAAGATTTCCATTAACGCTTCACCACCCATTGCCATTATTTCCTCTTTGTGATAAAGTTGACCAGGTCAGAATTCGTTCTTTTTGACTCTAAATAGCGATTGTGGCACCCTTCTAAGCCCAGAGAGACACCCATTTTGCATCAGGGCTATGTACAATTGAGTGTCTAGTACTCGACCCAAAGTACTCCAACGGAAGTCTTCCGGAAGAGTGGAGAGACTGAATATGTTGAAAAAGAGGAAAGGGATGTTTTAAGTGCGAAATGAGATGTGTGGAGGATACATCTTGAAAAGGGGTGGCTATCAGTTTATCCACCCAATTGGCTGCAAACTCACGACTCCATTTAACATTCTTTGTCGGCGTTCGTTGATATCGAATCTCCAAACCGACGTGTGAAGTCCAAGCCGTACCTACCTAGTCTGCGAAAGCTCAATAATTACATGGAGCGAGGACCTAATTGATATTTTATTTGCTAGTTGCATTAATATATTTGATCGTAATTTCGGTTATGAGGGGCCTTAGGGTCCTGTGTATAGAGAATCTTGTATCACTATGTTATGTGTCGTTTCCATCTTTATAAGAGAGACTGGGATCGGGCCATAGATACTTCATCTATCCTTCTTACTTATCTGAGGCCATTGAAGTTCCATTCTGTTATTAAATGGGTCTTGCTCCGGGTTTGGCCAGAAAAAGATTTGTATCAGCTATCAAATATAGGCAGAGATATTATAACTGTGAAAGAGCGAGCAATGATCTGATGACATTATTTCATTAGTGTAGATGGGATGATTGATGGAACTTCCTAAAAACCTATAATTTTAGGGATAAGAATAATTTTTATGTCATCTTTGCTTTATTAATGAAGATATTGAGCAGCCAACTGCCTTTCGTCTACTACTCACCTGCAACAGGACAGAAAGAGAAAAGTTTCGGAAACAACCAATTCCTAAAATCAACCTCAAGGATATTGTTTTTTCGTTGCAGGAAGTAGATTAGATATATTTTCTTCTCTCTAATATGTGTAGACATTTGTTATTCAATATCTGATTTGCCATGATGATTTCCTTAGATGTAGCGCGGACAAAGAGTGACAGTACAGCTATCTCGCTGGTATATGAAATTTGAAACTCCTCATAGCGTATTTGAGCACTCTGAAAAGGAGTAATAAAGCCGGATAGAGGACCTGGCCTGGAGCTGTGTCATGAATATTATATTCTGCCAGCATTATTTATTTTTGGCGTCCATCTTTTGTGAGATGATTGTTAATGTTGAAGATTAAATAATATTTATTAAATAATATTTGAATGGATATCAACCAATAACTACAATCAAACCAGAGAAGTAAGCTAATTTTGAAAAGTTCTGTCTGAAGTATTGCGTGTGTTAGAATTATGATAAATCTTTTGAATATTACAGTGGATAATACATTTTGGAGTCAAAATAATGTGAAGGTTACTATAGTTTTTTTTAATTAAAACGTACATATTACAAATTGTAAACCCCGCTTGAAACTCCCATTCTAGTGAGAAGTAATGTGTTGTCATTAGCATTCAATAATATCTATTTTTCGCAGAGCCTCTCCCGAGGAGTAAAGAGTCAGCTTCAGTCAACATATTGACAGAGACAACTCATATTTGCGGCCGTTTATCTTGACGGCCAAGTTGGCTTCAATACCCCGTTGGGTAGGGGAGACTGGATTGTGTTATATACCGACTCACAAACCACCTTTGTTGCATCTCGTTTTCATAGTTTTGTTATTTAATTGACGTTTATTTCAGTAATAGTGCGGCCCACATTATACTTTTTCTTCAGCAGTCCTGGTTTTGATTCGGCTAGACATTGATTCTGATGATTCGGGTATATTAATTACACTGTCCAACAATGATTCTGCTACAGAAATTTAAAAGTAGTTTTTTTATTGTAGAATTTTGCGTGGATTACGAAAATGACCCTTTTTTTGTAATCTGCACATTTAATTTTTTATTAATATTAGATTATTCAGTATATAGAGGTATGAAATATTTGTTATTATTTTTACATTACTTGACAAAAAGTACAAAGTTAAGTGAAAAGAAAAACCTTATTCATCAAAAGAAATTAATAAGTCCTTTTAATACATTTCAGAGTGTGTTATTATAAAAATATATTTAAAAAAATCATGAAGATTTTTCAAAATTGCTGAATTCTATATAATAGTCATATATTTTTAGAATATTCAGTCTTCTTTTTATGTAAAACATCTTGTCTGTCTATGTGAAGTGTCTAGCAGAATTTAGCAAGCACTGCAGGACTCCATTTTCCATTATAACGATTTTTTATATTAGCACTATTTTGGTGGAATCTTTTACCATGCTCATCGCTGACGTCTGCTAGATTCTCTGGAAAGAAAGAGAGATGGCAATGCAAAAAATGCACCTTTCGTGACATACTACATCCCAACTATTTATAAGACCGAATCAAATGCTGAACAAGAATATTGTAATTTTCTAATTTGTGCCTTCCAAGGAGACCATTACATACATCTTTGAAACAAGGCCAGGCCTCAAATTCTGGCTTGCTCAAGCACAAATCAACAATTTATGTTCACTGTATTTAATGCCTATTAAAATAAAATATAAATTCTTCTAAGTTTCATTTAAATCAAAACAGTGAGCTACTGGTATCGATGGTAGTTTATTTCCTTCCATTATGCAGAAGCACGGCTTTATTACTATATAAAGAAGCGTCAGCGAAAAGTCTCCATTGAATGGGTTCATAATGTATATCTAATTCTTTAAAGAGACGTGAAATAATAATATTACAGTAGCACAAATTGTTGTCAAATGAAAATTTGTCGTTTAAATTGTTTAATCAAATGCAAAACTTAGTAATTCGAACATCTTCTGCTACTAAATTTATTTATTTCAGTCCCGAGGCCAGTAATTCACTCTGTGGCTTTGTTAAGTTTAGATCTCTTACAAGATCATCTAGATCAAGTTGTGCGAAAGGTTGTAGAGTAGTATCAACAGTTTCAGGAACATAAATTTCAAAGTCTGGTTCACATGATTCCATATCTGATTCATGAGAGTTAGACAAAACAATTTCTGCAGGTCGTTTTGAGTGAGGTATAGGCCGAATAGCAGATTTACGGTTGGTATATACCACAGCTGAAGCGAACTTCGTTGTTTTACATAAAGGTATGGAAATTATATGCAAAAAATTTAATTTATAGTTATATACATATTGTGAGGAAATTCCACGTGGAATTTCTTGTCCATCGCGGAACTTCCATGCGCTGTTATAGGTTCTGTTAGGTCTTAATTGGTAAGCCTAACACCCCCTTCCAAAAGCGGTAGCCTCGAACCGCGTCCACCACGATTCAGCTTTACACGGGTTAGAATAACCTCGGCAAGAAGATTTGAGGCCCTTCGAGAGTAGAGCTGTTTCCCACTACCCCGCACCCCCCACTCACCTGCGGGGAGAGCCTGAGACATATATAGTGCTCGTTTCCCATGAAACAGAGACAGAGTTGAGAAGTTTCCCCCGGACCCAAGAAGATTTCTTAGTTCCAAGTCAGGTGCTAACAACAGAGCAAAGTAACGGCTGGACTATTTGTGTATTGGAATTAGCCCCAGCCAGTGAGGTAATTTCATTTAACTATCGCTACCGAGCGATTCTTCCGACTTCAATCATCAACTCCTATCGAAGCTCTTCTCGTTCGCCCCTCCTTTTTGGGTGGCCAAAATACTCTCCCCTAGACCGGTCGTTACCTCCTCCTCCCCTTTAGGGAGAACCGTCATGACTTTAACATCCCGCTCAGGAGCTCCGAGCGGCCTCGCCTCACGTGCAGAAGACATCCATGAAGCCTTACCCTGACGTTTCACCCGGATTCCTCCGTAAGCCAATCCCTCCCCCCTTTCAGTAACCCATTTGTCTTAATTCCCCTCATTTGAATAGTCTCCTTCTGTAATACCTTAAATCTTAACTTCATAGTCTGATTCATAACTACAACCCTCCCACCCTCTTTGTTTACCGGTGTAATTTTGCCTATTATTTCATCTGGTATAATTTTGCCCATCAATCGTTTCATTATTTTTGTGTAAATAAAATTATATTTTTGAAGATGCCTCTTTAATTAACCTTGAGTTTTGCGATTGCCCAAATTTTACCTGCCGTCGTTGCACTCTTTCTCGTTGTTACGCCTGACGAAACTCGTGGCGTTCCGTCACCCTTGTCGGTTCACCTTTAAGTTATTGGTCCCTCCCCCATAGATATAATATGGTATTGATATAATATAATGTCATACCACGACATATATATTTATTAATATACATAGTATATAATTTTGGTGTCAAGTGTGTTTGGAGTTTTTACAAACCCGTGTCATTTTAATTCCGACATTAGATTTTTCCTTGTTATTCACGTCTACCCCTTTTATTTTAATTTTTGTATTGTACTGGCAGAAGGCAAGTTCAAGTTAATTGAAGAGAAGTGGAAAGTTATCTATTTATATTTGGTGTTGGACCCCAGTTAATTAATTTTTTTTATTGTGTTTGAACTTTGGAGACTCTTCTGGTTATTAATCCAAAAGAGTTAAGGTCTTTGGTGTCCTAATTCCGGTACAACCATTTTAATTTTTTTCTGCTTAGAAACAGCAGAGATAGGTAGCTGTATCTTAATTTTTTTGTGATCAAGGCCTTCACGAATATTCAAGTATTCGTTTCGCGTGGATAGTTTCCTAGCTTGTTCGGGGTTCAGTGTTCCCTCAGTTAACGGCGTAACAATGTCATCCTTCAAAAAAAGTCACGGCGAACTCTTAGGTCTTTCGGGCCAAGACCTGCTAAATTACGTACAGGAAGAAGAGAGGAACGAACGGGCAGATCGAAGGGAAGAGGAACTAAGAAAAAGGGAGATGGAGAAGAACAAAATGGAGATGGAGGAGAAAAAACTGAAAACTTAGAGGGAGATGGAGAAGAACAAAATGGAGATGGAAGAACGTGAACAAATTAGACAGCATGAGCTGTAAGTGAGCCGAAATCGAATGGATTCTCAGTCAATCGGTTCCCGGGCTGAAATTCCCCAAACTCCTTCAGTCAACCTTGCCGCATTTAATGATTTCCCAAGTTAAGGGATATCTTCGTATCCCTTCCCCCGGAAGCAACTTTGGACTATTCCACGTTAAAGTCCGAATTGCTAGCAGTTGTTCATATCAATAGCGAATTCTACCGCTCCCGATTCCGCCAGTGAAGGATCTGCCCTGGCCAAACATTTCAACGACACGGATACATCCTCCAAAGACACCTTCAGTGTTGGCTGGATGCGTTCAACATTCCCCAGGTCTACGAGTCCCGTCTGGACTTCTTCCTTAGGGATCAGCTTTTAGCTGCCGTGGCTCCCGAAATTCGCGCCTTCATTAAGGATAAACGTTGCGCCACTTTCAAGGAGTGCTTGAAAGAGGCTAAAATCTACGCGGGTAGTCACGATTTATACCTTAAGGATGTTAAAAAGGCTCCCCAATCGCCTCCAAAAACTAAGTTTATGGCCCTAAGACCCCACCTTAAATTGGTTACAAGATTTACCAAAGTTTCTAGTCCCTCGAAGCCAAGAAACTTCCATCCATCTGAACACATAGACATGAGGCCCCTAGTTTCTTTTCCCCCGGTTGTGCCGTACCAAAAGAACCCGATCGTCTGCTACACCTGCGGAGTTCCCTGCCATTACCGCACGAACTGTCCCAACACTCCTGATTCGCAAACTCTCAGTCCAACCAAGTGCACTGAATCTGGGCCGCCCCTGATCCCCCTCCATCGCCTCAGGGGACTTCTGATCCTCCCTCGCCCGCCAAAGACCCGGTCCATCAGGTAAACTTTCTCTTTAATGAGTACAACTCTGGTGGATTGAAGTTCAAGAACGGAACTGTGAATGGTGGCCGAGTATTCACCCTCGTCCGTAACACCGGGTGCACCTGTATTATAGTGTCTGGGACCTACTTCCCCCTGTTGGGCCCGACCACAAGGAGTTGCGGTGGTCCAGGACTACCTTGGCCCGGCCAGTCGTTTCCCAGTAGTTTGTTGTCACATCGAGTGTGACTATATGTCCGGTTGGACCGAAGTGGTAGCGGCCCCAATATAGTTCTGCTCCATTTTATTTGGTCAGAACCCCGTAATTCACGACCATCCCGTGGCCCAGCCCGTGATTACCAGTATACAGGCAGCCCTGGAATCCCGTGCACCTGTTCTTCTTGAAATCCCTATCGACCCGGAGTTCCAAGCCCTCCGGAGCGACATGTTTTCCCGCGCCCAGAAGAGTGCGCAACTCTCCCCATCCCTTTGGGAGAAAAATAAAGCTCTCGAGCGTGAGTCCACCTGGGGTAACAAACGAGTGTCATATCCCGTAAAAAAGAACTTATTGAGAGGTATAAGACCTAATTGGACCTTAATTCACGAGGACGAAAATTCAAGCATGGCGCGGATGTGATGGTGATACTTCCCACGGAAGCAACAAACTCCTTAGCCAGTGAAAGGGACCCTACCCCGTCTTCGAGGCTAGAGGACTTGCGGATTACCTCATCTATACTTCAGCAGGAGCGAAGGTTTTCCATGTGAATTGTATATATATATTATTTCATTAATGTTCCTAATTATGATTTTTTAGGGGGGCCACGAAATTGTTTAGTCTTTAGTGCTATATTTATGCCTCCATTTAATTGGGGGTTTTTTTTTGGTTCCACTAAAATGTCGCCAATCTTCTCCTGTGATTTATTTTTTTGTATTAGTTAAATTATCTAGAATTGACCTGTTTAAGGCTCATGTCCGTAAATTCCCCGGTGAGCTCAGATTTACTTTTTTTTGTGTGTACAACTATCGTAGCAGGTAAGAATTTCCCCAGGCCCTTGATAATTTTAGTTTGACGGGTGTGAAAATCCTTTCCTACGCAACTGCTCTGTAAAGCATCATATTTCGGTTGGGAGATTTGTGAGGGAATTCCACGTGGAATTTCTTGTCCAGCACGGAACTTCCATGCCTTGTAGAAGGTTCTATTAGGCTTAAATTGGTAAGCCTAACCCCTCCTTCCACAAGCGGTAGCCTAGAACCACGTCCACCATGATTCACCTTTACACGGGTTAGAATAACTTGGGCAAGAAGGTTTGAGGCCATTCGAGAGTAGAGCTGTTTCCCACTAACCGACCCCTCTCCCCCGCGGGGAGAGCCTCAGACATATAGAGTGCTCGTTTCTCATGAGGCAGACACAGAGTTGAAAAGTTTCGCCTGGACCCAAGAAGATTCCTCTAGTTCCAAGTCAGGTGCTAACAACAAAGCAAAGTGACGGCTGGACTATTTGTGTATTGGAATTAGCCCCAGCCAGTGAGGTAATTCCATTTAACTATCGCTACCGAGCGATTCTTCCGACTTCAATCATCAACTCCTGTCGAAGCTCTCCTCGTTCGCCCCTCGTTTTCGGGTGGCTGAAATACTCTCCCCTAGACCGGACGTTACGCCCCCCCCTCCTTTTTTTAGGGAACCGTCATCATTTTAACATCCCGCTCAGAAGCTCCGAACGGCCTCGCCTCACGTGCAGAAGACATCCATGAAGCCTTAACCTGACGTCTCACCCGGAATCCTCCGTAAGCCAATCCCTCCCCACCTTTAGTAACCCATTTGTCTTAATTCCCCCCATTTGAATAGTCTCTTCCTGTAATACCTTAACTTTTAACTTCATAGTCTGATTCATAACTACAATCCCCCCCTCCCTCGTTTAACGGTGTAATTTTGCCTATTAATTCTTGTGGTATAATTTTGCCCATCAATCCTTTCATTATTTTTATGTAAATAAAATTATATTTTTGTAGACTTTTCTTTAATTAACCTTGAGTTTTGCCATTGCCCAAATTTTACCAGCCGTCGTTGCACTCTTTCTCGTTGTTCCGCCTGACGAAACTCGTGGCGTTTCGTCCTCCTTGTCGGTTCGCCTTTAAGTTATTGGTCCCTCCCCCATAGATATAATATGGTATTGATATAATATAATGTCATACGACGACACATATGTTTGATTACAATAAAGTTGTTTTAAACTTAATTAATTTTACAATAATTTTACAATAATATTACATTATTCTACTTCAAAATATAGGTACAGTAGACAATAAACTATTACTAATTTTGTATGTCTACCAAACAGAAATAACAGTCAGTAGCATGATTTTAGGGCTTCCGCCATACCATTGGAACACCAAATCGAAGGCTTTTTATTTTGCCTTTAGACCATTTTGATAAAGAATTAAAGCATGACGGGTAACAGTTATGTGGTGCCAATGGTTTATCAGAGTTGCCAATTTTACATCCAAAACAAATTATATAGTTTTTTTTTACTTGCGAATAAATTTTTCTTAATTTTTTTTTAAATGTTACTGAATCACATATGTAGCCGAATTAATCTGGGCGATTTTCACTCTGTCCTCTTGGCATTTTAATTAAAGTTGTTGCTTTTATTTAAAATTTTATTTAGTTAAATAACCTGAAAATAAGAATAAAAGAATGAAATTCGTTAAAATCTTCAAAATTTGACAAAAATAGTAATAGGCAACTTTTAAAAAATGGAGTATTTCGATAAAAATGACTTCCACTTTTGAAATCTATAAATAAAACTACATTCAAAAATGTTATTCTAATTTTTATAGTCGACAAAAAGATAAATTATGTTAGACAGTGTTATCATTTAGCACTGCTTGGGTGGCCTTGCTTCTATATGACACAGTCCTATCTTTTTGAAACTCGATTCCTTTTTAATGGTTATAGATGTAGCGTTTAAAGCAGTTTATGAAATTCACTATTTTCCTTTTGGTATCAAGAAAATGTACGTTAATTTTTCCTTTCAAACAAATGGTTGAATATCTCATCTCGTCTTGAGAAAAACGTGATGTCTTGTTATACCTTCTACTCGTCAGAATATTGCCTTTTGGTATCCGATCCCATGACAACATCATTTTGAGGATTTCATGCAATTTCTATTGTAAACTCTTTATTGACATCACATCACCTTAAATTTAGTCTAGCACCTGTCTGCCCCTTTCTTCTTTCAGTATTCGCATATTCGTTTTTTCTACAGTAGATGTCAAAATCATTTTGAATAGCCTTAGATTAAATGGTTTTAGCACACGATTTACATTAATACTAATTATATTCAGATTTTTGGCAATTGTCCGTTCCAATAAATGAGTTGCGAGGTTATTTTCTTGAGAGCTCATTTGATCATTTATGTCATTCACGTTTTCTGGCGTTGTTGCATTTTGCCCTGCCTCATTATGGTTTCCTTCACGTGCTTCCTGTATCGGAAGCTTCATCAACTTTTTTTGTCGTGTACTTCTAGTGTCCTTTTCTAACAATACCCTTATTGTGACTGACAGACTAAAGGATATGCAGAAGCTCTGAAACAAGCGTCGATTCTGCATGACATAAAATCCCCAAAGCCTAAACGTTCTAAATTACAACGTATATATTTTAAATAAGCTTAGGTTCAACGGTTTTAGCATACGATAATTATTAAACCTATTTATACTCAGATTTCTGGCAATTGTTCGTTCCAATAAATGAGTTGTTTAAAGGGTTTTGTGAAGAAAGAATGAGAGGAAAATGAATGATATTGATTATAATTATCAAACAGAGTGAGCAATAGCTTCGTGGTGAATTGTGTTAAAATATTGTCTATTTATATGTCTATGGTTTAAGAGAGTTAAAAAATGAAAACTTATGGCAAGGAGAAAAACACGTCAGATGCGTTGTTACTTTTCTAGTTCCTCATAACGCCTTCCTGAAAGAAACCAACAAATAGGGGTGGTCCCTCTTTTCATGAGGGACGTCTTATTGAGGGAATTATTCAACAACATATATGTATGTACATCGATACTAAAAGCACTATTATCCAAAGTTTGTAAATAAACATTATTAGCGATCACAAAACATGACTTAAAATTCCCCTTCATTTATTCTCAATCAATTTAATTAAATCACCTACTTTTTTGACAATATAAAGTGGCGGCGAGCTGCTCAGGCATTTTGTCTTTCCCCCCAAACTCTACAAATTTCTCCTTGAACAATTGGTGTTTAATGAAATATGGGAAGGGCTATGTTAATATTACCTTTCTGAATGGTTGGTTGCATTAGAAATAAAAAGATAAAATGTTATTTTTACGGAAGGGGGTCTGTTTTTGAATTTACGAAAACTGAGTGAATCCTCCTAACGTAGAGAATGGTCACGTAGCTCATGGTGTTGCACCTTGTGAGTGACAAAGAAAAATCAATAGCAAAGTTCTTGACTGAAAATAATATCAAACTTTCGGAACCTTGGCCCGGGAATTTGCCACTAGTGGACCCAATGGAGAATTTGTGGGCGATGTCAGAAATTCTTTTAGCATTCGGAGTGTATTACAATATGTACTAATCTTCGTACAAAAGAACTTAGAATTTTCTTGTACCTCTCCTTACAAAGGTATATGATGCAACAAACTCTATCTCTTTTAAATGATTGACCCGCTTCTTATCTTTTGGATCATTCATTTACTTCTTTGCAACACGGACATTTCACTCGAAATATTGTTTTATTTCTCTTTTTGGCAACGGTTGACATTTACTGCTAGATTTCGCTGTTCAACGATACTACCTTTGGTTTTATTTATCTCTTCTTAATTTATTGAGGATTAGTGTAAAGAATGTTCTACTTCTTTAAATTAGGGTGCCAGATTGAAACAGTGAGTATTTTCTCGTCTAGAGAACTTTGAAGAAACACCTTGTTTCAATATTTTGGATTAACAAATCCGTAAGGAATAGTTTCACTTGTTATTTTTCTTTGCTGCCGAGGGTAATTTGGATTAGATGGAACAATTTTTGGCAATTGGACGAACGTTCTCAAAAGTTTTGCCGTCCAAGGGAAAATAAACACCAAGCTTAGTATTATTCCTTTCAATTTACTGCCATAAGGTGGGCCGATATCCATTAACGTAGAGACTTTCAGGAAGTTCCCCTGTTGGGGTAGGTGTATCACTCCTATTGTCATATTTAAGTAAAGGGAATTAGTTTATGATTTTTTCTCAAGTGCAGCAATACTTCTCAACCTCAAGCCTCAAATTTTATGCTTTTATTTGGAACTTTTTATAAAAAAGCCTTATTGCTTTCATTTTTTCATATAACGAAAACCCATTCCTTTCCGTTGTTGTACCGAAATATTATTACTTTAGCTTTTTGTTTTCATTTATAATATTTATCAGATGTTAATGTATGCTGCTCCATCACAGTAAGTTAAAGCTTTTATGGCCGAAATCGTAAAAAAACTGAGTTGTCTGCTAATATTTAGTGCATATACAATTCGATTGGTTTTGAATCTTTTCTGGCCCTGCGGCGCTTGTTCCCTTCGCCCACAAAATTAAGAAAGCGCGGGAGAGAAAAAGGGTTTTTTTTTATTTTAGAACACATTCAAAATTGGTGTGCAAGAAAAAAAAATTCAGTTCTCAATTTGTTTTGATACACAGACGGAGACAAACACATGCACACACACACGCTAGGATCACTATAATAGATGTATTTCAAGCAGCTTCACATTAATTTGTAGATTGTTATGCACATAAATATTTATAGTTAATTTGTAGTTAAATATGGTAGATAAAAGACAAAAGCACTTTTGCAGAATTTACATAAGAATAAAAAAAAGATAATAATAAACCTCCAATAAATTCTCTCTATAAAAACAAATGAGTGATTCATATATAACGGACGAACGAACAATCAATAATATTATACACCAAAATGCACGATTTAGGAAACAAGTTACAGCTGATAATATACCTCAAAACCAAAAAAATTAGCAATCACATCATTAACAATAGCAAACGAAACAAAAGAAACGAAATCCTCCAATGTAATTTACGAATTCAACTGCCCCCGTGAAGAGTGTAAACTTCTTTCTTCGAATAAATACATTGGAATGACAACCACATCCTTATCTTGCAGACGCCATCAAAAATCACTATTTAATGCAACACAGATTCCATCTCTTTAAGAGAAATTTTAGTGAAGAACACCATAATGAAACGGAGAACTGACCGCACCCGCCTTCACATCATGGAAGCTATCATAATCCAAGAAAGGAGACCGACGCTTAATGGCCAAGGCACGGTTACGCATATAACCTTAAACCTACTCTTAACGGATTAAATGGTTAATACTTATAAATTTCTCACATTTCCCAAGTGTCCTAGGTATCCTAATATGAACCTTGACCCCATTCCTTTATGATATCCACATTCTTTGAACATTTAGTATAATCTTTAAACACAGGATTAAATTTAGTATATAAATATCCGATTTCGAGATGTCTAAAGAATGTAAAATAATTTCGCTTGGAATATTGGAACCCTTATTCATAACCTTTCGCAAGGCGAAAAAAGTATAATAAGATATGGATCTGGTCTTTAATAAAACATATATATATATATATATATATATATATATATATATATATATATATATATATATATATATATATATATATATATATATATATATATATATATATATATATATATATATATATATATATATATATATATATATATATATATATATATATATATATATATATATATATATATATATATATATATATATATATATATATATATATATATATATATATATATATATATATATATATATATATATATATATATATATATATATATATATATATATATTTTAGAGGTCGACAATTAGTCGGATATTTTTTCTGCTTTCGGAATACATTACGATACTACAAATTTCCGAACTGAAGAACTTAGAATTGTGTCATAACTCCGTTTCTTTAGAATGAAGGACTGGCGTTTAAGTTTTTGGATCATTCTCATACTTTCGGGCCCCCAGACCGGTCGCCTGAAACATTGTTTCATTTCTCATTTTGCCATCGATTGACCTACAGTGTTAGATTTTGCTCTTCAAGCACCTGTCCAAGCATTTGTCCTTTTTTGAGAATTTACCGTAATCCAATGAGGATTATCGTATAAGTAAATTAAGTTTCTTCAATTTAGGGTTCCAGATTGAAACCTTGAGTAGTTTTTCCTCTGCAGAATTTAGAGGAAACAATTTGTTCCAATATTTGGTTTTATCAAATCCGTGACGATTAGACGATTAGTTTTGCGTGCTGTTCCCTTCTTCCCGAGGTTAATTGGGCAGTTAGTGGGTCGCTGCTTTAAGGTATGCCGATCTCCATTAATGGATAGATTTGCGGCAAATACTTTTCTCAGAGAGTTGTGGGTTTAATTTGTTTTAAACCTTTCCCTAAACAAAATCAGGGCTATCACCCATTATTACGTATGTAATATAAGTGCATTAGTGCATGGTTATTCTAGTGCAGCCATACAGTCCGGGCTTTCAGCGTCATGACAGTCGTAGAAAGTTAATGTTCGACTAGAAACCTATTAATTTACGCCTCCACCCCGGGACCTTATTTTTTAGTATTTTTGTGTGCTAAGAGTTTATTTTGCCTTTCTTGCCTCAATCAAGGAAGTCTCATTGGGATTTTCGTAGCTAAAGTCTATTTGTTTCATTTTTTGTACCGAACTTTTATTGGCTTCAGTTTCTCTCGTCTTGTTTTCATTTATTATATTAGCAGTAGTTAATGTATGTTCCGCCTTCAGTTTAAATAAAAAGCTTTTAAGCCAGAAAGAGTCAAGAATTGGGTTGTCTGCCAATATTTGGTGAGCAGACAATTTGATTGGTGCTTTCACCTTGTCTGCCATTGATCTTTTGGCTATTACCAACATAGCCCTCATGGATTCAAGGTCACCAAAGGCTCATATGGAAACAGATTTGCCGACATTTACGCCCCCGAATACAGGGGATTTATGAGCTCCTAGAACGTTTTTAGTCGTAGGCTCTACATCTCACTATGTTGGTTGATCGTTCGGTCCGTATGTGTCAGTTTTGCTTCTTTGATGGGCTGGGGGGGGGGGGGTAATAACATTGTAACTATTCGGCTAATTCTAACGAAATTTGAAATCTTTATGTTGTTTTGCATTTGCTTTTGAATGATATAATTGCTAACGTCCTCTCTAGATTAGCCTGGAAATAATTTGGCAATAACTTCATAACTATTCGTCCAATTCTTATGATATTTGAAAACCTTATGTTGTTTCGCATTCTCTTTCGAAAGATATAATTATCAAGGTACTCCCAAGATTATTCAGGATATTATTGAAAGTTATGAATGTTGTAAATAGTTATAGCACGCGACTTTTTTCAAGCAGACCTTGTTATTCATCCATGAGGTCACTGATCAAACCACGCATCATGAATGGTTGGTGTTGTGATTTCTCGTATTGTCAGAAGGGGGAAGGTTCTGAGGCAGCATCCCTCTGCATCAGGAGGTATAGCTGGGAGATCCTGGGGAATTTTGCGATAGGCGATAATCAAAGTGGCGGTTGATAAAAGAAACCATCGAATTGTGAGCAGTTTCTGTGATTATTGTAAAAAAAAGGATCAACATGATTCAAGATATCATCACAATTTTGGTCTCCAGCATGACTAAACGAATTGTAAGAGTCCTAAATAGCAAGAGACATCATTGTAAATATTGACAGCGTGCAACAATTGAAAGTATTTCATCTTAGTTTGGTTATGACTTATTTTTTTATCAAAGTTATTTCTAATAATTCTTTTATAATATCAAAAAACAAAATGGTGAAGTTCAGAAATAAATATAAGTAACGAAATTTTGTGAATTTTTTTAAAACCCAAAGAATTACAAATTTTGAAGTTTGCAAAAATTTTTATTTTTACATATCTTCCTCTATAACTATATTTTAGCAACGTGATATCTTGAAATGGGGGAAATTTAGTTTAGAGTTCCTTTTTAAAATTATTATAATTGGCGAAATTCAGAAAATTGCAAAAGAATTTAACCATGGCTGCTTTTTTTTAGATTTTAAATTTTAATCTTAGTAGCGAAGCACAAGCTCCCCCGTAGGGGAGGGGGAGTGGCGAAGCCATTGCTTGTTTTTTATCTTAATTTCAACTTCATAAATATTTCATGGCTTAAAGGAAGAGAACCGTCACTGATCAGCGCGTGGAATCTAACGCATGCGCGTGAAGGCAACTCAAGCCACATACTTCATCACACAAATATACAATCACAACCTAGGTGACGTGTAATCTTTCAATCACACTTCCAACAGATTGCTTCTTCTTTTACGCTACATACCATGGTAGTCTATATCCTCACTTCTCCTCGAATTGGTAACTCTCCCTTGGGCAAAGAAGCTTACCAAACCACACTTTTGGTAGCCAAATTCAGTTTTACCGCTATTCTTGAACATCCCCATCTCCCAATTAAGACCTGCCCCTCGTGCCCTGAGTGTTGACAACAAGTTTCATTCTGATTTTTATGTTATTTTTATTATTTAGTAATGGGACGTCTTCCTCGATTAAGAAGGACGGGTGGCGTACGTAACGTGCTGTCGAGTCAGTGTACAAAACTAGCCACACTGCATATATCGCATTATTATTATTAGGATAAAGTAGTAGGTAATTATAAATTGGTATGGTTGTGTGCGTATGCCTGAGAGAGAGAGAGAGAGAGAGAGAGAGAGAGAGAGAAATAAAGAGAGAGAAACATACACACATACATTGAAAAAGGCTCACATATCGTTATTTTGTTTGTTTAAATTTCCAATTTGATATTTTCCGAGTGGAAATGAGCAGAATAGCCTCAATTTATTTTTATGTATATAAGGAAGCAATCAGCAAAAATAGTTAGGCTCAAAGGGAAAATAAAGTAGCACAAATATTCATAAACAAATTCCTATTAAAGAGGAAAATAAGCTAAACATTTTCTTTTTTTGGGGGGGGGGGAATTTTTGGAAATTTTGATTTGTTTGATTTTCATTGGTTTGTTTTTCAAAATTACAGTTTCGGATTCTGGTTTAGGCTCTGATACTGAGGGATTACACCGTTTATTTTCACTTTGCTGCGCAAAACGTTCGATTTTCAACGCTGGTGACGTTACTGTCGGGCGTGTCCAAGAGGCAAGGCGAATCACGGTTAGTCCATTCTCCAAAATGACTCGGGAGGGATCCTCTGCATTTTGTGCTAAGTTTGGGGAGGGAGTGTCTTTACTAATCAGCATCGGGAGGGATTGGAATTTGTTAGGTTAGGGATGATTTTACCCTTGGTAACTAGATATAACCTAACCTAAATTAGAAATAACGGGATGATTAAATGCAAGACAGAATTTCTTCTTACCAGTAGGAAGTTAGATGGTCTGAATAGCAAAATTACCACGTTTTTACTCACTTTTGAGAAAAAAATGGTAGCAAATACCTTTTAGTTAAATGATTTCCACATTCTTTATTTATTTAATTGAATAAACATCCATTTTACTTTGTATTTTCAAAAAGATCCACCGGCTAACAAAAGGATTCGTTTAACTTCTAGCCTAATGTGAATGTACTCTTTCCTAGCTGATCATTTCAAGAAAAATTTTCTTTCCTAATGAGAATTGGAAGGAATGTCTTTCCTTGATCCCTCTATCTCTTGGAGAACAATAACAGATGATAACAGCCTCTGTTGTTCTCCGATAAAAGATTTCTCCAAGTACAAAGCTTGGTTTTCTCTAATGGATAAGTAATGGAAAATGCTTGGAGAACATGATTAGGCACTTTATCGTCAGTTCCTAAATGCATAAACTTTGCTCAAGTTACCAAAGTAATGAGAAAGAAATAAACCGGGGAGGTGAAGATGAAAAATCTAAGAGATCTCCCATCATACTCATCAAGTATTGATTATGTGGCCATCAGAAGCGAGGTTGAAAGGTAATTCTTTCTAGTTTAATTAAATTGATTTTTGAAGCTATGGTTTATTATAAAAGGGAAACTACATATATGTACATTAGTGTAAATAATTAATCCTTAAATAAACTCTAATAGATAGAGTGTTATTGCAAAATATATACAGAGGTAAAATATATTAAGCGAAAGAATGAGAAATATATATTATAATTACGTGTCGAAGTTAATTTCAGATCAGTAATTCTCGCTTATATGGAGAATCTTGACACGAAAAATGTATATAAATGACGATTAAGTCGAAGGAATTTTGTATTAACACTTAAAAGTTGAAGAGAGTAAAAGAATTATTCCTCCTTTATTTCCAACCCTCTTTATTCGGTAATCATTCATTCAACTTAACTTTATCAGTTAGTCAAGCGCAATTTCCCGAAAAAAAACTTAAATAGCATCTTAACTTTTCAGTATGATGAAGTGCAGCAAAATATTTTAAATATAATTTAGCCGAAAACTTCTAAAATTAACGTCAATGCAACCGAGTGAGTTTGATAAAGTTTACATGCCAAATTCATCGCTCGAAGTGGGTTTTTTTGTGATGACTTAGCACCCATTTCAAATTGTTGGGATCCGTTAAGGTATATATGTTAATGTAATTACGGAAAACACTCAAAGTTGCACATAAGGGACGGCTTTACATTCCCAAATATAGTGTATGTAATATGTAAACGATTTGTATGGACTTGATTCAAAGATTTCAGTGTCTCGCCCATTCAGATATTTTCACCATTTCTGCAAGTATGAGTTAAACATATCCTAATAGCGTTTTTGCAAATGATAACAAAATAGCCTCCAAAGAGATTCGAATAGGTGACGCCACGTATGTGAAGCGCAGTTATTACCACGTAGCCACATGTCTCAAGGGTAAAACATGGATTCGTACGTGAATTCGACGTTCGAATCCCTATCGAATCAGATTTGTTTCAGATGAAGTTATGTTACATATTTTTTTTTAACTGTAAGATTTAACGCACCAATGTGAACTAATTAAGATGGCTTTATTTTTCAATGGTTACCTACTTATTAACATGGCTCCAAATCATGGGAATCTACATTGAATGGAACCCGCTGGAAAGTCACCCTTGTCTGACTCCATCCGATAACTAATCGCACACTCACGTAGTTAACCTTTCTAAAATCGGCAGCGGTGCTTTCATTCGAGTACACCAGACCGAGACGAGAGACCCTGCTCCTCTCGGTACGGCGACCGGTAACATGAGCGAAGATCGCTCAAACTGGAACAGTCAACAAAAATATTCCGAGCGGTATGGAGGATAAGGCAGTCATCGGAGTAAGGTGCAGCAGATCGTTCCATCAATGTTATGTGTGTCCCGAGAGTAAGACTACTTTGAAGATGACAGAAAGCCAGATATAGTCGAAGCCGCCGCCTTTGAAGGTGATGGGCGGTAACCCCAAGTGAACTATCTCGGCGCGATGGCACGCAACTCTAAGTTTCCCTCGGCCCTATTCCGTCTTCTTTGTCAGGCAACCGAGAGCGCTTAAATGATTGATGACATGGATGCACTCTGAAGAGGGGCAGAAAGCGACTCTAGTAGAGCGTAGGAAGAATATCTTTCAGTAGCATCGAACAGATATAATGATGCTGAGGGCTGAGTGTATGACACTGTGGACTTTTCGATGCCGAACGCTTTATTGCTGCCCCATTGAGACTAAGTGGCTTGTAGTGATAGAACCATATCGTACAATGGAATATGACCGCCAAAGATACCTAAAAAATGAGCACTTTGTAGTTTTATGAAATCTTATAATGTGTTGAACGCCAAAAAAAATAAATTGACGGAGGAATCTGAATAAGTGTTTTGATAATAGCACTGATGCCTTAAGGTAAAATTACTTATCTTTGTTAAATGTCCAAAAAGACGTTTGTTCAAACGACCAGATTTTTGTAGTTCCTAAGCTGTCGGATCTCGGCAAGCGGGCAAATAGGAAAGTTAAGTATACTAAACTACAAGATCTACAACAAAAGCTTGAAAGTCGACAGCCTTGATCGCTTAAAGACACGAGAAGAGCTCGTGCACAATTTTAGGGGATAGTAAAATCTTCGCTTCCAGTATTTTAATGACAGAATTAGAATGTAATTAATTAAAATTAAAAGAGCAAAGGCCGTTAACGCAAAATCTGAATATCTACTAACCTTTCAAAATTTGAAACTGCTCAGTTAAAATTATTCAAATGTCTCTCATGTTCCTTAATAAAGTTTCATTTGTACGAGTAACTAAATTAATTTATCTTTCCGTTATTTGAAGAAACTTTAAACGAACTTAAAAAACGAAACGAAAGACTGGAATATAATACTTTGGGTTTAGTAAATAAAAAATTAGGGTAAAAGTCTAAAAATAATAATTACATCTTATTTCTTCTGTATCTTCAATATAAATCGAATTTTATTGACCTTAAAAAGGATATTTGTTTTAGAGCGCTTAAGTAAGAGAAATGGTGACATTTGTCAACCATACAAGGTATGACATGAAAACTCCCTTAATGGATTTGTTTTGCTTCTTTAAGATTAAGGTCTCTTTGATTAGAAAAAAAATTTACTATAAGTCAATCTCCAAATTTCTATTTTAATATTATAAAAACGCTTGATATTTAGCCCAACTCTATCTAAGTAATATGTTAAAAGAATCTACAAAGAAATCTAATTAAATAGCTTATGATTAATGAACCAACAATTGTAAGATTAGAAAAATATAGAAAACATTGTAAATTAATTAAATTAAGCAAAGTGAGAAAATGTGTTATTATGGTTAATTCATATTGAATTATTCAGCGGTTTGATATGAGCTCCGTTTTTTTATTTGAGGTCCCTAAAGAGTAAGTTCCTCTTTCATTATAATATGAAAGGAAAATGTCTTATTGGTTGCTTGTCTGGTATCGAATAACACTTGTGGGACCTTATCTTAGTGTGAGTGGAAGTAGAGAGACTAAATCTGATATTATGAGAACTGATTAAATGTATAAGAAGGTCAACAGACTTAAGTCGCATGCTCTCAATTATTCTGACAGTAATACTTGAGTTTATGAGCAAACGCTAGGGAGAGTTATTTCTGGGTTACACATTTTGGCTATAATTTAAGCCTTATGACGTCAGACGGTAGCTTTTGATGTGGCCAATCCGGCGTTGTATTTGTAGTGTGGTTTTTTTTCTTTATTATTTTGTAACTGCCTACATTTCTACTTGATTTTATTAATTAGTATTGTAATTAATTTTCTATGCTTCGTGATTTCATTTAAATATAAAATTGCACAGCTTCTCTTAATATTAAAATAAGCCATTATTTTCACACACTGGCAACCTAAATTTGATCATAATTGTAACATTGGCAATCCCTGAGTCAAGCAGTTAAAAAAGCGCGAATCTTGTGCCATCGATTTGTTCGACATTAATAGGAATGTTGTTAATACATCGGTCAATTTAATAGACTTTTGTATAGATCATCGCCTCATTTTAAAAACGAAGATTTGCGACATGTGTGGTAAAGAAGCACGGTTTGATTATAATAGTGAAACGTGGAGATAGCGTAGCCTTTGCCGTGAAGTGATTATGTATTTGGTAATTTAAGATGATGATAGCGCTGCTGACATTTAGCATTTGCCTACATGTTAGCCTTTCGAATTAGGAATATTACGAGTTTTTTAAAAGTCGCGGGGAAGAGGAGGGTATGTTGAACCTATTTTGAGATTAACTAAAAATGTTACTTTTTGACGGAAATAGTCTAAAGAAGGTCTTTATTATTTCGATAAACGTGCAGAGCCCATCGCATTAATTGCAACCCAAAAGTGTAGCCCAGAAATAACGACCCTTAGTGTGCGCCCATAAACTCAAGTATTACCATTCTGACCTCATGACCATATGACCTTATGACCCTGAAACCTTCAATAATTCCCTTACTTACTACGGGGGGACGTTGACAATAATATGATTCGAAAGAAAATGTAAAACAACATGAAGAGTTTCAAATCTTGTTAGAATCGGCCGAATAGCTACGATGTTACTGTCAGAAAACTATTACCATCCGACCGGCTGACCTACAGACCGGTATAGTAACTTATAGAATCGTGTGCACGCGACTAAAAAATTATTCAATTTGTTATGTTAAAATGTCGCATGGATGCAGGCCGTGTATGGACAAAGGAAGCTGGAAGGCGCTTAAGGATGTACCCTCTAATCAATCAAAGACATCAGAAGACTTGTCAAGTTCCCTAGGAATAAAGAATATTGATTTCAGCTCCAAAATTCCTTTTACCTTTGAGGAAATCTCTGATCACCTTTGCCCAGCACCTAATCAAGAAAGAAGTGAGCTTTCTACCCTTAAGGAGTCAGTGCCTCGTGAATACCAGACACTCCCAGCAGAAGCGAACCGGCAGTTGCCAAGCAGAACCAAGTAACCCATTTGGATGCCCCAAGAGTAGAACCAAAACTCGGTGATCAATCTCCCTCGGTAATCACGCTAATCTCGAAGAGGCTTACCCAGACTACTAAAATAATAGGCTCTTTCACGCCTACGTAGAATCGACGATCACACAGAAATTCAGAAATGACAAGGTGAACCAACCGAAGTCTCGTGCTCTCAATAATTCCACGACTATTCTTGGGAGGACCTTGGTAATTATATCATTCTAAAGAGAATGTAAAACAACATAAGGGTTTCAAACTTCCTTGAAAATCAGCCGAAAAATTAGTATGTTATTACCAAAAAACTCATTGAAAGGTAAAACTGTTACCATCCAATCCACGACCTACGCGACTTAAAGTTGGGGGGCTACTTACCCTAGCATCTATGGTTTGGAGGGTCTCCATGATACTCTATTGCCATAGAATATTGAAGGCCTTCTGCAGATAGAAAAAGCCCCTAGCGTAGTGAAACCTAAGAAGAATGGCTATGCAAATTGCATTTTCCAATGTAATCTAATATTTACCCATTTCTCCATCAACTTGCACAATCAGGAGGCTAGCAAAGTTGGAGAGAAACCGGCCGAGGTAGAAGGATCTCTCCTAGGTTTGAGAAAATTGAGCACAGTAACCATTTCCCAGGAGTCTGGAGGCGATACATTCTGTCTCCAGATCCTCTTGAACAAATCTAGTTGACATGCAATGCCTTGTTCACTTAGTGTCGAATCGTGTTTTACGTGAAATCCTCTACACAATGGGCAATGTCCCACACCGGAACGCATCTGACTCAGCGTAAACCTTTCGCTGAAGAGTTTCCATATCTAGAGGGAAGTTCCAGTCGGCAGCCTTCACTGATATCACAACATTGAATGCATGAAATGCCTAGGATCAGCATCTCGTGTAGAGAATGTGAAGAAAACGGTGGCGAAAGAACGACACGGATGCGGGTCCGAATTTGTAGTTCTGTTCTCCCGGAGAGCAAGAGGGCCGTCCTGCGAGTACTTACCTCGAATATTTTTGACCCGCTAACCGCACATTTGTAGGAGGGGTCTTCCTGTTAAGTGAAGACACCTATGCCCGCAAGGAATAGCAGTGGGCGTGAATTGAAGCATACAAGAACCTAGCCCTAGCTGTACGAAATTTACTGACAGTGAAATTGCTCTGGCAGTGCTTATAGTGAATGTAGTCATATAGGACGACCAGACGTACTAGGAATAGTATTTAGACCCACGGAAATAAGGTTGCCTAAGAAGAACTGAACAGTCTCATCCACCGCCCTAAACTCCTCGACGGAAACGGAGAAATCAGTCAGTTCCTGAAATGCGCAAAATCGCCCCAACTTTAAGCATCACCAAGGTGAGGTTTGAGTGAGTAGCACCCCAGGCAATGATATTTTAATGTAAACAGGGTCAATACCATGAACATCATCGACCACATCTCTCCAAAAACATCTGGCTGTGCCTCCCCTCAGCATAGGGATAGAGTCATACAAGAAAATTCAGCGGGACACGTATCTCCAGCTCGTCAATAATGTCATGAAGGACATTACCTCCTAGATTGATCGATCGTGTAGTGACCTCATAGTGAGTGGCTACCGTTCAATTCCCAGAGTAGGAGAAATGGCATCGGCAACTGTGGAAGTCCACAGGTTTGAATTCAGCTAACGGTGTAATATACGCAGTAAAAAAACAATATAACTCCTATTCACATATAGCTGAATTGCAACTGCTTGAAAGAATAGGTATGATTTTGCATGTAAATCGCGCATCCTCTTACCCGATCTCTATCCTGTGGGGGTGGAGTTACAAAACCCTTTTAGCTCGTGATGGTAATAAGTGAGCACGCGTTCCTTATGGTCACTTGAAGATAGGTCACTAAGGGAGAAGTGGGTGAAACGAGTCCCCACAGCTCCTCCAAGTTATCGCAGAGTTCAAGTCATTTCATTGAAGGAATATGCTCTCAGATCTAGCTCGGAGGCAATACGGGGGCCTTTTTCGATGAAAAGTCTCTTATAGGATTTGCCGCACGCTTCCTGGAAGCATAATTCCGGGTCTTGTTTTTCGTACAAAGGCAATCGCTGACCAAACCTCTATAAACAACGGTTTTTAATTCTCCCGGGTCCCAAGAAATTTTGAGTAAAGGGTTTAAGCCCTCGACCTTGCAACGAAACCTCGTGGATCCGAGGCTCGTGACCTTAACGGATCTGGTATAAAGCCTACATGTACACTGTCTTCGCTCCAGACAGCAAATAAGGTGTGTAGTTTCTCAGAAAAAAACACCGCTGCCTTAGCTGCTGCAAAGGCACCAATTTTGCTAGAGATATTTCGGAAATCTCGATGGAGAATATTCTAGAGAATTTTTCGCCTCCAGAGAGTCACAATGGTTCTTATTGCTGACGAAAAGAGCAAACTACACACGCACACCTTTCCACATTTACTGGGGTATAGATGAATCTGAGACCTGTAGAATCGGGTCCGTCAATATGTCCTAACCCATCTTCGGGGTAGTAGAACAAAGGCATTAACGTTTGCGTAGATGCTGCCAAAACATATTCTCGCTATGGTTAAATAACTACTTTGGACGTCGTCTCACAAAGCCACTAATCCGCATCTCTAAATATACCAAAACGCACGCGTTTCGGACTTCTTTGGCTAAGTCCAATTTACACCGATTGGTAAATGTCCGAAAGAGGTGATGCTTGAATCTACGATACCCTCTTTTCTATCGTTTGAGGCATGAGAGTTACTTCGTGGCGCTCCTTCTGTCTTTACGATCGTGCTGATTGCAATATATCGTTTGAGATATGAAATAACGCACCATTATTATTTGGAGAAGTTTTTATTTTGATAGTAAGACTGAGTGTGCTAAATCTCCTTGAGTAATTCGAAATTTTACTTCCTTTGGTTTGCAGTAGTTTCGACTTTATGGCTACTTCGAGTCGGCAGATAGAAGAGATTTTCTTCTGCTGGGTTCTGGAAATGTAGGCATTGCTGGAACTAAGCGTGATAATGCAGGGGCCACGCAGTCTACAAATCTACTCTAACGTATTGGCATTTTGCTCTTTTATACACTATTAAAATGACAAGGATCAGGCGAGGCATGAGTTGTAAATTAAAGGGTACCAAAAAAGGGACGCAATTGAAATGTGTGGCCAGAATTAAACGAAACGTAGTGCATTTCCATGCTAATTTTATGGGTACCTTATTTCCCCAATTAAGGCACCTAGTTTCTACCAGTTTTACTTAATTTCTTTAAAACAAACAAAGGATCTCAGTGTTTTTCAGTAATATGTTTATACGGCTTTGTAGAATAATCTCTCTTACAATCTGTTAGAAATCGAGTTTATACTGAAAAAGGGTTAGCATATTTCCGTTCACATAATCTAGTCATATTTTAGTTATTGCAATTTGAATTATTTTTTAGGTTTGTTTTGTTGATTTACATATGTGTGATACCTATCAATACATTAATATAACCTTTGAAAGAAATGTTTTCGTTTAAAATTCCTTGAAAAATATAATAAAAGTGAGTGTTTTTTTAAAATAAATTAAATCAAAATATATATGTAACCACTTTGCAAGACGTTGGTAGACCAAAGAGGAAAAATATAAGTTTCTGAGTCAATTGAAATAAGTGCGCCTTGAAATTGGGCTTTCTCTTTTAGTGCCCAGTAAATGTACTCTAATTTCACTTATTAAAATTGCCTATTTCCTTTGCGTCGAACATCCTGTTCTAATTAGAAAATAGTTCATATTATCAATTAGTAAAATATTAAAATACAAGCCGCTGTTCTCTTCCTTAACAGGAAGAGCTTGGTTACACAGGCACATCTGCGGGGTGTGGCCTACGCCCTTATTTGCTAACCTTAACAGACTTTTTTAATCCCCTTTATAGACTCTTTATTTTAAAACCATGAACACCTTTTTCTTCATCTTCATCTTCAACATCTTCTTCTTCTTCTTCTCATTCTTCTTCGTCATCTTCTTCTTCACTCTGTGTCCTACGGCCTATCATGATTCTTTTTTCTCCATCTAAATTTGCTATAATAATTTCCATGCCCAAATTTTAATAAATTTTCTGAACTTCACCATTTGTAATTCTTTTAGTTTTTAAAAAAAGTGACAAAAATTCGATACTTATATTTATTTCTAAACTTTACCATTTTATTTTTTTATATTATAAAGGAATTATTAGAAACAACTTTGCTAAAAAAATCAAATTTACTTAGGTGACAACCGAACTAAAAGAAAAAAATCTTATTCAAACACCTTCAAAAAATCTCGTTCTTAAAATATAGGGTTATGGATACCATAATAGGTATACTAAAAATATTTGAATCGATAACATATTCATTTTCACATTTTCTATATGGATAGAGGCATATTAATGCTATTTTTTACAAGTAAATACTGATATAAGGAATAATCCACAAATATTTTCTTATTCAAACAAGAACGCTCTATCGAATAAACATTAAGACGTTAAAGTAGGCAATAATAACAGAATAAAATATAACCAAACGCAATAAGAATATAATTGCTTTGCACAAATCACTTTAATATTATTAAACAGTTGTCAGTGTGTAATTAATATGAGTCTTTTTAGCTCGTTGTTTTTTTATAAATCGATGAAAGTCGCATTAAAATTATTGAGATTCAGGTGAGGTTAGGATACTTTGTTAACTCTGTTCTAAATAATTACTTGTTGCGTCGTTGGATAAGTGTGTTCGAGTGGAAACACAGGCTTCAGCCTTTTTCAGGCCATCTCAAGAAATAGGAAAGGACAGCAGGCAATGATTCCAAAAATTTATTTTAGACTATTAAATGTAATTTAGCAAAGTGTAATAATTGAGAAAACAGTTCTGGTCGTTTCTATTTTCTCATTCCTCGTTATTGTACATATAATACTGCATGCATTGGCCGCACTAAATATTAGTTTCCTCTCCATTTCCACTGTCCTTATCGATATAGCGTGAAATTAATTTGCTAAAAGATAACATCAGATATTTTTAAATATATACATAAGAAAAGGAAATTAACCCATGTTCAAATTTCCGGTTAAATTCTCACGTCAAATAGTATTTTTTCAACTTTTGGAGTTTGCATTTTCAAAAAGTAACTCAACACTCCTAGTTCTTTCTTCGGTATTTGTTGTTGTGACTGTGTTTAACCTCCTAAAAAAAACATTATGCAGGGTGTCCCTGTATAATAGATAATTCCACACTGGTTTCTTCGTTGACCAGACCTTAGGTGCCTTTACTTTTTTTTCTGAGGAGAGATAAAGGAGAAGGTGTACTCAAAGAAGATAAAAATTAGGAGACAACTGAAAGAACGCGTCATGAATGAATCTGTTCAAATTGTGAAGGAAACTTGCCGTTAATGCATCGGGTTCATTGAACATATTTTTTATTAATATTTCACTTCGATAAAATGAAGTTAATATTTTTTTTAAATATTAATTTTTCCTGCCTCTATACCTAAGGGACATCCTGGATCTAAGTAGTTACAACGAAAAATCTATCAAAGAATGAAAGCCATTGAATCATTAGGATTTTAAATCAGTACGATGTGAATTTATTTAAGATGGGGTCTAAAGTTTCATTTTGTTATTTTGGTTTTATAAAGACCCTTTTATTCATTTCCATAGAATTAGAAATTCCAAGATAAAGTATTTATTAAAATCTTTCGAAATTTTACTGTTGATGGAGGCGATGGTCTCTCATATAACTTTGAATATTAATACATTCAGGACAGATTATAATTATATAAATAAAATATACACAGATAAAATTGAGAACTTCTTATTTTGCTGGCCTTTAAGTTTCTATATTTAAATTTAAAATTTTAATAATTGATTTATTCCAAATGTGGCACATTTTAGTCGCCCCCTGTATTGAACTGTTATAAATTCCTTTGTCCTCACTCCTTAATCTCGCTATTTTATTCTTATTATATTGATTTTTTTACGCTATAAGTGAAATTGTCTAAATCTACTAACAATTCCCTTTAGCTAAGTTCCATAAAGCAAGAATATACCGTGGAAAGAACTTAACTTTGAAAACTTGTTTGTTGCGTGAGTATAAAAGAGGAAAAGCAATAAATGAGCGCAAATTTTCGACCTGCCTTGTCTAGCCTTTCCAATCTGAGAAGTGACTTAATTCCATTTTCTTCTTGCACTGCAATTGCGAGGAGGCAGTGGCTCGTTTCTATTTTAATATCCTCCTAATTGCACTGTATCTAGGTTATTTTTCGCTGAAATCGATAAACGATATAATTAGCAGAAACTACAAGCTTAGATGAGCCCCATTACATCTCTATAATCACCAAAATCCACTCAAATTAATAGAACGAAGGAATCCAGATTAACTTTATAGATCTTTGCACTGAGATAATTGATTTTGCCTCTTCGGCAAATGCCGTGATTTAGATTTTTTTTACATGGAAAAGTTTGATGCGTTTCTTTTCTGTATTTCGTTTTTGTATTTTCATTGTGCACGGATTAAACTAGAATAAATATCATTAGTTTTTTACTCTTGATAATTACAAGGGGCCAATGGGAATTCATGTAAGGAGGCAATTTGAGGATACATGTGTGACTTAATACACTTAGCGTTTCACCTGGTGTAATATAAATTTTAATACATTCAAAAATTGCTTGGCGCACCCAAACACTTAAACCAATCACTGAACTCAAAATTTGATCCATTGACTTTAGTTTTTTGAAGGATAGAAAATGCCTTTTATTGACTTATTTGTTATTCTGTGTCTAAGACGAGCTTATACTCATATGTTTATAGCAGCCCTTCCATGTTGACGTTGGTGTCCTCTGATCGTCTTTGTTGTCCGTCATTTTTGACATTAAACTTTGGGGTTACTGATGGCCTATATGATTGCCTCTGAGGCTAAACTTTAAGGAAGAGCGTCTACCACATGTAGCACAATGGATAACGGTTAGCGAACACGAGTCTGAACCCATTTGTGGGATGTTGTTAGGTTAGGAGTATTTCAGTACGAAGCTCGAGGAGTGTGCAAATACTAATATGTAGGAAAGATAGAAATAGGCATAAATTGGGAAATCTTCCTAATAAAAATAAAGTAATAATTATAATCAGGGACACCCATTATTTTAGAGAAAGAAAATCATAAGAAAGAGAGGAAGAAAAAAAATAGTTGTGGAAATTTATTGGCATCCTTATTTACATGGGCCTAGTTCAGTTATCAGCCATGGAGGATTACTGGGCGCCTCACACACGACTCTCACAAGTTGCTCATGTGATGGCTGCTAAGTAATTTAAATATATAAATTGTCCTTTACATCTTAATGATAATGCTCATGCAGAGTGGACTATATGCAGGCTCTACAATATTAGTTCAGTATTTAATCAAAAAATAAGAGGATTTCAAAATATTCCAGCCACTCTAATGCAATCTATTGATCTAATTTTGGTGTCCTACAAGGGGACTCGTGCGAGAAACCTGCGACAGTATATATAAACAAAACCAGATAAATGGGGTTTCAAGCTATTTGCTAGGGGTAGCATTCATAGTATAATACATGATATAATAATATATCAAGTTGCTGCTACTTTTGAAGGTCACAATATTCATCTATCTGAAGAGAAAAGGAAAATGAACCATACCTCAAAAGTGGTTATAACTCTTGTTAAAACAATCAAAGATTGCGATAAGTCCGCTTTGAATGTTAAATTTTTTTCACAAGCTTAAATCTTATTTGTTTTTCGAAAGAAAATTATGGCGGTTCTATTGAAGGCCACAGCTGGATAAAAATCACTGAGGCTCCGCCTTCGTACAACGAAAGGATACAAAACAGTGATGGTTAAAAGAATAAGAATATATTGTTTAAAATAAGGGATTAGAAGCAGTAAAAGAAAGGGTAAAATCTCTGCCAGAGGAGAGTGTGTTTGAAATGTAGGAAATATAAGACACATAACTATGAATAAATTTATGCACAAATATAAATACATTATTAAATAAACAAACGAATTATAACAAGTCAAATAAATCAAAGGGCTAAGAATTAACAAGGACATTTTGATTCAAAATAAGCTTTTTAATGACAGGATCAAGTTTAAAGTGCCCGGCGGATATAATGAAGTCAGGAGAGTATTGAATGAAGGAGCATTAAACAATATTTCCTTTAATATATTCCTTTTAAATAAACCTAAAAGAATTCCAATTGATAGATAGACCATGTTCAGATATAAGAATAAAGAAATATTTAAACATTTCAGAGCCGGAGAAGAAAGGAAAAAGCCCCAGAAAACAGTAAAACAAGGGAGTTCTCAAAATTGAATGCGGGAGGGGTTTCAACTCTGTCAAACTTTCTTTTTGCCGAATCTAAGCACCTGCAAGAAAGTTGTGAGGGCAACAGATGTCATTGACCTATTTCAACGATTTTGGAAATCTCAATATCCAGGAGTTCAGGGCTGGTGTCCCGCAATCCGGGCTGAAACATTGAATTGACCAGAATTAAAGTGAATGTAGGAACTAGAGTTGATAAGCTCCCGATTGAGAGAAAATTTAAAGAAAGATCGAATCCTGTAAATTAAAAGATTTTTCAACGGGAGGAGATTAGTTGCTTAGGTTTTGGGTATAAATATAAGAAAAGGCTCCAAAGAATTAAGTTCAGTGAGGAAACTATAGACATCCTTAGAAGTAGGCCACCAACATATGATATCGTCTATGTATCCAAACTAAACAATGGAGAAATTGATAAGAGTAGGAGGCAGAAAGCAGTTTAGAAGATCCCCATTATAAATTAAAGAGGACAAGAGATAAACTATTTACAATAACTAAACCAAACTATTGAAGGTAAAATTTGCCATTTAAAGAAAACTTTTGGTGCAATGGAGTTTATCAATAAGGTCGTAGCTATTTTTAATATTAGATATAGAAAATATACTAAAGAGTGGTATGAGGTATGAAGTAAGCCATTTAGATAAGGAATAAGAAACTGAACGTAAAGTAATAATAATAGGACGCATAAGATTTTTAGGTGAATCAGTTTTAACAGAGGGGTATGGTGTTACTGTATTTAATCTTCGGAGTTAAATCGGGAAAATGTTTATGGTAGAAAAGCAATTTCTTATGGAAATCACTATTCATTCAAATCATGTATATATATATATATATATATATATATATATATATATATATATATATATATATATATATATATATATATACGAGGGGCGGTTTTGCGAATCGGTAGGGCAAAACAGAGGAAGGAGAATGGCTATTTGTGGAGGTGTTATGACATGTTATGACAGGTCTGGACCTGCAGTCGCACGCTCCTGCCATGTCTATTTAAAAAGCAGTAGCTGATCAAAGATCGTCAGTCACAAATTTTTCAACAATGGAGAAGGTTGAGCACCTCGTAGTGATCAAATTTTTAACCAAGGAAGGCGAGAGTGCAAAAGAGATCCATGAACGCATGGTTGCAGTGTACACACACACACCGATCCTTTCTATGCAACTATTGCTCGCTGGAATAGGGAGTTCCGCCATGGTCGTGAGTCTAAACAAGTTGACCCCGTCCAGGTAAACCCGTCAGACGTGGTCAACGAGGAAAAGGTGGCCCGTGAGTAGAGGATGATCCTCGAAAATCGACGGGTGCAGGTCGAAAAAATGTAGCGAGAACTAGGAATATCACATGGAAGTGTTATCAAAATCATCCACGACAATTTGGCCATGACCAAGGTCTCTGCCTGTTTGGTCCCTAAAAACCTCACTCCACATAATCGACTTCAACGTTGTCAAAGTCCACAAGGCCAGAGTTGCACAAGCTGCCCTGCGTTAGTGCGGATTCGAGGAGCTCAACCATATCCCCTACAGTCCAGATCTGGGCCCTAGCGACTACTTTTTATTTCGCCAGCTCAAGGCTGTATGCGTGGAAGCCGGTTTGGATACGATGAAGATGTCCAGCTCGCCGTTCAGGAGTGGATTGAACAGCAGTCGGGAGATTTCTGGTTGTCGGGAATTCGAAGCTTCAGGGACAAGTGGCGCAAGTGCATTGAAGTCGAGGGTAGTGATATTGAAAAAAAATAAAACACTCTTCCTCATATCTCGTTTCCTTATATCCGAATTGCAAAACTTAATGACCGCCCCTCGTATATATAGAATTTATATCTCTCATATTCGCAGCGAGTTGTACTCAATTTCTCCTATGTCCTCTGAATTCCAAATTAATTTCTCTCTCTTCCATAGTCCCGATCCACCTAGCGAAGTGTTCCTTAAAAGTTGTCTATTCGTAAGAATTCCATTTATTCACGTGGCCAATTGGATAAAGGCTCACTCTAATTGAGATCATAGCGGCTGCTCGCTGCCTCATTGTACTTGGTTCGAATCTCACCCAAGTACGGAATATTTCGAATTGGATAATATCTTTTTCCGAAGAAAGAAACTTCCATTTTTTTATTTTTTTTGACGTATGCTGGATTTATATATATATATATATATATATATATATATATATATATATATATATATATATATATATATATATATATATATAATTCAGAAGAAAATAAATTTGGCGTAATTGAGCTATAAGAAAAGAAACAGGAGTTTTAAAAGGCATGGAAAAAGATGCAATCTATACTGAGACCACAGTCATAATAGCAGGGGGAAAAGTTTGTATTATCATTCCCGGAATCAAACTCAGGTCTGCTGATTCCCGATTAAATGCTGTAATATTAAGCTTTCAGTCACAATAGGTCAAACTCGCTCATATCGTAACCCTATCAAACTAAGTATCACTCCAGGCTAGGGCTTCCAAAGGATTTGTATGCCATATATTCATACCTGCTGGCAATTTAAAGGTTGTTTATCTATATCAGATACAAAGAAAGGTCAAGTACAAGTTCTGCGACTGGTACTAACCACCACAGGAAGAGCTTCGAGAAAGATTAATAGAACAGTTAAATCAAACTCTATGACGTCACCCATGGAGATCCAAGGAGAACTGATTCTGCAGGGAGTTCGCTATAGAAACGAACAGTTGCTTAGCCACTCGCTTGATTTAAGTACCAGAGAAAATTGAAGGTGAATCTTAGAAAATAAGATTAACTTAAGTGACCCCAAGAACATCCTCCAATTGCAGGTCATATTCAAAGATGAGTAGGCGAAAACACAGACACAAACATGCAAGGCACATGTCACAAACTATGAAAAATGTCTGCATGCAGTGATTAATAATAATTATTATAGAACTAAATACTGAATTGGTATAATATATATGTACGAATAATTTTTCCTTAGCAAATTTGAATAATTTAAATGTTAATGTATTTCACTTTCATTTGTGTTTGTTCATTTCAAAATAGTGCACGTTATTTAATCTCCGTCCTTTGAGTGATTTGGATTGCTTTAAGGTTATTAATGAACCATTTTCCTGCTGTGGAAATATTTGTTTCCTTCAATGTTTTACATGTATATATATATATATATATATATATATATATATATATATATATATATATATATATATATATATATATAAGTAGGTAGAAGCCATTCCACTGGAAAATCTGTCAAACAATTCATGTCATTTCTCATGTATGAACATCTCATTTTGAAGTGCTAACCAGCTAATTTTAAATAATAGAGCAATTATTGCTTCTGTCTATTTTCATACTTTATCCACCATTAGGAAGTTTTACTTTTAAACCTGATGATACAATCTAAAAAGTATCTAACGGTTAAGTTCTCTTCTATCTTCTGTAGGAGATCGCCGCTCTTATCCCGCTGTCTCGGAAACGAGGTAACCGATAGATCAATAATACCTGTAAATAAATTGTTTGGCTCTGTTGAAAAATTATCAACTCGAATCCCCTACGTAGCATATAGTCTATTTAAGGGAATTGAGAGAAATAGAAAAATGATGGAATAATGATTTATTCTATATGTGTTAAAAAGAAAATAACGGAAGCTTTTGAAGTTGATTTGATTATTAGTTCAGATCGAGAGTTTATTGATGGTTTTTTCTTTATTAGACAACATTGACGATGTTCTTTGTATATCAAGGTATATGTTATGATGCTGGGATTCTCTGGATGATTTTTATTGTAAAAAATGTTGAGAAGTATTTTGGTAGCTTGCCGCGGTGTAATACTTGCTTTTGTTGGTCGGAAAAGAATTTTGCTAATCATATTCTTTTAGATTGTATCGTGTGGTGTTTAACCATTTTGGGATCGGAATTTTCTTTGTAACATCTAAAAGGCTTTGTTTGTGTCTCTTGTTGACATTAGCCTCAGCATCTTGGTCTTATCTGGTGGCATCTTTCTTGTATGAGTTGGGTGATGTTGATGAGTAGAGTAAGTTGATGAGTGAGATAGAAGGCATCCGTGCTGAGTGTCCTCTATTATGATTTTTAGAATGAATTATGAGCTATAAGATTTAATCATTATTTAGAGGGGATGTGACATAGAAAATAGGACCCTATGATATAGAGCAGAGGGATGCCTTGGTTGGCTTAAGAGTGAACATTATGGGGAAAGATTAGCGAACATTTGTTAATTATGATATTGGAAAGAGAGTGGTTGGAGATTTGTGTGAGAGCAATACTTTTTGGACCAATGTGTTTTTAGTTGAGTATCTGATGTGTTGTAAAGGACAGAGACGGGGAAGGAATCCACTTGCCAAATAGTGCTTATTACCATTTGTTCGGTGACCTCTATCAGGTTTATTGCAATTGGTCATACTGTTTTGCGGGGTTCTCTGTGAGGAGCATGATATTTTCTTACTATGTTTTGCATAATGTTGTATAATGCTGTTTGTAGTTTGGTGATGTATTCCTGTTGGGTTTAAGTAGATGACTTCTTGTTGCCACCTTCTCCTCTGTTGGATTTGGTAGTAGCTTCATAGCTTTCCTGAAGTTCGTATTGGCAGTTCTGATTAAAAAGTGCAGAAAGACATGCCATAGTCATTTATGTCGCTGTTGACGTAGTCCTTTAATATTCAGGGGCAGTGGAATTACAGTGTCTGTTTATGTTAGTTGTAAATTTTCGGGGAGATGTTGATCACAATTTATGTTTATGAAATATGATTCAAGGCAATTCTAATCTCAAAGTTCATTGCGGCTGACTTCGAGACATGGCCATTCTAGGTTGCATTTTCATGTTTTATAATTTTCACCTTTATTGCCGAACCTTACCATCATTTACCGAGTAGTTGGTAATCCTGTATCTAGCGGTTATTCTTTGTGTAAATTTCTCGAAAAAATTCTAAAATTATCTCAATGTTTTATAATTTTCTTCATTTATTCATCATTTAGTGTCTTCCATTCTCTGTCAAGCAAGTGAAGGGTGTTGCCTCATATGATTTAATAATTTCTTTTATTTAATAGATATTTAATTATTCATGTTTAATATTCTTCCTAGAGACGTGCTTGATAAACTTTTTGATTTTATTATATTCTTTTCTAATAATTATTCCATCTTATTTTTTACCTGCTTATTTAGACCAGATTTAATCCGGAATCATTTTCTGGGAAGGAGGAAATGATTACTAATATAGTCTCAAATAAACTTATCACGATTAATAGTGTGTAATCGATCGAATCTTTTATTCTAATAGGTTCCATCCATGCCATCTTCTGCTTTGTTTCTTTTAGAAGGAGTTCAAAATGTAAAGCTTGAATGCTTATGAAGATGTCCATTAACGCTTCACCGGCCATTTCCATTATTTCCTCGTTGGTATAAAGTTGACCGGGTCGGAATTCGTTCTTTTTGACTCTAAGTAGCGATTGTGGCACCCTTCGTAAGCCCAAAGGGACACCCATTTTGCATCAGGGGTATGTGCAATTGAGTTTCTGGTACTTGACCCCAAGTAGTCCAACGGAAGTCTACCGGAAAAGTGGAGAGACTGAATATGTTGAAAAAGAAAAAAGGGATGTTTTAAGTGCAAAAGGAGATGTGTGGTGGATACATACCCCCAAGGGGTGGCTATCAGTTTATCCACCCAATAGGCTGCAAACTCATGACTCCATTTAACATTCTTTGTCGGCGTTCGTTGATATCGAATCTCCAAACTGACTTGTGAAGTCCCAGCCGTACCTACCTGGTCTGCGTGAGCTCAAGAATTACATGGAGTGAGGACCTAATTGATATTTGATTTGCTAGTTCCATTAATATATTTGATCGTAATTTCGGTTATGATGGGTCTTAGGGTCCTGTGTATATAGAATCTTGTATCACTATATTGTGTGTCGTTTCTATCTTTATAAGAGAGACTGGGATCGTGCCATAGATTCTTCATCTATCCTTCTTACTTATCTGAGGCCATTGAAGTTCCATTCTGTTATTAACTGTGTCTTGCTCTGGGTTTAGCCCCGAAAAAGATTTGTATCAGCTATCAAATAGAGGCAGATATATTATAACTGTGAAAGAGCGAGCAATGATCTGATGAGATTATTTCATTAGTGTAGATGGGATGATTGATGGAGCCTACTAAAAACCTATAATTTTGCTGATAAAAATAATTTTTATGTTATCTCTGCTTTATTAATGAAGATATTGAGCAGCCAACTGCCTTTCGTCTACTACTTACCTGCAACAGGACAGAAAGAGAAAAGTTAAGGAAACAACCAATTACTAAAATCAACCTCAAGGATATTGTTTTTTCGTTGCAGCAATTAGATTAGATATATTTTCTTCTCTCTAATATGTGTAGACATATGTAATTCAATATATGATTTGCCATGATGATTTCCTTGGATGTAGTGCGGACAAAGAGTGACAGTACAGCTATCTCGCTGGTATATGAAATTTAAAACTCGTCATAGCGTATTTGAGCACATTAAAAAGGGCTAATAAAGCCGGATAGGGGACCTGGCCTGGAACTGTGTCATGAATATTATATTCTGGCAGCATTATTTATTTTCGGCGTCCTTTTTTTGTAAGATGATTGTTAATGTTGAAGATTAAATAATATTTATTAAATAATATTTGAATGGATATCAACCAATAACTACAATCAAACCAGAGAAGTAAGCTAATTATGAAAAGTTCCGTCTGAAGTATTGCGTGTGTTAGAATTATGATAAATCTTTTGAATATTACAGTGGATAATACATTTTGGAGTCAAAAGAATTTAAAGAGAACATTAGTTTTTTTTAATTAAAACATACATATTACAAATTGTAAACTCTGCTTGAAACTCCCATTCTAGTGAGAAGTAATGTGTGGTCATTAGCATTCAATAATATCTATTTTTCACAGAGCCTCTCCCGAGGAGTAAAGAGTCAGCTTCTTGACGGCCAGCAAGTTGGTTTCAATACCACGTTTGGTAGAGGAGACTGGATTGTGTTATATACCGACTCACAAACCACCTTGAGTAGTCTCAGAGAGTCGGAATCTTCACACCCTCTGGTTTGCGCTATCTACGACGCCACCGTCGCCACGAGCCGGGTGGATCTCGAGATTATCTTCTGCCCGATTCCTGCAATGTAGAATCGAGCACGTCGATAAGTGTGGCAAATTGTCCGCGAGGCCTGTGCGATCAGACTAGTGCTTAGATGTTTCTCACACACACTACACGGAAGGAATTGGGGCATCCGTCAGGGTAGCCTGGCATAAAAAAATAAGAGACGGCCGAGGGAAACTTAAATTTGCGTACCCTTTCGCCGAGACTGTTTCTATAGACTTATCCTCCAATGCTGCAACGGCTTTAAGTGGCTTTCTATCGTCTTCGAATTGGGGACAGATGCAGGACGCACCGACATCTGATGGAGCGCTCACCCGCATCTTATTGCGACGACTGCGTTTTTGCCCTGGATTGTTCGGCACATTCTTGTTAAATGTCCCAGGCTGAGTGATCTTCGTACACGATATCTCTCCTCATATCGAGAGGACAGGAGTCGTTACCATTTGTTCCTTGTCCAAGTAACTAAGGAGACAGGGGCCCATCTTAATTGCATGTGGCTTAAAACTTAGTCCTAACAAATGCGTTTAGTGAAGAATACACAAATTTCGGCAATTTTTTAATAGCAAAAAGGAAAATTCTCGTTATTTAATTTGGCAAAGGCCAAATAAAATTTCAATGCATTTTCTCCTTCAAATTCTTGAAAGAACATTTTTATATTTAACAATACCTTCCTTTCCTCAACAAACGTTATATTTTTTTCAATTTATGTTATCTAAGTAACACATAAATATATCGACACGCTATAGGTAAAACTATTTTTACGCTTTGTAACCATTCAAAACGTTATCATTTATGTTTTTTCACAAATATAAAATTAAACTCATACCTAAACATCATATTAGAATTTTTTCTCCCAGTTAAATAATCTATTACATCATCCTAATGTTGTTAAACTAATTGGAAACTCATTTTACAGATATGGTTTGTTGCATCTCATTTTTATAGTTTTGTTATTTAATTGACGTTTATTTTAGTATTAGTGGAGCCCACATTAAACTTTTTATTCAGCAGTCCTGGTTTTGACTCGGCTAGACATTGATTCTGATGATTCGGGTATATTAATTAAACTGTCCAACAATGATTCTGCTACAGAAATTCGAAAGTTGTTTTCTATTGTAGAATTTTGCGTGGATTACGAAAATGACCTTTTTTTTGTAATCTGCACATTTAATTTTTTATTAATATTAGATTGTCTTTTGAGTGAGGTATAGGCCGAATAGCAGATTTACGGTTGGGATATACCACAGCTGAAGCAAACTTCGTTGTTTCACATAAAGGTATGGAAATTATGTGCATAAAATTTAATATATAGTTATATACATATTGTGAGGGAATTCCACGTGGAATTTCTTGTCCAGTACGGAACTTCCATACGCTTTAGAAGGTTCTGTTAGGCTTAAATTGGTAAGCCTAACCCCTCTTTCCACAAGCGTTAGCCTTGAACCGCGTCCACTACGATTTACCTTTAAACGGGTTAGAATCTCCTCGGCAAGAAGATTCGAGGCCTTTCGAGAGTAGAGTTGTTTTCCACTAAACACCCTGGCGGGGAGAGCCTCAGACATATATAGTGTTCGTTTCTCATGAGGCAGACACAAAGTTGAGGAGTTTCGCCGGGACACAAGAAGATTCCCCTAGTTCCAAGTCAGGTGCTAACAACAAAGCAAAGTGACGGCTGGACTATTTGTGTATTGGAATTAGCCCCAGCCAGTGAGGTAATTCCATTTATCTATCGCTAGCGAGCGATTTTCAAAACTTCACTTATCAACTCCTGTCGAAGCTCTCCTCGTTTACCCCTTGTTTTCGGGTGGCCAAAATACTCTCCCCTGGACCAAGCGTCACCCCCCTCCCTTTTTCGGAGAACCGTCATCACTTTAACATCCCACTCAGAAGCTCCGAGCGACCTCGCCTCACGTGCAGAAGACATCCGTGAAGCCTTACCCTGACGTCTCACCTGGAATCCTCCGTAAGCCAATCCCTCTTCTCTTCAGTAACCCATTTGAGTTAATTCCCCCATTTGAATAGTCTCCTCCTGTAATACCTTAAATTTTAACTTCATAGTCTGATTCATAACTACAACCCCCCCTCTCGTTTACCCGTGTAATTTTGCCTTTTAATTCATTTGGTATAATTTTGCCTATCAATCCTTTCATTATTTTTTATGTAAACAAAATTATATTATTGTTATGCCTCTTTAATGAACCTTGAGCTTTGCCATTGCCCAAATTTTACCTGACCTTGTTGTACTCTTTCTCGTTGTTCCGCTAAAGAAATTCGTGGCGTTCCGTCCCCCTTGTCGGTTCGCCTTTAAGTTATTGGTCCCTCGTCCATAGATATAATATGGTATTGATATAATATAATGTCATACCACGACATATACATTTATTAATATACGTAGTATGTAATTTTAGGGGCATGTGTGTTTAGAGTTCGTACGAACCCGTGTCATTTTAATTCTGACATTAGAATTTCCCTTGTTATTCACGTCTACCCCTTTTATTTTAATTTTTGTATTGTACTGGCAGAAGGCAAGTTAAAGTTAATTGAAGAGCAGTGGAAAGTTATCTATTTATATTTGGTGTTGGACCCCAAGTAATTAATTTTTTTATTGTGTTTGAATTTTTGAGACTTCTGGTTATTAATCCAAAAGAGTTAAGGGCCTTGGGGTCCTAATTCCGGTAGAACCATGTTAATTTTTTTCCGCTATAAGAAACAGCAGAAGTAGTTAGCTGTATCTTATTTTTTTGTAATCAAGGCCTTCACGAATATTCAAGTATTCGTTTCGCGTAGGTAGTTTCCTAGCTCGTTTGCGGCTCAGTGTTCCCTCAGTTAATGGCATAACAATGTCATCCTTCGAAAAAATCAAGATTCAGGGCGAACTGTTAGGTCTTTCGGGCAAAGACCTGCTAAATTACGTACAGGAAGAAGAGAGGAACGAACGGGAAGAGCGAAGGGAAGAAAACCTAAGAAAAAGGAAGATGGAGAAGAATAAAATGGAGATGGAGGAAAAAAAACTAACAACGGAGATGGAGAACAAACCGAAGATGGAGATGGAGAAAAACAAAAATGAGATGGAAGACCGTGAACAAATTAGGCAGCATGCGCTGGAAGTGAGCCAAAATCAAATGGATTCTCAGTCCATCGGTTCCCGGGCTGAAATTTTTCAAACTCCTTCAGTCAACCTTCCAGCTTTTAATGATATCCCAAGTTAAGGGATATCTTCGTATCCCTTCCCCCGGAAGCAACTTTGGACTATCCCACGTTAAAGTCCGAATTGTTAGCTGCTGTTCATATGAATTGCGAATTCTACCGCTCCGATTCCGCCAGGAAAGGATCCGCCCTGGCCAAACATTTCGACAACACGGGTACATCCTCCAAAGACACCTTCAGTGTTGGCTGGATGCGTGCAACATTCCCCAGGTCTACGAATCCCTTCTGGACTTCTTCCTTAGGGATCAGCTTTTAGCTGCCGTAGCTCCCGAAATTCGCGCCTTCATTAAAGATAAACGTTGCGCCACTTTCAAGGAGTGCTTGGAAGAGGCCGAAGTGTTCGCGGGTAGTCACGATTTATACCCTAAGGATGTTAAAAAGGCTCCCCAATCACCTCCCCAAACTAAATTTTATGGCCCTAGGACCCCCCCCCCCCTAAATTGGTTCCAAGATTTACCAAAGTTCCTAGTCCCTCGAAGCCAAAAAACTTCCATCCATCTGAACACCGAGACATTAAGCCCCTAGTTTCTTCTTTCCCGGTTGTGCCGTACCAAAAAAACCCCGATGGTCTGCTACACCTGCGGAGTTCCCTGCCATTACCGCACGAACTGTCCTCAAAACTCCTGATTCGCAAACTCTTAGTCTCACCAATTGCACCGAATCTGGGCCGCCTCTTATCCTCCTCCGTCGCCTCAGGGGACTTCTGATCCTCCCTTCGCCCGCCAAAGACCCGGTCCATCAGGTAAACTTTCTCTTTAATGAGAACAACCCTGGTGGATTGAAGTTCGAGAACAAAACTGTGAATGGTGGCCGAGTATCCACCCTCGTCCGTGACACCGGGTGCACCTTTATTATAGTGTCTGAGGACCTATTACCCCTGTTCGGCCCGACCACAAGAAATTTGCGGTGGTCCAGGACTACCTTGGCCCGGCCAGTTGTTTCCCAGTAGTTCGTTGTCACATTGAGTGTGACTATATGTCCGGTTGGGCCGAACTGGTAGCGGCCCCAATCCAGTTCTGCTCCGTTTTATTCGGTCAGAGCCCCGTAATTCACGACCATCCCGTGGCCCAGCCCGTGATTACCCGTATACAGGCATCCTTGGAATCCTGTGCACCTGTTTCCCTTGAAATCCCTATCGACCCGGAGTTCCAAGCCCTCCGGAGTGCGCAACTCTCCCCACCCCTTTGGGAGAAAACTAAAGCCCTCAAGCGTGAGTCCACGCGAGGTAACAAACAAGCGTCGTATCCTGTGGAGAAGAACCTATTGAGAGGTATAAGACCTAATTGGACCTTAAGTCACAAGGACGAAAATTCAAGCATGGCGCGGATGTGCTGGTGCTACTTCCCACGGCAAGCAACAAACTCCTTAGCAAGTGAAAGGGACCCTACCCCGTCTTCGAGGCTAGAGGACCCGTGGATTACCTCATCCATACTCCGGCAAGAGCGATGGTTTTCCACGTGAATTGTATATATATTATCTCATTAATGTTCCTATTTAGGATTTTGGGGGGTACACTAAATTGTTTAGTCTTTAGTGCCATATTTATGCCTCCATTTAATTGTATCCTTTTTGGGTTCCACTGAAATGTCGCCAAGGTTCTCCTGTGATTTTTTTTTCGTTTAAAATTGTACTAGTTAAATTGTCTAGAATTGACCTGTTTAAGACTTATGTCCGTAAATTCCCCGGTGAGCTCAGATTTACGTATTTTTTGTGTGTACACCTGTCGTAGCAGGTCAGAATTTCGCTAGACCTTTGATAATTCTAGTTTGACGGGTGGGATGATCCTTTCCTACGCAACTGCTCTGTAAAGCATCATATTTCGGTTATGAGATTTGTGAGGGAATTCCACGTAGAATTTCTTGTCCAGTACGGAACTTCCATACGCTGTAGAAGGTTCTGTTAGGCTTAAATTGGTAAGCCTAACCCCTCTTTCCACAAGCGGTAGCCTTGAACCGCGACCACTACGATTTACCTTTAAACGGGTTAGAATCTCCTGGCAAGAAGATTCGAGGCCTTTCGAGAGTAGAGTTGTTTTCCACTAAACACCCCGGCGGGGAGAGCCTCAGACATATATAGTGCTCGTTTCTCATTAGGCAGACACAGAGTTGAGAAGTTTCGCCGGGACCCAAGAAGATTCCCCTAGTTCCAAGTCAGATGCTAACAACAAAGCAAAGTGACGGCTGGACTATTTGTGTATTGGAATTAGCCCCAGCCAGTGAGGTAATTCCATTTAACTATCGCTACCGAGCGATTTTTTCGACTTCACTCATCAACTTATTTAGAAGCTTTCCTCATTCGCCCCTCGTTTTCGGGTTGCCGAAATACTCTCCCCTGGACTGAACGTTACAGCCCCCTCCCCTTTTTTTGGAGAATCATCATCACTTTAACATCCCGCTTAGAAGCTCCGAGTGGCCTCGCCTCACGTGCAGAAGACATCCGTGAAGCCTTACCCTAAAGTCTCACCCGGAATCCTTCGTAAGCCAACCCCTCTCCCCCTTCAGTAACCCATTCGAGTTAATTCCCCCCATTTGAATAGTCTCCTCCTGTAATCCCTTAAATTTTAACTTCATAGTCTGATTCATAACTACAATCCCCCTTTCCTCGTTTACCGGTGTAATTTTGCCCTTTAATTCATCTTTTATCATTTTGTTCATCAATCCTTTCATTATTTTTATGTAAATATAATCATATTTTTGTTCATGCCTCTTTAATTAACCTTGAGCTTTGCCATTGCCCATATTATACCTGACCTCGTTGCACTCTTTCTCGTTGTTCCGCCTGACGAAACTCGTGGCGTTCCGTCCCCCTTGTCGGTTCGCCTTTCTGTTATTGGTCCCTCCCCCATAGATATAATATGGTATTGATATAATATAATGTCATACGATGACACATATGTGTAATTAAATAAAGTTATTTTCAACTTAATTAATTTTACCTTAATTTTACAATAATATTACATTATACTACTTCAAAATATAGGTACAGTGGACAATAAACTATTACTTACTTTGTATGTCTACCAAACAGAAATAACAGTCAGTAGCATGATCTTGGGGCTTTCGCCATACCATTGGAACACTAAATTGAAGGCTTTTTATTTTTCCCTTAGACCATTTTGATAAAGAATTAAAGCATAACGGGTAATAGTTATGTGGTGCCAATGGTTTATCTTGGTCGCCAATTTTACATCCAAAACAAATTATATAGTTTTTTCACTTGCGAAAAAATTTTTCTGTAATTTTTTTTAAATGTTACGGAATCACATATGTAGCCGAATTATTCTGGGCGATTTTCACACTGTCCTCTTGCCATTTTAATTAAAGTTGTTGCTTTTATTTAAACTTTTATTTAGTTGAATAAACTGAAAATAAGAATAAAAGAATTAAGTTCGTTAAAATCTTCAAATTTGACAAAAATAGTAATAAGCAACTTTTAAAAATGGAGTATTTCGATAAAAATGACTTCCACTTTTGAAATCTATGAATAGAAAAACATTCATAAATGTTATTCTAATCTTTATAGTCCACAAAAAAATAAATTATGTTAGACAGTGTTATCATTTAGCACTGCTTGGGTGGTCTTGCTTCTATATGACAGTCCTATCTTTTTGAAACTTGATTCCTTTTTTATGGTTATAGATGTAGCGTTTAAAGCAGTTTATAAAATTTACTATTTTCCTTTTCCTATCAAGAAGATGTACGTCAGTTTTCCCTTTCAAACAAATGGCAAAATATCTCATCACGTTTTGAGAAAAACGTGGTCTTGATATACCTTCTACTCGTCAAAATATTGCCTTTTGTTACCCGATCCCATGACAACATCATTGTGAGGATTTCATGCAATTTCTATTGTAAACTCTTTATCGACGTCACATCAACTAAACTTTAATCCAGCACCTGTCTGACCCTTTCTTCTTTCATTATTTGCATATTCGTTTTTTATTACAGTAGATGACAAATTAGTTTTAAATAACCTTAGATTCAATGGTTTTAGCACACGATTTACATTAATACGAATTATATTCAGATTTTTGGCAACTTCCTGTTTCAATAAATGAGTTGCGAGGTTATTTTCTTGAGAGCTCATTTGATCATTGTTGTAATTCAAGTTTTCTGGCGTTGTTGCATTTTGCCTTGCCTCATTATGGTTTCCTTAAGGTGCTTTCTGTATCGGAAGCTCGATCAACTTTTTTTTGTCGTGTACTTCTGGTGTCCTTTCCTAACAATACCCCTATTGTGAATGACAGACTGAAGGATATGCAGCCTGTGAAGTCGAAACTCTGAAACAAGCGTCGATTCTGCATGACATAAAATCCCCGAAGCCTAAACATTCTAAATTACAACGTATATATTTTAAATAGCCTTAGGTTGAACGGTTTCAGCACAGGATTATTATTAAACCTATTTATACTCAGATTTCTGGCAATTGTTCGTTTCAATAAATGAGTGGTTTAAAGGGTTTTGTAAAGAAAGAATGAGAGGAAAATAAATGATATGGATTATAATTATAAAACAGAGTGAGCAATAGCTTCGTGGTAAATTGTGTTAAAATATCGTCTATTTATATGTCTATGGGTTAGGAGAGTCAAAAAATGGAAACTTATGGCAAGGAGAAAAACACGTCAGATGCGTTGTTACTTTTCTAGTTCCTCATAACGCCTTCCTGAAAGAAACCAACAAATAGGGCTGGTCCCTCTTTCCATGAGATAAATTATAACAGTTAGAAAATAGTAATTGGTGTCCATTAGGTACGTCTTATTGAGGGAATTATTAACAACATATATGTTTGTACATCGATACTAAAAACACTATTATCCAAAGTTTTTAAATAAATATTATTAGCGATCACAAAACATGACTTGAAATTCCCCTTCATTTATTTTCAATCAATTTAATTGAATCACCCACTTCTTTAACAATATAAAGTGGCGGCGAGTTGCTCAGGCATTTTGTCTTTCCCCCCAAACTCTACAAATTTCTCCTTGAACAATTGGTGTTTAATGAAATATGGGAAGGGCTATGTTAATATTACCTTTCTGAATGGTTGGTTGCATTAGAAATAAAGAGATAAAATGTTATCTTTACGGAAGTGTATTACAATATGTACTAATCTTCGTACAGAAGAATTTAGAATTTTCTTGTACCTCTCCTTACAAAGGTATATGATGCAACAAACTCTATCTCTTTTAAATGATTGACCCGCTTTTTATCTTTTGGATCATTCATTTAGTTCTTTGCAACACGGACATTTCACTCGAAATATTGTTTCATTTCTCTTTTTGGCAACGGTTGACATCCACTGCTAGATTTCGCTGTTCAACGATACTAACTTTGTCCTTTTTTATCTGTTCTTAATTTATTGAGGATTAGTGTAAAGAATGTTCTATTTCTTTAAATTAGGATGCCAGATTAAAACAGTGAGTATTTTCTCGTCTAGAGAACTTTGAGGAAACACCTTGTTTCAATAATTTGGATTATCAAATCCGTAAGGAATAGTTTTACTTGTTATTTTTCCTTACTGCCGAGGTTAATTTGGATTAGATGGAGCAATTCTTTGTAATGAGACGAATGTTCTCGGGAGTTTTGCCGTCCAAGGGAAAATAAACACCAAGCTTAGTATCATTCATTTCAATTTGCTGCCTTAAGGTGGGCCGATATCCATTAACGTAGAGATTTGCAGGAAGTTTCTCCTATTGTCATATTTAATTAAAGGGAATTAGTTTATAATTTTTTCTCAAGTGCGGCAATACTTCCCAACCTCAAGCCTCAAATTTTATGCCTTTATTTGGAACTTTCTCTAAAAAAGCCTTAATGCTTTCATTTTTTCATATAACGAAAACCCATTGTTTTCCGTTGTTGTACCGAAATATTATTACTTTAGCTTTTTGTTTTTATTTATAATATTTATCAGATGTTAATGTATGCTGCTCCATCACAGTAAGTTAAAGCTCTTAGGCAGAAATCGTAAAAAAAACTGTGTTGTCTGCCAATATTTAGTGCATATACAATTCGATTGGTGCTTTCATTTTTTCTGGCATTGACATTTTTGCTGTTACTAGGGCAGTTTAGTGGATTAAAGGTACCCATAAGCCTCATATAGAAAATAGTTACCCGAGTTTTACACTCACGAATAGCGCCGTGATGTATGGCGTCTTGGAGTTTTTTTTTATTTAATGATGAAGTCCCTGATTAAAACTTCGAACCAAGTTGGTATCTTGATTTATCTTCTAGGCATGTGTTGGAAGGTTCTGAAGCAAGTTCCTTCTCTGTCAGCGAGGGATCTGGAAGCCTCAGAAATTTTCGCGAGGTGACAATGCAATTAAGGCCGCAGGTGTAAAAATTGCAATCATGCTCATTGCAACCTGATTTGTTTGAGTAAGAGACAGAGGCTGGGGCAATGGAACAAAGGAAACTGTCAGTATACGTTAGATTCTCATACTCTTGAGTTAAGTGATGCATTAACTGTTGCATTCAGTATGCCTCTTCTTCCAGTACGACGCGAGGCCTGAATTATAATGAGGCCGCGGAAAGACAACCGTTGAACGTCCTGTCAATGTCGCTGCCATTACGTGCAGCTCAACCTACATTTATACTACCCATTTACGTATCAAATAGGATAGTAGTTAGACGGTCTTTTCCAGAGACTAGAAGTCAACTGTCTTTATAGCAACTTCCGATGCCAGCAAGCTCGCGCGTTTTTTACTAGCCCTGCAGCGCTTGTTCTCTTCGCCCACAAAATTAAGAACGCGCGGGAAAGAAAAGATTTTTTTTTTATTTGAAAACACATTCAAAATTGGTGTGCAAGAAAAAAAATCCAGTTCTCAATTTCTTTTAATACACAGACGGACACAAACACATGCACACACACACACACATACACGTTAGGATCATTCTAATAAGATGTATTTCAAGCAGCTTCACATTATTTTGTGGATTGTTATGCACATAAATATTTGTAGTTAATTTGTAGTTAACTATGGTATACAAAAGACAAAAACACTTTTGCAGAATTTACATAAGAATAAAAAAGAAAATAATAAACCCCAATAAATGCTCTCCATAAAAAAAAACAAATGAGTGATTCATATATAACGGACAAACAAACAATCAAAAATATTATACACCAAAATACAAATGCACGATTTAGGATAAAAGTTACAGCTGATAATATACCTCAAAACCAAAAAAATTAGCAATCACATCATTAAAAATAACAAACGAAACAAAAAAAACGAAACCCTCCAATGTAATTTACGAATTTAACTGCTCCACTGAAGAGAGTAAACTTCGTTCTTCGAATAAATACATTGGAATGACAACCACATCCTTATCTTGCAGGCTTGCCCTGCATTTGGAAAAGGCGCCATCAAAAATCACTACTTAATGCAACACGGATCCCATCTCTCAAGAGAAATTTTAGTGGAGAACACCGTAATGAAACGGAGAACTGACCGCACCCGCCAACACATCATAGAAGCTATCATAAAGAAGACCAAGAAAGGAGACAGAGGCTTAATGGCCAAGACACGGCTACGCATATGACCTTAAACATACTCTTGACGGATTAAATGTTTAATACTAATAAATTTCTCATATTTCCCAAGTTTACTAGGTGTCCTAATATGAACCTTGACCCCATACCTTTATGAGATCCACATTCTTTTAACATTTAGTATTATCTATAAACACAGGATAACTTTAGTATATAAATATCCGGTTTCGAGAGTGTTAAATAATTTCGCTCAGAATATTGGAACCCTTATTCATAACCTTTCGCAAGGCGAAAAAAGTATAATTAGAAAATTAGAAAAGCAAAGAAGAAAGTTAATCAATGTCGGATATTTTTTCAGCTTTCGGATTACATTACGATATACAAATTTCCGGACAGAAGAACTTAGAATTGTGTCATAACTCCGTTTATTTCGACTGAAGGACTGGTGTTTACGTTTTTGGATCATTCTCATACTTTCGGGCCCCCAGACCGGTCGCCTGAAACATTGTTTCATTTCTTATTTTGCCATCGATTGACCTACAGTGTTAGATTTTGCTCTTCAAGCACCTGTCTAAGCATTTGTCCTTTTTTGAGAATTCACCGTAATCCAATGTGGATTATCGTATAAGTAAATTAAGTTTCTTTAATTTAGGGTTCCAGATTGAAACCTTGAGTAGTTTTTCCTCTGCAGAATTTAGAGGAAACAATTTGTTCCAATATTTGGTTTTATCAAATCCGTGACGATTAGACGATTAGTTTTGCGTGCTGTTCCCTTCCTCCCGAGGTTAATTGGGCAGTTAGTGGGTGGCTGCTTTAAGGTATGCCGATCTCCATTAATGGGTAGATTTGCGGCAAATAATTTTTTTAGAGGGTTGTGGGTTTAATTTGTTTTAAACCTTTCCCTCAACAAAATCAGGGCTATCACCCATTATTACGTATGTAATATAAGTGCATTAGTGCATGGTTATTCTAGTGCAGCCATACAGTCCGGGCTTTCAGCGTCATGACAGTCGTAGAAAGTTAATGTTCGACTAGAAACCTATCAATTTACGCCTCCACCCCGGGACCTTATTTTTCAGTATTTTTGTGTGCTAAGAGTTTATTTTGCCCTTCTTGCCTCAATCAAGGAAGTCTCATTGGGATTTTCGTAGCTAAAGTCTATTGGTTTCATTTTTTGTACCGAACTTTTATTTGCTTCGGTTTCTCTCGTCTTGTTTTCATTTATAATATTAGCAGTAGTTAATGTATGTTCCGCCTTCAGTTTAAATAAAAAGCTTTTAAGCCAGAAAGAGTCGAGAATTGGGTTGTCTGCTAATATTTGGTGAGCAGACAATTTGATTGGTGCTTTCACCTTGTCTGCCATTGATCTTTTGGCTATTACCAACATAGCCCTCATGGATTCAAGGTCACCAGGGGCTCATATGGAAACGGATTTCCCGACATTTACGCCCCCGAATACAGGGGATTTATGAGCTCCTAGAACGTTTTTAGTCGTGGGCTCTACATCTCACTATGTTGGTTGATCGTTGGGTCGGTATGTGTCCGTTTTGCTTCTTTAATGGGCTGGGGGGGGGGGGGTAATAACATTGTAACTATTCGGCTAATTCTAACGAAATTTGAAACCTTTATGTTGTTTTGCATTTTCTTTTGAATGATATAATTGCTAACGTCCTCTCTAGGTTAGCCTGGAAATAATTTGGCAATAATTTCATAACTATTCGTCCAATTCTAATGATATTTGAAAACCTTATGTTGTTTCGCATTCTCTTTCGAAAGATATAATTATCAAGGTACTCCCAAGATTATTCAGGATATTATTGAAAGTTATGAAGGTTGTAAATAGTGAGAGCACGCGACTTTTGTCAAGCAGACCTTCTTATTCATCCATGAGGTCACTGATCAAACCGCGCATCATGAATGGTTGGTGTTGTGATTTCTCGTATTGTCAGAAGGGGAAAGGTTCTGAGGCAGGATCCCTCTGCGTCAGGAGGTATAGCTGGGAGATCCTGGGCAATTTTTCGATAGGCGATAATCAAAGTGGCGATTGATAAACGAAACCATCGAATTGTGAGCAGTTCCTGTGATTATTGTAAAAAAGGAATCAACATGATTCAAGATATCATCACAATTTTGGTCTCCAGCCTGACTAAACGAATTGTTAGAGTCCTAAATAACAAGAGACATCATTGTAAATATTGACAGCGTGCAACAATTGAAAGTATTTCATCTTAGTTTGGTTATTACTTATTTTTTTATCAAAGTTATTTTCTATATTTCTTTTATAATATCAAAAAACAAAATGGTGAAGTTCAGAAATAAATATAAGTAACGAAATTTTGTGAATTTTTAAATGGTGAAGTTTGCAAAAATTTGTATTTTCTATATATCTTCTTCTATAACTATATTTTAGCAACGTGATATCTTAAAAGAGGGGAAATTTAGTTTAGAGTTCCAAGTAAAAATTATTATAATTGGCGAAATTCAGAAAATTGCAAAAAAATTTAACCATGGCTGCTTTTTTTTAGATTTAAAATTTTAATCTTAGTAGCGAAGCACAAGCTTCCCTCGTAGGGAGGAGTCGCGAAACCATTGCCTGTTTTTTTCAGCGGGTGGAATCTAACGCATGCGCGTGAAGGCAATTCAAGCCACATACTTCATCACATAAATATACAATCACAACCTCGGTGACGGGTAATCTTTTATTCGCACTTCCAACAGATTGCTTCTTCTTCTACGCTACATACCATGGTAGTCTATATCCTCACTTCTCCTTGAATAGGTAACTCTCCCTTGGGCAAAAAAGCTTACCAAACCACACTTTTGGAAGCAAAATTCAGTTCTACCGCTATTCTTGAACATCCCCATCTCCCAATTAAGACCTGCCGCTCGTGGCCTGAGTGGTGGCAACAAGTTTCATTCTGATTTTTATGTTACTTTTATTATTCAGTAAAGGGACGTCTTCGTCGATTAAGAAGGAAGGGTGGCGTACGTAACGTTCTGTCGAGTCAGTGTACAAAATTATTATTATTAGGTAAGCGGAGAAGAAAATTATAAATGGGTATGGTTATGTGCGTATGCCTGAGAGAGAGAGAGAGAGAAAGAGAGAGAAACATCCACACATACATTGAAAAATGCTCACATATCGTTATTTTGTTTGTTTAAATTTCCAATTTGATATATTCCGAGTGGAAATGAGCGGAATAGCCTCAATTTATTTTTATGTATATAAGGAAGCCATCAGAAAAAATAGTTAGGCTCAAAGTGAAAAATAAACTAGCACAAATATTCAGAAACAAATTCCTATTAAAGAGGAAAATAAGCTAAACATTTTTTTTTTTGGGGGGGGGGGGAATTTTGGGAAATTTTGATTTGCTTGATTTTCATTGGTTTGTTTTTCAAAATTTCAGTTTCGGATTTTGGTTTAGGCTCTGATACTGATGGATTACACCGTTTATTTTCACTTTGCTGCGCAAAACGTTCGATTTTCAACGCTGGTGACGTTACTGTCGGGCGTCTCCAAGAGGCAAGGCGAATCACGGTTAGTCCATTCTCCCAAATGACACGGGAGGGACCCTCTACATTTTGTGCTAAGTTTGGGGAGGGAGTGTCTTTACTAATCGGCATTGGGAGGGATTGGAATTTGTTAGGATAGGGATTATTTTTACTTGGTAACTAGATATAACCTAACACTAATTAGAAATAAAGGCATTATTAAATGCAAGACAGAATTTCTCATTACCACTCTGAAGTTAGATTGTCTGAATGGCAAAATTACCACGTTTTCACTCACTTATGAGAAACAAATGGTAGCCAATATCTTTTAGTTAAAAGATTTCCACATTCTTTATTTATTTAATTGAATAAACATCAATTTTACGTTGTATTTTCAAAAAGATCCACCGGCTAACAAAAGGATTCGTTTAACTTCTAGCCTAATGTGAATGTACTCTTTCCTAGCTGATCATTTCAAGAAAAATTTTCTTTCCTAATGAGAATTGGAAGGAATGTCTTTCCTTGATCCCTCTATCTCTTGGAGAACAATAACAGATTATAAAGTCCTCCGTTGTTCTCCGATAAAAGATTTCCCTAAGTACGAAGCTTGGTTTTCTCTAATGGATAAGTAATGGAAAATGCTTGGAGAACACGATTAGGCACTTTATCGTCAGTTCTTAAATGCATAAACTTTGCTCAAGTTACCAGAGTAATGAGAAAGAAATAAACCGGGGAGGTGAAGATGAAAAATCTAAGATCTCCTATGATACTCCTCAAGTATTTATTATGTGGCCATCAGAAGCGAGATTGAAAGTTAATTCTTTCTAGTAAAATAAATTGATTCTTGAGTCTATGGTTTATAATAAAAGGGAAACTACATATACATTAGTGTAAATAATTAGTCCTTTAATAAACTCTAATAGATGGAATGTTATTGCAAAATATAGACAGAGGTAAAATATATTAAGCAAAAGAATGAGAAATATTTATTGTAATTACGTGTCCAAGTTAATTTCGGATTAGTAATTCTTGCTTAAATGGAGAATCTTTGCACAAAAAATGTATATAAATGACGATTAAGTCGAAGGAATTTTGTATTGACACTTAAAAGTTGAAGAGAGTAAAAGAATTATTCCTCCTTTATTTCCAACCCTCTTTATTCGGTAATCATTTATTCAATTTAGCCTGGTCGGGCGTGATCTAAACTTAACTTTATCAGTTAGTCAAGCGCAATTTCCCCCCAAAAAACTTAAATAGCATCTTAACTTTTCAGTATGATGAAGTGCAGCAAAATATTCTAAATATAATTCAGCCGAAAACTTCTAAAATTAACGTTAATGCAACCGAGTGAGTTTGATAAAGTTTACATGCCAAATTCATCGCTCGAATTGGTTTTTTTGTGATGACTTAGCACCCATTTCAAATTGTTAATGTAATTACGGAAAACACTCAAGGTTGCACATCAGGGACGGCTTTACATTCACAAATGAAGTGTATGTAATATGTAAACAATTTGTATGGACTTGATTCAAAGATTTCAGTGTCTCGCCCATTCAGATATTTTCACCATTTCTGCAGGTATGAGTTAAACATATCCTAATAGCGTTTTTGCAAATGATAACAAAATAGCCTCCAAAGAGATTCGAATAGGTGACGCCACGTATGTGAAGTGCAGTTATTACCACGTAGCCACATGTCTCAAGGGTAAAACATGGATTCGTACGTGAGTTCGACGTTCCACTCCCTATCGAATCAGAATTGTTTCAGATGAAGTTATGTTACATATTTTTTTTAATGGTAAGATTTAAAGCACCAATGTGAACTAATCAAGATGGCTTTATTTTTCAATGGTTACCTACTTATTAACATGGCTCCAAATCATGGGAATCTACATTGAATGGAAACCGCTGGAAAGTCACCCTTGTCTGACTCCATCCGATAACTAATCGCACACTCACGTAGTTAACCTTTCTAAAATCGGTAGCGGTTTTTTCATTTGAATACGCCAGACCGAGACGAGAGATCCCGCTCCTCTGGGTACTGCGACCGGTAACATGAGCGAAGATCGCTCAAACTGGAACAGTCAACAAAAATATTCTGAGCAGTATGGGGGATAAAAAAGTCGTCAGGTTAAGGTGCAGCAGATCGTTTCATCAATGTTCTGTATGTCCCGAGAGTAAGACTACTTTGAAGATGAAAGAAAGCCAGATAAAGTCAAAGCCACCACCTTTAGGGGTGGGGGCGGTAACTCCAAGCGAACTGTCTCGGCGCGATGGCACGCAACTCTTAAGTTTCCCTCGGCCCTCTTCCGTCTTCTTTGTCAGGCAACCGAGAGCGCTTAAATGATTGATGACATGGACGCACTCTGAAGAGGGGCAGAAAGCGATTCTAGTCGCATAGGCCTCTGAGACTCTTTGGTGCCTTCAGTTAACCAAAAGCACCATATATCCAGGGACCCGACAGAACAAAATCTGGACATCCACTCGGCTTGAAAGTTTCTCTATGTAGAGCGAGGGAAGAATATCTTCTGGTAGCATCGAACAGATACCAATGATACTTAGGGCAGAGTGTATGACACTGTGGACTTTTCGATGCAGAACGCTTTCTTGCTGCCCCATTGAGACTGAGAGGGCTTGTAGTGATAGAACTATATCGTACAATGGAATATGACCGTCAAAGATACCTAAAAAATGAGCACTTCGTAGTTTTATGAAATCTTATAATGTGTTGAACGGAAAAAAAACATTTGACGGAGGAATCTGAATAAGTGCTCAGAGAAGAGCACTGATCATTTAAGGTATTATTACTTATCTTTTTTAAATGTCCAAATGACATTTGTTCAAAAGACTAGATTTTTGTAGTTCCTAAGCTGTGGGATCTCGGCAAGCGGGCAAATAGGAAAGTTAAGTATACTAAACTACAAGATCTACAACTAGAGATTGAAAGTCTACCTCTTTGATCGCTTAAAGACACGAAGAGAGCTCGTGCACAATTATAGGGGATAGTAAAATATTCGCTTCCAGAATTTTAATGACAGACTTAGAATGTAATTAATTAAAATTAAAAGAGCAAAGGCCGTCAACGCAAAATCTAAATATCTACTAACCTTTCAGAATTTGAAACAGCTCAGTTAAAATAATTCAAATGTCTCTCATGTTCCTTAATAAAGTTTCATTTGTACGAGTAACTAAATTAATTTTTCTTTCCGTTATTTGAGGAAACTTTAAACGAACTTAAAAAAACGAAACGAAAGACTGGAATATAATACTTTGGGTTTAGTAAATATAAAATAAGTGTAAAAGTCTAAAAATAATAATGACAATCTTATTTCTTCTGTATATTCAATATAAATTGAGTTTAATTGACTTTAAAAAGGATATTTGTTTTAGAGCACTGAAGTAAGAGAAATGGTGACATTTGTCAACCATACAAGGTATGACAAGAAAACTACTGTAATTGAATTGATTTGCTTCTTTAAGATTAAGGTCTCTTTGATTACAAAAAAAAAATTACTATAAGTCAATCTCCAAATTTCTATTTTAATATTATAAAAACGATTTATATTTAGCCCACCTCTATCTAAGTAATATGATAAAAGAATCTACAAAGAACCTGAATAAATAGCTTATGATTAATGATCGAACAATTATAAGATTAGAAAAATATAGAAAACATTGTAAATTAATAAAATTAAGCAAAGTGAGGAAATGTGTTATTATGTTTAATTCATATTGAATTATTCAGCGGTTTGATATGGGCTCCGTTTTTTTATTTGAGGTCCCTAAAGAGTAAGTTCCTCTTTCATTATAATATGAAAGGAAAATGTCTTATTGGTTGCTTGTCTGGTATCCAATAACAATTGTGGGACCTTATCTTAGTGTGAGTGGAAGTAGAGAGACTAAATCTGATATTATGAGAACTGATTAAATGTATAAGAAGGTCAACAGACTTGAGTCGCATGCTCTCAATTATTCTCACGGTACTACTTGACTTTATGGACGCACGCTAGTGGGCGTTATTTCTGGGTTACACATTTTGACTATAATTTAAGCATTACGACGTCAGACGGTAGCTGTTGACGTGGCTTATCCGGCGTTGTATTTGTATTGTGGTCTCTCTTCTTTATTATTTAGTAAGTGCCTGTATTTCTACTTGATTTTATTAATTAGTATTGTTATTAATTTTTCTATGCTTCGTTATTTCATTTAAATATAAAATTGCACAGCTTCTCTTAATATCAAGATAAGCCATCATTTTCACACACTGGCAACCTTAATTCGATCTTAATTCTAACATTGGCAACCCTCGAGTCAAGCAGTTAAAAGAGCGCGAATCTTGTGAATTCGATTTGTTCGACATTAATACGACTGTTGTTAATACATCGGTCAATTCAATAGACTTTTGTATAGATCATGGCCTCATTTTAAAAACGAAGATTTGTGACCAATGTGGTAAAGAAGCGCGGCTTCATTATAATAGTAAAAGGTGGAGAAGGCTTAGCCTTTGGCGTGAAGTGATTATTAATTTGGTAATTTAAGATGATGATAGCGCTGCTGACATTTAGCAATCGCCTAAATGTTAGCCTTTCGAATTAAGAATATTACGAGTTTTTTCAAAGTCGTGGGGGAGAGGAGGGTATGGTGCCCCTATTTTGAGAGTAATTAAAAATGTTACTTTTTTGGCGGAAATAGCCTAAAGTAGGTGGCGCTATCGTCTTTATTATTTCGATAAACGTGCAGAGCCGATCACATTATTTGCAGCCCAAAAGTGTAGCCCAGAAATAACGCCCCTTAGTGTGCGCCCATAAACTCAAGTAGTACCATTCCGACTTCTGACCTCATGACCATTTGACCTTATGACCCTGAAAACTTCAATAATTCCATTACTAACTTCGTGGGGACCTTGACAATTAAATCAATCGTAGACAATGTAAAATAACATGAAAGGTTTCAAATCTTGTTAAAATCGGCCGAATAGCTATAATGTTACTGTCAGAAAACTATTACCATCCGTTGGCTGACCTACGCACCAATATAGTAACTTATAGAATCGTGTGCACGCGACTAAAAAATTATTCAATTTGTGTATGTTGAAATGCCGCATGGATGCGGGCCGTGTATGGACAAAGGAAGCTGGAAGGCGCTTAAGGATGTACTTTCTAATCAAGCAAAGACATTTGGGGATCTGCCAAGTTCCCTAGGAATAAAAAATATTGATTCCAGCTCCAAAATTCCTTTTACTTTTAACGAAATCTCTGATTACCTTTGCCCAGCCCTAAATCAAGCGAGAAGTCAGCTTTCTACCCTTAAGGAGTCAGTGCATCGTGAATACCAGGCACTCTTAGCAGAAGTGAATCTGCAGCTGTCAAGCCGAAGCAAGTAACCCATTTGGATGCCCCAAGAGCAGGACCAAAACTCGGTGATGAATCAACCTCAGTAATCACGTTAATCTCGAGGAGGCTTACCCAGATTACAAAAGTAATAGGCTCTTCCACACCAATGTAGAATCGACGATCACACAGGAATTCAGAAATGACAAGGTGAACAGACCAAAGTCGCGTGCTCTCCTTAATTCTCGGACTAGTCTTGGTAGGACCTTGGCAATTATATCATTTTAAAGAGAATATAAAACAACTTGAGGGTTTTAAACTTCCTTAAAATCGGCCAAAAAAATAAAGATGTTATTGCCAAAAAACTCATTGAAAGGTAACAATGTTACCATCCGACCGACGACCTACGAAACGACATAGTAACTTATAGATTCGCGTGCACGCGACTTAAAGTTGGGGGGCTACTTCTCCTAGCATCTATGGATTAAAGGGTCTCCATGATACTCTATCACCATAGGGTATCAAAGGCCTTCTCCAGATCGAAAAACTCCTGGCGTAGTGCTGCCTAAGAAGAAAGGCTGTGCAGATAGCATTTTCCAATTTAATCTAATATTTACCTATTTCTCCATCAACTTGCACGATCAGGAGGCTAGCAAATTTGGAGAGAAACCAGCCGAGGTAGAATGATCTCTCGTAGGTTTGAGAAAATTGAGCACAGTAACCATTTTCCCGGAGTCTGGAGGGGATACATTCTGTCTCCAGATCCTCTTGAACAAATCTAGTTGACATGCAATGCCTTGTTCACTTAGGTGTCGACTCGGGTTTTACGTGAAATCCTTTGCACAATGGGCAATGTCCCACCCCGGAACGCCGCTCACTCAACGTAAACCTTTCGCTCAAGAGTTTCCATATCTAGAGGGAAGTTTCAGTCGGCAGCCTTCATTGATATCACAACATTGAATGCATGAAATGCCGGCGGATCAGCATCTCGTGTAGAGAATGTGGAGAAGCCGGTAGCGAAAGAACGACACGGATGCGGGTCCAAATTTGTAGTTCCGTTCTCCCGGAGAACAAGAGGGTCTTCCTGCGAGTACTTAGCTTGAATATTTTTGACCCGCTAACCGGACCTTTGTAGGAGGGGTCTTCCCGTTAAGTGAAGACACCTATGACCGCAAGGAATAGCAGCGGGCGTGAATTGAAGCATACAAGAACCTAGCCCTAGCTGTACCAAATTTACTGACAGTGAAATTGCTCTGGCAGTGCTTATAGTGCATGTAGTCATATAGGACGACCGGGACGTACTAGGAATAGTATTTAGACCCACGGCAATAAGGTTGCCTAAGAAGAACTGAACAGTCTCATCCACCGCCCTAAACTCCTCGACGGAAACGAAGAAATCAGTCAGTTCCTGAAATGTGGAAAATTGCCCCCACTTTAAGCATCACCAAGGTGAGGTTTAAGTGGGTAGCACCCCAGGCAATGATATTTTAATGTAAAAAGGGTCAATACCATGAACATCATCGACCAAATCTCTCCAAAAACATCCGGCTGTGGCTCCCCTCAGCATAGGGATAGAGTCATACAGGAAAATTCAGCGGGACACGTATCTCCAGCTCGTCAATAATGTCATGAAGGACATTACCTCCTAGATTGATCGATCGTGTAGTGACCTCATAGTGAGTGGCTAGCGTTAAATTCCCAGAGTAGGAGAAAGGGCATCGGCAACTGTGGAAGTCCACAGGTTTGAATTCAGCTAACGGTGTAATATACGCAGTAAAAAAACAATATAACTCCTATTCACATATAGCTGAATTGCAACTGCTTGAAAGAATAGGTATGATTTTGCATGTAAATCCCGCATCCTCTTACCTGATCTCTATCCCGTGGAGTAGAGTTCCAAACCCTTTTAGTTCGTGATGGTAATAAGTGAGCACGCGTTCTTCATGGTCACTTGAAGATAGGTCACTAAGGGAGAAGTGGGTAAGACGAGTCCCCACAGCTCCTCCAAGTTATCGCAGAGTTCAAAGGCGGAATCGCTTACCAAACCTCTAAAAACAACGGTTTTTAATTCTCCCGGGTCCCAAGAAATTTTGAGTAGAGGGTTTAAGCCCCCGACCTTGCAACGAAACCTCGTGGATCCGAGGCTCGTGACCTTAGCGGATCTGGTATTAATTCTACATGTACACTGTCTTTGCTCCAGACACCAAATAAGGTGTGTAGTTTCTCAGAAAAAAACACCGCTGCCTTAGCTGCTGCAAAGGCACCAATTTTGCTAGAGATATTTAGGAAATCTCGATGGAGAATATTCTAGAGAATCTTTCGCCTCCATTGAGTCACAATGGTTCTTATTGCTGACGAAAAGAGCGAACTACACACGCACACCTTTCCACATTTACTGAGGTATAGATGAATCTGAGAGCTGTAGACTCGGGTCCGTCAATATGTCCTAACCCATCTTCGGGGTAGTAGAACAAAGGCATTAACGTTTGCGTAGATGCTGCCAAAACATATTCTCGCTATGGTTAAATAACTACTTTGGACATCGTCTCACAAAGCCACTAATCCGCATCTCTAATTATACCAAAACGCACGCGTTTCGGACTTTTTTGGCCAAGTCCAATTTACACCGATTGGTAAATGTCCGAAAGAGGTGATGCTTGAATCTACGATACCCACTTTCCTATCGTTTTTGGCATGAGAGTTACTTCCTGGCGCTCTTTCTGTCTTTACGATCGTGCTGATTGCAATATATCGTTTGAGAGATGAAATAACGCATCATTATTATTTGGAGAAGGTTTTCTTTCGATAGTAAGACTGAGTGTGCTAAATCTCCTTGAGTAATTCGAAATTTCACTTCCTTTGGCTTGCAGTAGTTTCGACTTTATGGCTACTTCGAGTCGGCAGATAGAAGAGATTTTCTTCTGAGGGTTCTGGAAATGTAGGCATTGCTGGAACTAAGCGTGATAATGAGGGGGCCACGCAGTCTACAAATCTACTCTAACATATTGGCATTTTGCTCTTTTATACACTATTAAAATGACAAGGATCAGGCGAGGCATGAGTTGTAAATTAAAGGGTACCAAAAAAGGGACTCAATTGAAATGTGTGGCCAGAATTAAACGAAACGTAGTGCATTTCCATGCTAATTTTAATTTTATGGGTACCTTATTTCCCCAATTAAGGCACCTAGTTTCTACCAGTTTTACTTGATTTCTTTAAAACAAACAAAGCATCTCAGTGTTTTTCAGTAATATGTTTATACGGCTTTGTAGAATAATCTATCTTACAATCTGTTAGAAATCGAGTTTATACTGAAAAAGGGTTAGCATATTTCCGTTCACATAATCTAGTCATATTTTAGTTATTGCAATTTGAATTATTTTTTAGGTTTGTTTTGTTGATTTACATATGTGTGATACCTATCAATACATTAATATAACCTTTGAAATTTTTTTCGTTTAAAATTCCTTGAAAAATATAATAAAAGTGAGTGTTTTTTTAAAATAAATTAAATCAAAATATATATGTAACCACTTTGCAAGACGTTGGTAGACCAAAGAGGAAAAATATAAGTTTCTGAGTCAATTGAAATAAGTGCGCCTTGAAATTGGGCTTTCTCTTTTAGTGCCCAGTAAATGTACTCTAGTTTCACTTATTAAAATTGCCTATTTTCTTTGCGTCGAACATCCTGTTTCAATTAGGAAATAGTTCATATTATCAATTAGTATAATATTAAAATACAAGCCGCTGTTCTCTTCCTTAACGGGAAGAGCTTGGTTACACAGGCACCCCTGCGGGGTGTGGACTACGGCCTTATTTGCTAATCTTAACCTGCTTTTTTAATCTCCTTTATAGACTCTTTATTTTAACACCATGAACACCCTTTTCTTCATCTTCATCTTCATCTTCTTCTTCACTTCATCTTCATCTTTATCTTCACTTTCATCTTCATCTTCACCTTCATCTTCATCTTCATCTTTAACATCTTCTTCTTCTTCTTCTTCTTCTTCTTCTTTTTCTTCTTCTTCTTCTTCGTCATCTTCTTCTTCGTTCTGTGTCCTACGGCCTATCATGTTTCTTTTTTCTTTTCTCCATCTAAATTTGCTATAATAATTTCCATGCCAAAATTTTAATAAATTTTCTGAACTTCACCATTTGTAATTCTTTTAGTTTAAAAAAATGTCACAAAAATTAGATACTTATATTTATTTCTGAACTTTACCATTTTATTTTTTTTATATTATAAAGGAATTATTAGAAACAACTTAAAAAAATAAAATTTACTTAGGTGACAACCGAACTAAAAGAAAAAATCTAATTCAAACACCTTCAAAAAATCTCGTTCTTAAAATATAGGGTTATGGATACCATAATAGGTATACTAAAAATATTTGAATCGATAACATATTCATTTTCACACTTTCTATATGGATAGACGCATATTAATGCTATTTTTTACAAGTAAATACTGATATAAGGAATAATCCACAAATATTTTCTTATTCAAACAAGAACGCTGTATCGAATAAACATTAAGACGTTAAAGTAGGCAATAATAACAAAATAAAATATAACCAAACGCAATAAGAATATAATTACTTTGCACAAATCACTTTAATATTATTAAACAGTTGTTAGTGTGTAATTAATACGAGTCTTTTTATCTCGTTTTTTTTTATAAATCGATGAAAGTCGCATTAAAATTATTGAGATTCAGGTGAGGTTAGGATACTTTGTTAACTCTGCTCTAAATAATTACTTGTTGCGTCGTTCGATAAGTGTGTTCGAGTGGAAACACAGGCTTCAGCCTTTTTCAGGCCATCACAAGAAATAAGAAAGGACAGCAGGAAATGATGCCAAAAATTAATTTTAGACTATTAAATGTAATTTAGCAAAGTGTAATAATTGAGAAAACAGTTCTGGTCGTTTCTATTTTCTCATTCCTCGTTATTGTACATATAATACTGCATGCATTGGCCGCACCAAATATCAGTTTCCTCTCTATTTCGACTGTCCTTATCGATATAGTGTGAAATTAATTTGCTCAAAGATAGCATTAGATATTTTTAAATATATACATAAGAAAAGGAAATTAACCCATGATTAAATTTCCGGTTAAATTTTCACGTCAAATAGAATTTTTCAACTTTTTGGAGTTTGCATTTTCAAAAGGTTACTCAACACTCCTAGTTCTTTCTTCTGTACTTGTTGTTGTGACTGTGTTTAACCCTCTAAAAAAAAACATTATACAAGGTGTCCCTGAATAATAGATAATTCCACACTGGTTTCTTCGTTGACCAGACCTTAGGTGCCTTTACTTCTTTTTCTGAGGAGAGATAAAGGAGAAGGTGTACTCAAAGAAGATAAAAATTAGGAGACAACTGAGAGAACGCGTCATGAATAAATCTGTTCAAATTGTGAAGGAAACTTGCCGTTGATGCATCGGGTTCATTGAAGATATTTTTTATTAATATTTCACTTAGATAAAATGAAGTTAATATTTTTTTTAAATATTAATTTTTCCTGCCTCTATACCTAAGGGACATCCTGGATCTAAGTAGTTACAACGAAAAATCTATCAAAGAATGAAAGCCATTGAATCATTAGGATTTTAAATCAGTACGATGTGAATTTATTTAAGATGGGGTCTAAAGTTTCATTTTGTTATTTTGGTTTTATAAAGACCCTTTTATTCATTTCCATAGAATTAGAAATTCCAAGATAAAGTATTTTTTTAAAATCTTTCGAAATTTTACTGTTGATGGAGGCGATGGTCTCTCATATAACTTTGAATATTAATACAATCAGGACAGATTATAATTATATAAATAAAATATACACAAATAAAATTGACAATTTTTATTTTGCTCGCTTTTAAGTTTCTATATTTAAATTTAAAATTTCAATAATTTATTTATTCCAAATGTGGCACATTTTAGTCGCCCCCTGTATTGAACTGTTATAAATTCCTTTGTCCTCACTCCTTAATCTCGCTATTTTATTCTTATTATATTGATTTTTTTACGCTATAAGTGAAATTATCTAAATCTACTAACAATTTCCTTTAGCTAAGTTCCATAAAGCAAGAATATACCGTGGAAAGAACTTAACTTTGAAAACATGTTTGTTGCGTGAGTATAAAAGAGGAAAAGCAATAAATGAGCGCAAATTATCGACCTGCCTTGTCTAGCCTTTCCAATCTGAGAAGTGACTTAATTCCATTTTCTTCTTGCACTGCAATTGCGAGGAGGCAGTGGCTCGTTTCTATTTTAATATCCTCCTAATTGCACTGTATCTAGGTTATTTTTCGCGGAAATCGATAAACAATATAATTAGCAGAAACTATAAGCTTAGATGAGCCCCATTACATCTCTATAATCACCTAAATCCACTCAAATTAATAGAACGAAGGAATCCAGATTAACTTTATAGATCTTTGCACTGAGATAATTGATTTTGCCTCTTCGGCAAATGCTGTGATTTAGATTTTTTTTACATGGAAAAGTTTGATGCGTTTCTTTTCTGTATTTCGTTCTTGTATTTTCATTGTGCACGGATTAAACTGGAATAAATATTAGTTTTTTTACTCTTGATAATTACAAGGGGCCAATGGGAATTCATGTAAGGAGGCAATTTGAGGATAAATGTGTAACTTAATACACTTAGCGTTTCACCTGGTGTAATATAAATTTAAATACATTCAAAAATTTCTTGGCGCACCCAAACACTTGAACCAACCACTGAACTCAAAATTTGATCCATTGACTTTAGTTTTTCGAAGGATAGAAAATGCCTTTTATTGACTTATCTGTTATAATGTGTCTAAGACAGGCTTATGTTTATAGTATCCCATCCATGTCGACGTTGGTGACCGATCATCGTCTTTGTTGTACGTCATTTTTGACATTCAACTTTGGGGTTACTGATGGCCTCGCTGTTGGCCTCTGAGACTAAACTAGAAGGATGAGCGTCTCCCACATGTAGCACAATGGATAACGGTTAGCGACCACGAGTCTGAAACCACCTGTGGGCTATTGTTAGGTTAGGAGTATTTCAGTACGGAGATATCGAGGAGTGTGCAAATACTAATATGTAGGAAAGATAGAAATAGGCATAAATTGGGAAATCTTCCCAATAAAAAAAAAATAATAAAGTAATAATTATAATCGGGGACACCCATTATTTTAGAGAAAGAAAATCATAAGAAAGAGAGGAAGAAAAAAAAATAGGAGCGCCTTGGGGTTCAATGAGAAAAATGGAGATTGAGTGCAAAACATCTGCACTCTGGGAAAAGGGGACGAAGCTCCGAAACTGGATAGGTGCAAAATGATACAAACTTTAAACCGTTAAATAAGGAAGGCGCTTCTGAAATTGACAGACATCGCAACAGGATACATCACGACAAATGGATGTTAAGACCTCATTTTACACAGACAAGAAAGAGATGTTGAAATTTATTGGCATCCTTATTTACATGGGCCTTGTTCGTTATCTGCTATGGAGGATTACTAGGCGCCTTACACACGACTCTCCCAAGTTGCTTATGTGATGACTGCTAAGAAATTTAAAGATATAAAATGTCCTTTATATCTTAATGATAATGATCCGGCAGATTGGAGTAAAGACAGGTTCTACAATATAAGTTCAGTATTTAATTAAATAATAAGAGCATTTTAAACTATTCCAGCCACTCCAATGCAATCTATTGGTTGAATTTAGGTGTCCTACAAGGTGACTCGTGCGAGAAACCAGCGACAGTATATATAAACAAAACCAGATAAATGGGTTTCAAGCTATTTGCTAGGGGTAGCATTCATGGTATAATACATGATATAATAATATATCAAGTTGTTGCTACTTTGGAAGGTCACAACATTTATCTATCTGAAGAGGAAAGGAAAATGAACCATACCTCAAAAGAAGTTATAACTCTTGTTAAAACAATCAAAGATTGCGATAAGTCCGCTTTGAATGCTGAAAGTTTTTTTACAAACGAAGCCATTGCCTTTTATTTAAAATTTTCTATTAAAAGAAAAAGCCCAATTGGGTTACTTGGCTTTAGTACAGAATCCAACGCTCATGCCATTTGGGTTTCTTCGCCCAGTTAAAGTAAATAAAAAACTACATGTACTTTTTTAATATTATCCCTGTTTATAGTTTTAATACACGTCTATGAAAATACATAAAAATACTATAATATAAAAATAAAAAATAAACCAATTATTTACATAATAATTAGAATTACTTTTTAAAAATATCAAAATTATAGGCAAACCAGGCAATGGCTTCGCCACTCCACTATCCCAGTAAAGTTGAGCTTCGCTACTAAGATTAAAATTTAAAATCCAAAAAGGGCAGCCATGGTAAAATCTTCATAAATTTTCCGAACCTCGCCAATTATAATAATTTTAAAAAGGAACTCTAAACTAAATTTCCTCCCCTTTCAAGTAATCACGTGACTAAAATATAGTTATAGAAGAAGATATATAAAAATAAATTTTCTGAACTTCACCATTTGTAATTCTTTGGGTTTTAAAAAATTCACAAAATTTCGATACTTATATTTATTTCTGAGCTTCACCATTTTGTTTTTTGATATTATAAAAGAATTCTCAGAAATAACTTTGATAAAAAAAACATAAGTCATTACCAAACTAAGATGAAATTATTATTTAAATACTCAAAAAAAATCCCTTCTTAAATCATAGACTTAGTGATGATGATGATGATTATTATTATTAATTATATAAAATGTCACGAATAAAAATATTTTGTAGAGAGCTATATTTTAATATGCGAAAAGGATTTTTAATCGCGTGCGAGTCTAGTCGCACTATGTCGGTCGGTCGGTCCCCGTTTAGCTTTTTTTTCGTTTTGACAATAACATCATAACTATTTTGCCGAAACGCTGATGTTCTTTTACATTCTATTTCGAATGATATAACTACTAAAGTCTTCCCAAGGTTAGCCTAGTAATTATTTTGTTTTGGTCATAACATCATAACTATTCACATGATACTCTGTTAGACTAGACTAGGCTATAATATGCTATACTATGCTAGGTTATTATAGGCTAGGCTATACTCTGCTAAGATATAATGTACAAGGGTAAGATATACTATGCTAATTTAGGCTATATAAAGCTATGCTAGGATAGCATATAGTATGTTGGGCTAGATAATAATAAGCTATGCTTGGCTAGGGTATAATAGGATAGTATAGGCTATACTTGCCTAGGATAGTTAATACTAGGCTAGATTATACTATGCTAGGCTAGGCTAAGCTATGCTAAGCTATACTAAGCTAGATAGGACTATATTATGCTATGCTAGTGTAGGTTAAAGTAGAATAGGCTAGGGAGTGCTATGCTCTGCTATGTTAGGTAATACTGTGTTAGTCTACGATAGGCTAGCTAACCAAGGCTATAAAAGGCTAAGCTATGCAAGGTTATTTTAGTCTAGGGTATACTAAGCTAAGCTATAATATGATACGCTTGGCTCTATTATGTTAGGATAGGCTATAACAAGCTAGCCTATACCCTGCTAGGCTAGGCTATCGTATGCAATAGAATATTGACTAGGCTATACTAGCCTAATCTAGCTTGGCTATCCTAGGCTAGGATACTCTAGGCGACGCTAGGCTAGGATACTCTAGGCGACGCTAGGCTAGGCTCTAGCATGCAATGCTAAGCCATACCTGGCTAGGTTAGGCTAGGCTAGGGTATAGTAAACTAGTCTACACAAGGCAATGCTATGCTAGACAAGGCTATACTAGGCTAGGCTAAGCAAGGCTATACTTTAATATGCTAGGTTAGACTAGGGTCTACTAAGCTAGATTATGATATACTAGGATACGATAGGCTAGGCTACACTAGGATACGATAGGCTAAGCTAAACTAGGTACGATAGGCTAGGCTATACTATGATGTGGTATGCTAGGCTATACTAGGATACGATTGGCTAGGCTATACTAAGCTAAGGTAGGATAACGTAGGCTATACTATTATAGGTTATACTAGGCTATCTAGATTATACTAAATTAGGCTAGGTTAAGCCCAGGCCAGCCAGGCTAGTTTATTTTAAGCTAGGTAATAACGAAATTTGAAACCCTTATGTTGTTTCCCAGTCTCTTTCGAGTGATCTAATCGCCAATGTCTTTCCAAGGTTAGTCCGGGAATTATTAAAAGTTTTGAAGGTCGTAAGGTCATAAATCAGAATAAGTGAGAGTACGCGACTTTTTGTTCAACAAACCTTGTTTGATGATATAAAAAAAGACACTTTGCCGAAAAAGGGTTAAATGGTACAATTGAAATGCATACAGTTTAAAATTTACTCCCATCTTCTCCAATGTCGAAACTGTGGAAAATTAAGTCAAATAAGGAAAAATGGGACGCGAAAGATATAGAAAAATAAATATTCTGCAAATATGAACGTTCAGTTGGATCAGTAAAGGAAGATAAATTGGAAATAACATCAGAACGATAGATCCCAGGATTGTATTCATCAATAACTATACGTAGGTGAGTCAAAAAGTTCTCAGACAAATGGCATAAAATTTTTATTTGTAATAATACTGTAATCATTTTTCTACATAAGCTCCATTAACATCTATACACTTTCTTAATCTATGAATCCAACGGTAAAGACCATCTTTGTAGAATTCACGGGGTTGTCTCTGGCACCAAGTAATGACCTGCTTTTTTGCTTCATCTAATGATTGAAACCGGGTTCCTTTTAGGTGTCCCTTTAAATTTGGTTAGGTTAGGTAACCTAACCTAACCTAACCTAACCTAACCTAACCTAACCTAACCAAATTTAAAGGGACACCTAAAAGGAACCCGGTTTCAATCATTAGATGAAGCAAAAAAGCAGGTCATTACTTGGTGCCAGAGACAACCCCGTGAATTCTACAAAGATGGTCTTTACCGTTGGATTCATAGATTAAGAAAGTGTATAGATGTTAATGGAGCTTATGTAGAAAAATGATTACAGTATTATTACAAATAAAAATTTTATGCCATTTGTCTGAGAACTTTTTGACTCCCCCTCGTATCTTCATAACGAACAACCCATCAGGAGAATGAAATGATGAGGTGGCTATAAAAATCAAAAGAGGCCTCAAATACACCGAAATTCCCAAATTAAATGAAGCATTCATATCCGTTAAAATAAAATTAGAAAGAACTCTATTAATAATAACAACGGGCTAGCAACCAGCAAGGAGGGTTTATTTTTACCTCAGTATAAATTTATTATGATATTCGGACAAGCTCATCCAACAATATTTATGAGAAAACTAAATGCAAGATATCATGAAAGTGGATATAGAACAACGAATAATACTTGCAGGAATCTAGAGATGATGTTAGAAGGAAATATCATAAGAAGAATGGGACCAGATTATCCCAAATATATTACACTAAACCGAAACAAAACCAGAAATAGTACTAAACATCTGTCATATGCCATTAAATTCATTTCATTCGGAACTTTGTATCAATTGGGAGCAGCCAATTCCGTTACAGGTATCTGATCTTAAAGCAAAATAATATCACAGAGAAAATTGGATGAAGTATAGGGAAGTATATTTATATATTCCTAAAGACTTGGCAGACGCTTCACTCGGGGAGATAGATGATATGTAGCAGTTAACGGATGCCCTGGTGGCCGCATACACGAAATCCGTGCCAAAAACAAGTTAACGAATTAAACAATAACACAAGTGGACCCCAGGATGCTAAATAAAAATAAACAAATTGAAAGGGCATATGATTCAATCTGAATAGGAGGACCTAGCTCCTAAAAATATGACGAAGTGAGAGATTTTCTATTATCTACTTAATAGATGAAAAGCAGGGAAAAAGCTGGTGTAATCTTATTAGACAGATTTGAACAAAACATCAAAGGAAAAAATTAACGGAAAAAGAGAGTAAAAAATGAGAATAAAAATAAACCTTAAGGGCAAAAACGGTAACCGAATCCAAGAGTATCAGGAAATGGAACAAAAATTCAGAAGGCACTGGGAATTGGTTTTCTCAAATTCACCCGAAGAAAACGAAGACTTCTGTGCTGAAACGAAAGAAAGGGCGCAAGAGTATCTACGTAATATTATCAACAGGACCAGGCAATGGCTTCGCCACTCCCCCCCTCCGTAGGGAGTGGCAAAGCCACTACTAAGATTAAACATTAAAACCTAAAAAATAGCAGCCATGGTTAAATTTTTATAAATTTTCTAAAACTTCGCCAATTATAATAATTTTAAAAAGGAACTCCAAACTAAATTTCCAACCTTTAAAAAAACACGTTCCTAAAATATAGTTATAGAAGAAGATATATAAAAATAAATTTTCAGAACCTCACCATTTGTAATTCTTTGGGTTTTAAAAATTCACAAAATTTCGATACTTAAATTTATTTCTGAACTACACCATTTTGTTTTTTGATATTATAAAAAAATTATTTGAAATAACTTTGATAAAAAAATCCTAAGTCATAACCAAACTAAGATGAAATTATTATTCAAAACCTCAAAAAAGTCGCCTTCTTAAATTATAGAGTTAGTGATGATGATTATGATGATTACTTAAACCCATTTGGTACACTCAATATGGATAAAAAAGAGGAGCTGTGGGCTATAACAAAGTGGTGAAGAAATAATGAGCGTAATTCACTCATTAAAACAGGAAGCGCCAGGACCATAAGGGCTCACAAAGATCAACTTCACCAATGCCCCGAATACCATCATAAGAGCATTTAAGCATCTTCATTGCAAGCTTAACACCGGCTATTTCCCTGACGCAATAAAAAACAGCAAGAATATTCCTCTTTCGAAAACAAGGCAAACCTTTAAACCCTCTAAATATGGATAGTTACTTACAGGCCAATATCGTGAATGGATTTTACTGGCAAATTACTTGAAATAATAATGACAAAAAGATTAACAGAATATATAGAAGAAAAATTCTATATAACAAGTGCTAGTTCAGATTGCGAAATGTATATTAACTTTGATAAATTCTTTGATAAATTCTCGATCAGAGGTTTACAAAATAAGATCCTAAATCTTCAAATAGACAAAAATTGGCAGAGAATTCTCAGCGAATATATCACGGAAAGAAAAGCAAGGTTCGTGATAAATGAATACTAGTGATCAGAATTTGAAAGGATAGCTGAATTGCCACAAAGCGGTTGTTTATCTTCCACGGAATATTCAGTATATACAGCTGATATGCCAACGCCAATTATACCAGTGACACTAAATGACCAATCGCGGATGATATCTGATAATGTATAACATACCCAAGCCGAAATGAAGAAAGTAATCGTAATAAATGGCACTGGAAATTAGTAACAGCTACAGATATGAAAAACAATCGAAAATAGGAAGAACACCGGAAAATTTAGCGTAATGCCTATTACAAGAAGAAAAATAGCCGATATCATGTATAAAAGAGGAATGTACAATTATAGATCTGAGGGTAAAGCTTTGCGTCTAAAAATAACATCAAAAGGAGACATAAGACACGAACGAGAGAGAATTCAAGGAACAATCTCAACCTTACGATTAGTATATTCAATCCGACTAATCTCGATGAAAAACAAGAGAAAAATGTATAGGGTATTGGGCAGGAAACTCAAACTTACCCTCTAATACGACTGCATATGATGTCTCAATCAAGAAAAAAAGATAAATTAAGAGTACAAAATAAGGCCATAAGATTGATAACAAACACCAAGAAGAGAGAAATGTGAAAAATGAGTGACTTACACATAATGGCCAATTTGCCACCAATTAATAAGGTCTTCAGAAAAGGGCAGGAAATATATGAGAAAAAATCAATAATCTCCCACAAGTATTTGCAGAACATACTCGTATCTATATTCCTAACGATAAACGCACTCAACTTCATTTCCGAAGCTCAAGACATCAGCTAAGGAAAGTAGAAGAGCCCATATATTCTTGTTGAATTTAGTAAGATTAGCAAGAGTAGAGTTGGTCATCCTTTTGCCTTCTGAACATCGTCGATGCGTCTTGGAATTCATTCTTACAGCTTCCTGACTTCATTGAGAGGAATATTGTGCCATTCTTCTTACAATACTTGCCCCACCTATTTGAGACACGACGGTGGAGTGTAAAGACTTCTAACTTGTCACTCCAAGACGCACCACAAATGTTCAATAATATTAAGATCTGGAGGTTGTAGGGGGGCACTCCATGTGTTGTAACTTACTCTTATGCTCTTCATACTAATTCTTAACTACATGAGTGGTGTATTTCGGGGCATTTTCATCTTGGAAAAAACACACACCATCAGGGAATAATGTCTGGACCATGGGATGAATTTGATCTTCCAAAATATTCAGATATACGTTGTTGTTGATCCTACCATGCAGGGCAACGGTGGACCATTAGAATTCTAAGATATGGCTGCCCAAACCATCACTGAACCTGCTTCGTGCTTCACTGTATTAAGAAGACAGTCAGGATTAAAATCTTCCCCGTGCTCCCTTCACACATAAACTCTCACTGCAATGGGGAAAAGAGAAAAACCGGACTCGTTGGAGAATATTACTTGCTTCCATTGGTCTGTCGCCCCGCTCTTGTGATCTCTACACTAGTTTAGCCTTTTCTGAATGTTTTGATGAGAAAACAGATGTTTATTGATGGAGGATCTTTCATTATATCCGGCTTTATTAAACTCACGCCGAACAGTTTTGGTCGAAACTGGGTTAGTGAGATCTTGATTCAACTCTGCAGTCACTTTGAAGGCAGTTGTCCGGGGATTTTTCATCACAATGCGTTTTAACACTCGTCGGTTTCTTTCAGGGAGCATCAAAGTCCTGCCAGAATTTCTCCTCCTACTGGAAGTTTTGCCCTGCATATTGAATTCTGTCATAGTCCTTGATATGGTAACTCTCGAAAAAACAAGGAGTTTAGCTGTTCTGCTGAAGGAAGCTCCTGCAATTAGAGCTCCAACACTTTGCCATTTTTCAAACTCAATAAGATCACGAATCTTAGCATCTATACTACGATCTGAAAAAATACAAATAATCATTAAAGTTAATATATAAAGCTATGTATCAACAATAAAAACAAAAACTCACACTGAAATTTGGATGGATATTCGTAATATAGTGGCTCATTGAAATATTAGTGTTAAATTTCTACTGTTCCAATTATTTTGTCCAACCTCTGCATGTTGCCAATTTTGTAGTCTTGAATTAGCTAAGGGATAATCGGATTATATCACAGTGTGATTCTGACAAGTTACAACAAGCTTAAGATTTCCCAATGGCAACAATCAGCGAGGGAATCGTTACACGATCATAAAAAGGGATCTTAGAACACAAACTACAATCCAAAATTCCTTAGCACCAATCTCTTTGTAACAAATGTGTAAATAACTTTTACTATTTGTAATAGAATATCTGAGAAATTAAAAGTTTGCAATAATTAGTCTAGAGTAGCTCGTTGATTTTAATGATTCTTCGTTTTATATGCCGTTGATGAAAATTCGAGATCACTTAGAGAGCGCAACTCTCCTCCAAAGCCATTCTCATTAATACTTTTTTGGTAATGACGACCATCTATTTCGAATGTAAAGTGAAAGAGCAGCGAGGATACGCCTCACTTAAAGTAAGGAGGGATATGGAAAGAAAGTATTGAAGTTAGACGAATTGAAAATAATGGAAAATATATACATACTCGTATATGCTCCTGCAGCCATTGGAAACGAGAAGCTGCACAACCCCGGGGACTTTGGGATGGAGAGAGTCGGTCCTCCAGATTTCAGTTCGTGCAAAGGCATTGCTTCTGCCTTTTATTCCCTTGCGGAGGTTAAAAGTAACGCAAATAATCCATATTAGTAATCGGGATCATTCCTAGACAAAGATAAGTAAGGCCAGGTAATTTCCGTACCCTGGACCCCACCCGTCACGAAATCTGATTTTCCATAGGTTTCGATACAGATCTCGCATTCATCCAGATCTCGTATTCGTCCAGATCTCGTATTCGTCCAGATCTCGTATTCGTCTAGATCTCGTATTCGTCCATATATAAATTTTTACCTCAAACATATACAAGAACTCCGTTTGAGTATTTCATATCTTCCCATTATCTCAGCTACGCATTAGTCGCAATCCTATGGGTTACTACTTTTCATTACTGTACTGCGAGTCAGTAAACTTTATCATACCAAATAATATTTTGGTCGCAGTTCCGGTTCAAATTATCTCTTTTGGTAGAATTACAACTTACTCAGAAGGTTTCTGGCACATTGCATACTTAAACACTTAATATTCTCTGACTCTCTCATTACACTGATACTTTTTTATCATTTAACACATTATGATCGCACTCAGTTTCATCATTACCATCGCCACTTTTTACAATAAATCCTCGCAACTTAAAACAGCGGACTTGCTTAAAGAAACCAAAAGAAACACGATACCATTTTCAGCTCCAATTTCCACACATAACCTGACAAACGCTTCCATCAATATTTCCATACTTCTCCCGCTGTCAACGACTAACACTACGTCAGAGCAAATGCCAAATAAAATCAAGTTCATGACTCATCAATCTCACACGAACTTTCTTCATTTTAATTCGTTATTTTGTCATTAATTCCTCCATATGTAAATTATTAAACAGACATGGCAAGATCATAGGATGGAGTGCTCCCATAGACCTTCAGGTTAAGAGTACTTGGTCATTCAGATACTAAGACACCTTTTAAAATTTTCTAGTCTGGGAGAGCTTCGTGAGCGGTATATGTCCCGTTACCTTAAAGGAAGGGGTTGATACCCCATGGTCAAGATCCTTAGGGGGTAAAACATGCGAGCCGAAATGCGATGTGATGGTTTTTGGTGGAGGTGGGTCTACATATTTTCAAATAAACTCAATTGTTGCTAAAAGCCTAGGGTCCAAGGGGAGACGGTTTCCTTCCAACACCTGCGCCTGCAAAAGGATAATAAATCTGATATTGTGAAGTACGGAGTGTACAGGGAGGAAATTAATTACTAAACGTAAAAATAGATGCTACGGAGAAAGGAAGAAGCACCTTAGTTTAATTTCGCTCGAAGTTTGGCATCTGTGCGAACAATTTATTGGTCTTTAAAATGCTTAATGAGTTTACCCATATAAATTATGACTCAATATTTGAGTTAGATATCTGAAAGGGCACTAGAATTAACGGTTTTCGGCTGGTAATGAAAGATATAACAGTTTCATATTACTTTCCTCTCTTTTTTAACTAGAAACCAGGGGACATTAGAATTTTTGCAGGTAGGTAATGCTGTAAAATATTTCACTTTCTGCATTTTTTTCTTGTTATTTACTTGTTTGACTTAATTATTTTGCCTCTTTCTAATCATCATGAGCATTTATCTGGCATTCCTATCAGCACTGTTTAGCATTTGCAATGGCACCTCACATTTGTTCTCTCCTGCGCATTTATATCTTCATTCTACCATTCATCGTTCCGTTTTAAATATACTTCTATTAAATCCATATACAACCCTTATACTTCCCACGATTAGGTATTTTATATTGTTTCCCATATACTATAACTTCATTTTCACACTTTCAATCTTTCTCACGTACTCCATCTTTGTTACTTATAAAACAGCCTTTCAATCTAATTCTCCCTTCTTTCCACCTTTTTCACCTCCTTTGGTTTACTGACCGAGCAATTTTACGTTACACTGCACAATGAATCATAAACCTATAATATAGCACTTACATTTTGACAACAAATACATCCTCCGCATATTACTTCAACCGAGGCAAGAATCAATCATACACTTATATTTTCACTCATTTTTCAGCACTTCGTTGTGCTGAAAGAACGTATTGGTCAAGTTTTTTATTAGAGACCCATTTAACAACTTTTCTACTCCTCTACTCCTCCAAATTCATTCAAAAACCTCTCTTTTTCAGCTACACTTATATTATTAAACAAACCACGCACTACATCCTTACACAGGTTCCCACTTGCAAATCTCAACTTCACTCACATAATTTACGAACTCACACATTTATATCCACCCATGACACCAGGTTAATCTTTACTTAAAAGCACTTCCACATCCTGTTTACGCATACAACCCTAAGACACACTTGGTCAGACTCTATCATCTCCCTCTCATTCAAACTCTCCATTCCCTTTAATATTTGCCTCACATTATTCAAACATCCCCAATCTTCCTGTTTTAAACACATTATTAAATACAACACATTCACCACCAGCCTTCTTCTTTCCTCATCTCATTAAACACAAGAACTCAATTGGTGTATGGAATGCTCCAGGGAGCTTGCATCTTCCTTCTATTTTTGAGGTTTCTTCGTGGGGTTTTGATTTTTTTGGTTCCTATATTTTTTCATTACGTGGTTTTGTGTTGGTTTTATATTTTTAATGTAAGCTAAATAATAGGTTGAAGTGTTTTTCGGCAAAAGATACCTGGAGGCAGGCGCCAGATGAATTCCCAGACGGTCCGTGAAAGCCCCTAACATTTAAAGTCGACGCTTTCGTAATACCTTTGGTGTTGAAGTGGAAGAGAGACTGAGGAGAATATTCAAGAAATTGGTTATCTTGCTAAATACCATAAAAAGACCGCCGGAAGTGAGAATGTTTAAGAAACCTTTCCTTAGGTCTCTTATAAACGAAAGGTTCTTATAAAGTGAGAAAGGTGTAATTAGAGGCGAGGTTTGGACTTGAAGGCAAAAGTAGAATGTAATAGGCCAATTGAAACCTCATAACTGAAACCAGAAGAATTCTATTACGGTTATAGATGAAATTTTGTCTAATGGAGAGGAAGTTTCATATTTTCTAACCTATTGGTTTGAGGTGGAGTGCAATCCTTTACTCTGTTATGATAGGACCACAATGTGATGTCCAAAATGATATTCAGATGATAGCAGGTATCATCAGAAAGCGCCATCTTTTCCTAAAACTCAGAATCGGATGAGGACAGCAAACCGAATGATACTTTCCATAATATAGCAAACGCCTGTTTTAACGCCTAGAAATTTGATAGTATGAATTACTGATGTATAAATTTATTGTTTTTTGTGTTTTAAACTTTAGAATTTCCTGTTAATTGGTCCACCAGAGAATAAAAGAGTACTCACCGGAAACAGAACTAGAACTGACATTGGGTGCCTGTTGAGGCCCAAAAGGGACAAGAACAAAATATTATATTTAGACCAAGAAAGACAGACTAGCTTAAAACTTGACCAGGATGTGAGATGAAATTTAAGTTAAATCATGCTGCAAGGACCGGTGCGTTTTAAAGGAGCAGGATACTCGTATTCCTTTCCTTTTCATTCATATTTAATTCAGTTTTGGTTTTTGTTTGTTTTCTGAAGTCTTCCATCCTCTGTTCATTTTCCCTTTGTAATGGCAGGGGGCTGTGATATGGGTTGGATATTTTGGCTATATGCTTTGAGTAATAGATTTGTTCTCCACTCCATAGGACACAGCTTTTTCACCATACGTAAATCGTATGGGAACAAGAATTAGTGGGTAAGAGGTTGAATACCAGTTCTGTCGGGCTATCCATAGTAATGACGATAATAGGAAATAGATTTCGACATTCCTCTGCTTAAGCTTCTGTTCAATGCGTAAATTCGTTGCCGCGCCCTTGTGTTGATGGAAGCAGACTAGAAAAGTAAAAGATGTGGGAATTTCAACACCAACTTTGCTAATAAAACTTTCAAGTCGAATTTCTCCCCAAATGGACCTACCCCCTTTAAGTCTGTTCCTTGATACGCATACTCTCAATTTCTATCTGTGTCCTCCATGCCAGCAAGGCTATAATGAGGTCATTCAATAGAGGTAGCCGAAGTTAATTTCGTTGATTGCAAGAGACACAAATTTTGTGGTGAATTTTAGGCCTCCGAAAAAAGTTATATTTTTGTTAGCTAATTTTCATTATTTGTACGGCTTGTTTAGGAGTACACCTTGCGTTTTGTTTGCTCTCATTTCTTATGATAATCTTTTTTCGCTTGTTACTAATAAATCAAAGTCGAAATATTTTTTCTAAATAAACATTAAAGCTCTAATTACCTTCAATATTTGGCACAGCAAGCTACGGTAGAGATTCATTTTAACATAAATGGGCACAGTAGTTTAAAAAATGTTTTTCCTATACAGTTTCATATTTCCTTTTCAAATCTGACACTCGTTTTTCCCGAAAATGCATACTTTGGCCATAATCGACCGAAGGTCCACAATGGGAAAAGTATGTATTTCCAGCGAAAACGAGTTTCAGATATGAAAACTACACATAAAACTGCATTAGAAAAACACATTATAAAATCCTTTAAAAGATCCAGAACCAGACCAGACTTAACCTGGTAATTTAAGACCACGATAGAGCCTACCTGGTTTAGTCTATTTCCATCAAAAATTAAAAAAAGATTTAGGTACCTTCTAAATGGGGGCTTCGCCCCATAATCCGCACTTAATTCTGGAGGGTTTCACCCCCGCAACTAAAAGAACCCTCGTAATATTCCTAATTCGAAAGCCTACAATCAGATTTGAATGCAAAAGTTAATTGATAAATGTCGTTAGGACTCTAGTTCTAATCAAAGCTTTGCGTAGAAAAAAGTTTATAAATAAAAAGCTAGAACTTGTTGGAATTCGGGCATTAGAAAGCAACGTGCCCTTAAACGCACTAACGGAAAATTTGCACTGGGTTTTTCGTTCTTTCGAATACTTTAATCTCGACAGAGCACAGTCACCGCACGCCATTATACTATGTAAACTTAAAAAAGATATAGCCGCGAATTGTTCGAAATATATGGGAATCTAAAACAAAATGCTCTTGGGTAATCGGCAATGACGCATGCGAAGTTTGCCTGCAGATCTAAAAAAAAAGCCTGGTATTAGTTAAATATCGTCAAAAGACGCATGCGCAAATCGCCCCCAGATCTAAAACGCCAGGTCTAGTTGAAAGAGTTAGGTCAAAATTTGAAGGAACGAGTCATAAAATCACGCAGAAAGATTCAAATTTAGCAAAACAATATATTTTCGAAAATTGAATAAATATTTAGTATTAAGTTCCAGAAATTAAAAATAACATCAGTGAGCATCATTTCTACAATTATTATCGCATCATTACTGGCCTATTATTCCTTCACTCCGGAGAGGGCGGATTATTGTCATTTGCATAACGCTCTCTTGGATTGACACCAAGTGCAAGCCTTCACATCAATCTTCAAGAACACTATCCATCCACGCAAAGGCAAGACCAGTGATTTGATGCATCCAATAAGAATTCCAAATATACAGCCATAAATCCTTGATAATAGAATAAATTGTAAGGGTGTTTACTTAACCAAACGCTTCATATCGATTTCGATTTTCGATTGTATTTCTAGTTTGCAAAATTTGATACAATCAGTTAGGTTTGTTATATACTTTTTACCTCCCTAATTATTGAGGCTACTTGATTTGATCTATTGTAAGCTCTAGATTTATACTACAATATTTACTTTATGGGTTGTTTAGACGTTTAAATATCCACCCTAATTAAATTTTATTAAGAGGTGGTAAAAAGCATGAAAATTAAAAGATTGAAAGTTAAATTAGTGTAAAGCTCTTGTGAATATTTAAGGAACTTTTAGATTGAATTAAGTTATATTGTGACACTGTTGCAAAGTCTTTAGTTAAACGATAATTTTTACTAACACTTGTTTTTCTTTTCTTTATAATACACAATATTTAGTTTTCACTCTTTGGAAACTGGTACAATATTCAATATCTCAATTTATCAACGCTGTTTGTGTCCACAGGCACTGAGTATAATATTTTCCTCCCATTTCAATCTAATGCTATCATCATCTTCTTTCATTTAAAAAACACAGAGTAGCATCAAGGATTCATCTGAATATTGAGAATTAGGTCTAATGGTGTTGCAGGGACATGTCTCTAAATTATACAGCCACAAGCAGTCTTCCTCTTCAAGCAAAATGAGTCGACTCCGCGTTTGCTTTCAGGCTCGTCTCGTCGGTACCTTTTGGTGCCGAGGAGTTTATTAAATCGCTCTGGCTTCGCTCTCGACCCATTCCCGATTTTCCGTTTTAAATTACGTCCTTGCAAGTCTCCACCAAATTGAACTTATCTTTTTCGATTTTACAAACTTTCGCACATTACCAACATAAACACATCGTCGGAACGAATCCATAAAATTTACTTAAATGCGGTGCAAGCATGTATACCATTGAGAAATAGACGTCCAGTGCATAATACTAAACCCAATTGGTAGACCAAGCATATCGCGGACTGTTTACTTACTAACAAAAAAACTCACGGCAAATTCCAATAAACGGCTAAAATTAATCAAGAAAAGTAAAAAGGCCATGTATATACACAAGTCCAATCAAATAAAACGTCTCCATAGAATTCTATGGATATCGAATTATTGGACCACGTGTGGATGAAAATGAGGATTTTATAAGCATGCGAGAAGACATTCTTGGCATCAGTATTTACTACAGAAGACAAGCCAAAGAGATGAGGGAGGCGCTCTACATCCTATCACCGTAAGGGAAAACGAGGGTCTACTCTACTTTCTTACTGACAAAAAGATAAAAACAAGCTAGGGAGAATTCAACGTAGAGTTACAGCCTATACGAGGATCGTTTTAAATAATTTAATCTCTTCCCATTAACTAAGCGTAAACTAAGAGGTGACCTAATTCAATTATTTAAAATCTTCGAAGGCTTAGTTAATAGAAACTGTAACAAGTACTTTATATTCGACTATATAATTACACACGGAAAATGTTGAAAAAATATAAGTAAACTTTTTAACTTCAATTGAATTCTCAACTTAATGAATGGTTTCTCCCGGAAGGTCATTGAGTGCAGTTGATTCCTTTTAACATAGAATAGACAAACATTTTACCTCAAACCCAAGATTGACTGGGCTTTTAAGCAATCGATATATTTTTTGTTTTCCTACAGTGGATAAGCGAACACCACTGATCAAGGCGGCGAAGTTTAGTAAACCTAGCTTAGTTCGTGTCTACATGCAACTTAGTAAAGATCGAATGGTCTGTTGTTGTATGCTCTTTTCTTTGTATCCCTTTGAAGTGGAATTTTATGCGAATTAATAATTATGTTTTCACCTTAGTTAAAGTTTGCAAAAGACCGAAGTGAAATCAGCGGTAGAAGAGTTCGGTGATGGAAAGGGAAACGCCAGTGTGAAACTTGCCAGGCAACGGAAGCAGAATGCTTCGTTGTTGAGTAACTCGAAGATGATTAAAGGAATGATGTAACTAACTGCAACCTTGGGCCTTCAACTTCAGAAGAGTGTTGTCATGGCTACCATCCAGAGGCGAGAACGGCGTCTGAATGAGGGGCGATTCTGTTTTGTGTGTGGAGAATGGATGAGTTCTGACTTTTTTACTGATCTCGTGTGCATAGCGAGATGCAGGCGTTTAACCCAACGCAGTCTGACCTTTCTACTCTATAAGAAGAATTTTGCTCCTAGACATTATGAATCCTCCTTAGCCAAAAATTGCAAAGAGCATACAAAGATCTTTTAACACCAGCGTGTAGAAAAACAATCCAACAACACCATTGGGCCATTCAAAATTTTAAGCAAGACAACGAGTGAATCAATTTTATGACTTAAATACTTAACGATCATTTTTTTACCGTGATTAGCAAATAAACTTTGGAACATAATCCAATTGATCGCTAGCATTTGATCACATTTCAATACTAAGATGAATATCAGTCAATGACGAAGTTGTTTTCTACATAAATAAGCAAGTTTAAATCTAACAAATGACATTATCCACCTATGGTTTATCCTCCAACCTATTAATTTTATTTATTGATATTCCCAGCAGTTTAAACCATTTAAGCAAATTATATTAACATTGAATTCATCATTTATGTTCATAGTACTCTCGCAAACTACTGCTGACCTCAACATTGCTACCAAGTGCGTTGCCTTACGTAACATTGATATCCGTACAACTGTTTTTGTCAAATTCTAAAAACTGATTTGAAGATAGTTCAAAATACAAGTCATTAAAGGGATTATAAAAATATCCTTAACATAAAAGCTTTATACTGTTATAAAAATATAATTTGATAACCTTATTACTTTTATATTACTTTTTCTATCATTAATAAAAGCTTTAAGTTAAACTTTGACAGTAATAGAAATCAAAAAATACAAATTCGATAAGCTACATTTTTAATAAGACACTATAAAGACGAGGTAAATGTTCAAATTTTAGAAATAAGAAGAAAATATTATTCAACACTTGTTATAACCAGATGCCCTGAATATTAACAAGTAGGTGAATTTAACAATGCCTCCCTAAATTCTCGGCCCCTTCCTATGATTTCGTCAGACATTCCACAAACAAATCTCGATTTGTTTTCATTTCCATAAGTGCTGTAATAAACTGTGGCACGGTCCTTAAATGAAGGGGAGATGAAAAGTTTAAAAGAATGTAAAAATTATATGCGCTGGTGTATTTAAATAAATAGTTCAGAGCAAAAGTTAGGTGATATAGCCAATGTTGCCTATTCATTCGAAGGGCGATTTAAATTGTGCCCAAATCCGAAAGTTTATTTTAGCTGCATAATAAAATTAGGATAATTTGAAGTTTATGCCCATCCCCCCTCGAAGTTGGTGGGCGCTTTGTTATAAATATCTCTATTTTTTAAAAACACGCAAATTCTATATAGTGTAGTGTATAGATATACAGTATAATAGAGTGTCTTCACTACTTAATATAAGAAAATGTGAAATTATGATGTTTTGGTGAAAAAATGATTGGCCGCCATCTTGGGAGAGACAGTGTGAGTTGGAATCACATTATAGTGTATTATATATCAGTTTGAAGTTAATTTTTTTATGAATTAAAATATGATATGAACATTTCATATTTATAGTTTATAAGAAAATATAATTGGTTTAAATAGCATTCAAGAGTGAGGCTTATGTCTGAAGTCAGGAATATTTTTTTTTGAAAACCCATCTTGCGACTGCATCCTACGCCAAAAGTCGCCGTACACCGCTAAAGCCTACTAGTAGGCTAGATTTAAAAACAAATAACAATGCCTAAATAACAAATAAAAAGATAAAATAAAGAGGAAGATTCAGAACAGGCTAAAACGAAAACAAAACCAAAACCAAATAAAAAATGAAAAACCAGAAAGGCAACAAGAAGGAAGCACGCTCCGGCGTCGGAGGTATTCCCTCCCCCCATCACCCCACCGGCGGAGGAACATATGACATACAAAAGACAGTCAAATAAAATGAAGGAGGCAAGCCTTCTCCAAAAAACAAAAAGTGGTAGAGTCCACAAGTCAGTGTGAAAGAACCAGTTCCGAGTACAAGGGACAAGTGGTAACGACCACGCTCGTCCCATTACCGGGACAGGTATCGTGCGCGGAGATCACCCAGACTCAGACATTCAAAATAGAATGTGTCGAACAGTCTGAGGGACAACGCACTCGTCTGAATAAGGTGCGAGCGAAGCTCCATCGATTGGTGGTGCGACCTGCGAGTGTGTCCAATTTGAACACGACAGAAAGCAACATGAAGCCGTCGCGGTATTAGGGTGTAGGTCCATGGGAACATTCGTCGCTTAATGTAACGTAACTTCAAAGTCCCCTCGACTGTCTCTCATCTTCTTTTTCAAGCAGCTCGGAAAGCTGCTCCTATTCCTGTCATGTAATCTGTGTGAGGAAGAACGAAATGCTGGCGTGGTCTCCTCGTCCTCAAGGATTCTTTGGCGTCCTGATCGGCGCACTCATTCCCCGCAATTCCTAGAGTTCCAGGAACTCAGCAGAAGATATTCTCGACATCCACCAGGCTCACTATAACCGTGGCGGCTCGGATCTCGCGAACCAGGACATGCAGAAATTACAATGCTCTGAGAGCACTCAGGACGCTTTGTGAGGAGCTATAATTCACAATCCAGTCTCCGAACCTGGCACGTTGCGTTATCGCCCGTAACGAGCGGTGTATTACAACCAGCTCAGCCGTGAAGACAGACAGCGCCTGGCAGAACCCTGCTGACTTAAAAAAGAGGGCATACGGCGTGGAAATCGAATTCCTCTTGAGACTTGGAGCCATCCATATACACTGGCACGGTTCCAGCGTGACACGAAGTGTGCTCCAAAAGGGCCAAATGCAATACTCCCAGCGCTGTAGAAGCTTTGGGAGCAGAGGCGTGGCGACAAATAGTCAAAACTGGTACACTCTAGGGTGGCGTCCTAGGCAGAACCAGGAGAAAAACCGGCCTTAGAGCTATACCGCTCTGTCGAGGAAGTTTCCTAGCCATAAACCCAAAGGGCTTAGGGTATGACTGGCATTTCTCAACGGAATAGGCCCAGTTCATATCAACTACGGATGGAGTGAGAGTTGTTGGTGACTGAGGGAGGCGCAGGGCTCACGAGTGCAGGCGAATGATGCATTGTGCACGGCGCAGAGCGAGTGTTATTTTCCCAGCATTGACAAGTAGGTTCTCATATGGGGATGTGTGGAAGGCACCAGTCGCTGGGCGAAGGCCAGCGTGGTGAATCGAGTCCACTTTCCGCAATATACGCTCGCTTCCGATGCATAAAACTCGCATCCGTAGTCGAGCTTCAAACAAACAAATGATCGAGAAAAAGTAAGTTCCACAGGCGCTAAATGTCACAGAGCGAAGAAAGTCCATGAAACTGGTATAAGAGACCCTAAGTCTGTGAATATGAGCCTCCCAGGTAAGGCGTCGGTCACACGACCAAGGGACTGGTACGAGTTCAACATTTCTCAGCAAATCCAATTTAGAAACAAGTCTGGGTCAGGGTGGAGCCGTGGATGACGAAGGAATTACACCACCTTTGTCTTGTCCATGGAAAACGAAGCCTGTGTGCTTCTGCATAGTGAGAGATGCAGTTCAATGCCTGTTGGATTCGACGCTTCAGAGTTTGCATCTGGGCCGCACCAAAAGTTATTGAAAGGCCGTCCACGTAGAGAGTAGCGAGACCATATTCTGGCAGCACCAAGGTCATGCCGTTGATGCTCGTGGTAAACTGTAAGATACTGAAGACACTTTCCTGCATGACACCATTTTCCTGCTTTATTTGGCAGGAGAAGGCTCCCACCACCTGACCGGCCCCAATTGGAATACCAAGGAACGACATGAAGAGACTTCTACAAATTTGCACCTCTAAAGCCCATTTCTTTGACCCCAATGGAAGCATGTACCGCTAAGTCGATGGAGTTGCCATGGGTTCTCCCTTGGAAGTTCTCTTTGCCAACTACTGTATGGAAGTAGTTGTGAAAAAAGGGTCTTCTTAAGATTGCCCAAGCCCCATATTTACTGCAGGTACATAGACGACATCTACATCAACGTACAGACACAAGAAGTAATACATAATCTAGAAAAAGCCTTTAAAGAATGTTCTTTCTTCAACTACACCATCGAAGAAAGCCATAACAACCAATTAACATTTTTATATATCCTCACTACCAATATAATTGAAAAAATAACAACTACAGTTTATGTTAAACCCACCAACTCGGGATTTTGCATGAATGGGGACAGGGAATGCCCTAAGCGCTACCGAACAAGCGTGATATCGTCGTACATCAATCGTGCTTCTACCTACTGCACCACATGAAAAGACACAAAAAACGAACTCGAGAGAAGCACTCAGATACTCGTGAATAACGGATTCTCCAATAAAGAAATACAAACAGCCATAAGAATAAAAATGGACAGATTGTACCTCTCAGAACCGCAGAAGAACAGGAATACGGATAATGATGATATTATAAAACTGTTCTACAAGACTACTATGAGCACAGAACACCAAGCAGATGAAAGAGCCATCAAGGACCTTATAGACCGAAGAATAAAACCCATAAACGCCGAGAAAAAGATCGCACTAATCACCTACTATGAAAATAGACGTACTTCAACCCTCTTCCTGAAAAATAACCCCAAACCCCCGCTACAACCGAAACAAAGGACACATCTGACATACGAGTACACATGTAAACTAGGATACTGTGAGCTCCTACCTAACTCGTATATCGGCATGACCAAAACCACTCTCTCAAGAAGAATGTCATACCATCTGAACAACGGTGCACCTAAAAGACACACAGGAAATACACGGAACATGCCTCAACCAAAAAATGATAGAAGAAAACACCAAAACTTTAGACTATGCTCCCAACAGGCGTCAACTGCTCTTCCTTGAAGCCATATATAGATCCAAGAGAAGCAACCGAATTTGAAACATACAGTCTAACTCCAATGAAATCCTGCCCAAGAAAAGTAAACAGAGGGACAGGTGTACTTAGAGCTTACCCCTAGCCACTATTCCCCTCTGGCAAGCAGCTTAATCTCTCCCCCCTCTCTGGCTACCTACTCCTCCGACCTTTTCTCACCTGGATCCAACCTACCTATACGTGTATAGCTTCATTCGTAATTTTGTTAACACATTTTGTAACATATATAAACCGAATACTTTGTAATAATTCCCCATTTTAACTCTGAAGATGATACTCGATGTATCGAAACGCGTCACTTAAATTAAAGAAAGTGCTAAATTACATTAATTTACTTCTACCTTTGGCAAAATAACAAATATCAGTCTCCGATGAACTTCGGCAGGCTTATCCACAGGTTAAACAATGAAGAAGAGGCGAATATAAGACAAATCGAGAAGATTGAAAAAAGAATTATTAATTCGAAACTAGCGGTCGCTTTTAATAAAACATGCTGTAATGAATATATATATATATATATATATATATATATATATATATATATATATATATATATATATATATATATATATATATATATATATATATGGTTTATCCCAAAATTCGAGGGTGGGCATAAACCCCAAATTGACCTAAAATTGAATACAAAACAAAATGCTGCCTATGATAAATATCAATTAATAATTTCTCGAATCATCACTGTTAGCAAATATATCTAGCAAAGGTTTGTTATAATTTTGGGTTAACTTCCAGCAGCCAACTAGCAATTTTGCTCCATTTGTCCTTACCCTACATCTGCCTACACCTTCTCTTATAGTTGCGTAGTAATAGTGCACGAACTATTTTAGTTCCATGCACATATTTTCTATGGAATTCTCGTTTGGGTATTGTAATTGTTAGAGCCTAAAATTTATCTTAGAATTTTCAAAACATTTCATAGTTACACATGTTTTATGTCTAAGATTCTTTGTTCTTTTAAAAGTTAAACTATATACCAAACTTCAGCTTTTTTCGTTGTAGAAATTTTCTTTCAAAATAACAAATAAACTTATCTTCATAGTTTACTCAGTTTCTACAACTGTAGTTCTAAACTTTATGGCTAGTAAACCACATATAATTGCTCTTTTGCCTTCTTTGTCTAAGGTGTGCAATGTGTTTTCAAAAGAAACAGTTCATTCGATCTTCCGCCAAACATATATTCTGCAAATATATCTAAATCGTTTTATGTATTGTCGTTTCGCTCCCTCCTATTACTTTCTTTCTAAATATTTTATGAGCTTTTCCCTTTACAACGTGAGCCTTGCATCGACGCGAGGCATACGGAGATATTTTTCACTCTAACACACTTGCCATGAAACATGAATTCAGCTACAGCGAAACATTGATATATTTTTTTTTCTAGTGTTATTTTGAGCAAATTTAAAACTACTTTACAACATTATGAATATTATTCTGTGATAACCTGAACTTTCTTGCTCTTCTTGGTTAAATTTTCAGTCTCGCAGACTGCCTATATTCTAGTATTGTTGGCTGCATGGAAGCAACAACAAGCCGTAATACGTTTAAACTGGGGGATTTGGGGAGGGGGGGCTTGTTATGATGAGATGTGATAAAATATATGCCAATAATCGTGTATTGTAAGATGCCTTCCGTACACAAATTTTCGGAACTTATTCGCGAACCTAATGTATGATAAAAAAATCAGTCTGTTAAAATGTTCTAGAGCTATTAATTAAACATAGGGATTAATTTACTGGAGATGCAGTAAGTTAAGAAATATTTATACATTAGAATATTTATATCATATATGATCATATAATTTTGAACACACTCACGGACACACATACACACAGATACACCTATATATTTAAATATATATATATATATATATATATATATATATATATATATATATATATATATATATATATATATATATATTATATATATATTATATATATATATATATGAGGAATTAAACCACATTCACAGAAGACAATTTAATTCAGAACAGTTTCAGTGTATCTCACACCCTTTTTCAACTGACACTGGATAGAAAATATAAGAAAAAATGCATACAAGCATAACAAGTCGTGAAATATCCCCTCTTTTATCCCCAATCCCCTACTTGTGGCTAATCTGGGGGGGGTTAGGCCTAAACATATTAGAGGGCTGACATTTTACTATTTTGTTTATTTGCTTTATTATTACAGGATTAAAAGAAAATTGACCCTCAGATAGATTTAAATTATGAACTGACGATATCAAGCTCGATTCTACGATTCTTCTCTTAACATAGTTAGCCGATTTAAATACCATTTTACTTCCATTGAAATCGATCGTATGATTCTTGTCTCTAACATGGCAAAATATTCCACTACTTTCGCTGCCCACTCTAATATCTCTTTTGTGTTCGTACAATCTCTTGTCTAGATTTCTCCCCATTTCCCCTATATAAACTTTATGGCAATCGTTGCATGGTACTGCATATACTCCTATGTTATGATGTTCTTTGGGTTTCCTGGCCATCATCAATTGGTTTAAGGAATTATTATATTTAAAGGCTAGATTAATACCCGCTTTTCCAAATATGTCCTTTAAACTATTTAATTTATTATTAAATGGCAATGTCATACATTTGTTGAAGTCATTAGTGCGGGAAGGCTTATTACCATAGAATGTTTTCCTAGCTAAAAAATGGGCAGACGATATGAACCAATCGGGGTAATACAAATTAGAAAAAATGGTCCTGATAATGACAATTTCTTCATCTAAATAGGAAGGATGACATATTTTGTATGCTCTAAGGAAAAGGTTGAAAATTACCGATTTTTTAACAGTATTATCGTGAATAATGTATATAAGCATTCGAGTGGGTTTAAAGGACACATTTGAAAAAGCGGGTATTAATCTAGCCTTTAAATATAATAATTCCTTAAACCAATTGATGATTGCCAGGAAACCCAAAGGACATATTAACATAGGAGTATATACAGTACCGTGCAACGATTGCCATAAAGTTTATATAGGGGAAACGGGGATAAATCTAGACAAGAGATTGCAGGAACACAAAAGAGATATTAGAGTGGGCAGCGAAAGTAGTGGAATATTTTGCCATGTTAGAGACAAGAATCATACGATCGATTTAAATGGAAGTAAAATGGTATTTAAATTGGCTAAATATGTTAAGAGAAGAATCGTAGAATCGAGCTTGATATCGTCAGTTCATAATTTAAATCTATCTGAGGGTCAATTTTCTTTTAATCCTGTAATAATAAAGCAAATAAACAAAATAGTAAAATGTCAGCCCTTCAATATGTTTAGGCCTAACCCCCTCCCCAGATTAGCCACAAGTAGGGAATTGGGGATAAAAGAGGGGATATTTCACCACCTGTTATGCTTGTATGCATTTTTTCTCATATTTTCTATCCAGTGTCAGTTGAAAAAGGGTGTGAGATACACCGAAACTGTTCTGAATTAAATTGTCTTCGGAGAATGTGGTTTAATTCCTTATTTTTTTTGCGATATTGCATTAATTTTATCATATATATATATATATATATATATATATATATATATATATATCAGTGTAAGAATGAATCAGATATTTTGGTATATATGTTTGATTAATGACCTGGTAAATTTAGCCTTAACTGGTTTGGCTTTTCTTTTTTCTATTTGACGGTTGTAAGCCTTATTTATATATGGGAAATGAAAAACTAATTCAGATGAATCCAGTTTTAATTTAATAAATATTTATATAAAATAAATATTTTTGTTTGGCCGTGAGCTTCAGCCTTTCTTAAGCCATGTTTAGAAGAGAATCATGTGATTGGTTAAGACTAATTACTTGTTGTGCTCTGCTCTCGCTTTGACACCTTTTCCAAGTAATGTATATTTAAATGATCTTAATTTTGCGTTGAATGAGGTGCGTTTTGTTTAAGAAGGGAACTACATTTTCGCACTCCTCTTTCTCTCTCTCCCCTTAATCGATATGCAGAGGGAAGCCACAAAGGAACAATCCTGCGACCGACTCGCTCTTAGAGAGACTCTCCTCCATATTGTCACACATCTTCATGCGAGAATGGGTAAAAGTGAGGGTTTGTGAGAGTATAGAGCCATGATTAGAGAAGTAAATTGTAAGAGAGTGAAAAATAACAAACCGGGAAAGTTTAGAGAGGTGCCATCAAGGGCAAACATCAGCAGTAGGAGGAGAAAAGTAGCAATATATCTTTTGTTTACCTCAAAGGGGACCTAAAGATTAACGTGAGAATCAGAACCACGATAAATCTTTGTCACTTCATTAAATGTTTCCATCTTCACTCTTAGATTGGTACCATTGCCTCTGGCGAATGTTTGTCGGGAGATCCGACAATTTTCCAGTGTTTATATAAATAGTTACTATTTCTTTCGTTAATGTGTGATGACATTCATGACTTTGACCTAGTTTTGTGTTGCTATCATGTTTGCTTGTATACTTTATTTAATTTGCCTGTTTACTTGTTATGAGTGAATTATATTTACTGGTTAGCTTCTTTGTGTTTTCAAACAAGTGGATCACATTCGGTTCTCTTAATTGGATTTGCTTGTAATACTCAAAAACATTAGTTTTTTGTTCTGATCTAAAAGAACAACAAAACCAACACAAAATTTTTATTAAGAACGTTCTACCAAAACCCCAGCACAGGTAATTTATGAATAAAAAAACAACATCAGATTTGAGCAAATAAATTTGAAGTCTACCAATGTGGTTTAAAATTTCTAATGTCCCAATGAGAACTTTATGCCTGATCGAAATAATGTTTAGATTGTTATGGCTACAGCCACGCTCAGTCTAAAACTGACCTTGCACCTCCAAGAATGTATCATTAACCTTCAATATGAGAAAACGTGGCAAACAAATGGCTCCCAAAAAATCCACCTGAAAATACAACCCGCCTCAGCAGGAACTCGGTTAGCAGTCGCATGAAGATTCTGGGAGCCGTTGACATCAATAATTTTAAATCTAGCTCAACACAATGCACAAGCTTGAATCATTTTTTTTTAGTTTTCCATTGGAAATCTGAAGCCACCCTACACCGCGAAAAAATTCTTTAACTGAGGATACTAAAACCTGAATAACAAAATATAAGGATCACACGTTGCACCCCTACCAAGGCTGAATTCAAAGAAAGTAATAGTGAGACGTAAATTTAAATAAGTTTATGACACTGAATACGACGAAACTGAAATGAACAACGAAGTAAAACAAGGACCAATTCACAGCTACAGAGTCATGTTTCACTGTAGAGAAATAAAGTCTAATATGATCTGGAGGTCCACCTTGAACCCTTGGAATGGCCACATGGCCTTAACCCTGCAACAAAGAGCGTGAGAAGGAAGGAAGTAATCGGGTGAACATGGCTTTATCAAACCAGCTTGCGAGGCCTATTTCCTGCGCCCAGGCAATTTAAGCTCTCTTCCCCTACTCGGGACACTAGAGAACCCAAAGGGCTATTCGACGGGCTCCTTATCTTGGATTCCTCCCCCATCCCAGGCAAAGCCGACGACTTAAGATCCCAGAAGAGCACGCAGTTGCCCGAGGCAATTTCACTGCCCGTCGACCGTCTATATAACCGGAGGTTTCCTGCTATATCGGCAGTACAGCACGCCCGTGCACGAAGACACATTTCGTTCTCGAGTCGGATGCTCCGCAGACTTTTCGGGTACCGACGGCTAGAATCTCTCCGCCATGGACATCGCCCCAGTCAATTGGCAGTTCCTTTCAACGGCCGTTGTTCCGTGAATTCGCGCCAGTACTCACTTACTCATCGAGAACCCTGAGGTAAAACCAGTCCTCCTTTATAAGCATCTCAAAGTTGAACCAGTAAAACTCCCCCCCCCCTCCATCGAGAACTCTAAGGTAAAACGTATTCCCTTGTTGCATCCTTGCCTCCCTGAGTTACCTCTCCTTCGACTATTACCCCATACAAGACGTCGACGCTGCGGACCTCCTTATAATCTGGTCTCACCCTAACCAATTTTATTATTTACATTGCGGCTTAGTGTAGCCGCTTTTAAGACTCTCATCTAAGTTAGGTTATTAGCCACTTTAATCCCTTCGATTTGCCAAATTTGTTGACACTGAATGTGTCCGTTATTTATTTGATCACGTATCTCACTTAACTCTCTTTTGTATATATATTGAATATTTATTTTTGTTTTATTAAACTTTATTTTGTAGCATCCTTTAAATAACTCTGAACGACTATCAGCCATAATTAACCTTAAAGCCTATCTAAACTCACTTATTTTTGATAATTATTACCCATACACTCTTGGGACGAATTTCTACCCGTTCTCATTATTCCTTCCCCAACTGGTCGGACCAAGCCATTAGCGTGTAATTCCCATACCACGACATTTAGAGTAATTTTATCTATTAGGGTGGTCCCCCCCAAAAAAATTTAGTTTTCATCTCCACATGCCTGATTGTATTACCACATTGAACAGTAGGTCACATACTCAATTTCATCAAAATTGAACAATATTTACTAGTTGCTATATGGATCTTAACTTATTAGTCTGCTGGTAAATTAATTTTGGGGAGAGAAATTAACAGTCTTTACCAATAATATTTTATTTGGAACAGATCTTGGTGTTGAAAGACAATTTTTAAAAAAAATATTTATATTACAGTGAAAAGAAAATAGTTAAATGGCAAATGGTTTCTTTTTGACACAAATTATAACCAAAATTGCTGATTAAACATTGATCCTTTTGAGCATGAGGGAAAATCTTGGTGATGTTTTGCCACAAGTCTGAGAAGCAACTGTTTCCTTTCTTCATCTTTTGTTACAGATGCATTATACGATTTGACAAGTGCAATACCTCTTTTTGCTGGATCGTTAACAACCATTAAGTTTATCGCTCGACGTTGAAATTCTTGAAAGCACGTATTCTGTTCCCAAGAACTTGGGTTAGTCTTCAGGAATGTATCATCTGCAAACTTGTATCCATCTTTCATTAGGAGACTGAAGATTAGCTTAGTTTTTTGAGTTACCAGTTCATGCCAGTCTAAATCCTCGGTATTTTTTGTAAGATTCAATCGGTGAACAACTTTGGTGTTTTCATTACGTTGGAGATTGGAGACCATCTTCTGTTTGTTCTCAGCATTAATTCTATGATCGAAAAATGTAAGACCAACAAGATGTTCTCCAAGATACCAAAGGTGTCTGTGAAGGGCTGTGGTTGCTTCTTTAGATATTTTCTGATTTGAGTACTTTTGCAAAGTTTTAAGAGCATTAATTCCAAAATGGGCTTCATTCCAAAAACGCGAGTAGACCAGAGCAATAAAAAGAGAGCACTCTGTAATATTGGCCTTTTTACGTTCCGTTAGTTTCAATTGATGCTTAAACAAGTGTATTTTCAGGACATATATAGCCTTAGCCATCCAGCGGGCATGATGAGTCGCTTCTGTGGCTCTTAATAAAACTTCTGTCTTATCAATGCCCCCAAGAAAGATGAGACTGAGTCGCAGAAATTCTTCAGACTAGTCACGCAACTGACGAGATTTCAAAGTTTCCTGAAAATATGGGACAATTATTCTCGAAGATTATGCATTACTGGATTGACGAATGAACTGCTATCAGCCTCTAAAAAAGAATCCTTTTTAAGTGAAGACCATTGTTATTTAAAACGTTCAAAGAGACTCCTCTTTGGACCACTTGTAGTCCCAAATAAAATATTGCAAGCACATGACAACATAATTTCGAAAATATGATGACGGCACGGAATCCAAACAAGCTCCCTTCCTAATACTTTCTCAATTATGGTGCAGGCTCCTTTTTGTAGGCCTGTATTTCAAGCAGTTGTATCAAATACAAGGCCTTGAACTTCTTCACGAAGATTCCAGTCATTAATTGATGAAATGCATGCCATAGCCTGTTTTTCTCCTGTTGCTCGTGTTATTTGTGGCACACTAAGAAGATTTTCCATTCCATTTACAGAAACTATTATTGCAATTCGTTCTACTGTTTCCTTTGCCCCATCAATGGCAGGTAGTAGTTTTCCATCCCAGTGAAGAAGGATCGGTCCTTCAACAGACAACGAAGCTTTGTCTTCATTGTATGTTGCCTCTCTTACTTGCTTTCTGGAACGTCGTATAGAACTCCTCAAAAGTGTCATAGCTTTAATATCCTGTCCAAAGGCTTGTGCTATTTATCCAGCAACCATTATTGCTTTTCTATCCCTAATATTTGCACGATAAAGAACAACAGCCACACCTGAAGTTGTAAAGATATTTTTTTTAATTTGAAGAACTACATTGGGCATTCTTTTTACTAGTTGGAGAAGGTGGACAAACTCTTTGTCTGCCGCAATTAAACTTTCTCCTTCAGATGATGATGACTCGAAATCTGCATGAGCAGCAGCCTCTGCTTGATTTTTAAAAATATATACTTTTTTTATATTGTAAAGCCTTATCATGTCGATATCTTTTGCGGTATTCCTTAGCTAAAGTAATCTTATCACGGCAAGACATACTGCCAAAGAAAATGTTCTCTCTCTGCATCAACTCAAATTAGCGGTCTTCTTCATTTTTTACCACATTTATAGCATTTTTTGAGGCTATGTCAAAAAGTTTTGAAAAAGTAGATTCGAAACTATTCTCATTCATTCTACATGAGTACAGTTCGGTCTTGCGGTTCTTCTTCAAAGAAAGTTATTCTTCATACAACCTTGAGAGTTTCCTAACGCAAGAGTCTATTCCAAGTGTGGGAATTCGGGCTCTTTCCAATACTTTGATGACTTTTTTGCAAGCGAGGTTGTAACTTTGTGTCCAAGTCATCGACTCCACTTGATGGTGGTACTGAACAAAACGAAGCACATCACCACATGCTGGTAATCTTGCATATGAAAGCTCACTAGTAGGATGTCCTAAAAGCCAGACTGCTGCAGATAAATGAGTATTTCCAGCCATAATCTGAAACAGCGAAAATAAAAGTTCATTGTAACTGAGTGATCACACGGTTTCCTTCCATTTAGTTATACTTAGAAGATATTTTTCTATACTCTAAAACATCTAAATATTCAATATTCATGGAAGAATAAGCTTTCATTTGATATAAATAAATAGGCCCCTGTGTTTGTAAAAGATTACCGCAGTCATGCTTAATTAATATATATATATATATATATATATATATATATATATATATATATATATATATATATATATATATATATATATATATATATATATATATATATATATGTATATATAAATATATATATATATATATATATATATATATATATATATATATATATATATATATATATATATATATATATATATATAAAAAACTGCAAATTATTTATGCACTGAATAAACAAAGTATATTCCTTACCTAAATGATTATATATAGACTTGCATAAACCAGCACTTGTATTCACTTGTATTACGCCAACTGTTAAACTTCAAGCTACAAATGAACAATTAATCAATCCTCCCTGGCTTAAATAGGAAATGGTGCAACTGCATCACCATTTGAAACGAGGGGGCGTTATTGCGTCATCACTTTACAAATGTGCTCAGAAATCAACAAGCTGAAACAACAATTATTATTGCATCATACGCCGAGTATGTGAATGTCATTCCACTTTTCAGATAATGCAATATCTTGATTTTTTTCGAATTATTGTAATTCATAAGGAATGAGTTATCAATGACAAAATATATGATAGTATATAAGTAACAAGCAATAAATGCCTACTATTACAAGTTCCAATATTTTGACTGAAATTTAAAAATATGGAGACACATAGCGACCTCTAAATATTCACCAATTTAGTCAGTATATTGCATCAGCTCTTTTAACATCTTATAACATAATTTTAGCCATGTGGAGAATATTTCCAAATAATTTCAATTTTTTGCATATAATTTTGGACCACCCTAATATATATATATATATATATTATAAAATTTGGTGTCGGGTTTATTAGGGTTTTTAAAGGTTATTTAAAGAGGTCTTTTAAAAAGCTACTTCTATTTATTTGGATTTTCTTAAGGCTGAGTAGCGTTCAAGTTATTTTATGTTCTTGGAACAACTCTTCTATATTTAATTGTTGCGTGTGTCTATCTTGACCGTGAACATTTTTTTAACTAAAATTGCTGGAGAACTAGCTTCTACCTTTGGTCTATTTAATCCCCAGGAAGGTTATTACCACCCTTAAACGTTTTTAACCCGTGAAGGCTAAAATTTTGATTTGTGTGCATTTTGCGGGTGTAGATTTTATTTAGCAAAACAAGGCTCCCACGCTTATTAGGGCATATTCTGTTCATGTGCGTATTTTCGCACTCATACAGGTCATTAACAACGTCGTTTGCCGGCAGTCAACTGAACTACCGCACTAAATGCCCTCTTTTGCAAATTTAATATGCAATGCTAAGCCCTCGGATTAACCGTCAAAAACCTCATTTCCTACATCCAGGAAGTAGAAAGGCATGAAAGCGCAGAAAACTTGAGAAAGGGAAGAGCATGAAATAGCAGCAAAAGAGAAAGAGAAGAGCAAGTAAGTGCAGAAAGAAGAGAACGAAAAACTCGAGAGAGTGAAGAGAGAGAGAGAGAATCCGACAGCATGAACTAGAGCAACATCGTACCCAGACTGAGATCTTCTTCATTTACTCAGGTACGGAAGTCCGCCCCCACCCCCCCAGTTCGCGTCAGTCAAGTTTCCTACGTACAAAGAAGGTGAGGACTTTGGATCTTTTCTCACCCACTTTGAGAAAATATTCGAAGTCAATCATTACGACATAGAGACTGACGGTGTCGCTAAATTACTCCCCCTTCTCACCTCCCAGGTCCAGGATATTTTTATTTCCCTTCTTTCGGAAGCCGCCAGCGACTATTCCACCCCTAAGTTTGTGCTGCTGGCATCTTACAACATGACCCCAGACTTTTACCATTCAAAGTTTCGACCTGCCCATATCTAACCAGGTCAGACCTTCCGTCAATTTGGGTACACCCTTCCAGCAAAATTTTAATTTTTAGGTAGTCGCTTCTAAAATTACCTACGATTATGAGTCTTTAGTTGACTTTGTCCTTAAGGATTAGTTATTGGCCACACTGCCCCCATAAATTCGCACTTTTTGAAGGACCTTAGATGCTACACATTCAAGGTATGCATTGAAGAGGCGGATGTCTACATAACAAGCCATAACCTCTATACAAAGGACAATAAGAAGACTGCCCCTTCATCTCCCAAGTTTAAGATAAATAATTCTCGATTCCCTCCACGAACAAACCTAAGTCCTTAAGGTATTGGGTTCTCTAAACACAGAATTTTTCCCCCATCGGAACCCAGAAATATCAAACCCCTTATTCCCAAATCCCTTGCGTCGTCATTCCCCAGGAGACCAATAGTTTGTCTTACGTGTGAAGTGGAAGGTCATGTACGTCCGAACTGCTTCCACAATTTCAAACTCCAGAATAACTCCGCTCACTAGGTCCACTAAGTGAGTGCCCCTCCTGCTCCCCCATCATCTCGCCCTGAAACTTTAACTCCTCTCTCGCCGTCCAGCCCAACGGACATCAAGGCAATTTTCTCTTTGATAAAAGCTCACCCGGAGGCCTAAAATTTAAAAACGGAGTCGGAAACGTATGCAAAGTATCCACTCTCATTCGCGATACAGAGTGCACGTGTATAGTAGTGTAAAACGAATTACTTCCCTCAGTGGTACCTGACCACAAAAAGTTTGTAGTAGTTCACAACTAACTGCGACGCGCGAACCGCTTCCCCATCGTAAAGTGCTACCTTAAGTGACAATACTTTACCGGCTGGGCTGAAGTCGTTTCAGCCCCTACCCTGTCGCTCATGCCGTTGTTACGCGGGCCCAATTTCTACCCATTCCCATTATCCCCTCTCCAACTGTCGGACCAAGCCATTAGCGTGTCATTGTCCTCTTATATATATATGTATATATATATATATATATATATAAATATATATATATATATATATATATATATATATATATATATATATATATATATATATATATATATATATAATTGCTATACCACGACATTCACCATAAACGACGATCAATTTAGGAAAAGGTGCTCAAATCAAGTAAAATGGCACACCAAGAAAAAGAAAGGCAAAACTGGTTAAGCAAGTAAATTACAATAAATTATACAAAAAGATCAGATAACCAAAATAATATCAAAATCTTTAACCTATAAGGAAGATACAACCGCAAATATAATTATTACTAAATATAGAATAAACTATGAAGATGATATAAAAATATCAACTTTCCATATAATCGCACCCCCAAATATGATATGATGGAACGGTAATGAAAATTAAAATAGCTCCTTTTTTCTCCAGATAACAACCTGAAGAGTTGTATATAGCTATTAAGCTAATAATGACTACAGGAGACATAGAAATATCTTTTAGATACCAATAACAAGGTGCTACTATCTTCCTGCTCCCAAATTCACCAAAATCCTCCAAAACCCATCATCAGCTATTATTCTTTGCGACCTGAATGCAAGAGGCAGATGAAGAGGTCACACAAGCGTCCCCAGCCACGCTGGAAAGACCATGCAGCTACTTATGAAATGGGAAAGAGCACAAAGGAAAGGTCTTGACTCCCTAACATGCTTAAAAGAAACGTCATCAACCACACCATACTGTACTTCATCCAGACCAACCCAAATTTCAACTTTAAGCAACATACAAAACACAGTCGTGGAGCCCCATTAAATCATTTTGGATTCATCATTCAAATATCCCCTTCCTCCATCAAAATACAATTGAGAAAAGCCATAAATAAAACTGACCATGATGCGTGCAAAGAACATCTTGACAGTTGTAACTAAGACACATTAGACAACAGACCAAAGGGAAGATACCTTCTAATCACCAAAAAATAAACTACAGAACATCTAAGAACAAACATGGTACGATGTATTCCGCCCCCAAAATAGGGAATATGAATTCAACCTTCAAAGAAATATTAAATATGGAAACAAAAGGGAAATATATACATATACGCTTTACTAATTTAAAACACAAATAGGCATATTAATTAGGAAAAAAAAACTAGCTTAGAATGAAATGATAAAATCGCAACTATGATATCAAAAGAGACCCCCCCTCACAAGTTCTGGAAACAGTACATATAAGCGCTAAGAAGTTCCATCCCCAGTTAGAAGTGAGAGATAGCATACAATAAATCGACACTGAAAGCGAGAAAGATTCTGGAGACGGACAAAATATTTTCAGCACTCTAGAAGAAAATCAACACTTCGAGCAAGCATACGAACAAAATATATTCTAACACCTACAAGAACAATATCAGAGGTTGATAAAGAAGTCTACGACTAAAGGCTCTTTACACTGCAGCTATAAAGACATTTAAACAGAAAACTTTCCAGAATAATCAGAATCACCAAAGACCACCTACAAAAGGCACCATTAACATTCACGTAACCATTATGACAATATTCATGGCATGTTTAAACAATGGTTTACTTCCAATTCGCATTGAAAACGGCAAGAATGATTTTCCTACCCTATCCAAACACCACAATGAAAGCTTCCGCCCAATTTTTCTGTTGAAGTTTATCAGAAAACTATTCTAGGATCCTGTAAACGATAAAATCCTAAACTATTCAGAAAATATGACGTTCAACCCACAACAACATCGGTTATGAGAGCAAAAAGGGACAGAAAGAGGGCTGGTACTTATAACAGAAAATATCACGATCGAAATGGCAAGCCTGGAAAAATTTGTTTCCTTCTCAAAAATTGATTAAACGGTTGTATGAGAAGGAAACCGAAAATGAAAATTTACTCGCTAACGTTTTCTTACAATTTATTTCAGAAATAAGGAAGTTCGAAATCCAGGAGAAATAGCGTTGAAAAGTCAAAAGTTATTAGAAAAATTACATTTTCTTTTTTATGTTTTTCTGCTTTTCATTTACTTGATATCTTAACCATGAATTATTAATAATTATTTTTCCACTGACTTCTTCTCAGGTATAGGTTTTCATTATTGTACTCATTATAGGAATTGGCTGATGAAGAACATTAAATGTTCGAAGCATTCTAAATAGATCTGTTTCGTCTCCTAGACTTGGTTTTAATTTTTCTGCTAATATTACCGTTAGTAACTCTCAAACCTCTACATACATGCATACTGTGTTGGCCTAGGTTCTCGATTCTTCTCTTCAAATAAACTCAGTTAGGAATCTTCTGTGAAGTAAGAAATAGCATGGCTGAATTTAATCCTCCAAATATTTGAAAAAGGCAACTGATGCTGCTTTTATTTCGCACCAAAATCTCCATTGAGAAGATTTTATAGTGCTTGGTGTCAATCTTTGATCGGTGCATAGAATCAGAAAATAGTTGATTTTGTGTAGACTTTCTATTAGAAACATATCCGTTCTTTGAAAGAATATATCTACGAATGATAACTCTCGTTGGTTTTCTTTTTCTATAGTGAAGAATATATGAGAATAAACTTGTGAAGAAAAGATATGAGAGCATGTTTGTATATAAAAGGTTGTAAATGCTCAAATTATGAATGAGTATGATAATGAGTTAGTGAGAAAAGATACCGAGAGATGGAAAAATAGATGCAATGTTATTATATCTGATGGATGTGCAAAGAATGATTTGCTTCGAATTGTTTTTAATGTGGTGGCAAGGATCGCTTAATGCATAGCAGTTGGCGGTATTTCTACTTCCTTTTCTGCTTAATTCTTTCATCTTTGTATGTTTTTTAGTCACCTTTACTATTTTTCTGCTTTAAATTGGCCTTCAAGTGGGCCAAGTGTGGCATCTCTCCTAAATAACATATTTTTCATTGACCAAAATCTGAATTTCTGTCGGATATGTGATAAGAAATTAGTCCCTTTGAATGATATTCTCTAGATTTTCGTAGTTTTTTATTTTTACGAATTCAGTTAGTGATTTAAAGACTGTTCTACGTCTCAGTTATTGTTTAACAAAATCATTGTCCTCGATTCTCATAATTCTATATTATTTATATAGAACTATTAAGATCACTTAGAACAATTGATTAGAGCTTATACCGTTTTATTTAGGCGAGTTAAATGTTATTACAGATTTAACTTTCTCTAGCGTTCCCAATTGTAAAGAACACTGATCAGAAACCTACATGCATCAGTTTCTTAGCAATAATTTTGAATCGTATATGATCGGCAAAGCTTTCCCTCCCAATACGCTATGTCTTCTCAGCGGCAGCTGAATTAGAACCACATTACCTTTTAGGGATTGTTAACATGAAGTATAAATATTTGATCTTACTTGAGCTCTATTACTCTTTATCTCTCTCCAAGCCATTTTCAAAGCTGAAATTATCAATTAAAACTTTCTAGATATAAGATAATGCAAGTTATTAAGAGAGGCTCTAAAAAGCACAATAACTAAATGCTTTCACAGAGGGCGCTTGGTATTTGTCAACACAATTATAGCTAGCCCTAACATATCCCAAATATGATCATCTCTCTATTTCGGCACAAACATAGTAACATTCAAACTAATAATGGAAATAGAAAGCACCTTGGACCGTACCACCTTCTAATTTTTCCATGTCCAAGGTAAGAAAGGTAACAATAGCTTTTGTTTGGGATATGTCGCCCGTCGGCAAAAGAGATAAATTTTCACAGTGGTGTATAAAGTCAAGGGGAGCCCATTTAGTGGATTCGAGTTTTCTTAATCAGTTTTAGGTGAAGGAATCCACTATCAAATATGTGAAGCACGAAGATAGGAACGATTCCTATGTGTGTGATTAGGGTATGACAGTTCACATCCAGCACAACACAGAAAAACCGTATGATCTGTTTAATCTCGAGCCACCTAGATCTCCAGAGTTGAATCCCTTGGAGTACAACATTCGTTGGAGCGTTGAAAAAGAAACATAAACGCACCCACGATACAAAAGAGTCGTCAAAGACTTCCATCGTGCATGTTGTGTTTAACATGAATGGAAACTCTTGATTCGGACATGCTGTATGTTTCCTTGCCACATATAAGCTGTCATTAAGGCTAACTGGTGTTTAATTGAATAAATTTGGATTATTTATGAAGTAAATCATAGGTATTAAATTCCATGGAGTTATTTATTTTTCAGTGGATTTATTTCTTTTCTTCAAAATATCATACTGTATAATACTCAAATAACTAGCAAGTTATGTTTTCAACAACCAGTCTTACCACATGACTTTGTATCGAGGACAGAACTAAATAGCTTGGTTCTTGTTATAGAATTCATTCCAGAAATCATTTATGCATCTATCAAATTATAGCCCGCTGTCAGACAATCTTACGATTTGCTCGTTTCATTGGCATCTGTTCGGACGAGAGTGTAATCATAGTGTTTGCTTAACTAAAATTCGAATGTTAATGAATCATTCCTACTCGTCAATTTAGATCGCAAAAACTTCTACATTTGTAATATTGATAGATATTATCAGGTAATTTGAGACAGTTAGGGAAAAATAAAAGAATCAACAATATTATTCGATGGAAATTTGCTTGTAAACTAATGACTTAAATTTTAAGCGAAAATTGTAGAGACAATTTTCTTACTAACAACAAGTAATGATGGTGCAAGGAAAAATATCCTGGCTGATTTCCAAAGTATAGCACCGGTTTGCCAAAATAAATAACCGTTATAAAGAATTTAAGTCCATCAACAGAAATTTGAATGATATGTACAAGGTGGTCCAGGCTAGAAGTTGCGAGTTAAAACAAAGCCTTGTTTTATTGACGTGTTACGTTACGATAGTTATATCATAATAAAACTGAAGTCGTTTGTTTGCTTGCTTGTTTGTAATTTGTATTAAAAAGAGCGCGGAATTGCGCAAATTTGATAAACTAACATCCTATACATCAAGGATAGAAACGAGTTTCCTTAAAATCGGGGCTCAGGTTATCAAAGCAACAGCGTTTTTGGTGTGCACTTTTGTAAAAGGTGTGCCGAAAGCATAGGCGCCACTTATATTCAATATTACCGTTACTTTTCGTGCTACTTATAATAACTAGGATTTAGGAGGAATGATCCGAAGAACGGCTCTGTAAATATTTGGAAGTCTTCAATCAAATACTCATTCAGTAAAGATGAGTTGAGTATTTTTGGTTTTTAGCAAATGGGTGCGAGACCCATATTCGACATCCTTTGGGGATATCTTATAGATTAATCACCCTCACTTCTTATTGACAGGTTAGAAGTCAACTACAAAACACCGATAAACACACATTGGCATTCACACTCCTAAAAACTCAAATCTCTACGAAAGATAGTATTTAATTTTAAGGTCGAAAGTGATGTGAAAGAACAAAGTTAGATGAAACACTACAAAAGTTGAGTAACCAATATCTCAAAGGAGAGCAGGAGATAGAATACAAGAAGAAGGAGGGCAAAAAATAAGCGGATGGTAAAAGATGCGATTCAGCCTGAATGAGGGTTAAAGATGGTAACAAATTTATTAACTATATACCATAATCTAATACTAATTTATTATTCATTTTGGCGACGATTTTAGGTATTTCTCCCAAGGTTATTTTTTATTAAAGATTCATAGAGGTTGAAGGAAGCAATTTCCACATTGTTTTCAGAGCGCTTACTCGGGTCAAAAGTGAGTTGAGGTCCGTGTGACGGTGAATTATCTTCATTGAAGGAGGAGGGTCCTTGTGAATATTATTGCAATCTTAATCAGAGCAATTGTGGCCTTCTTTTATAAGATACAAGCAAAGGTGGGCAAGGTTAATACAAGGTTAACTACGTTTAAATTGCAATGGATGGTCTCGTTAAACCAATAACGTTAATTTCTATTATAAATCAAAATATTCAGTAGATTCTTTGACATAAAATCACTAACAATGTTACTAAAACCTGTTAAATATGCCTTCTTTTGCCATTATAAGTTTTTAAGCATTAAAGTTTTTTTTCATAAAAGATAAAAGAGGCACATTTTAACTTTACCTTTAAAGTGATATGAAAAAGACTCATTTCATAGTTTTAGTTTTGTAAGTATGTAAAGCAAAAAAAAAAATAGGGCAAAAATTAGGAACCCATTAAACTACTGATAAAAAAGTCAAGATAAATAAAATTAAAAGATGATATATAAAGAATTTAATATTTCCTCTTCTTTTTTCTCCATTTTCATCAACTATAAGTATAATAACTCTAAAGGAGTAAAATTGTTCCAGGAGTCATAAAAAAATCGGTGTCACTTTCCATGAAATATCTTCTGGATTTTTAAATACTTTACGCCAATATGGTATACAATGCAATACAATGGTCTAGCTCTGCTCTCCAAAGTTATTTCAAGAGCATCATATTAATAGGTCCTGGATCGTGCAGTGCGGGCAGAGACCTCTTACGGAGGACGGACTTAAGGGTGGCCTCAGGACGTGAGGAGTCCACTTGAAGACCAAGCGTTTCATTGTAATTCGAGGACGGACGTTGTTAACTCTCACCGAGCTCGATTGCTTGCGCCATTTCCTCTCTTTTTCACACCTTTCAATGTTCTTTCTAGAAATGGAATTTTTTCGACCAAACTCCCACCAAGACCCATAAAAAGTAGCAAAGACATTGATGCGTCCTCACGCGTCTATTACACAATCTCGGGAAAGTTCTGACAACTTCCTCACCAATAGTCTCGGCCCCCTACATTGGGGTTGGTGGAGAGATGCTCCCACTCCACTTTTTTAACCATTTCATCTATTCTCAAGAAACCCAGGACTCATTCCCACTTCTCAGCAAGACGAAAACTACGTACTCCACGATGACTCCCCCATAGCTGGTCAGCTCCCACAGAATCTCTCTTTCACACTTCTAGGCAAAACAACCGCCCGTGTCACGTAACTTATTGCCTTCCGCATAAATCAATTAATAAATACAGAACTCAATATAGTGAATTGCTGCTCCATTTAGTGTCAAATAAATCGCAGGGAAATTAATTAAATGGCAATGCTAATTTAAATTGAATCTCCGACTTATATCCATTTATATCACACCTATTCTAAATTTAAATTTTGTTATTAACTATATATTCGCGAATAATTAAATCTTTATTGACTTTGAATACACCTTTTTTCATAATTAAACAAGAGGAGAGGCTTTGCCACTCCTCTTTACATAGAGAGCTTGCACTTTGCAGGCAGACATTCTGTATGTAGCATACGGTCACGTAAGGGTATCGGTTTCCATTTAATGATCGAATTGACCATGACCTTTCCTATAGTGTCAAATTCTTCTCCAATATATTTATCAATTTCTTCTTTTTTTTTATCTCCTCCCAATAGAAAAGTTTCAAAACTTTTGGGAAAAACTTTTTGAGATCTTTTGTAATCGTATTCTTTATTTTCTTCGAAAATTTTATTAATAATCTCTTTAAATATTTCTTCGTGCCCAATATTTAAGAAAAAATATTATTCAAACCTTTCTGATACAACCTTAGAAAAAGTCTATAGAAACAAGAACCAGCAAAGACTCTAAGGTTCGCTCAAGTCCAGTTTTCTTACACAGACGGTTAAACTACGAGTATCACTATCTCTTGTAGGTGTATCATGCTTTTTTTAATTTTTCACATGCTGTTTTTTAACTCTTTCAAATCTATGGTACACACTCATCAACATATGTTTCCTTTGATATGCAAGATCAGTTATCCCTTAACTGTACGTACACGCTTCTCAGAACGTGGGTGGGTGGTGGGGGGAATGATAGTACAGTATTCTTTTCTCCCGTAGGCGTGGCCTGCTAGAAAGAACTTATATTCAGGGAGTATAAATTATATTGAGAAAACATGGTAGCTCTTCAATTATACTTAAACCTATTCCTATTAAATGTATTTTAGAAATGTTAGAAATATTTTTTAGAAAAATTTGGAATATATGAAAAACCAGAAGTGAGCTCGAACTTTTCGATCTCTAAATAAACTATTAAAAAGAACTTTGCTAAAGCCATTTAATATACCCAAATCCCTCCGTCCCGCTACCTTATTTCGCTATAGCAACGGGGTTTTGGTCTAAATAAATTGAAAACGTTTCTATAACAAATCTCCTAATAATTTACTATAAGTCTAAGATTTTTCATATCCATAATTATTTTATAGGCTTAAAGGCAAGAATAAACCTTTATCTGCATTCTTTTGAAATAAGGAATAAACAATGCTTAGAGCTTTTCTTCCCCAACTAAATATGCTTTTATATCCTAAGAAATATATAAAAAATCATCCATGCTTGAATTTTAGGGCATGGATCTTTTATGAACTTCACGATTTGTAATTACTTTTGTTAAAAAAATCCCAAATATTCGATAATCATATTTGGTCTTTGAACTCTAAATGAACTCTTAGTATAGATACCTACCTACCGACGTGCCACATAGACCTGGACTTCGCAACCAAGGAGCGCCACATATCTCTTTTGCTTTCTTCCATGGTTACACTTTGATAGAACGTAGTATAGGCTTAAATCCTTTTCTATGATGACTGGCCGATTATCCACTAGGTAAGAAATTTTCACCAATTTTTTGTTTCTCTTATTTTCATTAGTGGTTTTAGTGCTAAGTTTTGCGCTGGTTCCAAATATGTCCTTACCTTTTGTCTACCATAGACCGTTTAAAAGATATAGCAAATTATGCTAATATAAAGAAATGTATGGGTACGGGTAAAGCACACATACATTTGTCGCTAATTTATTTATTTTATTTTTTAGGTTTATATAATAAATCTTGAATTTCTTGATTATGGCTACAAGAGAATGCAGAAATTTACCAGATTTGTTCTGTTTTGTGTGTGGTTTCTATGTTGGACCTAAGCATGTATCACATAAAATTTTAAAAGGTGCAAAGTACTGGATTGCTTATAGACTGCACTTTGAAATGAGTATGGGTAACCAAGAAAAGCCATGGGTTACTCATGTGATAAGTGGAAGTTGTCAATCAAATTTACATGTATGGCTGAGAGCTTCAAGAAAAGCAATGCCATTTCCTCTGCCGAAAGTTTGGTGAGAGCCAAAATATCATCACGATGAATGCTATTTTTGCATGATTGACATATTAAAGTACAGAAAAGTTAAGGGAAGAAAATCCCTTCAATATTGCATTTCATCCTCTATTACACCTATAACACATAATGATACTTTATTAGTTCTACGGCCGCCAATAATTGTAAGTAAATCCTATCAAATTGTAAGCTACACTCTTTGTAACAGAATCAATATTGAAATAGTTGAAAACATCTATGAGAAGCTGTCAATAAGTTCTGCAATTCGGATATAAGGAAACGAGATATGAGGAAAAGTGTTTGATTATTTTTTAATATAACTACCTTGGACTTCAATGCGCTTGCGCCATTTATCCCTGAGGCTTCGAATTCCAGCCAACCAGAAATCTCCCGACTGCTGTTCAATCCACTCCTGGATGGCGAGCTGGACATCTTCATCGTCCCAAAACCGGCGTCAACGCAGTGCAGCCTTGAGCTGGTGGAATAAAAAGTAGTCGCTAGGGGCCAGATCTGGACTGTAGGGGAGATGGTTGAGCTCGTCGAATCCGCACTGGCGCAGGGCAGCTTGTGCAACTCTGGCCTTGTGGACTTTGACGACGTTGAATTCGATTATGAGGCGTGAGGTTTCGTGAGGTTTCTAGGGACCCAACGGGCAAGATACCTTAGTCATGGCCTAATTGTCGTGGATGATGATGATAACACTTCCATGTGATATTCCATGTTTTAGCTCGATTTCTTCGACCTTCACCCGTCGATTTTCGTGGATCATCCTCTCCGCACGGGCCACATTGTCCTCGTTGGTCACGACTGACGGGCATACTGGATGGAGGTCATCTTCATGGGACTCACGACCATGGCGGAACTCCCTATTCCAGCGAGCAATGGTTGCATAGCAAGGGACGGCGTCGGTGTACACTGCAACCATGCGTTTATGTATCTCTTTTGCATTCTTGCCTTCCATGGTCAAAAATCTGATCACTGCGCGGTGCTCAACCTTCTACATTGTTGAAAAATTTGTGACTGATTATCTGCGATCAGCTACTGCTTCTTAAATAGATAAGGCAGGAGCGTGCGGATGTAGGTTCTGACTTGTCATAACATGTCATAACACCCCAACAAACAGCCATCCCCCTTCATCTGTTTTGCCCTACCGATTCGCAAAACTTATTGACCGCCCCTCGTAGCTAAGATTTCTTGTAATCCATATTTATGCTAGAGCTATTAAATGCATCTCTTTTTATACATATTTTTCAGGTAGAGGGTATGATGGAGGTCTCATTAGGAGAGTTGGAAGGTTGTGACAATGAAAAATTGGATGAAACGTTTGAGACAAGAATGAGTACCTGCCCACACTTTCCAAATCAACGTAAACTGTATGATCTCATCAGGAACCTGGGTCTCACTAAGTCAGGAGCTAAGCTTTTGGCATCCAGACTTAATGAATGGAATCTGTTGGGAAAGGACTGCAGATCAACACTATACAGAAAGCGCCATGAAGAATTCGAAGTATACTTGGATATAAGTGAGGATCTTTGCTTCTGCAAAGATATTAATGGCTTGTTTACAGCTACTAGAATTGATCACAGCGCTGAACAATGGATGGCTTCGCCACTCTCCCTACGTGGTGAGCTTGCGCTTCGCTACTAAGATTAAAATTTAAAATCTAAAAAAATGCAGCCATAGTTTAATTTTTATAAATTTTCTGAACTTCGCTAATTATAATAATTTTAAAAAGGAACTCTAAACTAAATTTTCTCCTTTCAATATATCACGTTGTTAAAATATAGAGTTATAGAAGAAGAATAGATGAAGATATATAAAAATAAATTTTAGGAACTTAACCATTTGTAATTCTTTGGGTTTTGAAAATTCACAAAATTTCGATGCCCTCATATATTTATTTCTGAACTTCACAATTTTGTTTTTTTGATTTTATAAAAGAATTATTATAAATAACTTTGATAAAAAAACATAAGTCATTTGTTCACTAAGGAAAATACATTTAGTAATTTTTCACCCATCTTCAAAAATCCCGTTATAGAATTATAGAGTTAGTGATGATGACAATGCTGAGAGTTCATATTTTTCCATTTAAATTTAAATTTTAATTTCACTTTGTCTTACTCATATTTAGGGACCAGTAACTATTTTCTCCTGATAAAGATTAAAAATAAATATTTATTTTAGAAAGAACTTCGTTACAACCATCGAATATACAAAAAACAACAAACAACCATACCTTAATTTTAATTTTTTTTTTTAACTCACCATTTTCAATTAGTTTTGTTTTTAAAATTTCCAAAACATTTAATAATCATATTTGTTTTTTTTATCTTGGTCAATTGGTACATACAAACTAAGAGAAATTGTTTTTATTATAATTTAACCCATCGAAGAAATCCTCATCTTAAAATATAGAGTCCAGAGACAAGTTGTATCATCCTTAATTCGAATTATAGAGGCAGTCTTGTGCTATATTATAAATGAATAAAATTACAAAGCCTATTTTAGATGAGCTACCAATTTGTTGAATTACGCACTGCCTTTTTAACTCCTATGAATATAGAAATTTGCTATCATCCACATGCCAAGGAATGAAGCTTTCAAAACAACTTATAGAACAAAATTTTATCTAAAGTACCTAGATGTTGAAGAATAACCCAAGAGAAGTTGGTATGGTTAATATATTTGCATTATTAAACAACTGACTCTACTTCAGGGTGTCACGCTGGACCTGAAGTAGAGTCAGTCGTTTAATAATGCAATTACATTAACTATATATATATATATATATATATATATATATATATATATATATATATATATATATATATATATATATATATATAACTCATCAGCATCATCATCACTAACTCTATAATTTAAGAAGGAGATTTTTATGACTATTTGAATAATAATTTGATCTTAGTTTGGTTATGACTTGTTTTTTTATCAAAGTTATTTATAATAATTCTTTTTTATATCAAAAAACAAAGTGGTGAAGTTCAGAAAATTTATTTTTATATATCTTCTATTAATATGTCTATATTTTAGCAGCGTTAAATTTTTAAAGGGGGAAAATTTAGTTCAAAGTTCCTTTTTAAAATTATTATAAGCGGCGAAGTTAATTAAATTTATAAAAATTTAACCATGGCTGTTTTTTTTTTAGATTTTAAATTTAAATCTTAGTAGCGAAGCTCCCCCGTAGGGTGGAGTGGCGAAGCCATTGCCCGGTTTACTCATAATTAATCAACACCGCCATTTAACCGTAATACTTAATACTTTCTAAACTATTCTCCTGCTAACTGAAAATTCTCTGTCAGTTATTAATTTCCTTGAGCAACGGGGAATGCTGAAAAATAGGGTGAAATGGCCTATTTGTGATAACGAAATAAATTGGGTGAGGTATGCCAAATCTAATGATGTCTATAATTGGAAATGCCAGGCAAACAATGTGGTAAGTATAAATTTGCAGGGATTATAAGCAACTTATCGTTTTTTTATACTTCTAAGTTTAACGCTTCACACTTGAGTTCATGTAATTCGTCAAATTGGTGATTCTGAGAGACCATGAACATCTGATTCAGTTATTTTACCGTGAATTGTGCAGTACATATCTTCAGGCTAACTTACTGCAACTTGGTGGTCCAGAAACAGTTGTTCATATTGATGAATCGTGTTTTTCTCACACACCGAAGCATCATCGAGGAAGAAGAACTCGCACTTCTATGGGGATGCTTGGATTGGTCGATATCTGCACCTCGCCATGTATTGGATCAGTGAAACTAGTGTACTAAAGAGATGCTGCCACACGCCTGCCTTTATTACAAGCCGTAGTGCGACCGGGTTCATTAATGCACAGTGATGAGCAAAGGCCCTACAGTAATATACAAGGACTTGGCTTCAAGCACAGAAAAGTAAACCATTCATTCAATTCTGTGGATCCGCAAACTGGTTTCCAGACTCAGACCAAAGAATCCTATAACAATAAACACTTCACACATTAGGCATGAAATTCGTTAACAAATTTATCCATGAAATTCTTGGGTTAGCGGAATTGAGTTAACGGAAGTTATTTATCCCGTTAATGATATCAAAGTTAACTAGAAAGTTAAATCGTTAACAAAATCAAATTAGTTAACGGATTACCGGTTTGGTGCTCACAAGTGGGCACAAGTATGTGCCGTTTGTTGACTTCTTTTCTTAGCGCCCAAGGGCGAGGTTCCCCCTCTGGAAGGTACCCTCCTCGTCTTAATTTTTTACTGGGCTTTTTCTTGGTCACGGCTGATTCAAAAAGTCAGCTCGACTTCACGAGGATCTTCGGGTTCTAGTGCTTTAGATAGGTATTTTGACCTCAAAGGGGCCTTCAAAATTGGAGATCAATACCTATTATGACTGAGGTATTTTTGAGTCGATTTGGCAAGGGAACTTTTATCGCGTATTTGAAGCGCAATAGCATCGAGGACACCTCGCGTAGAAAGGTTGTGAAGAGAGATCTGTAAAAAAAACTAGTGAAAAGAAGCAAATGAAATAAGCGCAAGATATGAGGAAAACTGTGGAGTTGGGGACAGACGGGCATATACTCCTGAGGATATCACTTGTCATCTATTTACCGGTTAGAGAGGAGTACCATGGTTCAGTGGGATGCTGCCATCTCTGAATCCCATGAATCAAATTTTGTCCATTCGCGTTCTATACGTGCGAATATGTCCATGTAAGCTTTGGGTGTACCCAACCTGCCACAGCATTCTTTTATAGATGAGAAAAAGAAAAAAACTGGCTTGAAAGCATTCGAAACCAATTCAAAATAACTCTAGAGAGGAAGAATCAATTTTTCTTATTGGTCTGGATTTATGAATTCAAATTTATGTAGAGTTAAATGAGAATCGTTATATTTTAATCTCAATAACAAAATAAGGCAAATATTAAGTTTTGCTATTGCGAAACTATTAATACTTAATGTCCCTCCACATCAAAGAATCTATTATAAAGCCATCAAATTAGGAAGCTATGTGCTCCAGAATGACGCCTTGCCAAGAATAATCACCCCTCTCTTACTTCTCATCCTCACCGCCACCTCGCGGTCCCCTCAAAAGAACAAAAATGAAGCCCCAAATATCATAAGTGCCAAAATACATTTTCTCGACCAAACAGCTCCAATAGTCATTTGGGCTCATTCTTTCCCCAACGACAAAGCAAAACATCATTATAATGCGTCTCATTTTCTCTTACACTCAACCACTCTCTCTATTTTTCTGCGTGTGTTTGCTATGCACGATGCTTCTTCCCACGATGTGGGGTAATGTGGAGAACCACTTAGCAAGGATACGGTTCGGTTGCAAACATTTAAAGTACGACGCCTGTAATTAAAAAACATGGCTACTTAAAGAGAGAAACTTCTCTTTTTCCAATTTAGGAGCGGCATTTTGCGAGTTTTAGCAACCCTCGTCAGATTTAAAATATGGACAAACTTAAGCTCAAATAGCAGAAACATTTCCTTAGAGAACACGCATGCAATTATATTTTGTATATATACACATGACACTAAAAATCTATATTTACAAACGTATTCATGGTCTTTGAGTAACTGTTAAAATGATAGGTCGTTGGTAAACCTGTGTTTCCAGATAATAAAGACACAAGGAGTCATGATTGATGTTAACTGCTTCCGCCAATTGCGCAAACAAATCCACTGAAAAATGTTTATTTATCTTCCGCATCATTTTTCATTATTTTATTCGAAAATTTTTGTGTTAGTGACTTTTATATTTTCGTTACTTTGTTTTATTATCTTAATCGGTCTAACAAGTGGTTAAATATGACCCTAGATGTATAAGGAACCTATTAGTTTTAAACCTAACGCTACTATGAGTGGTAAAGGAGGGGGGGAGTAGTTTTCAATCTCAATCTTTTGGCAAACTTATTCTGAGAATTAGAAAGAATTAAATATTTAATGTTTCTCTTTATAGCATCCCATCCCATAGGTGAATGGGGTCAAACTTTGGACATCGTTTACGTATAATTATATGGCCGTATTCTGGCCTATCCGAAAGCATTAACGTTTTCCTATATTTTTGTTTTTCTTTTCAAATTTATATTCTTTTCTTAATTTTCAGATTAGATTAACCCCAAATTGGCTCCTGAATTAATCGGTAATGAGGAAGTTTCACATCTCTTACAAGTGATGAAGAGTTGATCGAAGAGAGCTTGTTGTAACTTTTACCCTGCAAAGGTCGAGTAGCTTTCAATTAAGATTTAAGATGACTCCTCTTTTTTAGGTGTTGTAGCAGATGTTGAATTGGATGAAGACGATGATTAATATGATTGAAGAAATTTAAAAAAAGGAACGCTCGAGCCACCATTAAACATGTGACCCTCACACGACTCAACGCATTGTAAGTAACTCCCATCCTTACAAATTAGAATAGAAACATAAAACCACAACTGAATATATTTCATTTACTTTTAGGATTAAGAAATTTTAGATACTATAAAATATGCGGATAAAAGCTGCTCCGACTGAAAGATTCTTGATAGATTTTGTTAAACGAATTATTTAAGCTTTATTAGAATTTTTAATTTATTAGGTGTAATTCTAGGGGATAGAAAGGAATTTACGACATTTGTATGGAAATGTAAGACAGGAATTTCTCAGCCGAATATCAAGTCAGCTCTGAGTCGTAATGTTTTCAAAGACATACTCCGCTTTATTAGGACAAATGATCTTGAAATCAACCTACGATGAAGATAGAAGAATTAGCGACCTTATGAGGTTGAGAAATAACAAAATTTCATTGCACTAGAAACACAAGTCTGTCTAGAAGAACTACTAGATGTCTTCGAGGGAGATAGTCAATCAGGGTTTATGTGAAAAGTAAGTCTATTAGATGTGGTATACATATATTTACGATTTGTTAAAATCGCAGTGGTTATGTATAGAATTCAGAGTTTTGACGGGTCAAGAGTCTTCAAATCAAGAAAAATAACGAAAAAAATTCTTAGGAGTAAATTCGTAATAGGTTGGGGACTATTTAGCTAAATTACTGTAAACTATTCCTTGTCTATTGAACCACAATAGATAGAATGTACCGAAATAAATGTTGTCTTCAAAATCGAGACAGGTTTACTTATTTTTGTTTCTATCAACAGATGACGTCACGATAGTGTAGTAGGTTCCAGCTAGAAAAAAAAATTGGTCTCGCTTCCACCAAGTCAAAAAGATACTCACAGTGGTCAGTGCCGATATTCTTTTCCTCTGATTGCAAATTAAATCAAGAAAAATAATTTGTGTTACCTCTGACCTCATTTATGACAACCATGTTAATCGAAATTCCTAACAATGATGAAGGTTGACTGACATCATCAGTTAAGACAAAGAAAATACCTTATGAATTCTTTCATGGGCTTATTAGTTCCCTAATACTACACGCCTCGCCCTGTTATACAATTTTACTTGGTTAGTCGCAGTAATAGTACACGTAATATATGCCTTAACATTATAAATAGTTTTGGTTCGCCTCTGCTTATAGTTCGATGACCTTCCCTACCCTATTTTGGCTAAGGAAGGCGAATAGGCATTAAGGATGTTAACTGTCTTAATTTTTCCATTATAAAATAGTTTAAGAAAACCCTTGACACTGGTGAGAGGAGATTTATAACGACATGAACAGTTACAAGGAGCTACAAGAAAAATAAGTGCCCTAGAAGACCTTACGGTCCATACAAGGAGGGTACTTTTGGCGCAATCCTCGAAGGTGCACTTCTAAGAACAAACGAGCGTTAATAGAAGAATGTTACTGTCAATATACACTGTACTAGGAAATAAATAATACAGACTTGATACATAACACATACTAAAAAATAGTGATGGAAATATACCCTGACGCCGGGTGCCTGGAGTAGGTAAGACACCGCGACAATGTATACCTTATTACAAAGGTTAGAATGAATTGTCTGATCTTAATCTCGAGCAGCCAAGTGACTCGGTGAATTAAGCTGCGCATGACAGGCAACGCTAGCTTAGGCGGACAAAGAGAGAGAGCTAGAGAGAGAGAGGGAGATAAAGAGAGAAATAACGAGAGAGATGGGGGGATAAATAGAGAGAGGGGAAGGTTAATGATTAAGTAGCCAACCTGTCTTAGGTGAAATGTCATCTTTCATTATATAGCTCTTTCATAGCATTCTATGAAGGTCAGAGTCGGCACTTGACTCAAAATATGTGTCGTGCCAGAGAAATATTCCAGAGGCTGAAATATACCCAAGTTTCACTGAGTGAAAACACCTTTAACTGAGTGTAGTGAGCGAAAATATATTATATTTAGTGTAATCGACATTGAACATTTAATGAGATGTATTGGGGAATCTCACACTTCTGTAGCCACTGAATTTCAGTGGAAGTTTTATCCGATTTTGCTCCCTCTTTGAGGGCAGAAGTGTGAAAGAACAAATTAAACTAACATTTTTTTATTCATTTCACCAAAAGGAAAACCTACTAACATCTGCACGGAAGAATGAAAGAAGCAGATCGTAAAGTAAGTGGTGAAATTAGACGATTATAAAATAGGTCAAGACTAAATAACTCAATGAAAAGATGAGAATAAGTGGAAATTAAGGACAGGCGTGCTGCTCATTCACCCGCCCCGTTTCACAGCGAGTGACCTGCTCACTTCAATAATAGACGTAAACTGTAGGTAAATTATTTCCAGATTTAGAAAGGTTATATTTTTTATCATTAATGACTCTCATTAATGATATCATACACAGCTGTGCAAGTACATGCATGAAGCAACATTTCTCGAACATTGATAAATTAATAGGACGAAGACGGAACTGCACAAATTAGCGATAAGAGAAACTTCTGAATCAGCCATGCTCCATCCTAATTATAGGAGAGGCGATGACACGGTTTAATTATTCAGTAGTTCGGAAAAATGCGGCCAACATCATTAAAATTACGATCCTGTTTCAAGCTGTTCGAAGCACAACGGAAGAAGCACAGAACTGAGTTGATGAGGGTATTGGTAGAGTCATCTCTTCGCCTTTAAACTACTTGGACTCCAATAACGATCCAACTCCATAATAATCCTGATCGTGATCTTGTTAATCATAATGATCTTTATATCATCAATCTATCGCGTATGACAAGTACTACACTCCTTGTTTTTTGGAAGTATAACAGAGCCCTGCATTTGAAAAAACCTTCGCTGTCAAGGTTATTTTCAACTGATTCTGATTTACAAGTACTTCAATCCGTTGAGGACCATGAAATTGCTTGTGGTTAATTTTGCATCACTTACTTTTGAAATTTATTTCACACAAATAAGAGAAATGCTTGGCTTTAATAGTTTAATGATTTTACAAAACTTCTCATAATCATAATTTTAGTAGGATTGACTATGGGTTGATATATCACATAATGAGAACCAGGATTAGAAGACTGTCGAGCTGGCCATTCTTTTGCTCATAGTGCTGATCTTCGTCTCTAGTATCCAATAAACAGAGAAGGGAGAGATTTTTTTATGTCGCCACCTTGCATTTCTAGTATTAAAGACACAACCTGATATTAAATACTATTCTGAAATCAGAAGAAATGTAACAAATTTAATGTAAAATATTTATATATAAGAGATGACATTTTTTTGTCTTTTAAATTGAACTTATTTGAAAGAGAGATTAATTTAAATAGGGTGACTGTTTTTAGATAAGGTAGCTATAATGTTCTACTGAAAGATCATATTTTATATAAATGGCATTTATATGTATTTCTTTCCTTCAGATCTCCACAAATCTTCTATTCATGAAGATTGAACTTCAGAGAATCCAGTAAAGCCGTCATGGTTTCATACTACTCATTTAATGGAACAGATAGTGCAATTTTAAGAGATGCTACTTTATTTTCTATATGTAAAAGAACAGCCTTTAAACTTCTGGTTGATGAGTCTATAGAAAGTCTCCATTCATCTGGTTTATAGGAGAAGCCTAAAACTTCAATTAATCCATTGACATTTTTGCGATAGTATTTTTGTGAACGGAGAAAACCTTTCGAAAGTATTCATCTCTGCTACGGTATCAGTAATACGTTCTTTCTGGACCTAGTAAATTATTTTCACCAAGTCTTGTACAAAGACCCAAGTCTCGATAGACCCAAGGCTCTGGTCAACTTGTTTGGTATGGTATGATTTACAGAATTAGGTTGGTATACTTCTAAACTTCAATGCAGAAATGATGAGGAAGTGTTCATTTGTCCATATTCCTTATCACTCCCTTTAAAAATATCCAGATTAACTGGTGATGCTGGTATGGGTACCTCTTGGCCGTGAGAAACTGGTCGTCTGGTAGAAGGAAGATTAGGATAGACAACATGTTGCTTGTTTTCCTGTTTGCTCCTAAAATAAAAAGACTAAAGGTTAGAAATCACAGAATAAAACATATTCATACGATCTAGATATTATTAGAATGATAAATTACATCGGTATACCAAAAGATAGTGAATTACTTTGCCTTAACTCCATCTTCTTAGATTTTCAACACACGTCTTGCAACCGAAATGAGGAGCAAATCTTTTACTTTGATCGCCTGATTTCATCCCAAAATATGCATGGTAGCTTGCTTTCATAAATGACGTCATTTTCGATTGATGATGGGGCAATGTTACTTGCCCGCAGATAAAACAAAACTATTCGGGTGATTTTTTTAATTTTCTCTTAATTTTTAAAATCCCCTGAAATAAATAGAAAAACATTTAGACATTTATAATTAAGAAATAAATTGGCAGTAAAGAAAGTATTTAAAATAAAATAATTTTAACTAAATTAATCATTGAAACTATATACACTAAAATAGATGAAAACCACCATTGTTAAGGAAAAATAGATTTTTTTTATTTCTTTCACATTCAACTTATATATTTTCAACACTCGTACCTTTTAGAATTACCAAATATGGTGCCATTTGATGATGAATGGATCATGATTTTTGTATGCTATAAAAATAACATCAATTGATAGTCACAATTGGAATTATAAATATAATCAGGGAATATGACATTTCCCTAATTCTAATAAATATAGTTCAGAAAATAAGACAAAAACGAGTAAAACTACTAGTATTTTAGAGAAAAAAGGACATAAAATAATTTTACCTGTTTAACAAAACCAATGCCAGATTTGAATTCAGCTCATAGAAATACATACGAACCAGTATAAATCAACAGGACAGCACAATTGTCTCGGACCAGTGTAATTTGTACTAAATATTTTAAACGCATTTAATTCACATGATGTTTTTTTCCTTGTGAAACCTTTCTCGAAAGTAGAAAATACAGCGAGTCTCGTAAAATGCAAATATATATAATATTAAAATTGTAATACTCTCTCCTACAGAAAATAGCAAACTTTTTCTTTAAATTATTAAAATTTTATGTGAATTCGGATGTTCAAATTCCTCGGATAATTCTTTTCCTCTGAATTCAGGCGCATGTGCAAGAATATAAGTAGTGAGTTAGGAATAGATTTACCTCCACTGATCGGGCATAAGACAGTAGAATAGCTTAGAGATATCGCTCTTTACTGTCCTTATATTTACATGTTTTTTTCCCTCATTCTCTCTCTCTATGGCTTCCAAATTTACTGGAATCTAAAATCACTTTCCTTGGCTAAGGAGGCTTAGGAGTTGGTATCTTTATACTTGTGAGTGTCTATTTCTCTTTTTTAGTATTGAATATATTCATTACTATTTCTATTACAATAATTAATTTTGAACAGACTTGCTATAGCAATCCTTGTCACTTGCTTCTTTTTGATTGTTTGTCTTCTCTTCTCCTTTCTTTTTTCCCCTTTGAATTAATCACCTAATTGTCTCTTTAGGAGAATATTATAAATTCTCCCACTCAATCCAATTCGAGGGCAATACTGGGCTACTTTTTGGAAGATTGTTTTATATCAAATTTCAGGGCACAATAAACGATTTAAATTTTTTTATTAGGTCACAGAAAATCAAAAACAAATTAATGAATAGCGAATGAATTACAATTTTGAATAATTGCAGTGTTTAATGTTTAGGACATAGCCATCTATGAAAAATTATACTTCATCAAATCTTTTAAATCAGCAAATGATTTTAAAATTCGACCTTTACAAATAATGCAAAATTTCAGGCATAGCAAACAAATTACCATTTTAAATTTTATTTCGTATATTTTGCGTTTCAATAATTTATTAATATTGCAAATTAACACAAATATATATTAAATTATAATGTAATGTTCGATATATTTTAGCTTTCCTGATTCTCTTTCTCTCCTTAATTTTTCAGATTTTATATGTAGTGGGAAAGTCTCTTTGTTTGTTTGTACATAGGTAAACAATTTGTAGGTGAGTATTCGATAACTATAAGGGGGGTGTAATGAAGAGTCATCATTGCTGTTGCACTGTTAATAATCACCCGGTAGGGTTGATTCAATGGGTAACGAGACTTTAATTAGTGGACCTAATTTATGTCCCTGTTTAATTGGTTCTGACTCTTTATACTCCTTATAGTATCTCACTGGGGATTATGCGTTAGGCTGGGCTTATCTAACGTGTCTTGGTGATCGGGGTAAGAAAAGGACTTTGAAAGGACGCAGCAAAAGAGAGTAATTTTATTATTAAATTGGCCTACTAAAGGGGCATGCGGAAACGTCTCGAGTTCCTTGCGGTTAGTGATTAGGAGTCTGTTTTACGCAAAGCATCGAGTCTAAAGGCGGCAGGATTTAGGCGAGTTAACCGGGCTTCCTAATGCCAATAATGGTAATGGACTGATTGATTCTTCGATTAGCTGATTCTGATTGACTGATCTTGACTACGGAATTTTTTACTTAATTATCGAATGAATTAAGTGCCGAATAAAATCTCTCTCTCTCTCTCCTCTCTCTCTCTCTCTCTCTCTCTCTCTCTCTCTCTCTCTCTCTCTCTCTCTCTTTCTCTCTCTCTACTCCATGGGGCGTTACCTTGACTTGTCCATGGGGCGGACCCAGTGATCTAATTTGTTCGTTACTTCCACCCCTTGGGCAGAGTTCGGACAGCTGTGTGTGTCTGTTGTACCTACATATTTCTCATGTCTCAGACTTATCTTAATTATAGGAAATCGTTGCTCTCTTACACTTTTTTGTGAAATTTTGCTGGTCAAAGCCTGTATTTGTTCTGCTTGTCTGTTTTCTCCTGAGGTGACCTTCTTGCTGATATTCTCAACACGCGTATGTTTGTTTGTTTGTACGAGACTCGTATTTGTTTAGGTTGTGACCTATGATTGATCTGCGTATTTTCATGTGTTTCCGTGTGACTCAGACGAACCGCTCGTTTTATATCTCTTCAAAAGATGTATAATTTGATATATATATATATACATATATATATATATATATATATTTTGTTTCTTTTTCTAATTATTTTTGTTCTTTATTTATTACACGTGGCATATTATTTCCTTAATTTACACAAATAGCATTTTTAGGATTTGATAGATTCACCGAGCGTCCACTTGTGGAGTTCCTCGCTAGGCCTATTAAATCCTGCAATTTTGGTTCTACAGGCCTACCTGAGCCCCACAGTTCCTTCTATTTTATGTCCCTAATATATGGAGAAATTTTATTAATTGTTTATGTAAATATTTGAGGGTTCATGTGGGAAAGGATATGTAGGTAAGAAATCAAGGTATGAGGAACAACATTCGTAGGCATTTCCTATCTTCCTTATGTTGTTAACAGCATACGAGTTGGAGGCGGGAGGTCCATGAAAGACACAACCACTTATTGGTAGTCGTTAAGTAATATTCGCTTTTCAATAGATAATTGGTGCACATATAGAAGATATAAATGCAACATTAGAGCAAGTTGCAAAACTCTTGAAATTAAATTTAGGTAGATGTTTACTAGTAGCCTAGAATTACACTTCTAGACGTCTACCTTTTTAGAGTTCTAGTCTACCAAATTCTGAAAGGCTACGTTAATATTCAATTTGATTCATTTTTGTATGCGCTGAAAACATTATTCGAACAAATGGCCATAAATTGAATTTAAAGTGAAATCAGACGAATATTTTAGGGAACTTTTTCTCTTATAGAATCATCAATTTAGAACTCTCTTTCACCTAATGCAGTTAAAAGCATGTCAATTAACTTGTTTAAATATAAATTATACAAGCATCCATTTTCCCATTAAAAGAGATGCTAAAATACAATAGAATTAACGTTCTATTTTTTTGTTTTTAAACTGAAGGTCCCCTAAAGACCTTTTTACCTTACCTTACCCACTCTCTCCACGAATCACAATAGAGCGAATCTATAGGTCTTTGCTGGTCTTGATTCTATAATTCTATAATATATTGCCACTAGACGGCATAAGAAATAGGCATGTAAATTTTTAAAGACAGTCGAGGAAGGTGGTTGCGATGGTATTGAAGTAAATGAGACTTTCTAAGGTAAACTGTAATGTACGCAGTGATGATTAATGTAACTGTAACTAGGCACAGTCACACTGAATCGGGGGCGCCTGGGTACACTCCTCATCCACAACAATTAATAAGATTATTTTAACAGTTAATAGATTGGTCTAGTGGATACAGTCACTTGTTAGTATGAATGAAGAGCGCCTCCAGGCGGCTCCCAATGCAGTGTTAATGTGGCTAATCCTCATAGCTATTATAACTGATGAAAGAAAGTTAGAGAGAATTTTCACATACTCTAAGAAAGGAAAAAAAGTGGGAGAATGAAAAAATTGACATAGTGAAGATCATATTAAACTTGAAAATGGGGAAATTATAATTGTGAGGTTCAATATTAGCAGCGTTTGCAATTAAAAAGATTTCGAAGTTCCTCTCCAGGAGTTTGATTCGTCTCAAGATTTAATAAACAGAACTCATAATCATCGACTAGAAACTCATTCCCTAAAGAAACAACATTGTTTATTTTGAGTCATTATTCTAATTTTAGGAAGAAGTCTAAACCGAAAAAGGAGAGGGAGGTACCCCCACACCACACCCGCCAGATCATTCCAGGTCTATGGCAAATCAATATCGCGAGGACAAACAGACGCTAGTTTAGTTAAACAACGTCGACAGTTACGTTCCATATGGTCCGATACTTTACCCTCCGCCCCTTCCCTTGTTCCGCTGGCCCAACAATCCTCGATATCGCTCGCAAAGAAGGATTACCCTTAGCAAATTTCGTAGCCCGTTAATATAAACAAAGGAGGATGAGACAGCCTTTAGAATAAAAATCTATGAACAGGCTGGCTGTTCCCTCCTATCGTTTAGGTCTATTTTAGCCAAATAGATAAAATCTCGCTTTCTCCGACGTAAACCAGAAGGTCGAAGGGCCACAACTTGAAAAGTGATGCCCTAGGAGAAAGACTTAAAGGTGAACCCCTCATCCCGCCTTCCCTCTCCCCAGTGGACAATCGACGTATATATAGTTCAATCTGGAGAAATGAAAAGAGAATCAAGGTAGCAAGCAAGAGAAGAAGAGCAATCCCTGGGTAAAACAGGGAATCAAGAAGAAGGGGAACCGGGTGGGATCTTTCTTCCCAAGGCTGTTCCTTTTGTTCACATCGAAGTGTAGTCCATCGGTATAGAGAATCACTCTCATAGCAATCTGGTTCAGATAAACCCTTTATCTCAGTTTTCCGAATAAAACCAGAGATATCCCTCACCATTGAGAAATACCATTGTGAAATTCCCTTCGAGAAAAGATTCACCTCTTGGTCAAGTCTCCTCATCGAAAAGCCCGCAAGTGTAACCCAAAGATTGGAATAATCGTACATCCACAATTCCCTCGCTTATATAGCCAAGTCTCATCATCGAGAAGCCCGCAAGTGTAACCCAAGGATTGAAATAATCGTACATCCACAATTCCCTCGCTTATATCGTCAAGTCAAGAAGCATCGCAACGCGCTCCACATTGACTTCGGGATCAGCTGTTATTCCCGAATAACCTTCACCAACGTTATCCTTCGCGTAGCGAGACTGACAGCTGCGTGTCCGATTCAGCCTCATGCCTCGAATCATCTTATCAATGAGGTTCTCGTTCAATGTTATCCCACGCCAGACTCCCTCTTAGTTAAAGGTAAAAGGAATCCAACTTATTTATGTTCAATAGTTACCATTCTGTACTAAAGTGAATTTTTGCGTCAACTATCGCGTAGTACTCATTGGTAGTATTAATTTTTATTTAGATCCTCTTATTATATCCTTAGAATATTTAAAGATTTAATATTTCATTTTTTTATCGAATTAAAAGTATACTTTTGCCCTAGTTGCTTAATTAAATCCTCGAAAAGCTGAAAATGTAAAGAAATATATAATATTACGAATGCTCTATGATCACAAAACAAAAGCAAAAAAGTAATACACTTTTAGAGAAAAAAGGAACGGAGTTATTCATGCCCGGAACAAACGTACATACATACTCGGCCGTATACCACGACACAGAGATAACAAAGCTAGAATTAGCAAACATGAAGTTTGGAATTTTATGTAGAAACTGACAGACTTATTCAATTAATTAAAAAGGGTTATACAATATAGATTCCAATTTATTTTTTTCTTTAATGTTTCTCCGACTTCTAAGAGTTACAGGTGAATATAACATAAGTCTGGGTTGATTGAATTTGCGCCTGAAGTCTACCTAACAGGTTAAGTAACCTCTTAAGACCTAGAGAGTTTATTCTGTCAGAAAAGACCCCAAATTTTGATTCCTAATGGCGTAAAATGTTGCTAGGAGTAACGAGGAGTATTTATTTCTATCAGAGGTGAAAACAGTAAAACTATCCGATAATGTTAAACAAAAAAGGTGAAAATTGAAATAATGGAGATATTTACAAGAAAAACCCTTTTTCAACCACCATATGCAATAATATTATGATTTGGGATAAAAGGTATATAAAATGTGACGCCATTTTCCGACGAGAATATATTTTGCCTTCTTTTCAATTAGGGAAAAATCAAGGGAGGGAAGTATGAGGCATTTTATAGAGATTATTAAAGTAGTGCGGTGGTTATATTTAACTGTAAACGTGAACAGGTTGAACCTGAGAGTAATTGACTATATAAAAGGCAAATGTTGGTTATAAGAAGTAAATAGGCGGAGATTAAATAGCAATAAATTTACGATAAATAATCCATAGTGATATAGATATTAGTTCTCACTTAAATGTCCTCTAAGTAAGATATTGTTTGTAAAAGTTCCTCTATCACTCCCTTCTTAAACTTTCACTTAATTTTGCGCCGTTTTTTCTTGCAATTTTTTTAATTATAATCCATTTTACTTTTTCCGCTCCCATATTTGACCTGACGCCTCAAACGCCCTCCTGGTGAAGGAACGGGATCTGATCCAGGTGGTTCCTCTTTACTTCAGCCATTATGAACTTTACCATGCTTCCTCTTCCCCATCTCCTCACCATGGCTGTCCTAATATCTCCACTCCTTTGCTAAAACAGGATATTTTTTTCCCTTACCTCAAGGTTTACTGGTTATCCATTCTCGTTCCTGAGTGGAAATTAGGAACCTTTTCTGTTCAATCCCACGTAGGACAAACCCATCAATTCATAAAGATCTGACCGAGTCCTTGTAGCTCCCTTCTATTTCTTATACATCGCCAATGGCTTATGACTTGTTCCAAATTACCCTGTCGCCTTTCTCTCTACTATTAGAATGCCCTTACTATCATTATCACTATCTAGCAATCCCTTGCCACTGCTTTATCCATTAACGGGAACCCGATTTATGGATCTAGGATTTATTTGCAAGATTTACAATTTACGTTCGATCGGCGACCATTATTTGCGCGATCGGCTGCTCCGGATAGAAGAAAGATCTTGTCTCCTGTCCTCTCTCCGAGAAGTTCTGTTGCATTTTGCCAACTGAGCTTTTCAGGATGTGTAACCTACAAGATCATCCAGATAACTGTAGTTTTAGGATTGAATGGATGGAAAACATTTTCCTCGCAATAACCTGCATATTTCACGTGGGGATGGGGGGGGGGTTTCCCTGCTTAAAATAGGCACTCAAAATAGGAAATTTAAAGAAATAATGAGTATTTACCTTTTCCTATTAAAGTAGATATATTTTAGAGAGTGAATTTATGAAATTTGATTCATTTATAACTGTTAGTAATAAACTCGTCAAGAATAATAGTAATAATAATTATTCTTTGTTAAATAGTTAAAACTATAACAATACCCCATGAGGTTAGAAAACTGAGACCATAGAATCGCTTGCTTAGGAGTTTGATGGGCGTCGGAATTAGATCAAGAATGAGAAGGAAAAATAGAGGGATACTGGTAGTAGTAGAGAGAAAGAGAACGTTTGGGAGAGAGTACAGTGTAAATAGGATGAGATTTGCATCAGTTTTACAAACGAATGTTATTATATTTAATCTAAATGAATGGACGTCCGCAGTTTTTATTTTGTGAAAAATTATTCTTTTGTAATTGTATTTTCCTATTTTTTCTGTAAAGTCAAACTGCCTCAAACTTGGCATCAATTTTATTCTTATTTGCTTCCCACAATAGCACCGATGGCCGCATCAACCCCCATTTTTTGAGAAGAAGAATAAATTAGGAATGAAAGCAACGAGAGGTTGTCCACAGCTGATGGCCGTGGCTTAACCGAACCAGAACCCCCGTCCCGATTTATTTTACTCTGCCTCTTCCGACGCCATTAAGCGGACGAAATTCAGGGGAGGCTTCCTGATTTCGCTTCCATCTGAGGCTTTCAAAATCACGGTTCATGAGGCTCCTGCAACGGAATTTGCTTTCTTAAATTTCCTAGTTGGTTGGTAATTAGTTAAAAAGGTTGCTATCCAAAGTTATACCATCCGAAGTTGGTTAAAGAGCAGGTGAAACGAAAGGTGAAATAAAATTAGGGATGGGGTATTTTTCTAACCATTCATACGAGAGTTAATGCGGCCTCTGGGGCCTCGAGAAGGCTGAGGTTTGCCTTGAATCAAGTGAAAGCCACGAAAAATAAGATTAGACTAGGAAAATGAAGACAAATCTTAACCAAGAGATTTTGAATAAAAGCTCCTGAATGTTTACGGGGGTCTAAAGTTACTCACGTCCACTCAGCAAAATATTTGAATAGAATAATCAAGTTTGTATTCTATCCGTCTCATCAAATATCAACTTAAAACCATTTATTTGTTTGTGCAAGGCAACGCCCATTTATCAATCATCAATTCGGAGTCGAATAGCAACAAGGTACAGCTTGTTATTTACAACTTGCTAAATTTATTCCTTTAATGATTTCTCCCAACACACATTACACTAAGTTTAGCATTGGTTTTTAAAACCTTTCTTCACCTAATTCACTGCTAGACCCATATGTGATACTTTGCTACAAATATTTCACACGCTAATTTTAATCCTACTTCATTCCTGGATCGTCAAGAAGGTTTCTTCCTTTATGTAAACAGGTTAAATATTTTTATTGTTTTTCTTCTTACCATTTTCACGATTTTAAGGATTTTGGTCCTTATTTTCTCTTTAATTGGCTTTATCCATTGATCTTTTAGCATGTTTTGAACTTTAGAGTATTTTTAATTTCTTGTCTTTATTGTTTATCTTTTCTCTTTCCTTCCTTACATCCACCCTCTTGTCCGCCTCCAACGGAAGGAATATCCATTTCACACAATTTTACTCAGAATTCGGAAGTTTAAAATTTCAGTTCTGGGCATATAATTTAAAATTTTAGGACATGGAAAATGTTGTTAATTATTAGGACACGGTAATTAATAGCAAACTTTGGAGATATTTAAAAAAATAAATTTCTAGATGATAGAAAATAAAAATTTAGTTCATTCAAACTAAATAGTCTATAGATATAATTTAAATCTTTCGCGCTTGGCAATTAACTTAAACTCATGTTTATAGAAACCAATTTAAAATTTCACGTCATGACAATTAATAAATATTTATATTCATATTGTGAGTATTCTGCGGTTTATATTAATTTATCTGCAATTCTTCTAAAACCAAATTGAATTTAGAGAGGAGTTTGACATTGCTTTGGCGTATCTGTCAAGGAATTTTATTTAAATTTATCTGATCTCCTGTTCTTCTTTTATATTCTCTATTTCTATGTTTATTCCATCCTATTTCTCTATCTAGTATTGATGCCAGAACTGACTTCTACGAGTGAATGCTTCGAATGTTCCATAAAGTTAATTATGTGAGTTTGCATGGGTGTAATGATATACCCAGGGAAAGTGAAATAGCGAAACATGTTAACCTCGTTATTAAAATTCAAGTTAATTAAATTAACGAGTCTTCATCGGAGTTGATTGCTACGATTATTTCTTTGGAAGAACTCGAAATTAGGTCAGATTTTCCTTATACTTCAAAGATCGAAGAATGAAGAAATGCTGACACATATTAAACAGTTCTGTGTTTGAAATTTTTGAGAGTTAAATCAAGTTTTATTAGCAAATTAGTTAGAATTTAGGTATTCTGAATTAAAAAATATTACAAGTTTAACTCAATCAATTCTACTTCTAATTTTATATTATTTTTAAAAATTTAAGAAAAATGTAAATAACGTATAAAATTATTGCATTTATTTTTGTCAAATATATTCAAAATATATTTCAATAAAGCAGAATTACAATTTACGAAGAAAAAATATAATTTTGACATATTTTCGTATATGTTTCACAGATGGAGTATTAAGCTTTGATGCACCAAAAATAGCAAGCATGTTCATACATCCGACGCGTAGTAAGAGATGAACTAAATAGTCTTAGTTAGCAGCTAGTGACTATTTCATCCGCCATATTCTCCTGACCTATTTTCCCAACAAACAAAAAGATTGAATCAGCTTCTTAAATTAAACTCGTGTTGGTCTCTTTTCAAGGACGTCGTTATCAATGAATCTCTCATTTCTAATTTGATTATCTAAAGAACACAAAGATGGAAATCTCATGAAGATATGTCAGGAGAGTATAGCGGATGAGGTCCTAACCCTAATCTACATAGTTCAGTGTATATCGCACATGCTTTATAAAACGCATGTACTTTTTTATTTACCTTATAGTTACCGGCCTCATATGGCAATTAAGAACTGTTTAGACCAATTCGATCTCCCAGTGTTTAGCTAAGAACGAGTCCATTGGATTTACAACAGATCAGGTGAAATAGGAGCCAATTGAAACTCTTTCAACCGCTAAATTTACCCTATATTCCCAAGGAATGTCCTCGGATACTTCAAGCTGTATCCTCGCGCTGGGACGCTTCATATCTCCTCACATGGAGTTTCAGATCGCAATCCGCATCCATCGTTTCCTCCAGATTTAATCCTTAGCAGTAGAATGTCTTGGTGTTGTAACCCCTGCGATCTCCACTGGTTGTTCTTTTCCCGTTTTTAATGGATTTTGAATTATTTTACTACTTTTTATGTCACTTCTTGGTGAAGAAAAATAGTTTCACGGAAATATAAATGTTGCCAATCTTTCTTATCAATATCCTCACTACTTACCGGCAAGTATTCGGTTAGCGTATAAGTAATGCGGTATTCTTTTCGTGTTTATGACTATTTTATTGATAGAAATCAATCAACTCTTTGAAGTTCTTTATATTTTAATAATTATTTTGTATTAATTTAATAAATAATATTATTTCATCCACTTTTAAAATTAGTCTCCATCTTTTTACTAACTTTTCAAAACAATAATTGTAAAAATCGTTTGAGTTTGATTTTAAAAAGTCCTTTAGTTTAGTTCGACCTCTTTTATGCTGTTGCCATATTCAGTCTTTTCATGTGATTTGCTGAACTCCTTCAGATATATTAATCTAAAGGGGCTAAGTCGGATGAGTAGGTCCCACTCAAAATTTTAAAGCTGTTTTATGGTATCTCTTTCGATATAAGGTCGCTCGTTGTCTTGATAAATGAATACTCTTCTACTATTGAATAATGCTTGGCTTTTTTGGGGGGAGGGGGAAGGCTTCATGTAAGCAGTCCAACTGAGCAGAGTAAATCTCTTTAGGAATAGTTTGGTTTCAATTAAGAAATTGAAAGGACAAGAGAATCTTCCGTGGGGGAGGCTCGTGGATCTGTGGGTATTGTTTTTTTACCATGACGAACTCATTGTTAGAAATGTTTTATGTTATTGTACATAACACAATTTTATTATTTTGTGGCAATCGTTTTAAAAAAAAATTAAAATTTCAGTCGAGAAAGGAGATATGAGCAAATGTGAAGGCTTTGTTGATAGTCTACCTCTGACAGGTCCTAAGGGCTCCATTGCACCAATCGCAAAACCTTGGTTTCTCCTTTAAATGAGAATGCAGATTAGAATTATTTAAATACAGTTTTTATCATATTTTCTAACACTGACATTTGGATATTCTTCCATATTTTTTCAAAGATCTTGACAACTTCAAGTGCTCTTGCTGAACGGGGTTGATCTTTGAGCCTTAAGATTCCCGAGCGAAAATTCTGAAATCATTTTTGGCACCGGATCATAAAAATTGTTCTTTCACCGAATATTTGTCATCTTTCTGCTGTTAACTTAGCAATGTCGCATTTTCTAAACTCTCAAATCAAAATATATTTCATTTCATAATAATTACATTAAATTAACAATAATAATACAAAACTAATAGGCTAGAAATTAACGAGAAGAGGATGTCGAAACGTAAACCTTGGGTTTAACTAGTACCTCCTAGGCGGAGGTTTGGTAGACTAGGCTAATTTAAATTAATTAATACCTAATTTGTTAACAATGGAGTGGTATGCGCTGGTAGCATCTGGTCTCGTCAAGGTTTAGCTCTTGACAGATAGGCGTTATGTGTTATAGCTTCAGGTCCAACAAACAGGGCGAATTGAGGGCGGATAGAGAGCTATGGACTGTATTGCCATGTCTACTCCTAGCTTATCTCTGAGGAAATTGGGGAGGGGGGAGCTATTTTCTATACTTCAGGGTTTATTGACATGAATATGGGGCGGGTGGATGGTGGGGTATTCTAGTAATTCATCTAGTTTTGGTTCATCTATGAAAAGATGGAGTGTTATTGTCTGTAGCAACTCATCCAAACAGGGTTAATATTGGCGCAAAATGAGCCGCTGTGTCTATTCGCGTCTAGACCAGTCCAGTCCAGTGGAGTCCAGTTTAGTCCAGTCCAGTCCAGTCCAGAGCAGTCATCCACAATCTGGTGTACTCTTTTCCATCGGTTTTGATCCTTCCTAAATAGTCACTAACATAATCATACTCTCTAGCCTGGGGTCAGCGAACCAACGTCCATTAATACATTCGCTCTCATATTTTTAAATGCTTTTCCACCATCTCTACACTTCCTACACCCAACATTCTCTCTAATTTGATCATTCATACTGTTCTCATTTCTGATTTTCCTTGTCTCTTTACATCATATTATTACCCGCATTCACTCATGTTTTGTCTATTAGATGTCATTTGTGCCAAATTCAACACTCAACCCCCTACCATTCAAAACCTGATTGTCAAGTCTCCAAGTTTGTTTTTTTGTCATTACGACTACCATTCACAATCCACTGTATGTAGATATTTAAAACACTGTAGTTGTGTCAATCTGCACAGTCAGTTTAATAATATCAAGTGTCACCGTGTATTTACCCCTTAAATACCATTATCTCACCGCTATCAACACTTCTTGTCAATCCCTTCCGCACACAAACGCTGTGAAAATCTCCTATCACGATTTTCTCTCAACTTTAATCATCAAAACAATTTTCTAGCTCTCCTAGCACCCCCATTCCATCAAACATCAAATATCTCCTCCTACCTCAACATGTTTATAGTAGTGACGTGTCACCGTCAAACATGAGATTACTTTGTTAAGCTCAGAATAAAAACGCATCATAAACGGCATGTAACAACATCGCTGGCGTAACATCTTGTGTTGGATGAATGAGAATTAAAAGGAGAACTTAACATGAGTTTTTATATTAAATTATATTAATACCTAATCCTTGCTCCTTTTATTAATGGATTATATTTATAACTATATAAACTCTATTCTAAATCTTCATTTATAGTTTCCAAAAACTAATCGAATGAAGATGGGGGAGATTAGAGGCAAATATATATCTTAACAAGAGAAAGGGATGAATTCTAATTAATTATCTGGCTATTTTCAGATTACCAAAGTTCTTAAGCAATTACGCGGAAATTTTTACATTACTGAATTTCTTAATCAATTATCCGTCTATTTGGACATTATCAAACTTCTTAATCAATTTTCTTTCAATTTTCACATGACCGAACTTTTTAATCAATTACCAGTCTATTGTATCATTAGCGAATTTGGTAATCAATTACCAATTTATTTTCGGATTACCGAAGTTCTTAATGAATTAATTAGTCGTAAAATTGCAACTTGATCTTGGGGTCAGATTCTCAGGCTACGAGTCTGCCATTTCTCCTTCACTTACACTATTTGCACTACGGCAACTTTTCATTTCTTGTACTCGTTATTCTTCATTTTATTATTATTATTAATTCCCTGAACATAGACTGTCTCAACTTTGGACGAAAGAAGGTTATTACCCTTTTCTAAAGAATTCTCTTAAGAAGAGGAAATATGTACTTTTATTCCCGTGGGTGATTATGCTGCAGCTTGCATCTGGAATATGGCTAAAATGGTTTTAAAACATGAACGTCCCCTAGAGAGTTTGCTTTAAATGTGTGCATTCCAAGTCCTTAAGAAGTCTCCTCTTCATTCTATTCGGGCTATAACACTTCCATACATTTTTACTTCACCAATTTCTTGACGAAGACGTTAAAAATATTATGGTATAAACGACCTCTCCCTTTGACTTTTTATAAAGAAACGGAACATGATGAAAAAGAATAATATGAACAAGAAAAGATGAAAAACAAGAATAATAATACGAGAATGAAGAATGGGGGAAGGATGGATGAAGGACAAAATAATAATGCGAAGAAGAATAAAAAGAAGAAGACTTGGAATAATAATAATAATAATAATAATAATAATAATAATAATAATAATAATAAAAAGAAGAAAAAAAAGAAGAAGAAGAAGAACAAAACGAATAAGAAGAAGAAGAAGAAGAGGGAAAAATAATAATAAGAAGAAAAAAGAACAGGAGAAGAAAAAGGATAAATTTAGTTTCAAATTATTATGATGATGAATTTTTTTCCCCACTAAGGTCGTTGAAGCAAACCCGAGTAAATTGTATATAAATACTGGACTTGATATTGTGTTATCGAGTTCAATTTTCGGAAGAAAAGGAAGAAGTAATTTGACCCAGAACAGTAACTTGCAGCTTAGTTATAGAAAAGAAGTTGATAATAGTTAGGAAGATGTCGCGGTATAGGAATTATATATATATATATATATATATATATATATATATATATATATATATATATATATATATATATATATATATATATATATATATATATATATATATATATATATATATTATATATATATATATATATATATATATATATATATATATATATATATATATATATATATATATATATATATATATATATATATATATATATATATATATATATATATATATATATATATATATATATATATATACATATACAGGGACGGGCTTGGCTGGCCAGTTGGTCGGATGAGTTAATTAGAGCGGGGGATAAAACCGTCCTCCAGCACTTGGGTATGTATTAAAGATCAAAGTAAGTGAGTGCAGATTGTCCTTAAAGACTAGGTTAGTTACCGCTAAGTGGAGTTCAGGTTATTTAAAGAGTAAGACAAAAATAATATTTAATAACATAAAAGGAAATAAAATATTTACAAAAGTGGGTCTAAATGAAAATATTTGGTCAGATGAAAAGTGTCACTCGGCGGTCGGTCGAAGGGGATACGACAGGAGATTATACCGGTTAATGACCTGAGTCGGATCAGAGTCTTTAAAGGCGCTACGTTAAGCTGAAATATAAACAAAGATTATTGATATGGAATAATCGGTTTATAATAAGATCCGCGGGCGACGGTGGCTTGCAATACGGAAGCTTGATGCGTCGAGGGTTAGAGCGATTCTTGGAGGCGAGAATTGCAAAATGAACAGGTTTTACCTCATAGTTCTTGTTGAAGGAGTACTTGCGCAAATCTACGATAGAACGGCCGTTATAGACAGCTTCCTAAGCTGCTTGGGCAGAGTCCAACGGCGTGAAAGTTCTAGCATTCGGTGCTCGAAATAAATCAAGGAGGAAGCTGAATCAAGAATCGTCACGAGTCTGCGTGTGTATGACAAGCAGGTACTGACTCGATCCAGCTAAACCTTGGGTTAAATAGAGATTGAAGAGGCAGAGAAAATGCCTCAGGCCACGGCGCACTCTCCTCAGACAAACATGGGGCTCGGGTGAGGGCCTGCTTCCAGCCAAGGAATTTGAGATAAGGAGACCTATGGAATACTCTTTCGAGTTTTTTCTCGCTACGGGGGTAGGGGTTGAGAGATAAAACTGCCTCAAGCGCGGGGGGATAGGTCTCCTCAAGTAAATACAGCTGCGCTCAACAAAGCTGCGTGGACCCGATTCCAGACTCATTCAACCTTGTTCCTCACGCTCTTTGTTTCGATATTAAAATTATGTGTATCTCTGAGGGTGCGAAGGGGACCTCAAGGGTCTATTCTTCCACAGAAGAGAAGCATGAAAAAAAAGACATTTAAATCCAAGTTTGTGAACACAAGATAGTGAGCTTTGTAAATGTTATTCAAGGATAAGTATATTGTATCATATCAAGAATAGCCAACATATTCCTTTGATCTATGATAAAATTAGGTGACATCACGTTCCAGCATGTCATACTTACTCTGCTTCATGAGGACCTAATACCAGTTGGGAGGAAATCACAAACTGGTACAAATACGCAAAGGAGCCAGATTGGTTGGCTTGGAAATTCTGAAACAAGAATTACAAACTCTTCAAGAACACAACCTCCACAAGAGCTTGGGCTTCTCTTGAAAAATCAAGACTCCACTTATGGCTTTGTAATCATGTATTCTCGGGGAGAAAAAAATGGAGAAAAAGAGCAATTCGGAAAGTGTGAATTTCGGTCAAGATTGTTATGTTAGTTCCGGTTAGGTTAGTTATTGAAAAGTTAGATAAATAACCCAACCTAACTCAAAGTTTTGATTGCATTACTAGGAAGAAAAATGTTAAAGTGATTAATTTAACAAAATCTTTTCTTTCAACAAAAAAAATAAAATTGCATTTGTTTAAATTTTTCATTTCCAAGATATCTGCATTGTGTTCGCTATTATTGACACGACAGATAGCGCAGCCAGGTAACACTAGCAACCCCAAGATGGTGACACGTGGCTACTTCACATCGTTGGAGGCCTATATATCTGCAAAAGACCTGGATGGCAGAATAAATTATCAATTGTCATACACAACACTATCGCTGCCACTGTCGCTCCACGCCAAGTGCCAGCTTCCACTCGACCTCCGAAACAAACTCCATACTCACGAGCTAAAGAATTCCAACCTGATATTGTTAATAATAAATAATATATTAATAGTGAGCGTGTTACATAACCAACCACTCTATTAATTTGTTATTTGTATTCTTGAAGAGATCCAAAGTAATCAAAATGAAAAACAAAGATTTGCACCGCTAGTATTGACCACTGAACTTCTTGATTGCTGGTAGTTTAGAGAATTATTTAGCTTCAGTGATTATTCTCAAAAGGAAGATAATAAGACAACTTGTAAAATGGAAACTTGTTCCTAGAATTTAGTTTGGATGTAGACAGGATGAGAGTAACTTTGAAAATATTTGCTTACTCACTTATAAAAGATTTAATGGTAATAATGAAGAAACATGAGTAAAACGACTTGCACGTTCGCTCTAGCCAGATGCGGTAAATTGGGTGTTCACCTTTTTGTAGGCTTTTAATCAGGATTTTTTATAAAGATTTCTCTAGATTTGTCTCGTCTAATCTCATTTCCTGAAGCAATCGCCGACTTAAATGCATAGAGTGAGCTTTCTCGTGGCTCCGAAAAATATTTCATCCCTAATTTGACTTCACTATCTATTTCACCTGCTTTTTAACCAATTTCAAAGGCTCATACGTTGGATAAGAACCTTTGTAACTAAGTACGAAAACCTAAGAATTTGGAGCGGGCTCGTTCCGTTCCCCCATCCTCACTTCGCGTGATTTTCAAAGTCTCAGATGAAGGAGGGTTCAGAAAGACTCCGCTGAATTTCGGCCTCGAGAACAAAAGGTGTTAATTTAAATGAAGGTTCTAGAAGGACGTGTTAAGAACCTATGCAAACATTATCTTAATTAGAAGACATTAAATTAGGAACTAAAACCTCGTGCCTATAGGAACGATTTACCGCAATATGTTGCCATTCAAATTTTTTTTTTCGTATAACCAACTTTTTCCTAATAGACAGGCGATTACTCTCAGATTCAACCCGGGCATATTTGCACTTAAATATAATTACCGACACTTTTTTGATATTTTCATAATTCCCTTCCTCAATGCCCCCCTAATTAATAAAATGGCAAAGAATATTCCCCTCTGAGAATAGCGTCACATTTTACCTACTTTTTATCCCAAATCATAATATTATTGCAGATGGCGTTTGGAAACAGGGTTCTCTTTCTTCTCAATTTCTCCGTTATCCTTTTTACTGCGTTTTTTTCAACATTATCGGATTTTTTAGGGAAAGTTTTTAAAATTAAATTATTTGCAGAGGAAAGCTTTTACTGTTTTCCCCTTTGATAGAAATACTCCTCGCTTCATTTTTCGCAATTAAGACTCACGCTAGATCTCAAGAGGTTTAAGCTGTTTGAAAGACTTCAAGCACACACTCAATCACACCAACTTGTATTGTTTTAGTAGATGGTATCAGATGTGGCTAAATATTAAGTAATCAGAAGTGGAAGGAGGTAAAGAACAACTTTTAATCCATTTCATAGAGTCCAATTACTAATTCATGTCTTCATCTATGTACATTACAAACTTCAGCTCTTTCACTCACTACTCTCACTTCATTTTTTTAATAATTATTTTGTTTCGCGATGCAAAAGCATATTAAGTTATCGTGACTACTCACTTAAAGATGATCCCAAACACTCCAATGCATAGACATCAGTACCTCATCTCTGATAAATTAGAGACACCAAGTGACAAAAGGAAGCAAGTTTGATTGTCTTCGATTATATATGAGCTTAAATTTAGCCGCATCGCATTCTAACAATGCAAACCACAAACACTATCGTAACTTCCAAACTGGACTTAGAAACTCCTTCCCCAATGTTGACTTACTTCCCTTCCCATTTTTCCATCCAGAAAACCACACTGTATTGTACATCAGCCATTGGTATATATTTGAGTGTAAGCGCAATTTTCCACCCTTATAAATTAATGAAGTAGTGAGATCAACTTCAAAGAAGGCATCAAGAATGAAAGTGTGTTCCATTTTACGCCTCCAGGTATCAAAAACTAACAAAATTAAGCTGGCTCTGAGGTGCCTTTGTTATTCCATAATGGAGAGATCATCTCGGCGAGAGACAATGATTGGCCGCTTCTTCAAAGGAAGACGGGAGCCTTTGAATCAGTATACTCAGTACCGCCGGTTGCCCTTTTCCATTGCCAATAGTTGTAATGGTTGGTTGCTACCTATGGCTAAGACACTGAGGGTCAAGTGGCTTCTGAAGTTCAAGAAAAAAATCATTACACCCCAATTTAACGTTAGAACTGACTTTAAAATGGGGTCAAACAATAGGGGATTAATTAACTTTTTTGGCTTGGCCTTTCTAAAGGGATTTTTGAGTTTAAAATGTGTCCTGAACGAGGGAGTACTTTATGGCTGGTGCTACTGCCCAAGTATTTTGTACCCATAAAAGAAGTATAAGTGGTGAATGATTACCCCAAAGTCTTGCGTAACTTAGCACAGAACAGGTGTTCAGTTGTCTAGTCAATATCAGAATCAAAGAGAATCATGACTAATTTGATTCTTTCTCGTAACCTAAGTGATCGCAGTAGAGAGAAATATAGTGATCTTATACCGATCGTCGAGAGTACATGCAATTAGTCTGGGGGAGAGGGGGTGGGGTGAGAGTTACGAGAGTGAAGGAGAATGAATTATAGGTCAAAGGTAAGCAGGTAATTATTAACTGAAGGTATGGATAGGCATTGTGAGAGAGGATGCTAGCAGTCTTCTGGCTGAGGATGAACCCCTTACTAGGCAAGACACTACAGCATAAAGCGGTCCATCGCCATGAAGGTGCTTAACTTGCTTGTGCAAAATGCTAGGTGTCTTTGCGCTTAATACGGAATATATGTGGATGGGTTTTGAATTCAATTAGTGATGCGATTATTGCAGGATTATATTATATTATATTATATTATATATATATATATATATATATATATATATATATATATATATATATATTAGATCCAACACTTTTGTGGGTTTTTTATGTTGGACTCTAAATCACATGAGGAAATGATCGAGTGAAGTTTCAGCACTTGGCTCTGCTCCCCAACCCCTTTATAGACAAATACGATTCAGTTATTAGACTTAAATTCTTGAAACATGAGTTAAAGTATAATTAATTTTAAAAAAATATTAAAATAATATTCTACTTGAACTGAAATGAAGCGAGATCGTGAATGAAAAGTGAGAAACCTCTATCAAAGCGGGACTTTTTTACTGGTACATATAAATGAACGCTTGAAGTGAATGAGTGGACTTATGTAAATTAAATGTTCTTGATTCATGAATTGAGTTAAATGAAGTTATTTAGTTTGTATATGACAAGAAACGGGGTTAGGGCGTAATTAAAATTCATGGTAAGGTGAACTCAGTGGCCTTAGTTGAATTTAAGTCCTTCCTTATGGATGGACCATATGTGAACTCGAATGGGAAGAGACATAGCCCGTTTCTTGTGATATCTGTTTGTGACGACCAAGTCTGTCTGCCAGGAGTGGCCCATATGAACTCGGATGTAAGAAATTGGCTTTCTAATTGTGTATTTATGTGAATAAAAATGGGAAGAGACTGTGCATTTGCCAGTAAGCGGCGCATATTGAATTTTTAATGTATTTGCGCTCGTAATAAAGAAGTTTGTGTATTTCCATAAGATTGGAGGGTTTTAATTGAAAAGATGGAAAAGTTCGGAGGCATCGTCCACATCCACAATCCGAACGCTACGCCTTTGTTAAGAATATTTTCTGTGTTAAGCTCTTCAAAGCAGATAGTGTCCGAGTTAGACAAAATACGATTTGTATTTCTCCGCGATACGTGACCCACGAAACAGCATAGTACAAACGTCCTGAAGTTTAGTAAGCGAATCATAAACCGATGGGAGGCCTAATTTACAGAGGCTTCTGATAAGAAGAAATTGAGAAATCCGATTCGGTCTAGATGAATGCCCGTCGATTGTTAGTTAATATTTTTTCACCTTTTCTTCCATTGGGCTAAATCAACAAAAATATTGAAAGTGTCATTGGATTTTGAGACGTCTTAAACAGGTCAGGAGGATTATACAAACGAAGTAACACATCCAACGCACATCAGCTCATTTACTCATGGGCCTTTCAACGAACAATGATCCAGGAAAGCTACTAAAAATTAGACAGAAACCAACTTATCATTGACTCTTTATTTCAATGTATGTTTGTAGCTGGTATGATGGTTCAGAGAGTAGAATTGAGCGATTCCTACACCATAATGTCCTACACGACTACTGATATTTAAAAAGTCATCATTTCATAAATACAATGTATAGAAGAAATGGCTTCAAGACTAGGTAACTAATGTCTTAAATATCTATCACTAAATCACGACCTGAACTCCATATAAAATATGTAGATTTACTATAAGCAAGTATGGAGAATAATTTCAAGTTAATACAAATTTTTAAAGCTGTGATTGCAAATAATGTTCATGTGAAATGTCTCAAAACATATCTTTCGGCCACTTAGGGATATTCTTTTCTTAAATTTGATCATTCAGTTAACACACTTTTAGTCAAAAATTCGTTATGCAAATGTTAACAAACATAAAGCCTCACATATATTTACTATTCTAAAAAACTACAGCATACATAGTTTCCTCCAACGGGTTTTGCTTAATCTTAAGAGTCAACATGTTTCTGTTTTAAGATGGTGTTACATTTTATCGACCTGTTATCCAAAATCGTAATATCATTGAATATGGCCGTTGCAAACAGGATTCTCTTTTTCTCAATGCCCTGTTATTTTTTCACTGTCTTTGTTTATCAGATTCTTCCCTGGCGAAGTTTCTAAAATTCAATTACTTGCAAAGAAAAGCTTTTACTGTGGTCGCTGTTTATAGTATATACGGCCATTTTCGTTACCCCTCGTAATATTTCACGCAACTATGTAGCAAAATGGGGTCTTAAATGTGAGGATTTACACGCTAGATCGGGGGAGAAAAAGCTCTTGGAAAGTTCAGGTATACAATCAATCACCCAGGTCGTTTGTCGTGTTCTGAAGATGGTATCAGTTGTGAATTAAAGATAAATTTCAAAATTGTAGGTAAGGGAAGAACAAATTTATATGTATTTTAGTGGATTAGTTGGTTTATGGGGGTATAAGTTACCAATATATAGAGAGGTAACCTGTTTATTGGTGGGTTGGTTACCGGTTTATATCAATGGAGAATTATCTGATTATTCAAGGGTACTCTTATTATTGGCTGGGCTTACCAAAGGTTTACGGGTAATCGAGGTAAAGAAGGGCTTTGAGAAAGGACGGAGCAAAATATACTTTTATTCTAATAAGTGCCTATTAAAGCGACAAGCAGGTTTTCTTATTCAACGCGAAGTGTCGAACTCTGGAGGGACAAGACTTAGGCGAATTACAGGGGGTTCTGCAAGGCTAAAATGAGAACGAATTAATCTTAATGTCTTAACTGAATCGAACTTCTCCTTATCCACGACTTGCACGACTATATAATTTATACGGTTTCATTTCCAGAGAGGCGGGCCTAGACTCGTCTGCGGGACAAGCTCTTTAGTTCCACCTCCTTGGGGTAGTTACTGAACAGCTGTGTATTTAAAATAAATTATATATTTCAGATAATTTTATCTCTATTATATGAACCGATTTTACAGATCTGTGTTATAACTTCCCTTGGTTGGCATTTGTTTTTACCCAGCTGCTTTGTAGAGCCCCATCTTCTGATAACTCTATCCCAAGACACGTACTATTTGTTTATGCGTTTCCTCTTATTCACACAGGTGTCCAATTTGATAGCTTACGTGTTCGTATATTTGTGCCTACCCACGCGCTACTTCCGACGACCGCTTGTCTCATTCTATTCATATAAATTAATATATATTCTCCATTTCTGTATAAAATTAATATAGAAAAATTTAGATATGTGCTTTCATCTACTTATTCTTCTATTTTACATAGTATTCATGTTATTCAGATGAAAGGCAATTTATTTGGATTTGCTAAGTCCCCCGGGTGTCCATTTTGTGGAGTTTCTCGTTAAGCTTATTAATCCTGTAATTTTGGTACCAGGAGCCTACTGATTATATAACACGCTCCCTACAGTACTTCCCTGCCAGTAATGGAGTTTTTGAGAGAATAGTACATAATAAATATATAGGTAGATACATATTAAATACATATTTTGGCCCACTAATGTCTGAAAGCATCTTAACATATGCACAGCCCATCAATATTTGTATAACTACATACATCTGTGCTCACAACGGGCATATTCATTATGCTATAATCTTTCAAACAATGCAATTACATAGATATACAAATCACTACCATGATGCATAATTTATTTCACAATTTGGTTCCATAATTTTTAATTCATCTTCAAACTCTATAATTGCGACACCTTACAAATATAATATGGCACGCAAAAGAGAAAAAAATATAGATCAGCGAGGCGTGTATATATTTATGCCTCTCCCTCTTTTATTTAATGTGCCGCTACAATAATTCCTACACAATGATTCAGAAGTACATGAATGACGGATGCTTGGCAAACATGACCCGTCTGCTGGAGCGCATGAAAACTTCTCACTTTTCATTATTTTCTCTGGTTTCTGTTCAAGGTGGCTCGTTGATTGCTTGAGGTATCATCGTCTTCTTTTGCATGCACCCCGCGATGCCAAGTGCACCTGGAACTCCTCCTGTGCTCAGCCTGCATCCAAAAGTGTCACTGATTATTTGGCACATCATCTATATGCACGGGTAGTAATCTCGCCCGTTTCAGTCTTTCCACTGAGACAGGTTCCCTTCTTCCGTCAGAGAATTCCAGCTTGTAGACTTTGCTGTCGTGTTCCATCACCATAAATAGGCCAGCATATGCCGCTTCTAGTGGTTTTCGAACTTAGTCTATTCTGACCCACACATGAGTTGCTTCCTGAAGATCTTGGGGCGCGAAAGGCTTGGGCACCGAGTGAAAGAGCCAAATAGATGCTCACGTGAAATCGACTTGTGCCATGGTTGATGCCAGTTCTTTAATAAATGTAGATTCGGTCTTCAATGACAATGACAAGACTACGGGTTTCAGGCACAAGAGTGTGGTTCCCGTAACTGTCGTGAAGAGTGAAAATCCCGAGTCATTGGGCAAAGAACGAATGCCTAACAGGATAATTGGAACTGCCATCAACCAACCTTTTTGACGGGCCATTTTCGAACACTTCAGAGTCCTGTGTGGTCTTTTCACCATCCCGTTCGTGGACGGTTTGTACGCCGTGGTGCGGAGATGATGGAAGCAAACGATGGCAGACAGTTCCTTGAATAGCTCTGATTCTAATTGGCACCTCTGTCGGTCACTACGTAAAGCGGGACACCAAATCTGGAAATCCACCCATATAGAAAAGCAACGCATCCGTTGTGGCACTTATGTCCTGAATCGGTAGTGTTACTCTCCGTCCCTTAGCCCGGTCGATGAACAAAATTAAATACCGATTATGTGAGAAGTAGGTTTGTCCAGGTAGTTTACACGGCGGGAGTGGCCCAACTATATTGATTTGCACAGTTTCGAGCCTTGTAGATGATATATCAATGGGCAGGGTTGGAGATTTCGTGGGGCGACTAACTTTGGAATATTGACATGCAAGGCACTCCCTTGTCCAGGAGCAAATATCCCTGACCATATTGGGCCAGAAATATCGTTATTTGATAAGACGAAGTGAAGACTTGACTGCGGGGTGTGACAGATTATGTAATTGATTAAAGATAGTCCTTCTGCCCGCCGTAGGGACAAAGTGTCGTGAGTATCTTAATGTTACTTCACATTATAATTGAGCTTGCCCGGGAAAAGGGAAATATTTTAATTGCGAGTGAAATTCCTTCGTTTCATCATCAATATCCTTCACTGTCGCCAAAGCTTCTAGGTCAAAAGAGTCAATTTGTACTGAATTGACGTTCCTTGAAAGGCAATCAGCGACTAAGTTGTCCTGACCGCGCACGTCGGCGATATCGTGGATATATTAAAAAATGGCTGTCCAATGGCGTTGCTGTCTGTCTGTTTTTTTTACTTAACGTCGATGAAAAAGCTGACGCTAATGGCTTGTGATCAGTGCAGAAGTTAACATGGTGACATTCAATCATGTGCCTGAAATGGGCAACAGCAAGATATGCCGCTAGGAACTCTATGTCGTAGGTGGAGTATGCTTGTTGCGTCAGGCTTAGCTTACTCGAAAAGAATGTAACTTCTCATGGCGATCCGTCTACTCTCTGGTGCAGGGTAGCACCTGCTGCGTACTGGGAACAATCCATCACTAGTTCGCACGGTGAATCATTGAGTATGGCAATGGCAGAGAGGGCTAAGCGGGTGTGGGTCCGTACAGAGACTCATACCTGTTCCATATGGCTATGCAATGGATGGGTAGGTGCTGAAGGTCATTGATAACACAGAGGAACAATTTTAATCACATTTTCTGGTGACTTAGATTTATCTGCAAATTTTAATTCGTTTTTTTAATGCCGATTTCAAATATATAATCCATTTTTACCTACATGCTATAGTTATTCTGTAATTTCTATTTTCTTATTTTCCCGAAAACTGCCCTCCGGACGGACAAAGAGGGTGATTGTAGAAAGCAAATACTTCACAGTACATAGTAGTTAGATATTAATAGGTGTTATTGTGCAAAATATTGACATTATTGTTTCTTTTTTCAGGTCTCATGTTAGAGTGATGGCTTCGTCAATAGGTAATTGCGCTAATGATACAGACACCTTCTGCTACATATGTGGCTGTTGCATGCTAGTTCGTCAAACGCGCAATATATTAAACTTATTGATCCGCACTTATAAGGCATTTTTTGATGTTCCTCTTGGCGATCAAGACAAGAAGTGTGCCCCACATGCTGTTTGCCATAGTTGTGTGGAACATCTTCGTGAGTGGACGAAAGGAAAGAGAAATGTTATTTATTTTGGAATCCTCATGGTGTGGTGAGAGCCAAAGGATCAGGTATTGGACTGTTATTTCTGTCTAGTGAATACTAAAGGAATTGGCAAGAAAAATCTGCACAAGATCGACTACTCCAACATTTTCTCTGCTATCCGTCCAGTACCTCATTCTGAGTCTTTTACCAGTTCCGATTTTCAGTGAATATGCTTCCTTTGAAGATGAAAATGATGTACCTGATATGGAAGTCCACGGAATGGATTCAGAGTCTGAAGATTCATCATCTGGTGCTAAACAGTCATTAGCTCCTCACTGTTTCAATCGAGAGGATTTGAATGACTTGATACGTGATTTGGCGCTCTCCAAGAAAGCTGTAGAACTTTTAGCTTCTAGGTTAAGTGAAGACATATGCTTGACATGTCGGTACGGGTATCATGTTACCTAAAAATGGACAGTACATTTGTTAAATATTTCTCTGATGCTAAACAATTTGTATACTACCACGATGTTCCTGGTCTGTTTACCGAGTTGGGACTTGGCACCTATAGCCCTACTGAATGGAGACTTTTTGGATAGCTCCAAACGTAGCCTAAAGTGTGTCCTTTTGCCTAATGGCAATGACTTTGGTGCAGTTCCTCTCGGTCACTCTGTCCATCTGCGAGAAACACACGATGACATAAGAATGGTCATGGATTTACTTAAGAACCAGGAACACAATTGGATCATACGTGTAGACCTTAAGATGGTCAACTTCCTCCTTGGCCAGCAGGAGAGATATACAAAGTTTCCATGGTATATCTGTATGTGGGAGAGTCGAGCCCGTAACAAACTCTGTTCCCACAAAGATTGGCCAGTTCGGGAAACTTTAGAAGCAGGAATGCCAAACATTGTTAATGAGCCAATCGTAAGTCAAGAGAAGATCGTTTTCCCTACACTTCATCTCAAACCTGTGTTGATAAAGCAGTAGGTTAAAGCGTGGAGAACTGACAATGATTGTTTTCAATGCATAGTTTTGGCGTTTCCTGCTTTGTCATACGAAAAGATAAAAGCATAAAAGCAGGAGTATTTGATGGTCCCCAAATCCGAAGACTTCTGAGTGATTCTAGATTTGTGAACACCATGAATGAAAAAGAGAAGGCAGCCTGGCTCTCAACTTCTGTCATTGTCCGTAACTTCTTGAGAAACAGAAAAGCTCATAACTACGAGATCTGGTTACTAATCTGCTTTTAGCATATCGTAATCTGGGAAGAAACATGAGTGTGAAGCTACATTTCGTAAATAGTCACCTCGACTGATTCCCAGAGAACCTGGGAGCTATCAGCGACGAACAAGGGGAACGCTTCCATCACGATTTGATGAAAATGAAAGAGCGCTACCAAGATCACCCGGATAGACACATGATGGCGGACTACTGCTGGACGATTAGAAGAGATCAGCCAGAGAAGACTTACAAGAGAAAGAGTTACAAACGCAAATTTTTGCCCGATTGAAATCAAGAAGAGGTCCTCCAGCCTGATGTACGGTCATTAATAAATTAGCATCTATTTGATTACAGTATTTGTAATCCTAATGTGTAATTCAAGTTTCTTCTCATATGCAATAAAATGTTTGTGCAAAAAAACCTGCTTTACTATAAATAACGCAAAAGGATGATTCAGAATTATTTCAGGGCATGATGATAGGCGTGATAAAATGAAAATTACTGTATAATATTAGTTATTGACATTACGAAAAATCTTTAGCATTTAGAGAGAATCTACTTTCAGATTTGAATTCACTAGACTCGAATTAGGTAAGAAAATGTACTTTTGTCAATTCACCAAATACATTGTTCCCCAGTGAATTAAGGCTACCGCAGTCTCTCTAGATAATCTCACTTAAGTTTGCTTTGTGTGTGTATAAGTCTGCCGCCCCCAAAATCCACTAAAAGATTAAAATGCATCGGAAAGCCAATCCTTAGTAACAGTGAGGTGGTATCCGCGACTGCAAATGACACCCTAAATAATCGGCGAAGACTAGGGATCATTATACCCGTGTGAATTTCGCCGTGCACGTTTATTTTTCCGCCACTGGCCGTTTCAATATTTATATTGGACTCGCGCAATCGACCCGATTAGATAAATTTAATCGGAATTATCGACATTCACCCACGAGTCGATTAAAATTTCACATTTATTATTACACACTTTAGTGGCAACGGTAAAAACTGACGGCATACCAGCGGCTGCGCTTGCAATGGCATGCCCAGCTAGTTTTCTGCCGGGGCTGGCGAAGATGGCCGGGAGAAAGATTGCATTTGGACTTGTTCTCCTCTTTTTGGCCACCTGCACTAGAGTTTGCACATCTTAGCTTTTTCGCCAAAGTACACATGTCAGCGGCAGACTACAGGTCTTTAGTTGTTTCACAAGGGTCGCAAACGCCCTGGTGTACTAAGGCACCGCGCATTTCCAACTGAATTATTTATGTGACTATCCCTCGTATCGGTATTATTATAGGTTATAAACGCGTTGGACACGGAAACGGCACTGCGTCCTCTCGACTTACTACAAGTATTTACACTAAGGCACTGCGCTCTATCGAATGGCATAAGTTCATCCGCCAGTTTTCCTAATTAAGCCATGGTTAATTCTTTTTATGTGACGATTATATCCGCGAGGTTAGCCGGTAAGGACTGAATAAAATTTTGTGGCACAAGCTTTTCACCCCCTCCTACCTAGGGCTGTTTTCCGTAGTTCTTCCAAATTGGTCGAGGGTCGGCCTTTGAGCGTGGAGGATGCTATATGAGATTTTCAAAAAGCTCGGTCTTGGTCTGCTCGAATAGCGTTTACGAAGTCTCTTTCAACTTATCCTCCCTGACGATGGCTTGATGAGTCCAATTCTTTGATACCTTTCCTGTCCGGTCCAAACAAAAGGTTACCAGTTTATGGGGGTATAAGTTACCAATTTATAGCGAGGTAACCAGTTTATAGCGGTGCGTTACCAATTTTACCTGTTGACTGGCACCCTGGTTAACAGTTTATATGAATGGGCAATTATCTGTCTCCAAAGATGATTTTCAAGAGTACTCTTATTTTCAGGCGGGCTTAGCGAAGGCTTATGATTATCGAGGGAAAGAAGGACTTTGAGAAAGGACGTAGCGAAAATATACTTTTATTCTAATAAGGGCCTATTAAAGCGGCAAGCAACACGTCAGGAAGTAATTTGCGGGCGACAAGAAGGTTTTCTTATTCAAGGCGAAGTGTTGAATTCTGGAGGGAGAAGACTTAGACGAATCAAAGGGGGTTCCGTAACGCTAAAATGAGAACGAATTGATATTAATGTCTTAACTGAATCAAACTTTTCATTATCCAAAATAATAATTATCATATTTCTTTTGCACGAATATTTATATATAGTTTCATTTCCAGGGGGGCGGAGCCTAGACTCGTCTGCAGGACAAGCCTTCGTCATTAGGTTGGTTAGATCCACCCTTTTGGGGAAATGACTGAATAGCTGTGTATTTAAAATATCTTACATATTTTAGATCATTTTATCTCTATTCTATGAACCGATTTTACAGATCTGTGTTATAATTTCGTTTGTTTGGAACTTGTTTTTACCCAGCTGCTTCATAGAATCCCGCCTTCTGGTAACTCTATCCCAAGACGCGAATTGTTTGTTTATGCGTTTCCTCTTATTCACACACGTGTCCAATTTGATAGCTTTCGTGTTCGTATATTTTTGATTACTCGTTGCTATTTCCGACGAACACTTGCCTCACTTTGTTCACACAAATTAATTTATATTCTATATTTCTGTATGCAAATTAATATACACAAATTTACTTATGTGTTTTCATCTACCTATTCTCACATTATACATAGATGTCGTAGGGTGACCGGGAAGGAAGCACGACAGAAATTGGGATATACTGTAGATCCCAGTGCAAGAGTTAAATAATCAAAATCGAGTGTGGTTGGCCTAAAGAATCAATTCTTGGAGGTTCTGGGTTTTAGGGAAACTGATTGTAGTAAATAACTTTACTATATACAAAGAAAATATTATTAACAAAAGTAAATAAATGACAATAAATAAGATGAAACCCGGGGTAACAAACGGGGGTTGAATACAAATGACTCTACAGGGACGAGAGTCCATGAGAGGATGCACGGTGATTGCTTCCAGGAAAAGGGGGAGAGTGCAAATGACAGGGAAACTTACGTAAAGCCTAATTGACTGAAGACTTTGGATACGACGAGTAAGCTGGGCGCTGCGAAGTTCTACTTGCAAAATTTCTTCTTATTTAACCTCGCTGAGAAATAAACGAAGGAGTAATCCAGACGAAAACTAAGTCGATACACGAATGATAGATGCCTTTCCGTGTCTATCGTCTGTCGAGCGAGAACTCTTGCCTTAGGTATGAGCGAGGCCAGGTAGAGGTGACGCGTCGCGTTCGTAGTTGGAAGCCATTGGGAGGCGGAGCTGCTAACCAAGACGGGGCTGTATGTTAGTAATTTTTAAAAGCTTTTCGGGTTGTCTTTCTAATTTTTTAATTTCTTAAGACCATATCATTGAAATATATGGCCATAGATAACGAATACTTGATTAGTACTCAAAATCGGGCGATTCCATAGTCGAGCTAGCCAGGAAAAAACAAAAATCGTTCTCATTTCTTTATTTTTAAAGATATTCACCCCAAATTTGGCATGAAGGACCTTGGGACCAATGTACTTTGAACTGTTACGTCAAATTTTTATTCGACGAACATATTCGGTGTTACGAACGAAAGTGTGACTTATTTAATGAAAAATAAAAAAATAAAAACCTTATATTTATAACCGATGTTGGTTATATTCAATTCAATTTTATTTAATAAGGCTGTGTACAATGGGATTCTTAGATACTACAGGGTGTCTACTAATATCAAATTTCAAAATTCTATAGGTTTTTCAGGTACTTAAAAAAAATAAATTACAAAATCGCTAATTAAAACTGTAATGAAAAATGTATATTCTAATAAATGAAATGTAGTAGGTAGCATAAATTAAAGAAAAAAAGAAGAAATCCCTCCAGGGCCCACACCTGACCAATCTAGCAAACAATTATATTTCCATTAGGTATCATTTAATTTCATTTTTTTAACTTTATAAATCTTTTTCATAACCCATGGGTGAGTACCGACTATATTATTCTGAAATAGGGATAATAAAGTAATAGCTAGTAAGAATCTAAGGTGTGGACACCCTGTACTAGTAAACTATTTCATGGTTAACCTGGATTCTAATATCCACTCTACAAAATAAAGATACATAACAAATGTCAGTGGCTACGCACACTTAAATTGACTTAGAACTTTTTCTCACTAAAAAGTTTCTTCTTCTTGTAGTCACCTTTGCTCCTGGTAGATTTATCGGGTGCATCCGGATTACCTCTTTTTATGACTCTTCTTTTGACTTTTGCATGTGCATGATTGTTAGCTTTTGACACCATATTTTTGCACATGACATGGAAGAGGGACCTGCGATGGCAGGAACAACGGTGTTGACCAGGCTGCAACCCCTTTCACAGTCCAGCAGGGACATGCCTAAGTCATTGATCATTATTTCCTTGTAGAAACTCACGAACACTTCTTCTGAAGATTAGGCCGCCAGGAACTTGGCCCTCCTTTCGCCTGGTGTTATAATCGCCTTGAAGACCTCCCCGGCCATCATGTCCATGTGGATGCACTCGTTTGAGGGGTAGAGGAGACCGCCGCGGTCCGGGAATTCAATCATTTCTCTGAAAGCCTCTGGTAGCTTGTCGGGGTCAGCCACCTGCACTGAGGGCATAAGGGTGTTGCCTTCTACCGGAGCCTTCTGGCAAGAAACACACTTTAGGAGGCTGCGGGCCTTCCTGGAAAAGTAATACACCATTTGTAATCATATGAATAACAGTACAGTATTATTAATTAGATTTTATTGCTGTCTTTGAACCCGTGTTTAATAAATTTACCAGGCAATGGTTTCGCCGGCGGGGGGAGCTTGCGCTTCGCTACTAAGATTAAAATTTAAAATCTAGAAAAAGCAGCCATGGTTCAATTTTTATAAATTTTCTGAACTTCGCCAATTATAATAATCTTAAAAAGGAACTCTAAACTAAATTTCCCCCCTTTCAAACTGTGACGTTGCTAAAATATAAAGTTATAGAAGAAGACATATATAAATAAATTTTCTGAACTTCACTATTTGGAGTTTAAAAAATTCGCAAAATTTCGATACTTATATTTCTTTCTGAACTTCACCATTTTGTTTTTGATATTATAAAAGAATTATTAGAAATAACTTCGATAAAAAACACAAGTCATAACCAAACTAAGATGAAATTATGCTAAAAAAAATACCCTTCTAAAATTATAGAGTTAGGGATGATGATAAACGACAATACAATATAATTTTACCGTAATAACTAGCCAGAGATGATTTGATCAAACCAAGGCATCGGTGAAGGTGTAGTTTAGGGTTGCACCGATATGCAAATTATCCAATAACCGATATATCAGCCGATACCGATATATCGGCGCCGATACAAAGTTAACGAAATAAAAATAAAAAATATATATTTGAGAATATTTTAGGCAAATGGAGGAGCTATTGCCCTATAATTTTAGACGATCGCAATCTTGTTAAGCCTAATCGTTCTCATTTTTTTAAAAACGTATACAATACTATAAATAATAGAATCATTCGATAATAGTTAAGTTTATTGTAGCGTAAATGCACTATTAATTTAAATTAGTGTATTATTTACGTAATTATTGCTATAACTTTTAAGTTATTTTTTAAATTAACGCGTGCATTGTGAGGCTTAAGGCTAAGTTTGCAATTTCTAGATCATTATAGCGTGCCGCCCCAAGCAACATATATGTATCATATGCTGGCTTCCCTTATTTAACACGTATTATATCTTATTCACTTAAATATCAAGAGTCAACATCTTCATTACTTACAAGTGCTAGAGCTAACAGGCCTACAACGGCAAATAAATATAATTAACTTATGATTTCAAAACTTTCCAAGATGGCAGCAGCGTTTCACCCAAAGTAAATCGTAACAATGACTGGAATCGCCCCCTGGCGGGCATAGCGGCAAACAACCGCGCTGACTTATCGCCCGACTATGGAAGCATCAAAATCCGGAATTTGGTGAAGCTACCCATCAAGTATTCGTTATCTATGATATGGCATATAAGACTCGATTTTGTTAGAAAGAAGATCTCTTTTAAATACGCGTCATAATACTTTTACTCGTTAAAACAAGGTCAACAGACCTATGTCGCGCCCTACAAAATCTTCACTAATTTCCAACCTAACCTTGGTAGGACCTTTGCAATCATACTCGAAATAAAATACAAAACAACATAATGGTTTCAAATCTCATTAAAATCGTCCTAATAATTATGCTGTGATTGCGAAAATAAATTGTTACCATCTGACCGACGACCTACGGAGCGAGACCTAGTAACTTATAGAGTCGCGTGTACGAGACTAAAAATGTATTGCACATCTTCATTATTTATCTTTCTTTTATAACTCTAAACTTGCTGGTAATCATTTAAAAACAGGACTTTTATAGCTACTCTTAAGTTTCTAAATACGTGAACTCAAGATTCATGCTTTTTGCTTTAATGGTTCATCTGCAGCTGCTAATATCCACCTTCTTGTAGCTGTGTGCCAAAGGTTCGTTATAATTATTTGTCTAATTTTAGCACTGCCCATAATATTTGAGTAACATTGATGATTCTTAATTTTCACGTCACTGGTACGACAGTGAAGATTTAGCAACTCTACAGCCTTAGACAAAATTATGGAAGGGGTATGAAAAAGTGAAGAATATGATTGAAACTCATTTAATTTATACTTGTATAATAAAAATAAATATTTTTGCCTATATTCTATCAATAATTAATATTTTATGTTTCCTAATTTGCTTTTTTAACCTCTTTAATACGTTTTTACATATTGAAGCTGCTCCAAAATAATGGACGCTCCTTTGTGCCGACCAGTATTAGAGCTGGTTGTGTCGAAGCATTTTCCCTGGAACTTTTCCTCTAAACTCTGTCTTTTAGGAGAGAAAAAATGTCGTTAGCTGTAGCTTCTTCTTTCCGTGATGGTATTTTAGGAATGTAAGTTGCTCTGATTGGCCTTTATCTGTCAGTAGCACAGGCAATCTGTCCATAATCCTAGTGCCAATGAGATCTATGATAAGCTTCCCATCACTTGTATGAGCTTATCTTTGATTTTTTTCGAGGTAGATATATGATGCTCATGTCGGAGCCCTCTAATGCTGGATCTTCTCAGAGCTAGTTGCTAGATATTGTGTTCCAAACTGCGGACAGTTTCACCAACTCCAATCACAGCAGCTCTGTCTATCACACTATTTTGGTCTAAATTTGCCACAAAGTCTGGTGTTAGCAGCGGCGTTTCAAAGGTCTTTGGGTCGTGCAGCTGTTACTTGGGTGTGCAACTGGATTTTCTTTCTCTTCAGTAGTACTGTCACTTGTGCTACTTTTTACCACTACTGGAGAATGTAGAAACTGAGCATCGTATGTAGCTCTGTCCCGCCTCTTAATAATTTGCTCTTCTCTTTTCCTTTTTCTGTCTTCTTTCCTCTTCAAGCTGTCATCTATTGATACCATCGCTACACGACATCTAGGTCCGCGCTGGGCGATAAAAATTGCTGGCCTTTTTCGATTAAAATCATCTTTAGTTCAACGGTGTGAGTAATATCAAATAAATCTTGAAACATGCTTTTAAAAGCTGTTTCCTTACCTTTTTGAGTTGGAGTTTGTCTTACTGCATTCCTCCTGGTACATTTCCACTTCTTAAACATTCCAGGTACTTTTTATTACATTCTAGCTTGTAGCGAATGGGATTCCTTGCCCGATCTCAAAACTCTGTCATTTTTTCAGCTGTCTTAGTAGCAGAAGCGTGGACATTTTCATTTAGCTTGTTATGATTATAAAGAAACTTCAAACCTGTTTGATGGAGTGGGGTTTGGAACCTTTAATATCTTCCTCATAATTCTTAACGAGATACATACTTGTACATTTTTTACGATCCATCATTAATATCTAACATTTCTAATACTAATAATTGTGTGAGAAAATAAAATTAGGTTATTGAAAGACACAGGAGTGTGATAAATTTGTAAACTTCGGATCTACTGAGCCACCTCGAATTGTTAATATATTTCAATGAAATTTTGCACATGGTAGTTTTTAAACATAAGGAACTCTTTAGCAGGATAAGGCAAGTGAAAATGAAAATTATATAAATAAGGACCACCCTAAATTATTTGACAATATATAAGCTCCTCAAATTTGAACACTCTTTTGTTATTTTATCTGTTACTTCATTTGCTTCAGTAGCAGAATTATTTGGGATAATTTTCGAGCCCATTTGATATCTCATGGCGAAATTTTAGAATCAATTGTAGTCCTGGTTTCAGTATTTTGATACCATAATTTCATTTGAGTATAGTGAAGTATATACTCTAATGATTACCTAGAATTCATATTTGATTGGAAAAAAAGTTTCCGCGCCAGCTTTTTTATCGATTATTTAGTTCTAGATTTATTTAAAAGTTTATTTATTTAGAGATTTATACATGGTGTCATTTCTAGGCTTCGCAGGGTAGTGCAAGGTGACCTAGGCCCTATCTAAACTAGGTCATTATTCCCTCTTAAGGGAGGCATAGGAAATCTTAGGTCACTACACAGTAATTAGTCAGACACTCTATATTATATCTAAAGTTTAAAAAATTACCCATCAAATGACTCTTTCTCGTGAAGAGCTAAGGACTCTTTTACTGTATGATTACAAATCCAGCCTAAACGCTGTCCAATTGCAAAGTCATATCAACCAAACATTTGGAAAAGACACAACAAGTCGTCTCACAGCTTACGATTGGTTTAAGAAGTTTCAGCTTGGCCAATTCTATCTCTATGATCAGCCACGAAGTGGTGCACCCTCACATATTAACAATGACCCTTTGTGCGCTTGTCTAAAAACTGATTCGCATCTGAAATCACCTGAGCTGGCTAAAAAGTTTACCGTCAGCCATTTAGCCATTTTGCATCATTTAGAGGAAATGGTTAAAGTCAGCAAACTGGACATATGAATTCCACGTAAACTGACCGAATTCTAACTTCAGCGCCGCATAGATGCTTTTATGAAACTACTGTCCAAGAGAAGTCGTTTTGATGGCTCAACAAGATGGTGACCGGCTGATGAGAATTGGTGTCTACGCTCGAGAATGGCAAGTGACAAAGTGAAAATGCGCAATTTCAGGCAAAGCCTGACCGACATCAAAAAAATCTTATGGTTTGTGTCTGGTGGGATGTGAAGGGATTGATTTACTGGTAAATGTTGGAACGCAATCAGTCTATCGACGCTCAATTCTACAGCCAACAACTGCAACAGGTGGAAGAGGCAATTGAGCATAAACCAGCTCGATTTATTGATGTTATGTTTCTTTATGCTAACACCCGACCACACATTGCAAATCGTAAGCGTAGAAAAGTAGACTTGATGGTTGGAATATTTTCCTCACCCACCGTATTCTCCAGACCTGGCGCCAAGAGACTATCATTGATCCGGGCACTGCAGAACTTCTTGAATGCCAAAACGTTCGCAAATGTTGACGAACTAAAAACTGCATTTGTAGACTTCTTGATAGCAAACCAGTTGAATTTTGCAAAAAAAGCATCCATGATATATCCAAGCGTTGGAAGCAGGTGCTCGAAAATAACGATGATTAGAGTGGTCATTGATATCTTTCTTTTAGTGCATTATTTCGTTGTAAATCATTGTCAATAAATTCGTGCCAGAACTTTGTTTCCAATCTGTTATAATCCCTAATTCCTTAATTATTATAACTAGCAGTTCCATTATTCTCAAATATTTTGCAATGATTTTTTGAAAGGAAGTGAACTTTTCATTGGCATATTTAAAAGTTTCCTTGACTTTCAATTTTATACTTTCAACTACCTCAATATCCATTCAATTCTCTGATCTACAAATGATTTTTTAATTGCTTTCTCGGCTTCTAAATTATTTTCTTTAGCATTTGTGACAATTGGATTCCTTTTTGTCTTTCCTTAGCAGTTTTCTTCTTTCCTCTTCGTATTCATATAAGCTAAGATTATGTGCCCCTCTCCAATTTTAATAGATTCCGTTCCCTGGCTTTCTTTAGTATTGATGATGTCAAGTTTGAGATATAAAGAGGTACGTTTCATTTACCAATTTTCTTTAAATTTAGTTTCCCATTCAAATTTCTTCAGTGAATGAAATTTTTCAGCCAAGATGTAAGATAAATGGTGTGACATTCTGTAAATGATTTGAGGCGTAGAGTTCTAGGTTTATATCATGATTCAAACTTAGGTTTCTAGGTTTTTATCAGGATATTTGTGGCTTATGTTTCTAGGATTATATAAACAAATTTGGGCTGAGGTTTCCACGTTTTATTTTAATATATGCAGGGTGACCCCCCGAAAACGGGCCTCCACACAAATTTTGTGATATATCATTTATTCATTCATGAATCACACTTACTTTGCAGGACATGACAGAAGCAATGCATTTGAACACAACTAGGTCTCAATGTGAGCTCCAACAAAGAATATACTGCGTCAAACATTACTACAAGACAGGATCGTTCAAGAGAGTGCAGGACACTTTCGTGCATCAGTTTGAATGTGAAAAAGGCCCGTCCAATGGTAAAATTCAGGACTCGCTGGACCACTCCGAGAACTATGGGACAGGGAGAACCTAAATGCAGCCAGTCATAACCGTCCAAGCCATTCGGGATGCCTCAGGAGGCGTACAGCTGAGCTTGTCGAGAGCGTGAGAGAGTCCGTTCAGCAGAGTCCAAAACACTTTGTGTGCAAGCGAAGTTAGTCCCTAGGTATAACCAGTAAGACTTGCATGAGAGTACTAATAATGGATATAAAGGCCTACCATACATAATACAGATGTCGCAGACCCTTACAGCCCCAGATAAGGAGCAGAGAAAGGCTATGGAAGTTAAGATACTCTAGAAGATTCAGGATATCCCAACTTTCCTTAACCTCCTTTGAAACTCAGATGAAGCTCAGTTCCATCTTGAAGTAAATGTAAACTCAAAAATAAATGTCTTCTGGGGGATCTCCACACCAAATGAGGTAGCTTACAAGCTCCTACACTCACCTAAGTGCACGGTATGGACTATACTCTCAGCCAAAGGCATCATCGGACCATTTTCCATCGAGGAATCTGGCACGACAGTGACAGTCACCAAGGAGCGGTGTGTTGAGGTCCTCCTAACCTTCAAAAGGGAGATGCTGACCCTGTTCCTGTCGCTTATGCGGATTTTCTGGTTCCAGCAAGATGGAGCAAACTATCACACCTCAAACTTTTTCCGAGATTGGCTGAAAAAGAAATTTGGTGGCCGTGTGATCAGTCTCGAGACTGATTTTGAGTAGGCACCTCATAGCCCAGACCTTAGCCCACAGGATTTTTTCTCCTGGGCTACCTCAAAGTCAGAGTGTACACAGGGAGACTCAGGACCATCAGTAACTCAAGGAACCCATAAGAGAGTAGATCAGAGCCCTTACTCGGTCGATTTGTAAGGACGTCATGGACAACTTTGTGCTGCGGCTCAAGAAATGCACAGAGTTAAATGGCTAAATTGAGGTCATTTCGAACACGTGCTCTAGAATAAAGAAGGAAACTCCAAAGACTGCCATGTTCAGATATGCTGTTTTTAAACACAATAAACTAGTTATCACCAAAGTTTCATTCACTCCTTTCAGAAAATTAAGAAATGAGACGTATTGAAATTTAGGGCTCGTCTAGGGGGACTCACCATGTATGAGTAAGACGGTTAATACTTTGAGGCAACCATATATTTTCATTGAATCCATTAAGGAGGGGTGCTTAAATGATAGATTTTTCGGTGTAGATTTTGAAAAAGAACTTTATTTTGTTTTACAATGGCTCATACCTACATTCATTTTCATTTAAATAAAAGTAAACTTTTCCCTTTCGTCACGAGCTTGTGTAACTTTATTTTATTTATAACAAGTACACACAAACACAAAATAACCTCAAATTTACATGTTTATTGAGTGAGAAAAGTGTATGTAAAGCTCTTCATATAGCTGCATGGGTCAATTTGGGTCATATTCAAAAATTACACTTCACCAGAGCACACAAATCTTGCTTTGACTCATTCCTGAACATCAGACGTCTACTTCTCTCTTGTGCTCTGATTCCTCCATCCCTCTTTTCATATGATAAATACTTGGAAGAATCCTCAGTCACCATTCTTACAACCCTCTCAATACTCTGTGTGTGACAAGGCCAGTCAGGTACTTTGATAGGGGAGTCAATGAAGTTTTTAAATTCACAAGTACTTAAAGAGCAAGTGAGAGGTGGCTCAGAGACATCCTCTAACCAATTGGTTTGATCTCCAATCTTGGTAGCATCACAATAGATGTCTGGTGTCCTTCTAAGCCTTAGGAAGGAGTCTCCCAGTTGAGTATATGGCCTCCTTCTCCCCTGATGGTCTGGATTTTTTTCACCCCTTCAGTTCTCCCCGCCTGATCTTCAGAGAATAGGAGTGTTTGCAGGATGGCTTCATTGTATGCATACCAAGTTGATCTCTTAACAGTTAGCAAAACAATATCCAACACCTCCTTCCTCTGAGACTTAAGGCAGTGAAGTTGATCAAGAATGTGCCCAGGTCTCTCGGTCTAAGAATGCTTAATCTTAACGTTAAACCAGCATGGGTAATATACACCAATGATGAACTCAACAATCAGTCGTAGATTCTGAAAGGCTTATCCTTTGAGCTCATGCTTTGACACCCACAACCGAAGAAGTCTGTTAGCTGTGGTCAACCGGCGACTGTGGTTTACTGTCATCAGAATTTTAAATGAAAACATCTCTGGTTTCTGTAAAAGGGGAAAATGGGTAACTTTTTCTCCTCTCAAGTCATTTTTTTTGCCATCAAATCTGAGAAACATTATTATAAAGATGAATCTATCTCTATTCATTACAACCCTCTTGCATCTTTGTCCATTTTCAACGCCGCACAATTCCTCTGTTGTTAAATTGTTGTATTCTGGAAGAGGAGCTTTGATAAGAATCAAGTTAACAGCGATCAAAATAATTGATGAAAAGAACATAAAGGAAATCATAAACAAAGATATATTCTCATGAGTTTGTAAGTTATCGGTTTGAAAGTTAAATAAAAAATAAACAATAACAATAATAACAAACTAATAAGTTATAAATTAACACTAGTGCTAAGGAACGGTCAATTTTTGTTCAGTTGATTACATGAAAAAGGCAAAACCGTCGGTGAATAGAATATTACAACAAATCTAAAACTCGTACATAAAAGTTGGAGAAAATATTATTAACTAAATATTTGCAACTTTATTTTTAAAAGATATAAAGAAAAAAATCAAACAATCGCACGAGATAATGTCTGAGTTGTGCTCCTTCACGAGGGAAGTGAGTAAAGAATAAAATAATACATGCAAATGTGTCTCCTCCCGAGAGTTTGAAAAATACTCAAATAAAACATGACTATAAGAGTTGCAAATTTAACTTAATCTAAACCACGGAGAAAGTAGGAACAAAAAAAAGAGTTGAGACAGTGAAATATCAAGCCAATAACCCTGTTTTTGCTAATCCTCAAAGAAATAATTGAAAATTTGTATAAGTAAAAAAGGTTTAATGAATGAAAGATAGAAATCACGATCGATAACACATTAATAATTCTTTATGTACTGGCTAATTCTAATTAGCCGGTTTAATAACTCAACAGTATGCGCTAAAACATGCTTTTGGGGGTGAATTCATAAGAGTTGTGTGCCCTAACTCTCTCTAGCACTTCCAAGTCATATTTATATGTTCCGTTTTGACTTAAAATCTCTCTCGTATTGAATAGCTTGATATTCATTGGAGGTTTCAGTTGCCACTTAGCATTTTTATTAATGGAGCTTTATAGCTTCTCATACTTCTTTACAACTCACTTTAACATGTAGCTGACAGTTTGCAAATACGTCTAATTACTCTCTAGATACCATGTCGCCTTTTTGTCCTGACTTGCTTATTTTCTCTTGCGATATTTCCGATGTCCTTTTTGACAAGAAACCCTTTGTTCTAAAATGTGTGTTGTGTTTCTTCGGCTGCCCATCAGGGAGATCTTATAATTCCCCATTTTATTCCTCCATTTAATGAGTAATGAAGTGTGTTGGAGTAGTTTATATTTTTGTAAATACTATCCTTGGCTTACTTATATGTTATTATCTTCCTTTCCTTTTCCTCATTACATCATTTTTTTTAATGTCTGTCCCATTCCAGTTTCTTCCCTCCTCTCATTTTTCGAAACTTCAAATCCTAAAATTGCGTGCTAAAAGATAGATCCCAGCTTAAAAGTTTATTGGAGAAATCTTAAAAGATTTTAATTCATTCTCCCCCCAAAAAAGGATCACCTTGGTCATTTTCAAAGGTTACAAACCCTTGGTAGTGAAGAGAGAAAGAGTGAGGGAATAACCATACTAAAGTCGAGGATGAGAAAGTGTAAAAAATTTAAATAATCGAGAAAATGTCACTAGATTTTTCGATATGAAGAGAAATTTACTATTTTTGCTGCAGAAATATGTAAAAAAACGCTCAGTCAGATGATAGTGTACAGGTTGATCATATCTGTTTATAGCAAAAGCGCAACCCGAGATACTTTTCAGGGTTCTTGCAAAACTATACATAGAAAAATACCACACCTAAAACACAAGACTGGCATTAAAGCCAAGATGAGTAGTAGAGTCCTGGTATATCAAGAGGAACTAAATGTTCTCTTGCGAAATATCCCACTTTCTTTGATTCTGAGAAAAATATCTGGCAAGATATAGAATAATTTCCGTTCCAATAAAACAATAATAGGAAAGAATAAAGATAAAATGTCTCTGTACACTAGGGCGATGCGGGCTAAGGTCCCCTTCTAAATTGCATAGTTTGTTGCATTAATGTAATAATCGTAATTATCTTTGCTCCGAAGAAAAATATTAAGGAATAACAAAGATTTAGCGTAAATTTGCTTATATTTCCACAACAAACTTATTTGAGGCAACCGGGTGGATAATAATAATAAATTAAGATTATATAAAGCTATACTAGGCCTAAACCTTCGCACATCCAAGAAGACCATTTAGCTTAAGTGGTTCTTTGGCGAATATTTTCGGTATACAATTGAGAAGTGTACTTAAATTCCGTGTGTCGACTATACTACTTTCACTTTTAAAAGAAATCCTCTTCTTTCATGCCTAATCAGATAGAAACTCTAAAACTTTGCTTAGCTTATACAGCTTAATTTTGAAATTCGTACATGTCAGAGATGACGTAGGGAGAAAGAAATTCCATCATCCCCTCCCAGCCAAAGAAAACAAAGGGCGGAGTTAAATCAACACTTTGGAATCAGGCAAATTAGGGAGCTAAGATGCAGAACTTTGCCTAAACAAAGAAGAAGTAAGATTTAACTCTGTGTCAGCAAAAAGTTTTCCTCCCTGTCATCAAGGGGTGAAGTTTATAGAAATCTTAATGTTACGAAAGCAAGATTTTCATTTAAGCTAAAATGGTCCACCCCTTCGTTTAACGAAGAAAAAGTTTGAATAACTTCATAATAAGTTGTTTCAGCTTGCATTACACTGTGAATATTGTGAGTTGGATACACGCACACTTCCTTACATAAGAGGTATTATACCTTGCTCAGCATTTGAGTAGAGTTGCCATCCAACCGGCAATAAAATTTAAGAAAAATCTTGAAACTTTATAAATTGGTGTTGCATTAATTTAGAATACATATAAGACGACATCTTGGGGCTATGTTTGAAAGTTTGTTTTAATTTATTTATTACAAAATCCAAGGGAACACACACACACATAAATATATATATATATATATATATATATATATATATATATATATGAATATGAGAAACACTCAAAGTATCGCGTAAGTAGAGCAATAAATTCAAAAAATCACACAGGAAAATGAAAGGCCGATTCCAAGTACTTTCGAACTTGTTCAGTTCATTAACAAGGCATAATAATTTTACAAAGCTGGTATATATATACGAGATACAGCAATATATATATATATATATATATATATATATATATATATATATATATATATATATATATATATATATATATATATATATACAGGATGTCCCAAAAGTTGGGCCCCATAGGAAATATATTAATGAAACTAGCTTGCACTTTTTTATTTATTAACTATCGTTATCAATTACATTACATGTTCAAAATGACATCCATTTACTTCTATACATTTTCTAACGCGTTCCCCACGAGACCTTTGAACATTAATGAGTATGGAAGTATTTGATTTTATGGATTCAAATTCTCTTAAGATGTTTGCCTTTAGTTCCGCTATTGTTCTTGGACGGTTATTATAAGCAACTCATTTAAGGCGGCCACATAGAAAGTAATCTAAAGATGTTAGATCTGGAGATCTGAGGGGTCATTCAATTGGTCCACGTAATCCAATCCATCTCCAAATGTTTCTTGTAGAAATTCACGCATAATCTTTTTGAAATGTGGCGGAGTCTCATCTTGCTGAAATCATATAATTCTCCGATCGTATAAGGATATGTCATCTAATCATCATCATCATCATTATCACTAACTCTATAATTTAAGAAGGGGATTTTTTTGAGATTTTGAATAATAATTTCATCTTAGTTTGGTTATGACTTAAGTATATTTTTAAAATTTTTATCAAGGTAATTTCTATGAATTTCTTTAGAGTTTAAAAATACAAAATGGTTAAGTTCAGAAAATAAATATGATTATCCAATGCTTTATAATGGTTTAAAAGTAAATGAATTACAATTGGTGAAGTTCAGAAAATTTTTTAAATTTAAGCAAGACTGCTATTTTCTTTTATCTTCTATAACTATATTTTAAGCAACGTTATTTTTTGCAAGAGGTAAAATTTTGTTTAGAGTTCCTTTTTAAAAATATTATAATCGGTGAAATTCAGAAAATGTATAAAAATTTAACTATAGCTGCTTTTTTTAGATTTCAAATTTTAATTTCAGTAGCGAAACCATTGCTGGGTTAGGTATAAGAAAGTTTCCCAGCATATTCTGATATGACTCAGCAGTCACAATATCGGTGACAAAATGTGAACAAATTAACATATCACTAAACAGAGCCGCCCATAACATAACTCTTGGATTAAATTGCAGGCGTCGTTCCTCTACCCAATGTGGAATATCAGCAGGGCCTGTATAAGGAGCTGCGGGGCCCGTAGCACAAGGAACAGCTGGGCCCACACCCGTATATTTATATGTACATATATACTTATATATGCAGATACACCCACAAAGGAAAAGTGAGAAACGATTCCGAGCGCTTTCGTCTTTATTCTTAAAGACCTTTTTAATGAATAAACAAGAGGCTGTACATAAATTACCTTAAATAGTGAAAGGGGGGATTAGATTACCCACCTCTGTGAGCTTTTTTCATACTTATATATATATATATATATATATATATATATATATATATATATATATATATATTGTATCTCACCCCCATCCCCCATTTTCCTTTGCAGAGAGGGAAAAAAATATCTGAGGAATTTAAAAGAACTGGTGGTATGGTTGGGAGGACTCAACTGAAAAAGGAGGGTTTTATTTTGTGCACTTTTTATTCCTTTTTAAAGAACAACACCGTGCATACCAGTAGCTTAGCCAGTAGACTATTTATGCTGCCTTGGAGAAGCTTGGAACCACTTGCTGAACTGAGTCCACACCAACTAGTTACGTGGCTCACAGGAAGCACTTACGAGTCTTGACAACAGAAAACTCCTCAATTATCCTTGACTTGTTAATTTCCCTCAGTAACTCGTGTTCAATACTCACTAGAGAGAGATGGTTGAATCTTCTTTTACCCATACTGACTCTTACTTCGGATTTGTACCGCGGGCACCAGTTGAGTAGCCCTGGACTATACGGTGTACTACTATGTCATAATGCCAGATTTATTGTACTATGCAGTATGCTCTAGTGAAGTTTTCTATATTTTTCTTATATATAGTAATATCATATATAATAATAATATAAACAATCTGGAAAAAAATAATTCTTTTGTCTCGGTCTTTTGTACCTCAGGGCAAAAACGTAATTATTACTAATTTTTTACATCCCCGCGGGGCCCCCTGAAGCGCATGGCCCGTAGCACGTGCTACTTGTGCTACTAGCTTAAACCGCCACTGATAATAATCAGTAGCCCAATATCGTGTATATTGCTTATTGACATCACCGTTTAGGTAGAAAATTGCTTTATCACTAAGCCACTAAGCATGATATATTTTGCCAGCTGCCTGTGCTGCATAAACCATTCACAATATTCCATACGACGATCTCGATCATCACAATGTAATTCCTGGACTAACTGGACTTGATATGGGTGAAAATTATTGGTGGCTAGAATGCACTTAACCAAACTCTTAGATACACCCGTTTCCTGTGATAATTTTGGTAGTGCTTTACGGGGGCTATGCTCCACACAATCTCTCACCAGTGCAAATTTTTTGGAATCAGTAGAAGTTCTTTTTCCACCACTTCGTGGTCGATCACAAACGCTGCTTGTTTCCTTGAAACGGGTGAGGATCTTCTGACAGTTCTGTAGTTGATGGAAACATTTCATGGTACTTGGTATTCAAAATATCTGAAACCGAACGTGAAGTAGCACAATTCCTTGCGTATAAAGAACCAGCTCTATTATTTCTGCTCTAGTTAGCTTAGCCAACATAACGTAACGACCTGAAAAATTTAAAATAAATTAATCTCCAATCCAAAATTTTAAAAGTATAATGTAATAGCTAAATTACAAGATCAGCAAAATTATAAGATACATAATATAAAATAAATTAATAAATCTATTTTAAACTTTTAGTTTACCGTATATTTCATATGGGGCCAGACTTTTGGGCCACCCTCTATATATATATATATATATATATATATATATATATATATATATATATATATATATATCAATATATTGTACACAAACATACACACACTCTCCTTTACAGTATTTTCCTAGGTTCAAATATTCCGACCGACCATTGAATTTCCCTAATTCCCTTTTGATGAAATATCTCTCTTTCAAATCAGTCTGGCTCACAGGATACTGCTATTTTGTAATTTTAGCGCCAAGCAGGTAAACCTGAACCTCATACAGATTTTCCCAAACTTTCTGCCGACTTTATTATCAAACATTTTCCAGCATTTTTATTTACTCCCTAAATTCTTTTGAATAAGAATTTCTGCTCTCTCTCTCTCTCTCTCTCTCTCTCTCTCTCTCTCTCTCTCCCTCTCTCACCAGGGCAAATTTGATAAGAAAGTAGAGGGAGAGGTGACGCCCCCTTGTCGCGGGAAGAGAGCTTGTGTGTACCTTTGACTTTTCGAGCTATGTCGGCGGGGGTACCTCTCTTCTGAGTACCCCTGGTATGGCTTCCCTTGTCGATTTGGTCGGAAACGAGCTTCAAGACTAAGTGCGTCCTTTTTTCCTTTTTTTCTATTGTATCCTTCTCCTTTTTCACTTTTATCCTATGTCTTCCATCTATTATACAAAAAGAAAAAAACAACTACAAAAAAAACTACTACTATCATGTCACTCTTTCCCTTTTTGCCCTCTATCTTCATATAAGGACCTGGCAGCTACCTCACGCGTCAGAAGAGAGGCTTTGGAACCTCTATAAACAACGCCAATCGACGCTCACTGGTTGCGAGAGACTTGGACTAGATGTGTCCTAAGCGTTGGGGCACGATGAATGGGATGAGGGTAGTGCTCCGTTAACCTTTTCCCTGGCACGTAATTATTGACCATTACCAGTGACCGTTGACCTGTGCCTCTGGTAGCATCGGTCTGAGGTGACGGCCCTTTGTTCCCAGGTTGGTTGCCCGGCCTAATTAAAAGCCTTGGGTCGAGTCTCTTCGTGTGGCGGGATATCCACTGAACGCTACTCCGAGGTCCTAACCGTCTTGAAAGGAACTAGTAGGAGTTTAGTAAGGGGCGTGCTTCGTTGTTCACCTGGTGAGAACTGATGGCCCCTTCGGGGACCATCAGTGCTGCTTGGTTGGGAGCCACGGCACGCCGAGGTTTGACGACTTGGTCAGATGAACAGCAGCACATGGAGCGTGCCTTCTGAAAGATCCAAAACGTCTTCGATGGATAGGCGGTAGCGACTCACGCGGGGCGAACTCACCACCCCCTTCTTTTTTATTGAGTGGTCACAAATTATTCCGAGATATAAAGTGTTCAGCATGACTGTAAAGAAACTACCTGGTGTGCTAAAATATACGTGCTCCACATGCCAAAAAGACAAGTGGTGCGTAGATTTCCCGGAGGGGTGTTTCTCAAAATGCCACCCTGGAAGTACCTTCACGGAGTGCGTCCTAAGGGCAGAATTGCAAGAGCTTAGAGAAATGTTTAAATCGTCTGAGGAAAAATCATGATGGCTGGAAGTAAAAGTGAAGATCCTCAAATCTGAGCATGCGAGTCAAATCCGTCGTCTCGAAGCCAGCATTGCAGAGATGACAGCGACCAAGATAGAGCAACAGGGAACTCCCAACGATACGGGCGGCTCCTCTGTTGAGCCCTCAAGCACCTCATCCACAGAGACAAGCCACCCATCCGACGTCCCAGAGCCTGCTGCTGCTAGGGTTACTCAGGGCGTCAAAAAGAAGAAACGGAAGTGTAAGAAAGAAATGAGAGCAGAAACAGTAGATTAAACAGAAGAGAAAGTAAAAACGGAAGAAAAAACGAAGAAGAAAAGGAAGAAGAAAAAACAAAAAAGTGAGGAAGAAAGACGAATCGAAAGAGCCACTACTGAAAGGGAAGCCTCTGTCCTCTGAATCTAAATGCGCGAGGGTCATCGTGATCGGTGACAACCCTTGCTAGCGGCCCGCCTTCGCACCAGTGTGAAGGTAAGCTGCCTTCAAGGAAGGGGGAACGGAGAAATAAGGGTAGAGGCTGAGAAAGCTCAGATTTGTGATAGCTCCGTAGTTACCCTGACAGCAAGTAGCAACGATCTCTACTTACGAGGAGGTAAAGTCGGCGCCAGAGGGAAGATTCTGACCACGGTTATGGAAGCAGTTGACGACTATGGGCTTAAAACCCGCAGACGTATCGTGGTCGGGATACTCCTAAGACGAGGTTCAACCCACGATGGTCACGCGAGGAACGTCTCCATAAACCAACGCCTGAGAGATCTTTGTACGGCGGAAGGAGTCTTTTTTGTAGACCCTTACCGCACCTTTAACTGGAGAAACGACCTGTACAAAAGGAACGGAGTGCATCTTTCTCTAAAGGTAAAGCTGTACTCACAAACATGATGCAGGATGTTGTGGAGTGGACCCAAAGAAGTGTCAGGCCCCGAGTAAAGGAGGACGTACGTCAGTACACTCGTGTTACTCCAGGAACGACCTTTTCTGAGGTCACGAAGAGGGGAGTGACCCCAACACAGAGAAACAAAGCGGGAAACGGGAGAGCGTAGGGAGTCCTACAGTCGGGGACTGCCTCAAGGTTCTTCTGTTTAATGCGGGGTCTATCAGAAACAAGTTTCTTGAACTGCGTGGCCTCGTAGTAACAAAAGAACCTGAGATGGTGGCCATAACGGAGTCGTGGATAAAAACCTCAAGCTGAGATTTTGAAGGCAAATTCACGATTCCAGGTTACCAGCTCTTCCTGAAAGATCGGCTAGACAGAGAAGGTGGCGGTGTGATGTTGTATGTCAAGAATACTCTCAACTCGACGGATTGCAACATCGTATCCGACCATGAACTACTAGGTGTTGACCTAGAGATCGGTCCTGCCAAATATAAGACCCTAGTGCTTTACAGACCCCCTGCGAAACTCTTAGAACAGGACAGGAGTCTGTACCAGCTGTTGGGTGAACTTGTAAAAGACAGGGTGTGTATCGTCATAGAGGATTTCAAAACACAAGTTGAATGGGAAACCAGAGAACCCTGTGGCAGAACGCACTACTCCTAGAGTTCGCGAACAACGAGTTCCTGACTCAATGGGTGAGAGAACCAACGAGAGAAAAAAATATCCTCGACTTGGTTTTCACCTCTGAGGATGACATCGTTGAGGACCTCTTTGTTGATGAAGAGCTCGGTGGCAGTGATCCCCGACTAGTCAGATTTATAGTCAAGGTCCCCGAGGTCGAGTCTGCGACTAGTAAATCGAGGAAACTTGAGTTGAAAAGAGCAGACTTTGCAGGTCTTCGTGCTGGATTGACTGATGTGAGGTTAGAAGTGTGCGAAGATGTTGAAGATTCGTGGAACAGTTTCAAAACCACATTCATGAGTCTTCAATCGCGTTTCATCCCTCTGAAATTCTCCCGTCGGTCTACTGTTCAACCAAAGTGGTTTAATCGAAAAATCAGCCAACTGCTTAGGAAGAAGAGAACTGTGTACCGGCAATCGTAGATCTCGAGTGACTTTGACGAATACCGGAGGCTAGCCAGGAGAGTGAAGTCCAGCATAAGGGCGGCTAAGCAGTCTGTGAAACTCCGAGTGGCAAGACTTTGTAAAGAGAATCCCAAGGTGTTCTTTGGATATGTAAACAGCCGTAAACCAATCCGTCGAACGATTGGCCGTTTAAGGAATGAGGAGGGGACATTAAAGCACTCAGCTGCAGAAAATTCTAACCTCCTCAACGACTACTTTGCTTCAGTGTTTACTGAAGAGTGTGGTCCCATCCCCCAGCCAACGGATTCCTACTAGGGCGAAAAGCTGGAGGATGTGAACTTCACCGAAGGAGAAATAGAAAAGAAGATTACTGACTAATGACGAATAAGTCACCTAGCATGGATGGCTTTCTACCTTAAGTGTTGAAAGAAGTGCGCGATCAAGTGTCACGACACCCGAGCGCAATCTTCAACATGTTAATCCGGACCGAATGCGTTCCTAGAGACTGGCGTGAAGCAGAGGTGACTCCTATCTTCAAGAAAGGAAACCATAGCCTACCGTCGAACTACCAACCTATCAGTCTGACTTCGATAGTCGGTAAACTCATGAAAAGCATCATGGTGGACAAAATGAAGGTGGCATTTAGAGTTAAACCTGCTACTGAGGAGTTCCCAGCACGGCTTCCGAAGGCAACGGTCATGCCTGACGAACCTTGTGGAATTCTTCCACTCAGTCTTCAGTGAGCACGATCGGGACAAGGCGGTGGATGTGGTGTACTTAGACTTTCAGAAAGCCTTTGATAAGGTAACACACCGCCACCTTCTCCAGAAAGTGCGAGAGCTGGGCATAGACGGAAAAGTAACAGGCTGGATAGAGAACTGGCTAAATGGCAGACGGCAACGGGTGGTGCTGAATAGATAGGCTTCTGAGTGCGTGCCTATTACTTGCGGGGTGCCTCAATGTTCTGTCCTGGGACTACTACTATTCATCATCTACGTCAGCTACATGGACGGTGACATGGTTGCAAAGATTTCTAAATTTGCCGACGATACCAAGCTTGGTATGAACGTTGCAAAGGATGGAAATACTTCCCGCCCGCAAGATGATCTTCGTAAGATTGTGGAGTGCTCGGATACGTGGCAAATGCCTTTCAACGGGGACAAATGCAAAGTGATGCATATCGGCCACCAAAATCCCCAATCACCCTATATCAGTAAGGGCACTGCTCTTGAATCCACCGACACTGAGAAGGACTTGGGTGTAACTATCACCAGTGACCTCAAGTTTTCAAAACAGTGTAGTGAGGTGGAGAAAAATCCCAAAGAATGTTAGCGTAAATAAAGCGACAGTTTGGATACCGGAACAAGGAGATAGTACTCTGTCTGTACAACTCCCTCATCTGACCCCACTTGGAGTATGCCGTACAATTTGGGAGTCCTTCGTTTCGAAAGGACATCGCGAGATTGGAAGGCATCCAAGCCAGGGCAAACAAACTGATTTGCTCTATCAGGCATATTAGTTATAATGATAGACTAAGGTAATTAGATATGTTCTCGCTGGAGACCCGGCGACTACGTGGTCCGCTTATCGAAGTGTTTAAAATACTTCAAAGCTTCGACAGACTGGACTATGGGGATATTTTCCAGCTCATCGAGGGGAGAACAAGAAATCACGGCTACAAGATTGAACTGAAACGATACCACCGTGACCTGTGTGGGAAATTCTTCACATACAGTATCTGTGGTAGTTGGAACGCACTTCCGACGGAAGTTGTCAACAGTAAATTTGTTGAACAGTTCAAGTCAAGCCTAGATTAAGTCTTGCGAAATCACCGTTAAGATCTTCGCGAGTGATCTTCGAGGTTGCCAACGGACACCTTCGAAGATTCCGCCAAAAGTACCCTCCTTGTATGGACTGTAAGGTCTTCTAGGGTACTCTTTTCCTTGTATTTGGTGGTAGTTCTCTTTCTTTCTCTCTCTCTCTCTCTCTCTCTCTCTCTCTCTCTATCTATCTATCTATCTATCTCTGATCTCTATTTCTCTCATCTTTGACATCTCCTTCCCCCTCAAGATTGAACTTTCAGAAAGAAATGACATCCAATAATCACAAAAAGGGGCTATACATCGTAAATTTGAAAGAACAAAACAGAAAAAAATAAGAAAAATGGCACTAAATTAAAAAAAAAACACCACATTGAGGGGCTGGGGAGTACAAATGTATAAAGATTATCATTACAAAAAAATGGACAATAACCACAACTTTCCATCAATACCTTTAGGAATGAGGCTCACCTGCCTCAGGCCCAAAGCACTATAAAGTTAGCATAATCAGTCTACTATACCAAAAAAATAATTAAATTAAAAAAAGGTACATGTTCCCTTAAACCTAATGAAAATATTGCCTCAGCGTATCTAAAAAAATAACAATCCTAAAAATTAGAAAAATTTACTCTCAATCAGGATCAGTTCGAAGAGGAATTCAAAGGATTTCTGCTTAAGCTATCGGCCATACAGTTATCGGAGCCTTTAATATGCAGGATCCTAAATTAAAATTCTTGTAATAACAAACTCCAGCGCATTAGATTACCATTATTGGTTTTTACATTTCGGAGGTAGGACAATGGTTTATGGTCAGTATCTTTTACTAAACTCTTTCCTACCAAAAAAACATTTTAAATTTTTGAAATTACCCAAATTATCGCAAGGATCTCTCGTTCAATCACAGCGTAGTTATTTTCGTGAGGTCGCAATTTCTGACTTGCATATGTGATGGGAAAACTCTCATCATTTTTCTCGTACTGGACTAAAACACAGCCTATTCCCTCGTTGCTGGCATCTATTCGAATGCCAAATGGTTCATCGGGTTTGGGTAGACGTAATATGTGCGCCGACGCAGTTTTCTTTTAAGTTGATCAAACTATTAGCCAACAGCGGATTCCATACGAGGCGCCCGGGTTTTTTTTTTAAAAGTTCACAAAGAGAGCGGAGAGGGAGGCGAAATTCTTAATATAGCGTCTGTAAAAGGAGGCGGATCCCATAAAGGATCTTAATTGCTTCTTGGTCGCGTGCAGAGGCATTTCAACAATGGCTCGAATTTATCCGCCTGGGGAGCTAGCCGGTTATTTCCAATACGGAAGCCTAAATACTTAATTGTACTGTAAGCGAAATGACACTTACTGGGCCTAATAATTAGATTATTCGTCGAAGTCTTAGTAAAAGTGCTTGTAGAGCAGTCAGCTGCCGATTCCATTCATTCGTAGTCAAAAAAATATTATCAAAATAGACTGATATATTTAATAATCTATCTAATATCCTTCTCATCTTCCAATCATAATTACTGCATGCAGTGACAAGACCAAAGAGGAGTCGTTGAAATTGCATCACACCCTTTTCAGTTCGCAAAGCCGTATATTTCTTGTACAAATCCAGCATGGTTATGAATTTAGCTCTCTCAAAGAGATGAAGATTCTGGTCAATAAGGGGGATTGGTTGTGCATCGAATACTGTAACTTAATTTAATTTCCTAAACTCGATGAACATCCGGTATAATCCAACTGGTTTCTTAACCATTAAAACCAGAGAGCAATAATCTGATTTTGACGGATGTAATATTTTCAAATTTAACAGCTTGTCAGCCTCATCATTAAATGCCTTTACTCAGATGCATGAACAGGGGATACGGCTTAGATCGGAGGGGTTCTTGGGTGGTCAATTGGATGTTGTGTTAAAATTGGCTGCATAACCAGGAATTTCCGAGATGATCGCAGCGAATATCTTTAGGAGCGCTTGTAGATGGGTTTTCTTAAGAGGGGACAGCTGGTAACTCACTTTTAGTTCGGCCGACGAGGATTCAGTAGCGCCTGGTAAGACGTGTAGGGTTATTCGCTGTCTTGCTCTATGAAGGCAACTTGTACTAGACTTAGGGGGTCCATGGGATAATTAGCTTCCATAGGCGGTTCTTCATTTATAGCTACAATCTAGTTAGCTCATGCGCGTGGGTGATACTTCTTGAGAAGGGTTATGTGGAAAAGCTTCCCTCCTGTTGACGTTTCAATCAAATAATAGACGGGGCTGCGTTTCTCGATCACTTGATAGGGGCCCTTCCATTGGGTCATTAATTTGTTGTTTTCAGTTAAGAGCAACAACAAAACTTCCTAATTTGGCTTAACTTTCCTATCTTCAGATTTGTAGTCGAAGTAGGTTTTATATTTATCCAGGTTAACATCCGCATTTTGAGACTCTATTATGACGCATTTCTACAACCTCTGTCGGAATTCGAGCAGATACGAATACGAAGATTGGATTTCCTGATCCAGTTTTTGATTTGTAAATAGCTCCCTTAAAATGCTCAAGGGGCCTCGTACATTCCTTCTGTATAGTAATTTAAACGGAGCAAAACCCACGGTGCGATGGGGGATTTCCCTATACGCAAATACCGGGAGATATTTGTGCCATTCTCTTGGCTGCTGGGCACATAATTTCTTCAGAATAGCTTTGAGACTGCCATTTACCCTTTCGCACATTCCATTTCCGGCTGAGTGGAACTGAGTCGTAAACAAGGGTTTTATCATCAGTAACGTGCCCACATATTCCATCAATTGGGACTTAAATTGGCGGCCACGATCCGAAAATATCTCTTTCGGCCTCTCAACACGGGAGAAAATCACGATGAGTACTTCGGCACCAGAGATGCTGTCAATCTTCTTAAGTGGCACAGCCTCGGGGAATCTGGTCGCAAAATCGACCAGAGTTAAAACATAACTAAAACCCTCACTTGAAGGTGGGTGAACCCGATGATGTCAATCACCACTCAGGAGAAGGGTTCCTAGATTATTGGGCCAGACTCGCCCTCTAATCACGATCTTCTTGCAGATGTCGCACGAACCAGAGTTACGCAGGATGTCGTCCGATGCACCTGGCTAATAGAAATATTTAATGACCCATTGTGCCGTCTTAGAGTGGCTAAAATGACCAGAAAAGAGACTATCGTGGGTGGTTCGACGGATGAATTTCACATGGGAGCGGGGGACACATAATACTTGTGACTCTGTGTTATTGTCTGCTGAGCACATGCGGTAAAGGAGGACATCCTTAAAAATGAAGCGATTATGTTTTACCCCTAATATACTCTCGTGGCAGGTTTTGTGCCTTTATCCATAGGTGGCGAAGAGATTCGCATTATTTATGATTTTTCATAAACTCTGCGTTCAGGACATTTGTAAAACCTGAAGCGCCGGGAGTTTAAGGAGGTGCGGGCGCTTCCGATTCTTTAACCGCTTGAGATTGGGTGGTGACGGGTTGAGCCACGGAGATGGGGAATACCCAAGGACTCTGGCCAATTAAATATGCACAGAACTTGATGGGCGCTGCCTCACAATAGGGAATCTGTTAGCGCGCCCCAGGTAATCGTGCACCGTTGCAAACTTGTCGTGATCCGGGGCTACAGGTGGAAGTATGTAATCTGTCAGATATCACGATGCACGTGTCCCCAGGGGCACGCACGAGAGTTGAGATCCGGCAACCGTTCACTGCCCCAATTTCGAATTGGGGAGCTCCAGGAGAGCTTTTATCAAATAGAAAGCTCTCCTGGTGGCCGGCGAGACTCGATTCGCTTGAATAGAGAGGTGATTCTAGTTGCGAAGGCGGTTGAGTAGGCGTGGCCTTTATATTGTGCACGTGGTTGGGATGGCCGCCTCTAAATTGAGAATTCTGAGAGAAATTTGTTCTTACATGACCCTCTACTCCACAGGAGTAACAAACGATAGTTTTCCTGGTGAACGATGAAGCAGGGGGGATTAGCGGAGAAGGGTTTGATCTCATGTTTGTCTGACAGGGAGAAGGTTTAACCTTGATGAGCTTATTTCTGTTGTGGAGAATGAATTTGGCTTATGAACCTTTGCTTTGGGAGTTTGTGGTTCCGTTTTATTCCCTTCCTTTGGATAGCAATTATGAATAGCCACATTTACATCCGCTTCCTCGATGCTCTCTTTAAATATTAGGCACTTCCGGTGTCTTTAAAGAAGGATCTGATCTCTGACAGAAGTGACGCCAAGGGTTGGTCTTTGAGGACGAAGTCAACCAAAGCATCGTATTCGTTGGGGACTTTGGACGCGTCTAGCCCGAAATTAAAATTACCCGGCAGGGGATATCCAAATTGACGGAATGTTTGATTAGGCTGGTTCGGACAGTGCCGGAACCTTGCACAGAAATTATAAGCCCTCATCGCAGATAGCAGTTGGACAAAGAATAGCCGACTAAAAATTGTTACCAAACTTTCTTCCGAAGTTTTGAATGGAAATACTATTACAGCCTTGGGATATGGTCTGAATTTCTCTATCTCATCCCCACCCCCTCTATTGTTTCCATTGCTAAAAGTTTGGCAATTTAGATAAACTCAGTGATATCCCCAGTGATTCAATTTCTATTTTGAAAGGTTGTGTTTATCAATGTCTGGCTAAGCCTATCCACCTTAATTACCCCCTTTGTTTTCGTCGTGCTTTATTGACTTTTCGTAAAAATCCGGCCCTCCATATTACTAAGGCCGATAAGTCTGGAACTGTTGTGATTATGGATAAAAATTTATATATTACTAAAATGAAAGATTTATTAAGTGATCAAGCTACTTTCCTCCCAGTATTGAAAGATCCCACTCTAAAAGTTAATAGTGATTTCCATAGAAATGTACGGCTATTACTTAAAAACTTCCTTGAATTAGTTTCAAAATTCAAGTCATGTAACGCCACCCTTCCTTATTTGTATGGACTTGTAAAAATGCCCAAACCAAATTTTCCTTTACGCCCTATTATAAGTTCTGTTGGTTCTGTTTCTTATGCTCTCTCTAAATGACTTACTTCTTTTCTTACACCTCTAGTTGGGACCATTTCTCATTCATAAGTTACCAATAGCTACGAACTTATTTCTAAACTCAATGCATTCAGTATTCGAATAATTTGACCCTTGTTAGTTTCGGAGTCTGCTCATTATTTACTAAGGTTCTAGTTAAAGATCTTTTCAATTTCCGTAATGATAAATTGCAAGATATTGTTCTTCCAGTACCTGCTACTATTTTTATGAAACTCATTTCACTTTGTACCCCAAATTGTAAGTTTTCTTTTGATGGCAAATATTTTCTTCAAAAGTTTGGATTAGTCATTGGTAATTGCCTTTCACCTGTTCTCTCTAACTTATATATAGAGTTCTTTGAAACAAAACTCCTCCCTACTATCTTTGACTTTCCTATTGTTTGGTACAGGTATATTGATGATATAATTTGCCTGTGGCCTAATTCTAAAGATGTTAATAATTTTCTTACCAAACTTAATTCACTTGTCCCTTCCATTAAATATACCTATGAGGTTGAAAATAATAGAACCCTTTCCTTTCTCGATCTTCTTATTCATAGAACACCCACTGATTTTAAATACTCCATCTATCGAAAACCTACTAGTTCAAACTCATATTCATTTTTACTCTTCGCATAGTCCCAAAGTCAAACGTTCCGTTTTTTCCTCTATGTTTTTACGTTCTTTACGAATTGTTACGAGTAGTCCTGAATATATGGATTCTGAATTCTCCAATATCTTTGAAATTGGCCATAAACTATGTTACCCTTATCCCTTTCTCCTAAACTGTCTTTCCTCTGCAAAAAAAGAGGTTCATCAATACAGCTCCTGCTATCCCTTTTAATGTTAGAAACATTTTGGTTTTACCCTTCTCTGTTTGTTTCATTGATCTTCCCCGTCTATTCGGTCGAATGTTCTGTTTGTCTAAGTAAATATTTTGAACAGACAGGAAAGCAATTATCTGTCCGTATTAATCAGCATAAATACAATGTTAGGAGAGCTGTAAATAATAGTGCGTTTTTTGTGCATATGTCCGAAAATAACCACTTAATTAATTGGAATTCAGCAAAATATATTTTTCGCTCAAATGACTCAATTAAAAGAAACCTTGTTGAATGTTCAAGTGTAAGCCAATTTAATAACTTTGACATTTCCCCTGGCCTTTTTAAAATTGATGTTGTTATGAAAAAACTCATAACCAAAGAAATTAGCTTTGATATATATTCCTAATTTATTTATTTTTTTGCAATTTTCATTTTGATAGGAACCCGATGTGTCAATTTAATTATTGCATTGATTTTGTATTTACATTATTTTATTTCACTTCCTCTCTCCTTGTTCCTCTACCTTGCATTCCAATTTACTTCTTGTGTCTCTCCTGATCTTCCCTTTTAGACTATCGCTTTATCCGTTAATCGTTTTAACCCTTTTGGATCTGTTCTTGACTCTTTCTTGCCTCTCAGTTTGACCTTGCTATCATAATGTGAATTTACCCATCCCTCTCCTACTTCCTCATTGGTGATTTCTTGTTTTAGAGGCGGTCCTTAATCTTTTCCTAGCTTATATATATATATATCCTTATTATATAATTTTCTCTTGTAGTTATCGTTGAGAATGAACTGAATAAAGTTCAAAAGTAGTGGAACCACCTTTTCATTTTTCCGGCGGGACATTGCTTTCATTGCGAACACCTCACGTGCCACTTTGTGAGCTATTCAATTTATATATATATATATATATATATATATATATATATATATATATATATATATATATATATCATGTGCGAACAGAGTATTGAAGGACAAAGTATCGAATGGATAAAAATTCTTAAATTTCGCACGCATATACCCAAAACAATAGCTTCCCCACCCCAGAAAAGAGAAAATGATTGCGATGGAGAATTTAAATTGGGAGAGAAAACCTCCGAAACTTTGGAATAATCTCATTGGACGTTTTTGCAAAGGTAGAGCAATAACCAAAGAAGCTAACATCAACATAACCAAAGAACATTGCCAGATTCCAGCTGGCTCTTAAAATGAAGCAATAAAAATTAAGGAAAAATTTAAAGACAATGAATGCTCAATGCTCTGAAGCATTTCCCTCCTCTTTAACAAGTCAGTGCATAAGTGATACTTCAGTTAACATCGTTGTAAAGCTTCCACAAAAAGAATTCTCTCTCCAAGGCACTAAGAAGAATTCACAATTTGAATTTACCGGAAGAAGCTTTGACTCTAACAACAAGAGGTGAGCCTTTTTATTGTTAATGAACACGAAGTGAAAGGATACCTATTAGACATCCCAAAACTTCAACATTTTGAAGTCTCATTAAAGATTGTTTTGTGATGAAACATTTAATTCAGCCCCAATAGGGAAACAGATATATACCATTCATGGTCTTTTTGCTGAAATTAAGACTTTACTGTTGGTATATTGCATTACCGAGGAGAAAAATGAGAAAACTTATTCCGTCATTTTTAATTTCTTGCATACATATCAATTAAATCCTCTTTCAATAAACGTTGATTTTGAACGCTTATCTATCAATCAAATAAGGAACGTTTTTCATGAAGCTTTAATCTATGGTTGTTTCTTTCATTTTGGGCAGTGTTTGTAGAGAAAAATACAAGCTTTAGGCTTGCAAACCTACTATAGCGACTGCAATAATGCAATAACTATAAAACAACTTTAAGCGCTTGCAGTTGTTCCTCCTAGTGCTGCTTACGATGTGTTCAATAAATTAATGGAATCTTTTGATTAAGAAACCTTATGAAATGTTGGAGACTTTTGACACTATTTTGAAGCTACATAGTTAGGTATTATTCAGATTGGTAGGAGAAGAAAGCCAGTATTTGATATAGACTTGTGGTCAGTTTACGAAAGAGTTACAAATGATTTGCCAAGAAGGAACAATTCAGTTGAAGGCATAATTCATTTCGCAAAAGATTGATGATTTTTTACCCTACAGAATATACACCTTTGAGAAAACTACGCCTTGAGTAATCCAATACTGAAATGATTTTAAAACAATTGCAGCAATGTACATAAAGATGTCTAAAGAAAAAACAAAAAATATGCTATCGTAAACGAGCGAATGAAATGCACTTTTGATAGATACAACATCACTTCTGAAATAGAATATTTCAAAGCCATCGCCTACAATCTTTAGTTATATTTTGCTAGTTTTAATTGCCCTGCAAAAATAAAATTTATTTGTTATTTTTAAAAAAATTTCCATTTATTAATTCTTTTTCAATATTTACATTAATTGGAATCATTGTATTCCTCATATCTATGTAAAAATATTTTTATTTTTATTTCATTGCAACTGTATTATTTTTTGAATAAATATTTCAACTCTTTACTATTTATTTAGTTCATAGGTTCCTAAAGTTATTTATTTAAAGAAAAACTTACTGATTACGGCCATGTTCTACAAATCATTCTATATTTTGTCCATTCGTTACTTTGTTCATTCGATACTTTGGTTATTTGATACTTTGTCCTTTAATAATTTGTCCTTCGATACTTTGGTCATTTGATACTTTGTCCTTCGATACTCTGTCCTACAACCTATATATCTATATATATATATATATATATATATATATATATATATATATATGCATTTAAAGGCCCAAAGAAATGAAAATTGGCATCACGACACTAAGGAAGACGACCATTGAAAGCATAAGAAAGAAAATGTGTGATATAAAGACGGAGAAAATCGTGAAAACTAATTTTAACCGTTAATAAAAAATAAATAAAGGAGTAGGATTCGAACCTGTCGTGGTCACAATAGCGATGTACGCTTGAGGACACAGGTTCAAATCCTACTTCTTTATTTATTTTCATAGAACGGTTAAAATTAGTTTTCACTAATTTTTGTTCTTTCACGTGTAGTATGCGGACACCTGGACATAGAACAATGGCTGTGCAAAAGGATCTTGCTGACAACAGAGTTTGAAGAAGTCAGTTAGGGTTGTGTCCTTTGGTTCCTGCGCCACTTGAGCAGCATTGTCTTTCGTGAAGTAGATCCTTTGGCAGAGACGAAGAATATTGGCTACAAAGAAATGTGAAATAGCATTGTTAAACAATAATTTATAAAAATATAATAATTTCAACTTGTATTTTGCTTATGAATTTTTGTTTATTTTTTAACCCCATAGGGACTGCCCCAAACACACAAGAATGTATCCAACGCTTTGGTTACAAATGTACTCCAAGAAACATCCTATGGCATTGATACCCTTACCAATTATTTGACTGAAAATGAGCCAAAGTTGCTGCCAGATCAAAAAGAGCATACAATGCCATTGTTGACAGTATTCGTTTTGGTAAGGGTCGCATATTCTTCTTGGATTCACCTGGAAGCACAGAAAATTATTTTATCACAAAGCTGCTCTTAGCTTAAGTGTGGGAACACGAAGACATTGCTTTGGCCGTGGCCTCATCTGATATTGCTGAAACTTTGCTACCTGGAGGCAGGACTGCCCACTCAAGCTTCAAACTCCCTATATACTTGGCTAAAGACGACACAACCATTTGCAACATCAGCAAAAGCTCATAAATGGCACTGGTTTTTAAAATTTACCAGTTCATAACGTGGAATGAGTGCACCACTGCACAAAAAAAATCTCTCAAGGCACTGCATCTTACCTTAAAATACATCAGAAACTTTGAGTCTCCAATGGAAGGTGCAACCTTTCTGCTCTCTGGGGACTTCAAGCAAACACTGCCAGTAATAATAAGAGGTACCCAGCCTGATGTGGTTAGAGCTTGAATCAAATCCTCTCCACTTTGGCAACATGTTAAGAATCTCGTTCTCCGCACGTACAACAGAGCACTGTTGTTTGGAAATGAGTGGCAGCACAGTTCTCCAATAACAATCTGAGAATCGGCAACGGCAATGTACCTCTGGATCCAAAAAGAGAAATGACCATAAGCCCTGTCTAGACTATAGTCAAGACTGTTGAAGATCTCAAGAGCAAAGTCTTTCTAAATCTGCAGAAAAACTACTTGAACCACCACTAGCTATGTGAGAGGGCAATATTGACTAAAGGAAAGACGACACTGTTGGTAGAACTCACCAGCAATTGCTTCAGGCCCTTCCGGGAACATTTCACATTTAAAAGTCAGTTTACACCATACCAGATCCATCCTAGGTGGTTCACTATCCAACAGAATTCCCTAATTCCCTAGAGCAATCTGGATTGTCTCCACACAGACTCAAACTTAAGGTGGGGACCTCCACCTTAGCTATTGGCTATATATATATATATATATATATATATATATATATATATATATATATATATATATATATATATAAAGCCAATAGCTAAAATTAAAAAAATTCTGTTATAGATAAGAAACACAAATCCAGGACTTTGCCTGAATGTAAAAGTGAATGTCCCAACCGTTATAAAAAAGTGTAATTAATTCCTACATCAACCGTGTTTTCCCGTATTACTCCACATTAAAAGAACCACACGAAGAACACGAGCCTACTACACACGTAATCGTGAATAATGGTTTTTACAAACGGCGAAATACACACCGCTATAGGTAAGAAGTGGGAGAGATGGTATACGTCACCTACAGGCAGTACCAAAGAGCAAGACGAAAGAAACACTATTAAAATATAGTATGAGCACACCATAAAAAAACGGATGAAAGAGTAATGAAGGAAATCATTAAAACTGTTAATGTTTGTTTTACTCTGTTAATTTAACAAGTGAGTAAAACAAAAACAAAATAAAAACAATATCACTCATAATATACTACTATTGTTAAAGCACATCCAACCTTATCATGAAAAACAACCCAGGAGCTCACCTAACACCTAAGAAAGAGGAGTCATTTAATATATGAATATGCTTTCAAAATGGGAGACTGTGAGCTCTTACCTCATTCATATATTGGAATAAGAGAAACAAAGTTAACACGAAGAATGAGTTAACATTTAAACAATGATGCACTTCAAAACACACATGTTGGAAAAATATGGAAGACAACTTGATCGGAAGTCACTCGAAAATAATCCCGAAATCCATGCACATGCTCCAAACCGAGAACAGTTATTTACATTAGAAGCCTTATATCAAAAAGAAAAATAGCCCAAATTATGTGAATGCGCAAACAACCATACTATTCATTCTGCCATCTTCACATCCACGCGCCCCGAATAATAATCCCTTCCCATCTTAATCCTGTGTCCATTCTAAATTAACCAATTTAAGTAGGCTCAACCATCATTTCAATGTACCTTTTTGTGTTTAAGAATTGCCATTCCCTATAAGTATGTTCATATATATTGTTAATATTTAAATAATGATGTATATGTGTATAAATCTGTCTGGAATTCCTTAAGTTACAAATATTAACCTTCGATAATGATACGGGTGTGTATTGATACACGTTAAGCCAATAAATATTTTGTTTTGCTCAGTGAACTAGTTTCCTGCCTTCGTTCGTTCCTACTTTTCTAATGAATTTTGGCGAATTTATCTACGGATTAACTCACGACTAAAATTGGGCTATAGCCGGACGTTTCGGGCAATACACGCCCATCTCAGGTACTATAAAACAAAAAAGGAAATTGTAATCAGAGGATATGAAATAAAAGTTTAGAAACTAAAGTTGAGGCGAAAAATTAAAAGGACAGAACGAAACAAAAAATGAAACGAGTAAATGATCGCAAGAATTATTTTCCATGCACAAAAGCTCAACATGCAGAATGAAGCGTCAAGGAAGACTGAGAAGGTTATGAGAAATGGCAACGAAGTAAGTTGGTTCACGGTGCTACTCTTGGTTTTAGCATATGTAATTGACAGTGGGCAGAAAAATAAGTCACTATTGAGAAAAGAATTGTTTTGCTTGGTAAATAGCAATTCTAGAATCCTGAGTGACTTAGACTTTAGTAGATACCAATATTTTAAAAATATTGATAGAAACTTCGATTTTACAACTGATGCTACGTGCGCAAACAGCTGAATTTTAATTTTTAAAAAGGACATTACTAGTTATTATGCAAATGCCCAGATTCCAACAGACTCAGGCCTTCAAGGAGCGTACGATACTACCTAGGAATTTTCCCTGGATACACCGAGGGCAATTGAAGTTATAAATGACAATGCTTCTACTATCGAGAAAGAGTCAATCTTCACATTTGAAAAGCATTCATAGTTTAAATTTATTAACAAAGTAAATAATAAATTCAGGATACAAATACAACTTCTTTTTTAATCATATTAGCAACTTCAACCACCAAATTGACTATTTAAAGGCACAAATCATATATAATTATCAAGATTTTCGTAAAAGAAAAATAATAGAATCTATATTAATAGGAGAAATTCCCAATTTTAATTTATCAGATGGCCAATTGAAATGCAGCCCCCATTCTCGTAACCTCATCGTAAACAGCTTAGGCAACGATCTTAGACTTACACCCCCTGATTAATGACCATTTCCCCCGTTTTGTGTTTCTTCGTGGTTTCTATCTTTTTGTTTATTTCTGATCTGTACGCTCTTTATAGACGTTGGTAACAATTGCATTCTCAGTATACGACTGTGTATGGTGTAATAAAATACATACTGAAACTAGTCTCGTCTCGTAAATTAAACTTTTGGCTCCTATACAGTGGTTTCACTATCATATACTATAACTCGCCATTGAGTTATTTTACTTATATATATATATATATATATATATATATATATATATATATATATATATATATATATATATATATATATATATATATATATATAATATATATATATATATATATATATATATATATATATATATATATATATATATATATATATATATATATATATATATATATATATATATATATAAATATATATATATATATATATATATATATATATATATATATATATATATATATATATATATATATATATATATATATATATATATATATATATATATATATATATATATATATATATATATATATATATATATATATATATATATATATATATATATATATATATAGAGAGAGAGAGAGAGAGAGAGAGAGAGAGAGAGAGAGAGATCTTTAGTTAAGTTCTAATCTATAATAGATACTAATTTATTTACTTCTTCCATTTTTTTATGGGATATTTATTAAAAAAATGGTTGAGCCCGTGCCCATATTTATCTCAGGTAGAGTATATCTAATATTAATTTCCCTTTTAGGTAATTATAGATCAAAAGATGAGCGCCAAGCTGAAAAATTTCCCAGGACTAGAGCCTATTAATTTGGAGATCTCAAGGTTTTGATTGACGTTAGTCATGTCTCAGGAACGACGACTCCTGGGTTTTCACTCCGAGTAAATTCACTGCTGCGAGGCAAACTAATTTAGATACTACCCGTCAAAGTTTTCACACTTATCGACCACTCTTTTTCTCTCTCTCGCTCTCCAGGCATGACTTTGAGATATACTCACCTCACACTCGAAAGTACGCGATTCATTCTGGAACTTCACAACTCGCTAATCGCCAACGCGGGGACGATTCTTTATAAAATTGTAAATAAACTTTATACAGAGCGCGTTTTAGGTCCAACTAAAATAATTTATTTATAAGAAATGATGCCACCATCCTCTTTACTATAATTTCATTTGGTATTATGCTCTTTACATCTTAAAAGTTCCATCCTTCTTTATTGTGTATCTACAGCAGATCCAGTTTCATTAGTTACATTTATCCACTCATAATCCTCATTAATTTTGGAAGCCGTCGTCTAATTAATGCCTTTATATATTACAGTTGATCCCCGAAGCTTGAGTTACAAGGAAATCCTCTGCAGCCATCATAGAAATGATTCTCTCTCACACTGTTTAGATGACACAGGTATTCTCACAAACATTCAGTCTTCTCTTTTCTTATCTCACTTTACACTTCTTCTGCCGTTACATATATTTCGCTACTGGTTCTCAATTCATCAATTTGACACTACAGTGGTGTCATAAAATATTCTCCTGCATCAATTCACGAATGGTTTTTCTTTATTCGACCCATTTTTAGGACATAATAGTTTAGTATTCCAATCGCTCTTATCATATTTAGTGTTGAATCCATGCCAACGAGGCGATGAACTCTTCTACTTGTAAAAAATGATAAATATTAATTAGATGGACACGGAAAATGAATGTATTTGTACCTAGATAAATAAATAAATGTTATTTATAAAAGGCGTTCATGTATTGGGGTCTTACCTAAAGTGAAAAAAAAGAGGTGGATCAATTAATTCTTCATTGCTTAATATCATCTCATTTGGGAGCGGAAAAAAATCACTGTATCGCTTGGCTTATATAACACCCTGATTATAAATTCTGTCTCTCCCTCCCTCTCTCTCTCTCTCTCTCTCTCTCTCTCTCTCTCTCTTCTCTCTCTCTCTCTCTCTCTCTCTTTTATCGCATTTGACTAGGGAGGAAACGGCGGTAAGAGATCTCGAGAAAAATGGCGATAAGTAGTTCGATGATGAGGAGAGTTGCTGGATCGATACCAGGGATGAGGGACGAGGCAACGACGGAATATGTTTTGTCAAAACTTAGCGGGATAAGGGAGAACATACGCTGTAACTGTCCTCCATTTACATAGCAAGCATTACTAAATTGAATCATATTAATGAAATGAAGGAGGAATTAATGAAACAATGATAATTAAAAAGGAATAAATTAATAAGGCAATAATGAAAATGCATAGAATAATGGCATCAAATCAAGTTAAGCATTGCATTAAGCATATGCATGTAAACGTATAGGAATGTATATATATATATATATATATATATATATATATATATATATATATATATATATATATATATATGAGGAATTAAACCACATTCTCCGAAGACAATTGAATTCAGAACAGTTTCGGTGTATCTCACACCATTTTTCAACTGACACTGGGCAGAAAATATATAAGAGAAAAGTATAACACAAGATCCCCTCTTTTTCCCCCTAATCCCCTACTTGTGGCTAATCTGATGGAGGGGTTAGGCCTAAACATATTGAAGGGCTGACATTTTACTATTTTATTTATTTGCGATTTTATTACAGGATTAAAAGAAAATTGACCCTCAGATAGATTTAAATTAGGAATTGACGATATCAAGTTCGATTCTACGATCTTCTCTTAACATAGTTGGCCGATTTAAATAACATTTTACTTCCATTGAAATCGATCGTATGATTTTTGTCTCTAATATAGAAAAAAATTCAACTACTTTCGCTGCCCACTCTAATATCTCTATTGTGTTCGTACAATCTCTTGACTAGATTTGTCCCCGTTTCCCCTATATAAACTTTATGGCAATCGTTGCATGGTACTGCATATACTCCTATGTTATGATGTTCTTTGGGTTTCCTGGCAATCATCAATTGGTTTAAGGAATTATTATATTTAAAGGCTAGATTAATACCCGCTTTTCAAAATATGTCCTATAAACTATTTAATTAAGTTTAAAGGACATATTTTGAAAAGCGGGTATTAATCTAGCCTTTAAATATAATAATTCCTTAAACCAATTGATGATTGCCAGGAAACCCAAAGAACATCATAACATAGGAGTATATGCAGTACCATGCAACGATTGCCATAAAGTTTATATAGGGGAAACGGGGACAAATCTAGTCAAGAGATTGTACGAACACAATAGAGATATTAGAGTGGGCAGCGAAAGTAGTGGAATTTTTTCTATATTAGAGACAAGAATCATACGATCGATTTCAATGGAAGTAAAATGTTATTTAAATCGGCCAACTATGTTAAGAGAAGATCGTAGAATCGAACTTGATATCGTCAGTTCCTAATTTAAATCTATCTGAGGGTCAATTTTCTTTTAATCCTGTAATAAAATCGCAAATAAATATAATAGTAAAATGTCAGCCCTTCAATATGCTTAGGCCTAACCCCTCCATCAGATTAGCCACAAGTAGGGGATTAGGGGGAAAAAGAGGGGATCTTGTGTTATGCTTTTCTCTTCTATATTTTCTGCCCAGTGTCAGTTGAAAAAGGGTGTGAGATACACCGAAACTGTTCTGAATTCAATTGTCTTCGGAGAATGTGGTTTAATTCCTCATCTTTTCTTGCGATATTGCATTAATTTCCATCATATATATATATATATATATATATATATATATATATACACATTATGCCTATGGGTATGTGTTTATCTATGTATACGCGTGGTATATATACATGTATAATTCATTCGAGTATATTGTGTACTAGGACCGAGGAACGAAAAAGTTGTTTGCCTCTTATAAAAATACAACACAAGAGATTAAAGTGTTCCTCAGCGAAATTCCAACGACTCGCTTTTTTATATATCCACTTTGAAGGCGTTTTATCGGTGTCATTTCAATCTATCCCGACTCAGTATGCCTTCCGGCTGGATCAGAATTCCCCTGCCCCCTCAAACACTTCTCCCTTGCCCAAGTTAACCCCGGCATCAAAGTTCGGGCGAACAAATCGGATCTTACAATGTTCCGGCCTAACTTATCGATTGGCTTAAGATCGGAGTAAACCCGAGCTGTGTACCACAATGCGCTTTTGTTAATTAAACTTAAACTCCAGACTAAACTCCTACCACTCCTGTTTAAATTATTATTCAAACTCCAAAATTCATTAAAAAACGAGTTAGAGAGCTTAGGGTCATTTTGATGCTGTCCCCTTGTCAATTTAACCTTTAATAATTTGACCTGCCGTTCACTAAATTTAGGAAAGATTTGGCAAAAAACATAAATAAAGACTCGAAAAATCATTCCGTTTTAGATCCCTCTCCCATCGATGACTCCACCCGTTTAAGACGCGGTAAGAGGCAGCAAAAGAGGAGCCTCCACCGACACAGCACTGAAATGGAGATTTAGACGAGAGAGACAAAGACTATTAGGCGCCGTTTCCTCGGGGCAAGAGGCCGTTGTGAAAGAAAGAAATAATGTTGACGTACTATGCTGATCTTTATCTCGAACCCTCTTCTCGCTCGTCCTCATTCATAACGAAAATAGAGGGAGATGTGACGCCCCCTTGTCGCGGGAAGAGTGTTTTTGTGGACCTTGGACTTTTCGAGCTATGTCGGCGGGGGTACTTCTTCTGGGTACCCCTGGTAGGGCTTCCCTTGTCGATTTGGTCGGAAACGAGGTTTCAGACTAAGTGCGTTATTCCTTTCTTTTTCTACTCTATCCCTCTCCTTTTTTACTTTTATCCTATCTCCCACTCATACAAAAACAAAAAAAAGCCTACTCCTATCGTGTCACTCTTTCCCTTTCTTCTTCTATCTACCTATAAGGACCTGGAAGCTACCTCATGCGTCAGAAGAGAGGCTTTGCAGCCTCTATAAACAACGCCAATCGACGCTCACTAGTTGCGAGAGACTAAGACTAGAGGTGTACTAGGCGTTGGGGCACGATGGATTTGGATTAGGGTAGTGCCCCGTTAACCCCTTACCTGGCGCGTAATTATTGACCGTTCCCAGTGCCCGTTGACGGGTGCCTCAGGTAGCATTGGTCTGAGGTGACAGCCCTTTGTTCCCATGCTGGTTGCCAGGCCAATAAAAAGCCTTGGGTCGAGTTCCTTGGTGTGGCGGGATATCCATTGAACGCTACTCCGAGATCCTGGCCGTTGTGAAGGGAACTAGTAGGAGTTTAGTAAGGGGCGTGCTTCGTTGTTGTTCACCTGGTGACAAATCGATGGCCCCTTCGGGGACAGTCTGTGCTGCTTGGTTGGGAGCCACGGCACACCGAGGCTTGACGACTCAGTCGGATGAACAGCAGCACATGGAGCGTGCCTTCTGGAAGACTCCGAAACGACTCCAATCAATAGGCGGGAGCGACTCACGCGGGGAGAACTCACCAACCCCTTTTTATATATTGATTGGTCACAAGCTTAAGAAATAGAGTGTTCAAAATGGAAGGAAAGAAAGGTCCAGCAGCGCTAAAATTCACGTGTGCCACATGTAAGAAGGACAAGTGGTGCGTTGACTTCCCGGAAGGCTGCTATGCGAAATTTCACCCAGGCAGTGTATGCACCACTTGCATTTTAAAGAAGGAAGTGGAGGAAGTAGTCGCCTACTACAGGGAAATAACTACATACCTCGAACAGAAAATCAAGAGGCTCAAGGAGGAGCACTCCCACCAGATCCGCAGGCTCGAAGAGAAGTTAAACGAGCTCTCGAGTCCTGAGGCAAACACCACCTCTACAGAGAGCCCGGGCCCGAATGTGGCAGAGACGCCAAAAGAAAAAAAGAAAAAAAAGAGGAAAAAGGGAAAGAAGAAAGAGGAAGAGAGAGAAATAGAAGAAAAAAGGTAGAAGAAGTTAATGAAAAGGATGACAAGGGGGAAAAGATGATAGAGAAGAGGAAGAAGAATAAGAGGAAGAAGAAAAAAGAAAAGCATGAAAAGACCATGACGGGGAAGAGAGAGGAATCGGAGAGCTTGCCTCAGAAAATAAAGAATCCGAGCTCAGCCGGCAAATGTGCCAGGGTCATACTTGTGGGTGATACCCAGGCACGGGACCTGCAGCCCCTGCTAGCGGCCCGCCTTCGCACAAGCGTTAAGGTAAGCTGCCTGCCAGGATTTGGTAACCACCACATCAAAGTAGAGGCTGAGAAATCACAGATTTCTGAGAGCTCATCGTTGCTCTGATGGTCAGTGGAAACGACCTCTACCGGAGAGGAGGTACGGTAGGCCCTACAGATAAAATCCTCCACACGGTCATGGGTGCCGTGCAAGACTGTGGGCTGAAAACCCGCAAGCGCGTGGTAGTCGGGATGCTCTCGAGGAGAGGTCCTAACACGGACCGCTCACTCGATGAATGTCTCTTTAAACCGGTGCCTGGCAGATTTGTGTACGGCAGAGGGAGTCTTTTTTGTGGACCCGTACTGCACCTTTTATGGTAAAAATGATCTCTACCAAAGGGATAGGGTACATCTTTCCTTTAAAGGAAAGGCCTTTCTGTAGAACATGATCCAGGATGTCGTAGAGAGGACCGAAAGGAGTATCTGGCCCAGAGTGAGGGCGGACGTACGTCAGTACACCCGTGTCATTCCAGGAACGACCTCCTCAGAGGTCGCAAAAAGGGGTGCCTCGCCAACAAACAAGCCGGGAAAAGGAAGAGCGTAGGGAGTCCTACAGTCGGGGACTCTCTGAAAGTTCTGTTCAATCCGAGGTCAATCAGGAACAAGTTTCCTGAGCTCCGTGGCCTCGTAGCGACGGAAGAACCCGAAATGGTAGCCATAACAGAATCGTAGATAAAAACCTCAAACCGAGACTTTGAAGGCGAATTCACGGTTCCTGGCTACCAACTCTTCCACAAAGATAGGCCAGACAGAGAGGGTGGCGGTGTAATGTTGTATGTCAAGGATACAATCAAATCTACGAACTCCAACGTTATAGCCGATCACGAGCTCCTAGGCGTTGACCTAGAGATAGGTCATGTCAGATACAGGACCCCGGATCTTTACAGACCCCCTTCCCAACCCGTTGAGAAGGACTAGGAACTGTACCAGCTGCTGAGTGAGCTTGTTCAAGGCAGAGTGTGCATCGTTATAGGCGACTTCAACAGACAAGTTGACTGGGAAACCAGAGCAGCCTGTGGCGAGAGCACGCTACTCCTGGAGTTCGCCAACAACGAGTTTATCACTCAATGGGTCAGAGAACCGACGAGAAGAGACAATATCTTCGACTTGGTCTTCACCTCTGAGGATGATATCGTTGAGGATGTCTCTGTAGGTGAAGAGCTCGGTGGCAGTGATCACCAGCTAGTTAGATTTAGCGTTAAGATCCCGAAGGTAAGTTCTGTTGCTAGTCAATCAAAGAAACTTGACTTGAGAAGAGCAGACTTTGTAAACCTTCGTGCTGGGCTGACTGATGTAAGGCTAGCGGTAGGCAAAGGAGTTGAGGATTCGTGGAACAATTTCAAAAATGAGTTCATGAGTCTTCAATCAAGTTGCATCCCTCTGAAATGCCTCCGTCGGTCTTCTGTTCAACCAAAGTGGTTTAATCGAGAAATCCGCCAACTGCTTAGGGAGAAGAGAAATGCGTACCAGCGATCGAAGATCGTTGACTTCGACGAGTACCGGAGGCTAGCCAGGAGAGTGAAGTCCAGCATAAGGGCGGCTAAGCGTACTGAGAAACTCCGAGTGGCGAGACTCTGCAAGGAGAATCCCAAGGAGTTCTTCGGCTATGTAAATAGCCGTAAACCAATCCATCGTAGGATTGGGCCCTTAGTGGACGAGGAGGGTGCATTAACTCACTCAGATGCAGAAAATGCTAACCTTCTCAATGACTACTTCTCCTTAGTGTTTACTAAAGAGTGTGGTCATATTCCCCAGCCCACGTATTCCTACTCGGGGGAAAAGCTGGAGGCAATGGACTTCACCGAAGGAGAAATAAAGAAAAAGATCGCTGACCTAAAGACGAATAAGTCCCCTGGACCGTACGGGTTTCTACCCAAGGTGTTGAAGGAAGTGTGCGATGAAGTATCACGACATCTGTGCACTATCTTTAACATGTCAATCCGGACCGGATGCGTTCCTAGAGACTGGCGTGAGGCGGAGGTGACTCCGATCTTCAAGAAAGAAGACCCCAGCCATCCGACAAACTACTGACCTATCAGTCTGACTTCGATAGTCGGTAAACTCATGGAAAGCATCATGGTGGACAAAGTGACGTCGTATTTAGAGTCAAACCTGCTACTGAGGAGTTACCAGCACGGCTTCCGAAGGCAACGGTCATGCCTGACGAACCTTGTGGAATTCTTCCACTTCGTTTTCAGTGAGCACGATCGGGACAAGGCGGTGGATGTGGTTTACTTAGACTTTCAGAAAGCCTTTGATAAGGTACCACACCACCGCCTTCTCCGGAAATTGCGAGCGCTGGGCATAGACGGAAAAGTAGACGGCTGGATCTAGAACTGGCTAAGTGGCAGACGGCAACGAGTAGTGGTAAATGGACAGGCTTCTGAGTGGGTGCCCGTTACTAGCGTGGTGCCTCAAGGTTCTGTCCTGGGACCACTACTATTCATCATCTACGTCAACGACATGGACGGTGACATGGTTGCCAAGATTTCCAAATTTTCCGACGATACCAAGCTTGGTATGAACGTTGCAAAGGATGGAAATACTGCCCGCCTGCAGGAAGATCTTATGAAGATTAGGGAGTGGTCGGACACGTGGCAAATGCCTTTTAACGTGAACAAATGCAAAGTAATGCATATCGGCCACAGAAACCCCCAATCTCATTATATCCTTAAGGGCACTGCTCTTGAATCGAGTGACACTGAGAAGGACTTGGGTGTTACTATCACTAGCGACCTCAAGTTCTCGAAACAGTGCATCGAGGCAGAGAAGAAAGCCCAAAGGATGTTAGGCTACATAAAGCGCCAGTTTGGATACCGTAACAAGGAGATAGTACTTTGTCTGTACAACTCCTTGGTTCAGCCGCACCTGGACTATGCCGTACAATTTTGGAGTCCTTCGTTTCGAAAGGACATCGCAAGTTTGGAACGCGTACAAGCTAGGGGGACCAAACTGATTCCCTCTATCCGACATAAAAGTTATGAGGATAGACTAGGGGAATTAAATCTGTTCTCGCTCGAAGCCCGTAGACTGCGTGGTCAGCTCATCGAAGTTTTCAAAATGCTTCGAGGGTTCGACAATGATGACTACCTTGATATTTTCACACTGAGTGAGAACAGAACGCGCAATCACGGCTTCAAACTTGAACTGAAGCGTTACAACCGTAATATGTGTGGAATTTTTTCACCTACAGTATCTGCGCTTAAGTGGAACGCACTTCCAGTGGAAGTTGTCAACAGTGAATCTGTTGACCAGTTCAAGTCAAAACTAGACAAAGTCTTGAAAAGTGGCCGTTTAGGGACGCAAAACAATTGAGTAGTCATGTGCCTGCTCGATTGATAGTCCAAAGGTACCCTCTTTGAATGGACCGTAAGGTCTCCTAGGGTACTTACTTTCCTCGTTACTCCTTGTTATCTGTGTCTCTCTTTGTCTCTCAGTCATTCTCTCACGCACATATACATACTTTCTCCACTTGGGGTAAGTGGTATGTGGTAAAAGAAAGCCGATCTTTCTCTCGAACCTCTATCCCATAAAACCTAATTCCCCCCTCTCTCTCTCCTCCTCCTCCTCTTTTTCATTCTCACAAAGAAAGAGATATTCTATCTTCTTATGGTAAGTGCTAACTGGCGAAATAAAGTGAATAAACTAACGAAAAACAGACTCTTACTCACTATATACATACCTTCTTCTGTCAGTCTCTGTCTCTTTCTATACCTGTCTCTATCTCTTATTCTTTATCGCTTCATTTCTTTATCTCTGGCTCTTTATAGCTTTGTTTCTTTAACACTGTCTCTTTTTTTTTTCTCTCTCTCTGTCATATCTCCCTGTCCTTTTCTTCTCTCCTTTTCTCTCACACTATCTCACTTTCTTTCTCAGTCATTTGTCTCTCTCTCTCTCTCTTTTTTATCTCTCTCAATGGAACCATGGGATTAATTACGGGCCTACTTCTGAAGGACTTCAGCCTCGATGTTTTTTGAGAATAATTTTTTGTAGCACGCAGATATTGAGCTTTGTATTTCTCATAGAGAGGACAATCTGCTCCGTGATATGCAGAGGATCCTCGGCGGCCTGTTTAAGGCAAAAAATTGTTTGTATATTTATATAGGTTTATTGTGCAATAACGTACATTTATACATAAGATAATACAAAAAAAATAATAATATATGACATAATAATATATAAATACACATAACATAAGCGTACACATTACACAAAGCGGGGATCCCGCTGGTGTCGGCGTGCAGCAAGACGCGGCAGAGTGTCTCATGCGTAGCTTGTCTGCTGCTAGTGGGTGGCGGTGGTCCACACCACCCGTCCCCCGGTTGGGCGCCAGCGGCGATCAGTGCGGAGGGGGTGCTGTTCTCAGCAAATCCAGCAGCTCGTTTTTTAGTGTGTGGCGGATCACCTGGGCGGCTCTTGCCTCTTGCGCCCTCAGTAGGGCGCCTCTTACAGGGTGGGGGGCTGGCACTGGCTTTGGACTGAGGCGGGTGGTGGCTGAGCAGGAGAGGAAGTAGTGCACCAGTGGGCGCCGGGAGCGGCTGCCGCATTGTTCGCACCTCCATGCCACAAAGTCCGCGTGGAGTAGCCCAGCCTCACACTCCGCAGCAGCACGCCGTTCGCTCTGGGATGCTGGAAGGCTGCGTTAATTAGGCGATAGTCTGTGTCTGCAGTATACCACGCCGCTTGCATCTTGGTGCTTCCCATTCTTGGTGCTGCTGATGGGCGTTGTGGGCGGCCCCAGGTGATGGTGGGGCCGTGGGAGGCTCGCTTGGTGGCCTCGTCGGCAGCCTCGTTGCTGCGCACGCACACGTGGCTGGGAATCTAGTGGAGCCGGACACCCCTGCCCTGCGAAGCCAGGTCCTGAAGGGTGCACAGGATGGCATTGGTGAGGTGTTTGTTGTCCCTGGTGTGTTAGAGTGGGCGTCGACGGGCTGCAGCGCCTGCCGCCCCCACCGAGAGTCCATGTGTATCACCACAGTGGCCTCCCAGTTGAGCAGAGCCTACTGGAGGGCGTTCAAGATTGCTACTGGCTCCGTCTGGAGGGTGGAGCAGTGGTCTGATGTCCTCTACGCCTGCGTCAGACCGCTCGTGACGAAGGCGGCTCCGGACCTCCCGCTGTCGGGGTCGACGGAGCCGTCGGTGAATTAGACTCCGTGAACTCAGACATCGCTCTGAGGGCGTGCTGGCGCATCTCCTCGGTGAGGCAGTGCGCTTTGCTGGTGGGAAGCTGTATAGTGGTGAAATCTGCGGCGGGGGGCTCCCATGGTGGTGGTGGAGCGTAGGCGGGAAGGGGGGTGTCGGGGTCGTGCCACAGCCAGTTCCCTGCCAGGCTGAGGGTGTTGGTTGCTAAGGTGACGTTTCCGGTCTACCTGTTGTTACGCAGGCGCTCAATGCCCTGCGCCACGGCCATTCAGATTCTCCTCTGCGCCACACCCTCCACGTTGCATTGGAGCACTCTGGCCACCTGACAAGCGACAATGCAATCCACCTTGGCTGTGAGGGTCACCAGGCTGGCCTTACTCTGCATGGCACAGGCGCTGCACCACCTCGGCGCTCCCAACATGGTCTTCATGGCGGTGTTTTGCACCACCTCCCAGGCGCTGTTGCTGCTGCCGGGGTAGCGGTACAAACCCTGGTGCGCTATAGTCCACTAGGGAGCGCACTGCCTGCAAGTAGTAGAGGAAGAGGACAGAGAAGGTTGCACCAGTGCTCGGCCGCGTCATGGCCCCTCAGGTGCGTTACATGTTGCGTGGACTGCCGCATGTCCACCCACACCCCGAGGTACTGGCAGGGGGCAGTCCATGCCATCCCGACTCCCAGGATGCGCAGCTGCTCGCCAGTAGGCGTAGAAGTCTTGGTGGCCATGGCCTCGGACTTCTCTGCTATGATCTTGAGTCCCAGCACTTCGCACTTGGCAGTGATGAGGTGCAGCCATTCTTGACCCCGCGCGAGCTTGTCGCCGCGCCCAGTGACGACAAGGGCCAGGCTGTTGCCGTAGCTGAGGAGGATGGTTCCTTTCCGATGGGGGATTGCCACTAGCTGCTCCATCAGCACGTTGAAGAGGGAGGGGCTGAGGATTCCCCCCCCCCCTTGGGTGTCCCGTTCTCGAAGGTCAGGTAGGGAGACTTGTGATCCTGGAACTTCACACGGGCCCGGCGCTGCTGAATATAGTCCTGGAGCCAGCACAGCAGTCTCCCTTGGATGCCCTTCCTCACAAGGGCGGCTAGTATAGCACGGGGGCTGGCCAGCTTAAAAGTCTTCTCGAGGTCAAGGAAGACTACGATAGTGGGCGGGTTTTTGGCGTAAGCCAGCAGGGTGATGAGGTAGTCCGCCGTGCTCAGCCCCTGGTGTAGCCAAACACCTGTTGGGGTGAAGGTTTCCTACGCTTCACTGTAGGCGACTCAGCACCATCCTCTCTGCTGTTTTTCCAGTGCAGCTCAGAAGGGAGATTGGCCTAAAGGTGGTGAGATCCTTCGGCTTGGGGATAGGCTGGATATCGGCGTCCTTCCAGGAGGGTGGCAGACGGCCTACCAGCCACGACGTGTTCACAAGAACTAGCAGCGCGGCGTCCTCGGCGGGCCCAGCGTATGCCAGCATGGAGTACGGCACTCAGTCGGCCCCCGCCGCTGTGTCACGCCCACGCTTCGCCCTAGCCAGCTCCTTGAGCGTAAAAGGCTGGTCCGTCGCATGCAGCGGGCCCCGCGCCTTCCTGACCTCCTCGTCGCGCTGTGGGCGAAGCTGTTGCTGGATGTGGCGGGTGTGGGGAGATCGCTGCTTGCTGTATCCCCTCGCTGTGAAGCAGTTCGCCAGCCGATCTGCCTCTTGTTGTAGGCGTGGGTGGGCGGCTTGACGGGTCGGGGCCGCGCCTGAGGCCTTCCTGAAGCACCCCTACAGCTAGCCGAGGGAGGTGTGTTGGCTGAAAGAGGCGCACCACTCCAGCCACTTTGCCTCCGTGGCGTTCAGGGACACCTGTCGCGCGCGGGCTACCACGTCCTGCAGGAGCTGCAGGTTGCTGGCAGTCGGACGCTTCTCGCCAGCGTCATGTGGACGTTGACGAGGTGATTGTGCTCTCGGAATTCCTCGTTATAAAACAACCAGTCAGAGTGCCGGCGGCGGTTAGAGGCTATCCTGGGTATGGCCGCGTCTGTTGAACTCTCTAGGGCCGCTATGAGGTCCCTCTCCTGCTGAGGCAGCTCCGTGGGTGGCATATACGTGGACCGCCATTCGTCCAGGGCGGCTTGGATCTTTGCCCAATCCGCCCTCCTGACGTTCCACTGCGGCGGCGGGAGAGAAGGACCTGGTGGGGCCACAGTGAAGGTAGTGAGTGTCCCGTAGTGGTCGCTGGTGAGGGTAGGGTGGACCTGCCAGGTGGTGTCGGGATGAAGGTCGCCCAACACTAGCGTAAGGTCAAGCGGCCCCCCATAGACGTGCTTGGCCTCTCTGGTGTTGAGTAAGCGGACGTCAGTAACTTCTTCGAGCAGGTCGGCCAGGTGGCACCCAGTCACGTTGGTTGGTGACACTGAGTGCATCACGGGGTGGTGGGCGTTGAAGTCGCCCGCCACAAGGAGTCTAGAGTGGGATGCGAGGGGGAGCAGCTACCCTGCATCCAGCAGGCATCGCTGGCTCCTGTATATATTGTATACCGTGAGAGTGAGCGGCTCCAGCTGCAGCTCTAGTGCCAGGACCTCTACGCTCTCACCACAGTACACGGGTATGGGGATCCTCTTGTGTAGGATGGTGCTCCGTATGAGGGCTGCACAGCCACCCCCATTTCCGTCACCTCCCGGAAGCGATTGGAGGGTGTAGCCTGCGACTCGGCACTCAAAGTCAGCAGGCGTGAGCGTCTCCTGTAGGAGAATCAGATCCAGGTCTTCCTGGTAGAGGGCTTGCAGCACCTGGTGTTTCTTGGGGCGGAGGCCCTGCACATTCCACTAGAGCACCTTCAGCGCGGGCGCCGGCACTTGGGCTGGGTGAGCGGGGCTATAACTCTGCGCCTCCATCTTGGGTGTGACAATGCAGTGGGTGTGGAGGGTGTTGGGTGGGCTCCCTTGGCGTTAAAAATGATAGTGGGGGCTGGAGGGCACCCCATGTGATGGCAGTGAGCACCTCTTTGTGGAGGAGTGCGTCGAGGTCTTGCTCGTTGGGAGCTGCGGTGCCCTGTCGCCGGTCGAGCAGCCTTTTCACAAGTCGCACCACACACACGAGGATGAAGTCTACAATGGCTCTGCCCTCTTCGTTGAGTGCCTCGCCGTAGCCAGAGGGTGCACGTGGAGACTGTCAGAGGTTGTGCATTGGTAAGCGCCGTTGGCGGGCGCGGTGAGCCCGACGCCTGCCGCCCCCCTCCTTCCTCTGTAGCTTGGGGACCCAGGAGGTGGGTAGCCAGGTTGAGGTCTGAGCGGAGTTGCCTATCCCCCCTCTCGCTGCCTGCCCGTCCCCTTCTTCTATCTCGACATGACTTGTGCCGGGCTGTTGAGGGGGGGGGGTGGGAGGCCCACGCCGGCCTGTTTGGTGGTGGCGCTGGAACAAGGCGTCGACTGCCTTGTTGCTGAAGGGGGGGGGGGCACGCGGTTCTTCCTGCTGCTCACTCGCTGTCGGCCTCTCCCCCTCCTGTGTACCACCCAGACGTGTGCCAGGCAGGCCGGGAGTCGGGGGTGGATGGGTAACCCACACCGACTTGACTGGTGGCGGTGCGGCAATAAAGCGACGGTTTCTTTGTTGCTGGGTGTAGGAGGGCACGTGGTTCCCTCTGCTGCTGCTGCCGGTGACCCTGTGGCATCCTCCTTATTCGCTCAGGGCACTTCACGTTCCATGCGTGGTGCCCCTTAGCGCCGTTGAGGCACCGTGCTGTGGTGGTCTCGTTGCCCTTGAGGCGACCGATGCACTCCTCTGTCGGGTGCGCTTGGTGGCACACACCGCACCTGACGGGGTGTTGGCACATGGCCTGGAGATTCCCGAAGCGCTGGCACTTATAGCATCTCACAGGCTCACACTGGTAGGGGCGCAGGGCGTAGCGGCCCCAGCTACCCAGGTCCAAATTGGGTAGTTACAGCCCCTCGTACTCTATCATGATCTGCTTGGTTGGCGAGAACAAGTGGGGATGGGCCTCGACAGCCTGGAGTGGGAAAGTGGTGGGGTAGCGCTCAAGCACCACCTGGTGCCTCCTCACGATGGGGTCGAGCAGGATTACTCGGACCCCCTCCTCGGCAAGGCGGCGCAGCAGGGCCTCCGACCCATCGTCCTTCGGGGTGAGGACGTATTCGCTGCTGAGAGTGGGGCGAATGTTTATCCGCAGGCCAGGGTTTGCGCTCACCAGCTCCGTCCGTCACCGTCTGGTAGGCACTGAACTTGGGGCGGGGGCCTCTTCGTGAAGTGGAGACTGTTACCCAGCCTCACTCGTCCTCCTGCTGGGCCACTTTGTTTTGGGGGCTCTCGTCGATAACGAAGCGACCACTTTCATCGCTGGGGGCCTCTTCAGCCTCCTCTCTCTCAGAGAACTCCTCCTTCAAGCTCCGGGCGGTCCTCTTCGGTGTAGAGGTCTCCGTCGGTGACGCTGAAGCAGACTTATTCCGCGTCCGCTTCGCAGATCTCCCCGGAGTGGCTATAGACGCCGACCCTTGCATAGTGGCGTCACTCTTCTTCGCCCATCAGCACCACAGAGTCCAAAGGGGAGGAAAGGGGAGCGTGATCTTCTTCGTGATGCCTGCTGCTGCTGATGCGTCTCATGTGTCAGTGAGTGATCTTCTTGAACCTGAGTTGCGTAGTGAATGTGTATGAAAGCAATAAATGAAAATTACGAGCTCATGAATATTCAGCTCGCTGTCTTCTCGTTTATGACAAAGTAGTTCTAAACAGATCTTTTTAGAATCTCTCTACAAGTCTATTTTAACTTATGTAATGGTGCGCTTACAATGTAATAATGTTGGTTTGTCCTTTCATGTCTAGTTCATAAACTACAAGTACAGCTAAAGCAAATATCCAGTATTTGTTTGTTAATTGGAGGACATATTATTGGCATCCTATTTACCAACATTCAAACAAACAGTCCAAAGATTCAGGTCATTAGTTACAGGGCATTAGCTAAGTGCCACAAGAGTTCGATACAATTGGAATCAGTGGGGAGGCTGTGGCTAATCCATGATGGCAAGCTATCCTTCCTGTCCTTTTGTCTCCGAATAACAAGGTAACAGTTTGGACGTGTTATTTGGATAGCGTCCTCTGAAAAGTAAGTTGTGGCCGATGAGTTGATTCACAGATCGGATCGCATATCGCTGCAGAATATAATGTTCGTCATGCTGATTTAATTTAGTTAATATATTTATAAAGATCTATAACTAAATTGACAACAAAAGAGCCAAAAACAACTACACTACATCAGCTTTGCTTTGCGGTAGGCAAAAGATATTGAGAAGCCATTCGTTCCAAAATTTACTTCCTTACAAAAAAAAACAACTTTCAGGAACCAAATATTTTAAACTTACATTTAATGGCTAAAAAAATCCGACTAGTTTCATTGATCGCCGAGTTTTGATACTTTTTAGGCCAAGTTGCTCTCTTCGATCTATTGCAAATTCTCAGCAGCAGTCGCAGAAAAGCTCGCTTTCTCAAATCCTTCTCTTCACCGTTGTGGCGGAGACGTTTTCTGTGTCTGCGCTATTTAATTGCTGAGCTATTTATAGATTGGTAATGAGGCGGCTTCAGGGATATGTTACTCTGATGAACTTATCCTTCGTCTTTGGTCCTCTCTGTTTTATATATATATATATATATATATATATATATATATATATATATATATATATATATATATATATATATATATATATATATATATATATGTACTTGTTACGATGAATATATATATATATATATATATATATATATATATATATATATATATATATATATATATATATATAATTAGAAATGGAATATGTGGATTAAAAGATTCCAAAGTAAAATGCCGTTTGGTTCCATTTGGAATACATTCCGTATGTGCCTGGAGACCATGTGTAAAAAAACAATCATTCACTTCTTCTTAACGTATGTATAGTTTTAATCTGTGTTGGTGATGCATACATGTACTTGTGAGATCTGAAAAAGAATATAAGTCCTGCTAAACCGCTGCACAGTTTCCGACACGCACACAATACCAGTCAGATATTTTGGCTATGGATCTCTTTTATCATCGAAAATGGGATAAATAAGATCTTAGGCTCGAACGGAGCAGCTACAAGTCAGTGCTAATTCAAGACTCATGCAGGGGCACGTGCAACTCAGGTCATGTATGTCACGATACAGATAACTAATCAGTATACCATCGACCCTTTCATATCATACTCTCTAAACCCCCCTATAAACACCACTCAAATTTTGGAAACTGGAACAAGCTCTAAACTACTTGGACAGTGATTCTAATCAATTTTTATGTTCTTTCCTTTTCGAACGTCTGAATGTCCTCCTTTGCAAAGATGGCGACCAAGGCGAGTGTTGAGGGATGATCCTTTTACGCTGTTTCAGATGTTTATGGTGGCAATTAAGTCTGCATGAAAGTTCTTCCTACCTTTATTTTCCCTCTCTTTCCACTTACTATTTCTTTCTCTTTGCTATTTCCCTTTCGCATTTCTCTTTGCTCTTCCCCTTTCCTCTTTTAATTTATTCTTTTTATCTCCCCTTTCCTCTATCTCCCTCTTTCCTCTATCTCCCTTTTTCCCTCTCCTTTTCCTCTTTCCTTTTCTTCTCTCTCTTTCATTTTCTCTCTGTCTTTCCTTTAACTTTCCTCTCTCTTTTCCTCTTTCTATTTATTCTTTCTCTTTCTTCTTCCCATCTCTCTTTCTTCTCTATCTCTCTTTGCTATTTCCATTTTGCTTCTCTCTTTGCTCTTCCCATTTCCTCTTTTACTTTCTTCTTTCTTTTTATATCCCCTTTCATCTACCTCCCTCTTTCCGCTCTCCTTTTCTTCTTTCTATTTCTTCTCTCTCTTTCTTCTTCCCCTCTCTCTTTCCCTTCTCTTTCCTCGTTCTGTTCTTTCTCTCTTTGCTCTTTCTCCTTTCTCTATCCTCACTCTCGTTGCTCTTTTTCGTTCCTCTCTCTCCTTTTCCTATTTCTTTTTCTCCCCCTTTGATACAATCAGAGCATAAATATTTTTACCTCGGGAGAAAATCCAATCGCCGTCGACGAAGTGATTTTTTCCTGTATTTTATTTTTCCCTCAAGATATTTTTTTCCCTAATATTTTTTTTAAATTTGAAGTTGAATACCAATGAGGGCATCTCCGCTTGAATTTTCAAGTAGAGGTGTGTAAAGATAGTGGTGACGCTAGAGAAAGTGAAGATGTGAAGAAGATACTTAGCCGTAGATTGTTCTGCAACCTTGGTGCTGTGACAGCCTGCAACTCCGGGGATCGGTGTGGGAAGGCACACTGATCGGTTATACCAATGATTTCCAACCGGTATGGGCTTATGGATCCCTAGGATCCATATTATTTCCTGTAACTCCATAAACATTATTTTTATAGTATGTAATATGCAGATTAACTATTTTACCCTACTAAAGAAATATATGAAAGATAAGTATTTGTATTAAGGACTAATATAATTTTCTCATAGACGCCATATAAAAATAAAAAAAATAAAGAGTGGCGAACAAAAATTTAATCTGTTAAAATAAACCATTTTTCATATAAAGATGTTGTTTAGGAAAATCAAATAAATATATCATTAACTCCTTAATTCAATGTGACTGATGCAGTATCGCAAGTTTACAATCTCGGGGCTTATGGCTGTCAGAGACAAACGAAGATTAACTCTACTGACTATTTCTAAGTGGTTGTGGACTTTAGATGGTAGGTGTGACACTGTACAAAAAGCAGATTAAACTTGGTAAAAGCTGGAATGTTAATGAAATACAATTTTACTTCGTCCAATGCAATGGGTATTTCATAGCAAATGAAAGATAAGTATTTGTATCAAGGACTAATATAATTTTCTCATAGACGCCATATAAAAATAAAAAAAATAAAGAGTGGCGAACAAAAATTTAATCTGTTAAAATAAACCATTTTTCATATAAAGATGTTCTTTAGGAAAATCAAATAAATATATCATTAACTCCTTAATTCAATGTGACTGATGCAGTATCGCAAGTTTACAATCTCGGGGCTTATGGCTGTCAGAGACAAACGAAGATTAACTCTACTGACTATTTCAAAGGGGTTGTGGACTTTAGATGGTAGGTGTGACACTGTACAAGAAGCAGATTAAACTTGGTAAAAGCTGGAATGTTAATGAAATACAATTTAAGTTCGTCCAATGCAATGGGTATTTCATAGCAAATGAAAGATAAGTATTTGTATCAAGGACTAATATAATTTTCTCATAGACGCCATATAAAAATAAAAAAAATAAAGAGTGGCGAACAAAAATTTAATCTGTTAAAATAAATCATTTTTCATATAAAGATGTTCTTTAGGAAAATCAAATAAATATATCATTAACTCCTTAATTCAATGTGACTGATGCAGTATCGCAAGTTTACAATCTCGGGGCTAATGGCTGTCAGAGACAAACGAAGATTAACTCTACTGACTATTTCTAAGTGGTTGTGGACTTTAGATGGTAGGTGTGACACTGTACAAAAAGCAGATTAAACTTGATAAAAGCTGGAATGTTAATGAAATACAATTTTACTTCGTCCAATGCAATGGGTATTTCATAGCAAATGAAAGATAAGTATTTGTATCAAGGACTAATATAATTTTCTCATAGACGCCATATAAAAATAAAAAAAATAAAGAGTGGCGAACAAAAATTTAATCTGTTAAAATAAACCATTTTTCATATAAAGATGTTCTTTAGGAAAATCAAATAAATATATCATTAACTCCTTAATTCAATGTGACTGATGCAGTATCGCAAGTTTACAATCTCGGGGCTTATGGCTGTCAGAGACAAACGAAGATTAACTCTACTGACTATTTCTAAGTGGTTGTGGACTTAAGATGGTAGGTGTGACACTGTACAAAAAGCAGATTAAACTTGGTAAAAGCTGGAATGTTAATGAAATACAATTTTACTTCGTCCAATGCAATGGGTACTTCATAGCAAATGAAAGATAAGTATTTGTATCAAGGACTAATATAATTTTCTCATAGACGCCATATAAAAATAAAAAAAATAAAGAGTGGCGAACAAAAATTTAATCTGTTAAAATAAACCATTTTTCATATAAAGATGTTCTTTAGGAAAATCAAATAAATATATCATTAACTCCTTAATTCAATGTGACTGATGCAGTATCGCAAGTTTACAATCTCGGGGCTTATGGCTGTCAGAGACAAACGAAGATTAACTCTACTGACTATTTGTAAGTGGTTGTGGACTTTAGATGGTAGGTGTGACACTGTACAAAAAGCAGATTAAACTTGGTAAAAGCTGGAATGTTAATGAAATACAATTTTACTTCGTCCAATGCAATGGGTATTTCATAGCAAATGAAAGATAAGTATTTGTATCAAGGACTAATATAATTTTCTCATAGACGCCATATAAAAATAAAAAAAATAAAGAGTGGCGAACAAAAATTTAATCTGTTAAAATAAACCATTTTTCATATAAAGATGTTCTTTAGAAAAATCAAATAAATATATCATTAACTCCTTAATTCAATGTGACTGATGCAGTATCGCAAGTTTACAATCTCGGGACTTATGGCTGTCAGAGACAAACGAAGATTAACTCTACTGACTATTTCTAAGTGGTTGTGGACTTTAGATGGTAGGTGTGACACTGTACAAAAAGCAGATTAAACTTGATAAAAGCTGGAATGTTAATGAAATACAATTTTACTTCGTCCAATGCAATGGGTATTTCATAGCAAATGAAAGATAAGTATTTGTATCAAGGACTAATATAATTTTCTCATAGACGCCATATAAAAATAAAAAAAATAAAGAGTGGCGAACAAAAATTTAATCTGTTAAAATAAATCATTTTTCATATAAAGATGTTCTTTAGGAAAATCAAATAAATATATCATTAACTCCTTAATTCAATGTGACTGATGCAGTATCGCAAGTTTACAATCTCGGGGCTTATGGCTGTCAGAGACAAACGAAGATTAACTCTACTGACTACTTCTAAGTGGTTGTGAGCTTTTCATGGTAGGTGTGACACTGTACAAAAAGCAGATTAAACTTGGTAAAAGCTGGAATGTTAATGAAATACAATTTTACTTCGTCCAATGCAATGGGTATTTCATAGCAAATGAAAGATAAGTATTTGTATCAAGGACGAATATAATTTTCTCATAGACGCCATATAAAAATAAAAAAAATAAAGAGTGGCGAACAAAAATTTAATCTGTTAAAATAAACCATTTTTCATATAAAGATGTTCTTTAGGAAAATCAAATAAATATATCATTAACTCCTTAATTCAATGTGACTGATGCAGTATCGCAAGTTTACAATCTCGGGGCTTATGGCTGTCAGAGACAAACGAAGATTAACTTTACTGACTATTTCTAAGTGGTTGTGGACTTTAGATGGTAGGTGTGACACTGTACAAAAAGCAGATTAAACTTGGTAAAAGCTGGAATGTTAATGAAATACAATTTTACTTCGTCCAATGCAATGGGTATTTCATAGCAAATGAAAGATAAGTATTTGTATCAAGGACTAATATAATTTTCTCATAGACGCCATATAAAAATAAAAAAAATAAAGAGTGGCGAACAAAAATTTAATCTGTTAAAATAAACCATTTTTCATATAAAGATGTTCTTTAGGAAAATCAAATAAATATATCATTAACTCCTTAATTCAATGTGACTGATGCAGTATCGCAAGTTTACAATCTCGGGGCTTATGGCTGTCAGAGACAAACGAAGATTAACTCTACTGACTATTTCTAAGTGGTTGTGGACTTTAGATGGTAGGTGTGACACTGTACAAAAAGCAGATTAAACTTGGTAAAAGCTGGAATGTTAATGAAATACAATTTTACTTCGTCCAATGCAATGGGTATTTCATAGCAAATGAAAGATAAGTATTTGTATCAAGGACTAATATAATTTTCTCATAGACGCCATATAAAAATAAAAAAAATAAAGAGTGGCGAACAAAAATTTAATCTGTTAAAATAAACCATTTTTCATATAAAGATGTTCTTTAGGAAAATCAAATAAATATATCATTAACTCCTTAATTCAATGTGACTGATGCAGTATCGCAAGTTTACAATCTCGGGGCTTATGGCTGTCAGAGACAAACGAAGATTAACTCTACTGACTATTTCTAAGTGGTTGTGGACTTTAGATGGTAGGTGTGACACTCTACAAAAAGCAGATTAAACTTGGTAAAAGCTGGAATGTTAATGAAATACAATTTTACTTCGTCCAATGCAATGGGTATTTCATAGCAAATGAAAGATAAGTATTTGTATCAAGGACTAATATAATTTTCTCATAGACGCCATATAAAAATAAAAAAAATATAGAGTGGCGAACAAAAATTTAATCTGTTAAAATAAACCATTTTTCATATAAAGATGTTGTTTAGGAAAATCAAATAAATATATCATTAACTCCTTAATTCAATGTGACTGATGCAGTATCGCAAGTTTACAATCTCGGGGCTTATGGCTGTCAGAGACAAACGAAGATTAACTCTACTGACTATTTCTAAGTGGTTGTGGACTTTAGATGGTAGGTGTGACACTGTACAAAAAGCAGATTAAACTTGGTAAAAGCTGGAATGTTAATGAAATACAATTTTACTTCGTCCAATGCAATGGGTATTTCATAGCAAATGAAAGATAAGTATTTGTATCAAAGACTAATATAATTTTCTCATAGACGCCATATAAAAATTAAAAAAATAAAGAGTGGCGAACAAAAATTTAATCTGTTAAAATAAATCATTTTTCATATTAAGATGTTCTTTAGGAAAATCAAATAAATATATCATTAACTCCTTAATTCAATGTGACTGATGCAGTATCGCAAGTTTACAATCTCGGGGCTTATGGCTGTCAGAGACAAACGAAGATTAACTCTACTGACTATTTATAAGTGGTTGTGGACTTTAGATGGTAGGTGTGACACTGTACAAAAAGCAGATTAAACTTGATAAAAGCTGGAATGTTAATGAAATACAATTTTACTTCGTCTAATGCAATGGGTATTTCATAGCAAATGAAAGATAAGTATTTGTATCAAGGACTAATATAATTTTCTCATAGACGCCATATAAAAATAAAAAAAATAAAGAGTGGCGAACAAAAATTTAATCTGTTAAAATAAACCATTTTTCATATAAAGATGTTCTTTAGGAAAAACAAATAAATATATCATTAACTCCTTAATTCAATGTGACTGATGCAGTATCGCAAGTTTACAATCTCGGGGCTTATGGCTGTCAGAGACAAACGAAGATTAACTCTACTGACTATTTTTAAGTGGTTGTGGACTTTAGATGGTAGGTGTGACACTCTACAAAAAGCAGATTGAACTTGGTAAAAGCTGGAATGTTAATGAAATACAATTTTACTTCGTCCAATGCAATGGGTATTTCATAGCAAATGAAAGATAAGTATTTGTATCAAGGACTAATATAATTTTCTCATAGACGCCATATAAAAATAAAAAAAATAAAGAGTGGCGAACAAAAATTTAATCTGTTAAAATAAACCATTTTTCATATAATGATGTTCTTTAGGAAAATCAAATAAATATATCATTAACTCCTTAATTCAATGTGACTGATGCAGTATCGCAAGTTTACAATCTCGGGGCTTATGGCTGTCAGAGACAAACGAAGATTAACTCTACTGACTATTTCTAAGTGGTTGTGGACTTAAGATGGTAGGTGTGACACTGTACAAAAAGCAGATTAAACTTGGTAAAAGCTGGAATGTTAATGAAATACAATTTTACTTCGTCCAATGCAATGGGTATTTCATAGCAAATGAAAGATAAGTATTTGTATCAAGGACTAATATAATTTTCTCATAGACGCCATATAAAAATAAAAAAAATAAAGAGTGGCGAACAAAAATTTAATCTGTTAAAATAAACCATTTTTCATATAAAGATGTTCTTTAGGAAAATCAAATAAATATATCATTAACTCCTTAATTCAATGTGACTGATGCAGTATCGCAAGTTTACAATCTCGGGGCTTATGGCTGTCAGAGACAAACGAAGATTAACTCTACTGACTATTTGTAAGTGGTTGTGGACTTTAGATGGTAGGTGTGACACTGTACAAAAAGCAGATTAAACTTGGTAAAAGCTGGAATGTTAATGAAATACAATTTTACTTCGTCCAATGCAATGGGTATTTCATAGCAAATGAAAGATAAGTATTTGTATCAAGGACTAATATAATTTTCTCATAGACGCCATATAAAAATAAAAAAAATAAAGAGTGGCGAACAAAAATTTAATCTGTTAAAATAAACCATTTTTCATATAAAGATGTTCTTTAGAAAAATCAAATAAATATATCATTAACTCCTTAATTCAATGTGACTGATGCAGTATCGCAAGTTTACAATCTCGGGACTTATGGCTGTCAGAGACAAACGAAGATTAACTCTACTGACTATTTCTAAGTGGTTGTGGACTTTAGATGGTAGGTGTGACACTGTACAAAAAGCAGATTAAACTTGATAAAAGCTGGAATGTTAATGAAATACAATTTTACTTCGTCCAATGCAATGGGTATTTCATAGCAAATGAAAGATAAGTATTTGTATCAAGGACTAATATAATTTTCTCATAGACGCCATATAAAAATAAAAAAAATAAAGAGTGGCGAACAAAAATTTAATCTGTTAAAATAAATCATTTTTCATATAAAGATGTTCTTTAGGAAAATCAAATAAATATATCATTAACTCCTTAATTCAATGTGACTGATGCAGTATCGCAAGTTTACAATCTCGGGGCTTATGGCTGTCAGAGACAAACGAAGATTAACTCTACTGACTACTTCTAAGTGGTTGTGAGCTTTTCATGGTAGGTGTGACACTGTACAAAAAGCAGATTAAACTTGGTAAAAGCTGGAATGTTAATGAAATACAATTTCACTTCGTCCAATGCAATGGGTATTTCATAGCAAATGAAAGATAAGTATTTGTATCAAGGACGAATATAATTTTCTCATAGACGCCATATAAAAATAAAAAAAATAAAGAGTGGCGAACAAAAATTTAATCTGTTAAAATAAACCATTTTTCATATAAAGATGTTGTTTAGGAAAATCAAATAAATATATCATTAACTCCTTAATTCAATGTGACTGATGCAGTATCGCAAGTTTACAATCTCGGGGCTTATGGCTGTCAGAGACAAACGAAGATTAACTTTACTGACTATTTCTAAGTGGTTGTGGACTTTAGATGGTAGGTGTGACACTGTACAAAAAGCAGATTAAACTTGGTAAAAGCTGGAATGTTAATGAAATACAATTTTACTTCGTCCAATGCAATGGGTATTTCATAGCAAATGAAAGATAAGTATTTGTATCAAGGACTAATATAATTTTCTCATAGACGCCATATAAAAATAAAAAAAATAAAGAGTGGCGAACAAAAATTTAATCTGTTAAAATAAACCATTTTTCATATAAAGATGTTCTTTAGGAAAATCAAATAAATATATCATTAACTCCTTAATTCAATGTGACTGATGCAGTATCGCAAGTTTACAATCTCGGGGCTTATGGCTGTCAGAGACAAACGAAGATTAACTCTACTGACTATTTCTAAGTGGTTGTGGACTTTAGATGGTAGGTGTGACACTGTACAAAAAGCAGATTAAACTTGATAAAAGCTGGAATGTTAATGAAATACAATTTTACTTCGTCCAATGCAATGGGTATTTCATAGCAAATGAAAGATAAGTATTTGTATCAAGGACTAATATAATTTTCTCATAGACGCCATATAAAAATAAAAAAAATAAAGAGTGGCGAACAAAAATTTAATCTGTTAAAATAAACCATTTTTCATATAAAGATGTTCTTTAGGAAAATCAAATAAATATATCATTAACTCCTTAATTCAATGTGACTGATGCAGTATCGCAAGTTTACAATCTCGGGGCTTATGGCTGTCAGAGACAAACGAAGATTAACTCTACTGACTACTTCTAAGTGGTTGTGAGCTTTTGATGGTAGGTGTGACACTGTACAAAAAGCAGATTAAACTTGGTAAAAGCTGGAATGTTAATGAAATACAATTTTACTTCGTCCAATGCAATGGGTATTTCATAGCAAATGAAAGATAAGTATTTGTATCAAGGACTAATATAATTTTCTCATAGACGCCATATAAAAATAAAAAAAATAAAGAGTGGCGAACAAAAAATAATCTGTTAAAATAAACCATTTTTCATATAAAGATGTTCTTTAGGAAAATCAAATAAATATATCATTAACTCCTTAATTCAATGTGACTGATGCAGTATCGCAAGTTTACAATCTCGGGGCTTATGGCTGTCAGAGACAAACGAAGATTAACTCTACTGACTATTTCTAAGTGGTTGTGGACTTTAGATGGTAGGTGTGACACTGTACAAAAAGCAGATTAAACTTGGTAAAAGCTGGAATGTTAATGAAATACAATTTTACTTCGTCCAATGCAATGGGTATTTCATAGCAAATGAAAGATAAGTATTTGTATCAAGGACTAATATAATTTTCTCATAGACGCCATATAAAAATAAAAAAAATAAAGAGTGGCGAACAAAAATTTAATCTGTTAAAATAAATCATTTTTCATATAAAGATGTTCTTTAGGAAAATCAAATAAATATATCATTAACTCCTTAATTCAATGTGACTGATGCAGTATCGCAAGTTTACAATCTCGGGGCTTATGGCTGTCAGAGACAAACGAAGATTAACTCTACTGACTATTTCTAAGTGGTTGTGGACTTTAGATGGTAGGTGTGACACTGTACAAAAAGCAGATTAAACTTGGTAAAAGCTGGAATGTTAATGAAATACAATTTTACTTCGTCCAATGCAATGGGTATTTCATAGCAAATGAAAGATAAGTATTTGTATCAAGGACTAATATAATTTTCTCATAGACGCCATATAAAAATAAAAAAAATAAAGAGTGGCGAACAAAAATTTAATCTGTTAAAATAAACCATTTTTCATATAAAGATGTTCTTTAGGAAAATCAAATAAATATATCATTAACTCCTTAATTCAATGTGACTGATGCAGTATCGCAAGTTTACAATCTCGGGGCTTATGGCTGTCAGAGACAAACGAAGATTAACTCTACTGACTATTTCAAAGGGGTTGTGGACTTTAGATGGTAGGTGTGACACTGTACAAAAAGCAGATTAAACTTGGTAAAAGCTGGAATGTTAATGAAATACAATTTTACTTCGTCCAATGCAATGGGTATTTCATAGCAAATGAAAGATAAGTATTTGTATCAAGGACTAATATAATTTTCTCATAGACGCCATATAAAAATAAAAAAAATAAAGAGTGGCGAACAAAAATTTAATCTGTTAAAATAAACCATTTTTCATATAAAGATGTTCTTTAGGAAAATCAAATAAATATATCATTAACTCCTTAATTCAATGTGACTGATGCAGTATCGCAAGTTTACAATCTCGGGGCTTATGGCTGTCAGAGACAAACGAAGATTAACTCTACTGACTATTTCTAAGTGGTTGTGGACTTTAGATGGAAGGTGTGACACTGTACAAAAAGCAGATTAAACTTGGTAAAAGCTGGAATGTTAATGAAATACAATTTTACTTCGTCCAATGCAATGGGTATTTCATAGCAAATGAAAGATAAGTATTTGTATCAAGGACTAATATAATTTTCTCATAGATGCCATATAAAAATAAAAAAAATAAAGAGTGGCGAACAAAAATTTAATCTGTTAAAATAAACCATTTTTCATATAAAGATGTTCTTTAGGAAAATCAAATAAATATATCATTAACTCCTTAATTCAATGTGACTGATGCAGTATCGCAAGTTTACAATCTCGGGGCTTATGGCTGTCAGAGACAAACGAAGATTAACTCTACTGACTATTTCTAAGTGGTTGTGGACTTTAGATGGTAGGTGTGACACTGTACAAAAAGCAGATTAAACTTGGTAAAAGCTGGAATGTTAATGAAATACAATTTTACTTCGTCCAATGCAATGGGTATTTCATAGCAAATGAAAGATAAGTATTTGTATCAAGGACTAATATAATTTTCTCATAGACGTCATATAAAAATTAAAAAAATAAAGAGTGGCGAACAAAAATTTAATCTGTTAAAATAAATCATTTTTCATATTAAGATGTTCTTTAGGAAAATCAAATAAATATATCATTAACTCCTTAATTCAATGTGACTGATGCAGTATCGCAAGTTTACAATCTCGGGGCTTATGGCTGTCAGAGACAAACGAAGATTAACTCTACTGACTATTTATAAGTGGTTGTGGACTTTAGATGGTAGGTGTGACACTGTACAAAAAGCAGATTAAACTTGATAAAAGCTGGAATGTTAATGAAATACAATTTTACTTCGTCTAATGCAATGGGTATTTCATAGCAAATGAAAGATAAGTATTTGTATCAAGGACTAATATAATTTTCTCATAGACGCCATATAAAAATAAAAAAAATAAAGAGTGGCGAACAAAAGTTAATCTGTTAAAATAAACCATTTTTCATATAAAGATGTTCTTTAGGAAAAACAAATAAATATATCATTAACTCCTTAATTCAATGTGACTGATGCAGTATCGCAAGTTTACAATCTCGGGGCTTATGGCTGTCAGAGACAAACGAAGATTAACTCTACTGACTATTTTTAAGTGGTTGTGGACTTTAGATGGTAGGTGTGACACTCTACAAAAAGCAGATTAAACTTGGTAAAAGCTGGAATGTTAATGAAATACAATTTTACTTCGTCCAATGCAATGGGTATTTCATAGCAAATGAAAGATAAGTATTTGTATCAAGGACTAATATAATTTTCTCATAGACGCCATATAAAAATAAAAAAAATAAAGAGTGGCGAACAAAAATTTAATCTGTTAAAATAAACCATTTTTCATATAAAGATGTTCTTTAGGAAAATCAAATATATATATCATTAACTCCTTAATTCAATGTGACTGATGCAGTATCGCAAGTTTACAATCTCGGGGCTTATGGCTGTCAGAGACAAACGAAGATTAACTCTACTGACTATTTGTAAGTGGTTGTGGACTTTAGATGGTAGGTGTGACACTGTACAAAAAGCAGATTAAACTTGGTAAAAGCTGGAATGTTAATGAAATACAATTTTACTTCGTCCAATGCAATGGGTATTTCATAGCAAATGAAAGATAAGTATTTGTATCAAGGACTAATATAATTTTCTCATAGACGCCATATAAAAATAAAAAAAATAAAGAGTGGCGAACAAAAATTTAATCTGTTAAAATAAACCATTTTTCATATAAAGATTTTCTTTAGGAAAACTTAAATAAATATATCATTAACTCCTTAATTCAATGTGACTGATGCAGTATCGCAAGTTTACAATCTCGGGGCTTATGGCTGTCAGAGACAAACGAAGATTAACTCTACTGACCATTTCATAGGGGTTGTGGACTTTAGATGGTAGGTGTGACACTGTACAAAAAGCAGATTAAACTTGGTAAAAGCTGGAATGTTAATGAAATACAATTTTACTTCGTCCAATGCAATGGGTATTTCATAGCAAATGAAAGATAAGTATTTGTATCAAGGACTAATATAATTTTCTCATAGACGCCATATAAAAATAAAAAAAATAAAGAGTGGCGAACAAAAATTTAATCTGTTAAAATAAACCATTTTTCATATAAAGATGTTCTTTAGGAAAATCAAATAAATATATCATTAACTCCTTAATTCAATGTGACTGATGCAGTATCGCAAGTTTACAATCTCGGGGCTTATGGCTGTCAGAGACAAACGAAGATTAACTCTACTGACTATTTCAAAGGGGTTGTGGACTTTAGATGGTAGGTGTGACACTGTACAAAAAGCAGATTAAACTTGGTAAAAGCTGGAATGTTAATGAAATACAATTTTACTTCGTCCAATGCAATGGGTATTTCATAGCAAATGAAAGATAAGTATTTGTATCAAGGACTAATATAATTTTCTCATAGACGCCATATAAAAATAAAAAAAATAAAGAGTGGCGAACAAAAATTTAATCTGTTAAAATAAACCATTTTTCATATAAAGATGTTCTTTAGGAAAATCAAATAAATATATCATTAACTCCTTAATTCAATGTGACTGATGCAGTATCGCAAGTTTACAATCTCGGGGCTTATGGCTGTCAGAGACAAACGAAGATTAACTCTACTGACTATTTCTAAGTGGTTGTGGACTTTAGATGGTAGGTGTGACACTGTACAAAAAGCAGATTAAACTTGGTAAAAGCTGGAATGTTAATGAAATACAATTTTACTTCGTCCAATGCAATGGGTATTTCATAGCAAATTAAAGATAAGTATTTGTATCAAGGACTAATATAATTTTCTCATAGATGCCATATAAAAATAAAAAAAATAAAGAGTGGCGAACAAAAATTTAATCTGTTAAAATAAACCATTTTTCATATAAAGATGTTCTTTAGGAAAATCAAATAAATATATCATTAACTCTTTAATTCAATGTGACTGATGCAGTATCGCAAGTTTACAATCTCGGGGCTTATGGCTGTCAGAGACAAACGAAGATTAACTCTACTGACTATTTCTAAGTGGTTGTGGACTTTAGATGGTAGGTGTGACACTGTACAAAAAGCAGATTAAACTTGGTAAAAGCTGGAATGTTAATGAAATACAATTTTACTTCGTCCAATGCAATGGGTATTTCATAGCAAATGAAAGATAAGTATTTGTATCAAGGACTAATATAATTTTCTCATAGACGCCATATAAAAATAAAAAAAATAAAGAGTGGCGAACAAAAATTTAATCTGTTAAAATAAACCATTTTTCATATAAAGATGTTCTTTAGAAAAATCAAATAAATATATCATTAACTCCTTAATTCAATGTGACTGATGCAGTATCGCAAGTTTACAATCTCGGGGCTGATGGCTGTCAGAGACAAACGAAGATTAATTCTACTGACTATTTCTAAGTGGTTGTGGACTTTAGATGGTAGGTGTGACACTGTACAAAAAGCAGATTAAACTTGATAAAAGCTGGAATGTTAATGAAATACAATTTCACTTTGTCCAATGCAATGGGTATTTCATAGCAAATGAAAGATAAGTATTTGTATCAAGGACTAATATAATTTTCTCATAGACGCCATATAAAAATAAAAAAAATAAAGAGTGGCGAACAAAAATTTAATCTGTTAAAATAAACCATTTTTCATATAAAGATGTTCTTTAGGAAAATCAAATAAATATATCATTAACTCCTTAATTCAATGTGACTGATGCAGTATCGCAAGTTTACAATCTCGGGGCTTATGGCTGTCAGAGACAAACGAAGATTAACTCTACTGACTATTTCTAAGTGGATGTGGACTTTAGATGGTAGGTGTGACACTGTACAAAAAGCAGATTAAACTTGGTAAAAGCTGGAATGTTAATGAAATACAATTTTACTTCGTCCAATGCAATGGGTATTTCATAGCAAATGAAAGATAAGTATTTGTATCAAGGACTAATATAATTTTCTCATAGACGCCATATAAAAATAAAAAAAATAAAGAGTGGCGAACAAAAATTTAATCTGTTAAAATAAACCATTTTTCATATAAAGATTTTCTTTAGGAAAACTTAAATAAATATATCATTAACTCCTTAATTCAATGTGACTGATGCAGTATCGCAAGTTTACAATCTCGGGGCTTATGGCTGTCAGAGACAAACGAAGATTAACTCTACTGACCATTTCAAAGGGGTTGTGGACTTTAGATGGTAGGTGTGACACTGTACAAAAAGCAGATTAAACTTGGTAAAAGCTGGAATGTTAATGAAATACAATTTTACTTCGTCCAATGCAATGGGTATTTCATAGCAAATGAAAGATAAGTATTTGTATCAAGGACTAATATAATTTTCTCATAGACGCCATATAAAAATAAAAAAAATAAAGAGTGGCGAACAAAAATTTAATCTGTTAAAATAAACCATTTTTCATATAAAGATGTTCTTTAGGAAAATCAAATAAATATATCATTAACTCCTTAATTCAATGTGACTGATGCAGTATCGCAAGTTTACAATCTCGGGGCTTATGGCTGTCAGAGACAAACGAAGATTAACTCTACTGACTATTTCAAAGGGGTTGTGGACTTTAGATGGTAGGTGTGACACTGTACAAAAAGCAGATTAAACTTGGTAAAAGCTGGAATGTTAATGAAATACAATTTTACTTCGTCCAATGCAATGGGTATTTCATAGCAAATGAAAGATAAGTATTTGTATCAAGGACTAATATAATTTTCTCATAGACGCCATATAAAAATAAAAAAATAAAGAGTGGCGAACAAAAATTTAATCTGTTAAAATAAACCATTTTTCATATAAAGATGTTCTTTAGGAAAATCAAATAAATATATCATTAACTCCTTAATTCAATGTGACTGATGCAGTATCGCAAGTTTACAATCTCGGGGCTTATGGCTGTCAGAGACAAACGAAGATTAACTCTACTGACTATTTCTAAGTGGTTGTGGACTTTAGATGGTAGGTGTGACACTGTACAAAAAGCAGATTAAACTTGGTAAAAGCTGGAATGTTAATGAAATACAATTTTACTTCGTCCAATGCAATGGGTATTTCATAGCAAATTAAAGATAAGTATTTGTATCAAGGACTAATATAATTTTCTCATAGATGCCATATAAAAATAAAAAAAATAAAGAGTGGCGAACAAAAATTTAATCTGTTAAAATAAACCATTTTTCATATAAAGATGTTCTTTAGGAAAATCAAATAAATATATCATTAACTCCTTAATTCAATGTGACTGATGCAGTATCGCAAGTTTACAATCTCGGGGCTTATGGCTGTCAGAGACAAACGAAGATTAACTCTACTGACTATTTCTAAGTGGTTGTGGACTTTAGATGGTAGGTGTGACACTGTACAAAAAGCAGATTAAACTTGGTAAAAGCTGGAATGTTAATGAAATACAATTTTACTTCGTCCAATGCAATGGGTATTTCATAGCAAATGAAAGATAAGTATTTGTATCAAGGACTAATATAATTTTCTCATAGACGTCATATAAAAATTAAAAAAATAAAGAGTGGCGAACAAAAATTTAATCTGTTAAAATAAATCATTTTTCATATTAAGATGTTCTTTAGGAAAATCAAATAAATATATCATTAACTCCTTAATTCAATGTGACTGATGCAGTATCGCAAGTTTACAATCTCGGGGCTTATGGCTGTCAGAGACAAACGAAGATTAACTCTACTGACTATTTCTAAGTGGTTGTGGACTTTAGATGGTAGGTGTGACACTGTACAAAAAGCAGATTAAACTTGATAAAAGCTGGAATGTTAATGAAATACAATTTTACTTCGTCTAATGCAATGGGTATTTCATAGCAAATGAAAGATAAGTATTTGTATCAAGGACTAATATAATTTTCTCATAGACGCCATATAAAAATAAAAAAAATAAAGAGTGGCGAACAAAAATTTAATCTGTTAAAATAAACCATTTTTCATATAAAGATGTTCTTTAGAAAAATCAAATAAATATATCATTAACTCCTTAATTCAATGTGACTGATGCAGTATCGCAAGTTTACAATCTCGGGGCTGATGGCTGTCAGAGACAAACGAAGATTAATTCTACTGACTATTTCTAAGTGGTTGTGGACTTTAGATGGTAGGTGTGACACTGTACAAAAAGCAGATTAAACTTGATAAAAGCTGGAATGTTAATGAAATACAATTTTACTTCGTCCAATGCAATGGGTATTTCATAGCAAATGAAAGATAAGTATTTGTATCAAGGACTAATATAATTTTCTCATAGACGCCATATAAAAATAAAAAAAATAAAGAGTGGCGAACAAAAATTTAATCTGTTAAAATAAACCATTTTTCATATAAAGATGTTCTTTAGGAAAATCAAATAAATATATCATTAACTCCTTAATTCAATGTGACTGATGCAGTATCGCAAGTTTACAATCTCGGGGCTTATGGCTGTCAGAGACAAACGAAGATTAACTCTACTGACTACTTTTAAGTGGCTGTGAGCTTTTGATGGTAGGTGTGACACTGTACAAAAAGCAGATTAAACTTGGTAAAAGCTGGAATGTTAATGAAATACAATTTTACTTCGTCCAATGCAATGGGTATTTCATAGCAAATGAAAGATAAGTATTTGTATCAAGGACTAATATAATTTTCTCATAGACGCCATATAAAAATAAAAAAAATAAAGAGTGGCGAACAAAAATTTAATCTGTTAAAATAAACCATTTTTCATATAAAGATGTTCTTTAGGAAAATCAAATAAATATATCATTAACTCCTTAATTCAATGTGACTGATGCAGTATCGCAAGTTTACAATCTCGGGACTTATGGCTGTCAGAGACAAACGAAGATTAACTCTACTGACTACTTCTAAGTGGTTGTGAGCTTTTGATGGTAGCTGTGACACTGTACAAAAAGCAGATTAAACTTGGTAAAAGCTGGAATGTTAATGAAATACAATTTTACTTCGTCCAATGCAATGGGTATTTCATAGCAAATGAAAGATAAGTATTTGTATCAAGGACTAATATAATTTTCTCATAGACGCCATATAAAAATAAAAAAAATAAAGAGTGGCGAACAAAAAATAATCTGTTAAAATAAACCATTTTTCATATAAAGATGTTCTTTAGGAAAATCAAATAAATATATCATTAACTCCTTAATTCAATGTGACTGATGCAGTATCGCAAGTTTACAATCTCGGGGCTTATGGCTGTCAGAGACAAACGAAGATTAACTCTACTGACTATTTCTAAGTGGTTGTGGACTTTAGATGGTAGGTGTGACACTGTACAAAAAGCAGATAAACCTGGTAAAAGCTGGAATGTTAATGAAATACAATTTTACTTCGTCCAATGCAATGGGTATTTCATAGCAAATGAAAGATAAGTATTTGTATCAAGGACTAATATAATTTTCTCATAGACGCCATATAAAAATAAAAAAAATAAAGAGTGGCGAACAAAAATTTAATCTGTTAAAATAAATCATTTTTCATATAAAGATGTTCTTTAGGAAAATCAAATAAATATATCATTAACTCCTTAATTCAATGTGACTGATGCAGTATCGCAAGTTTACAATCTCGGGGCTTATGGCTGTCAGAGACAAACGAAGATTAACTCTACTGACTATTTCTAAGTGGTTGTGGACTTTAGATGGTAGGTGTGACACTGTACAAAAAGCAGATTAAACTTGGTAAAAGCTGGAATGTTAATGAAATACAATTTTACTTCGTCCAATGCAATGGGTATTTCATAGCAAATGAAAGATAAGTATTTGTATCAAGGACTAATATAATTTTCTCATAGACGCCATATAAAAATAAAAAAAATAAAGAGTGGCGAACAAAAATTTAATCTGTTAAAATAAACCATTTTTCATATAAAGATGTTCTTTAGGAAAATCAAATAAATATATCATTAACTCCTTAATTCAATGTGACTGATGCAGTATCGCAAGTTTACAATCTCGGGGCTTATGGCTGTCAGAGACAAACGAAGATTAACTCTACTGACTATAACAAAGGGGTTGTGGACTTTAGATGGTAGGTGTGACACTGTACAAAAAGCAGATTAAACTTGGTAAAAGCTGGAATGTTAATGAAATACAATTTTACTTCGTCCAATGCAATGGGTATTTCATAGCAAATGAAAGATAAGTATTTGTATCAAGGACTAATATAATTTTCTCATAGACGCCATATAAAAATAAAAAAAATAAAGAGTGGCGAACAAAAATTTAATCTGTTAAAATAAACCATTTTTCATATAAAGATGTTCTTTAGGAAAATCAAATAAATATATCATTAACTCCTTAATTCAATGTGACTGATGCAGTATCGCAAGTTTACAATCTCGGGGCTTATGGCTGTCAGAGACAAACGAAAATTAACTCTACTGACTATTTCTAAGTGGTTGTGGACTTTAGATGGTAGGTGTGACACTGTACAAAAAGCAGATTAAACTTGGTAAAAGCTGGAATGTTAATGAAATACAATTTTACTTCGTCCAATGCAATGGGTATTTCATAGCAAATGAAAGATAAGTATTTGTATCAAGGACTAATATAATTTTCTCATAGATGCCATATAAAAATAAAAAAAATAAAGAGTGGCGAACAAAAATTTAATCTGTTAAAATAAACCATTTTTCATATAAAGATGTTCTTTAGGAAAATCAAATAAATATATCATTAACTCCTTAATTCAATGTGACTGATGCAGTATCGCAAGTTTACAATCTCGGGGCTTATGGCTGTCAAAGACAAACGAAGATTAACTCTACTGACTATTTCTAAGTGGTTGTGGACTTTAGATGGTAGGTGTGACACTGTACAAAAAGCAGATTAAACTTGGTAAAAGCTGGAATGTTAATGAAATACAATTTTACTTCGTCTAATGCAATGGGTATTTCATAGCAAATGAAAGATAAGTATTTGTATCAAGGACTAATATAATTTTCTCATAGACGCCATATAAAAATAAAAAAAATAAAGAGTGGCGAACAAAAGTTAATCTGTTAAAATAAACCATTTTTCATATAAAGATGTTCTTTAGGAAAAACAAATAAATATATCATTAACTCCTTAATTCAATGTGACTGATGCAGTATCGCAAGTTTACAATCTCGGGGCTTATGGCTGTCAGAGACAAACGAAGATTAACTCTACTGACTATTTTTAAGTGGTTGTGGACTTTAGATGGTAGGTGTGACACTCTACAAAAAGCAGATTAAACTTGGTAAAAGCTGGAATGTTAATAAAATACAATTTTACTTCGTCCAATGCAATGGGTATTTCATAGCAAATGAAAGATAAGTATTTGTATCAAGGACTAATATAATTTTCTCATAGACGCCATATAAAAATAAAAAAAATAAAGAGTGGCGAACAAAAATTTAATCTGTTAAAATAAACCATTTTTCATATAAAGATGTTCTTTAGGAAAATCAAATAAATATATCATTAACTCCTTAATTCAATGTGACTGATGCAGTATCGCAAGTTTACAATCTCGGGGCTTATGGCTGTCAGAGACAAACGAAGATTAACTCTACTGACTATTTCTAAGTGGTTGTGGACTTTAGATGGTAGGTGTGACACTGTACAAAAAGCAGATTAAACTTGGTAAAAGCTGGAATGTTAATGAAATACAATTTTACTTCGTCCAATGCAATGGGTATTTCATAGCAAATGAAAGATAAGTATTTGTATCAAGGACTAATATAATTTTCTCATAGACGCCATATTAAAATAAAAAAAATAAAGAGTGGCGAACAAAAGTTTAATCTGTTAAAATAAACCATTTTTCATATAAAGATGTTCTTTAGAAAAATCAAATAAATATATCATTAACTCCTTAATTCAATGTGACTGATGCAGTATCGCAAGTTTACAATCTCGGGGCTGATGGCTGTCAGAGACAAACGAAGATTAATTCTACTGACTATTTCTAAGTGGTTGTGGACTTTAGATGGTAGGTGTGACACTGTACAAAAAGCAGATTAAACTTGATAAAAGCTGGAATGTTAATGAAATACAATTTTACTTCGTCCAATGCAATGGGTATTTCATAGCAAATGAAAGATAAGTATTTGTATCAAGAACTAATATAATTTTCTCATAGACGCCATATAAAAATAAAAAAAATAAAGAGTGGCGAACAAAAATTTAATCTGTTAAAATAAACCATTTTTCATATAAAGATGTTCTTTAGGAAAATCAAATAAATATATCATTAACTCCTTAATTCAATGTGACTGATGCAGTATCGCAAGTTTACAATCTCGGGGCTTATGGCTGTCAGAGACAAACGAAGATTAACTCTACTGACTACTTCTAAGTGGCTGTGAGCTTTTGATGGTAGGTGTGACACTGTACAAAAAGCAGATTAAACTTGGTAAAAGCTGGAATGTTAATGAAATACAATTTTACTTCGTCCAATGCAATGGGTACTTCATAGCAAATGAAAGATATGTATTTGTATCAAGGACTAATATAATTTTCTCATAGACGCCATATAAAAATAAAAAAAATAAAGAGTGGCGAACAAAAATTTAATCTGTTAAAATAAACCATTTTTCATATAAAGATGTTCTTTAGGAAAATCAAATAAATATATCATTAACTCCTTAATTCAATGTGACTGATGCAGTATCGCAAGTTTACAATCTCGGGGCTTATGGCTGTCAGAGACAAACGAAGATTAACTCTACTGACTATTTCTAAGTGGTTGTGGACTTTAGATGGTAGGTGTGACACTGTACAAAAAGCAGATTAAACTTGGTAAAAGCTGGAATGTTAATGAAATACAATTTTACTTCGTCCAATGCAATGGGTATTTCATAGCAAATGAAAAATAAGTATTTGTATCAAGGACTAATATAATTTTCTCATAGACGCCATATAAAAATAAAAAAAATAAAGAGTGGCGAACAAAAATTTAATCTGTTAAAATAAATCATTTTTCATATAAAGATGTTCTTTAGGAAAATCAAATAAATATATCATTAACTCCTTAATTCAATGTGACTGATGCAGTATCGCAAGTTTACAATCTCGGGGCTTATGGCTGTCAGAGACAAACGAAGATTAACTCTACTGACTATTTCTAAGTGGTTGTGGACTTTAGATGGTAGGTGTGACACTGTACAAAAAGCAGATTAAACTTGATAAAAGCTGGAATGTTAATGAAATACAATTTTACTTCGTCCAATGCAATGGGTATTTCATAGCAAATGAAAGATAAGTATTTGTATCAAGGACTAATATAATTTTCTCATAGACGCCATATAAAAATAAAAAAAATAAAGAGTGGCGAACAAAAATTTAATCTGTTAAAATAAACCATTTTTCATATAAAGATGTTCTTTAGGAAAATCAAATAAATATATCATTAACTCCTTAATTCAATGTGACTGATGCAGTATCGCAAGTTTACAATCTCGGGGCTTATGGCTGTCAGAGACAAACGAAGATTAACTCTACTGACTACTTCTAAGTGGTTGTGAGCTTTTGATGGTAGGTGTGACACTGTACAAAAAGCAGATTAAACTTGGTAAAAGCTGGAATGTTAATGAAATACAATTTTACTTCGTCCAATGCAATGGGTATTTCATAGCAAATGAAAGATAAGTATTTGTATCAAGGACTAATATAATTTTCTCATAGACGCCATATAAAAATAAAAAAAATAAAGAGTGGCGAACAAAAAATAATCTGTTAAAATAAACCATTTTTCATATAAAGATGTTCTTTAGGAAAATCAAATAAATATATCATTAACTCCTTAATTCAATGTGACTGATGCAGTATCGCAAGTTTACAATCTCGGGGCTTATGGCTGTCAAAGACAAACGAAGATTAACTCTACTGACTATTTCTAAGTGGTTGTGGACTTTAGATGGTAGGTGTGACACTGTACAAAAAGCAGATTAAACTTGGTAAAAGCTGGAATGTTAATGAAATACAATTTTACTTCGTCCAATGCAATGGGTATTTCATAGCAAATGAAAGATAAGTATTTGTATCAAGGACTAATATAATTTTCTCATAGACGCCATATAAAAATAAAAAAAATAAAGAGTGGCGAACAAAAAATAATCTGTTAAAATAAACCATTTTTCATATAAAGATGTTCTTTAGGAAAATCAAATAAATATATCATTAACTCCTTAATTCAATGTGACTGATGCAGTATCGCAAGTTTACAATCTCGGGGCTTATGGCTGTAAGAGACAAACGAAGATTAACTCTACTGACTATTTCTAAGTGGTTGTGGACTTTAGATGGTAGGTGTGACACTGTACAAAAAGCAGATTAAACTTGGTAAAAGCTGGAATGTTAATGAAATACAATTTTACTTCGTCCAATGCAATGGGTATTTCATAGCAAATGAAAGATAAGTATTTGTATCAAGGACTAATATAATTTTCTCATAGACGCCATATAAAAATAAAAAAATAAAGAGTGGCGAACAAAAATTTAATCTGTTAAAATAAATCATTTTTCATATAAAGATGTTCTTTAGGAAAATCAAATAAATATATCATTAACTCCTTAATTCAATGTGACTGATGCAGTATCGCAAGTTTACAATCTCGGGGCTTATGGCTGTCAGAGACAAACGAAGATTAACTCTACTGACTATTTCTAAGTGGTTGTGGACTTTAGATGGTAGGTGTGACACTGTACAAAAAGCAGATTAAACTTGGTAAAAGCTGGAATGTTAATGAAATACAATTTTACTTCGTCCAATGCAATGGGTATTTCATAGCAAATGAAAAATAAGTATTTGTATCAAGGACTAATATAATTTTCTCATAGACGCCATATAAAAATAAAAAAAATAAAGAGTGGCGAACAAAAATTTAATCTGTTAAAATAAACCATTTTTCATATAAAGATGTTCTTTAGGAAAATCAAATAAATATATCATTAACTCCTTAATTCAATGTGACTGATGCAGTATCGCAAGTTTACAATCTCGGGGCTTATGGCTGTCAGAGACAAACGAAAATTAACTCTACTGACTATTTCTAAGTGGTTGTGGACTTTAGATGGTAGGTGTGACACTCTACAAAAAGCAGATTAAACTTAATAAAAGCTGGAATGTTAATGAAATACAATTTTACTTCGTCCAATGCAATGGGTATTTCATAGCAAATGAAAGATAAGTATTTGTATCAAGGACTAATATAATTTTCTCATAGACGCCATATAAAAATAAAAAAAATAAAGAGTGGCGAACAAAAATTTAATCTGTTAAAATAAACCATTTTTCATATAAAGATGTTCTTTAGGAAATTCAAATAAATATATCATTAACTCCTTAATTCAATGTGACTGATGCAGTATCGCAAGTTTACAATATCGGGGCTTATGGCTGTCAGAGACAAACGAAGATTAATTCTACTGACTATTTCTAAGTGGTTGTGGCCTTAGATGGTAGGTGTGACACTGTACAAAAAGCAGATTAAACTTGATAAAAGCTGGAATGTTAATGAAATACAATTTTACTTCGTCCAATGCAATGGGTATTTCATAGCAAATGAAAGATAAGTATTTGTATCAAGGACTAATATAATTTTCTCATAGACGCCATATAAAAATAAAAAAAATAAAGAGTGGCGAACAAAAATTTAATCTGTTAAAATAAACCATTTTTCATATAAAGATGTTCTTTAGGAAAATCAAATAAATATATCATTAACTCCTTAATTCAATGTGACTGATGCAGTATCGCAAGTTTACAATCTCGGGGCTTATGGCTGTCAGAGACAAACGAAGATTAACTCTACTGACTACTTCTAAGTGGTTGTGAGCTTTTGATGGTAGGTGTGACACTGTACAAAAAGCAGATTAAACTTGGTAAAAGCTGGAATGTTAATGAAATACAATTTTACTTCGTCCAATGCAATGGGTATTTCATAGCAAATGAAAAATAAGTATTTGTATCAAGGACTAATATAATTTTCTCATAGACGCCATATAAAAATAAAAAAAATAAAGAGTGGCGAACAAAAATTTAATCTGTTAAAATAAACCATTTTTCATATAAAGATGTTCTTTAGGAAAATCAAATAAATATATCATTAACTCCTTAATTCAATGTGACTGATGCAGTATCGCAAGTTTACAATCTCGGGGCTTATGGCTGTCAGAGACAAACGAAAATTAACTGTACTGACTATTTCTAAGTGGTTGTGGACTTTAGATGGTAGGTGTGACACTCTACAAAAAGCAGATTAAACTTGGTAAAAGCTGGAATGTTAATGAAATACAATTTTACTTCGTCCAATGCAATGGGTATTTCATAGCAAATGAAAGATAAGTATTTGTATCAAGGACTAATATAATTTTCTCATAGACGCCATATAAAAATAAAAAAAATAAAGAGTGGCGAACAAAAATTTAATCTGTTAAAATAAACCATTTTTCATATAAAGATGTTCTTTAGGAAAAGTAAATAAATATATCATTAACTCCTTAATTCAATGTGACTGATGCAGTATCGCAAGTTTACAATCTCAGGGCTTATGGCTGTCAGAGACAAACGAAGATTAATTCTACTAACTATTTCTAAGTGGTTGTGGACTTTAGATGGTAGGTGTGACACTGTACAAAAAGCAGATTAAACTTGATAAAAGCTGGAATGTTAATGAAATACAATTTTACTTCGTCCAATGCAATGGGTATTTCATAGCAAATAAAAGATAAGTATTTGTATCAAGGACTAATATAATTTTCTCATAGACGCCATATAAAAATAAAAAAATAAAGAGTGGCGAACAAAAATTTAATCTGTTAAAATAAACCATTTTTCATATACAGATGTTCTTTAGGAAAATCAAATAAATATATCATTAACTCCTTAATTCAATGTGACTGATGCAGTATCGCAAGTTTACAATCTCGGGGCTTATGGCTGTCAGAGACAAACGAAGATTAACTCTACTGACTACTTCTAAGTGGTTGTGAGCTTTTGATGGTAGATGTGACACTGTACAAAAAGCAGATTAAACTTGGTAAAAGCTGGAATGTTAATGAAATACAATTTTACTTCGTCCAATGCAATGGGTATTTCATAGCAAATGAAAGATAAGTATTTGTATCAAGGACTAATATAATTTTCTCATAGACGCCATATAAAAATAAAAAAAATAAAGAGTGGCGAACAAAAATTTAATCTGTTAAAATAAACCATTTTTCATATAAAGATGTTCTTTAGGAAAATCAAATAAATATATCATTAACTCCTTAATTCAATGTGACTGATGCAGTATCGCAAGTTTACAATCTCGGGGCTTATGGCTGTCAGAGACAAACGAAGATTAACTCTACTGACTACTTCTCAGTGGTTGTGAGCTTTTGATGGTAGGTGTGACACTGTACAAAAAGCAGATTAAACTTGGTAAAAGCTGGAATGTTAATGAAATACAATTTTACTTCGTCCAATGCAATGGGTATTTCATAGCAAATGAAAGATAAGTATTTGTATCAAGGACTAATATAATTTTCTCATAGACGCCATATAAAAATAAAAAAAATAAAGAGTGGCGAACAAAAATTTAATCTGTTAAAATAAACCATTTTTCATATAAAGATGTTCTTTAGGAAAAACAAATAAATATATCATTAACTCCTTAATTCAATGTGACTGATGCAGTATCGCAAGTTTACAATCTCGGGGCTTATGGCTGTCAGAGACAAACGAAGATTAACTCTACTGACTATTTATAAGTGGTTGTGGACTTTAGATGGTAGGTGTGACACTCTACAAAAAGCAGATTAAACTTGGTAAAAGCTGGAATGTTAATGAAATACAATTTTACTTCGTCCAATGCAATGGGTATTTCATAGCAAATGAAAGATAAGTATTTGTATCAAGGACTAATATAATTTTCTCATAGACGCCATATAAAAATAAAAAAAATAAAGAGTGGCGAACAAAAATTTAATCTGTTAAAATAAACCATTTTTCATATAAAGATGTTCTTTAGGAAAATCAAATAAATATATCATTAACTCCTTAATTCAATGTGACTGATGCAGTATCGCAAGTTTACAATCTCGGGGCTTATGGCTGTCAGAGACAAACGAAGATTAATTCTACTGACTATTTCTAAGTGGTTGTGGCCTTAGATGGTAGGTGTGACACTGTACAAAAAGCAGATTAAACTTGATAAAAGCTGGAATGTTAATGAAATACAATTTTACTTCGTCCAATGCAATGGGTATTTCATAGCAAATGAAAGATAAGTATTTGTATCAAGGACTAATATAATTTTCTCATAGACGCCATATAAAAATAAAAAAAATAAAGAGTGGCGAACAAAAATTTAATCTGTTAAAATAAACCATTTTTCATATAAAGATGTTCTTTAGGAAAATCAAATAAATATATCATTAACTCCTTAATTCAATGTGACTGATGCAGTATCGCAAGTTTACAATCTCGGGGCTTATGGCTGTCAGAGACAAACGAAGATTAACTCTACTGACTACTTCTAAGTGGTTGTGAGCTTTTGATGGTAGGTGTGACACTGTACAAAAAGCAGATTAAACTTGGTAAAAGCTGGAAGGTTAATGAAATACAATTTTACTTCGTCCAATGCAATGGGTATTTCATAGCAAATGAAAAATAAGTATTTGTATCAAGGACTAATATAATTTTCTCATAGACGCCATATAAAAATAAAAAAAATAAAGAGTGGCGAACAAAAATTTAATCTGTTAAAATAAACCATTTTTCATATAAAGATGTTCTTTAGGAAAATCAAATAAATATATCATTAACTCCTTAATTCAATGTGACTGATGCAGTATCGCAAGTTTACAATCTCGTGGCTTATGGCTGTCAGAGACAAACGAAGATTAACTCTACTGACTACTTCTAAGTGGTTGTGAGCTTTTGATGGTAGGTGTGACACTGTACAAAAAGCAGATTAAACTTGGTAAAAGCTGGAATGTTAATGAAATACAATTTTACTTCGTCCAATGCAATGGGTATTTCATAGCAAATGAAAAATAAGTATTTGTATCAAGGACTAATATAATTTTCTCATAGACGCCATATAAAAATAAAAAAAATAAAGAGTGGCGAACAAAAATTTAATCTGTTAAAATAAACCATTTTTCATATAAAGATGTTCTTTAGGAAAATCAAATAAATATATCATTAACTCCTTAATTCAATGTGACTGATGCAGTATCGCAAGTTTACAATCTCGGGGCTTATGGCTGTCAGAGACAAACGAAAATTAACTCTACTGACTATTTCTAAGTGGTTGTGGACTTTGATGGTAGGTGTGACACTCTACAAAAAGCAGATTAAACTTGGTAAAAGCTGGAATGTTAATGAAATACAATTTTACTTCGTCCAATGCAATGGGTATTTCATAGCAAATGAAAGATAAGTATTTGTATCAAGGACTAATATAATTTTCTCATAGACGCCATATAAAAATAAAAAAAATAAAGAGTGGCGAACAAAAATTTAATCTGTTAAAATAAACCATTTTTCATATAAAGATGTTCTATAGCAAAAGTAAATAAATATATCATTAACTCCTTAATTCAATGTGACTGATGCAGTATCGCAAGTTTACAATCTCGGGGCTTATGGCTGTCAGAGACAAACGAAGATTAATTCTACTAACTATTTCTAAGTGGTTGTGGACTTTAGATGGTAGGTGTGACACTGTACAAAAAGCAGATTAAACTTGATAAAAGCTGGAATGTTAATGAAATACAATTTTACTTTGTCCAATGCAATGGGTATTTCATAGCAAATAAAAGATAAGTATTTGTATCAAGGACTAATATAATTTTCTCATAGACGCCATATAAAAATTAAAAAAATAAAGAGTGGCGAACAAAAATTTAATCTGTTAAAATAAACCATTTTTCATATAAAGATGTTCTTTAGGAAAATCAAATAAATATATCATTAACTCCTTAATTCAATGTGACTGATGCAGTATCGCAAGTTTACAATCTCGGGGCTTATGGCTGTCAGAGACAAACGAAGATTAACTCTACTGACTACTTCTAAGTGGTTGTGAGCTTTTGATGGTAGGTGTGACACTGTACAAAAAGCAGATTAAACTTGGTAAAAGCTGGAATGTTAATGAAATACAATTTTACTTCGTCCAATGCAATGGGTATTTCATAGCAAATGAAAGATAAGTATTTGTATCAAGGACTAATATAATTTTCTCATAGACGCCATATAAAAATAAAAAAAATAAAGAGTGGCGAACAAAAATTTAATCTGTTAAAATAAACCATTTTTCATATAAAGATGTTCTTTAGGAAAATCAAATAAATATATCATTAACTCCTTAATTCAATGTGACTGATGCAGTATCGCAAGTTTACAATCTCGGGGCTTATGGCTGTCAGAGACAAACGAAGATTAACTCTACTGACTACTTCTCAGTGGTTGTGAGCTTTTGATGGTAGGTGTGACACTGTACAAAAAGCAGATTAAACTTGGTAATAGCTGGAATGTTAATGAAATACAATTTTACTTCGTCCAATGCAATGGGTATTTCATAGCAAATGAAAGATAAGTATTTGTATCAAGGACTAATATAATTTTCTCATAGACGCCATATAAAAATAAAAAAAATAAAGAGTGGCGAACAAAAATTTAATCTGTTAAAATAAACCATTTTTCATATAAAGATGTTCTTTAGGAAAAACAAATAAATATATCATTAACTCCTTAATTCAATGTGACTGATGCAGTATCGCAAGTTTACAATCTCGGGGCTTATGGCTGTCAGAGACAAACGAAGATTAACTCTACTGACTATTTTTAAGTGGTTGTGGACTTTAGATGGTAGGTGTGACACTCTACAAAAAGCAGATTAAACTTGGTAAAAGCTAAAATGTTAATGAAATACAATTTTACTTCGTCCAATGCAATGGGTATTTCATAGCAAATGAAAGATAAGTATTTGTATCAAGGACTAATATAATTTTCTCATAGACGCCATATAAAAATAAAAAAAATAAAGAGTGGCGAACAAAAATTTAATCTGTTAAAATAAACCATTTTTCATATAAAGATGTTCTTTAGGAAAATCAAATAAATATATCATTAACTCCTTAATTCAATGTGACTGATGCAGTATCGCAAGTTTACAATCTCGGGGCTTATGGCTGTCAGAGACAAACGAAGATTAACTCTACTGACTATTTCTAAGTGGTTGTGGACTTTAGATGGTAGGTGTGACACTGTACAAAAAGCAGATTAAACTTGGTAAAAGCTGGAATGTTAATGAAATACAATTTTACTTCGTCCAATGCAATGGGTATTTCATAGCAAATGAAAGATAAGTATTTGTATCAAGGACTAATATAATTTTCTCATAGACGCCATATAAAAATAAAAAAAATAAAGAGTGGCGAACAAAAATTTAATCTGTTAAAATAAACCATTTTTCATATAAAGATGTTCTTTAGGAAAATCAAATAAATATATCATTAACTCCTTAATTCAATGTGACTGATGCAGTATCGCAAGTTTACAATCTCGGGGCTTATGGCTGTCAGAGACAAACGAAGATTAACTCTACTGACTACTTCTCAGTGGTTGTGAGCTTTTGATGGTAGGTGTGACACTGTACAAAAAGCAGATTAAACTTGGTAAAAGCTGGAATGTTAATGAAATACAATTTTACTTCGTCCAATGCAATGGGTATTTCATAGCAAATGAAAGATAAGTATTTGTATCAAGGACTAATATAATTTTCTCATAGACGCCATATAAAAATAAAAAAAATAAAGAGTGGCGAACAAAAATTTAATCTGTTAAAATAAACCATTTTTCATATAAAGATGTTCTTTAGGAAAAACAAATAAATATATCATTAACTCCTTAATTCAATGTGACTGATGCAGTATCGCAAGTTTACAATCTCGGGGCTTATGGCTGTCAGAGACAAACGAAGATTAACTCTACTGACTATTTTTAAGTGGTTGTGGACTTTAGATGGTAGGTGTGACACTCTACAAAAAGCAGATTAAACTTGGTAAAAGCTGGAATGTTAATGAAATACAATTTTACTTCGTCCAATGCAATGGGTATTTCATAGCAAATGAAAGATAAGTATTTGTATCAAGGACTAATATAATTTTCTCATAGACGCCATATAAAAATAAAAAAAATAAAGAGTGGCGAACAAAAATTTAATCTGTTAAAATAAACCATTTTTCATATAAAGATGTTCTTTAGGAAAATCAAATAAATATATCATTAACTCCTTAATTCAATGTGACTGATGCAGTATCGCAAGTTTACAATCTCGGGGCTTATGGCTGTCAGAGACAAACGAAGATTAATTCTACTGACTATTTCTAAGTGGTTGTGGCCTTAGATGGTAGGTGTGACACTGTACAAAAAGCAGATTAAACTTGATAAAAGCTGGAATGTTAATGAAATACAATTTTACTTCGTCCAATGCAATGGGTATTTCATAGCAAATGAAAGATAAGTATTTGTATCAAGGACTAATATAATTTTCTCATAGACGCCATATAAAAATAAAAAAAATAAAGAGTGGCGAACAAAAATTTAATCTGTTAAAATAAACCATTTTTCATATAAAGATGTTCTTTAGGAAAATCAAATAAATATATCATTAACTCCTTAATTCAATGTGACTGATGCAGTATCGCAAGTTTACAATCTCGGGGCTTATGGCTGTCAGAGACAAACGAAGATTAACTCTACTGACTACTTCTAAGTGGTTGTGAGCTTTTGATGGTAGGTGTGACACTGTACAAAAAGCAGATTAAACTTGGTAAAAGCTGGAATGTTAATGAAATACAATTTTACTTCGTCCAATGCAATGGGTATTTCATAGCAAATGAAAAATAAGTATTTGTATCAAGGACTAATATAATTTTCTCATAGACGCCATATAAAAATAAAAAAAATAAAGAGTGGCGAACAAAAATTTAATCTGCTAAAATAAACCATTTTTCATATAAAGATGTTCTTTAGGAAAATCAAATAAATATATCATTAACTCCTTAATTCAATGTGACTGATGCAGTATCGCAAGTTTACAATCTCGGGGCTTATGGCTGTCAGAGACAAACGAAGATTAACTCTACTGACTACTTCTAAGTGGTTGTGAGCTTTTGATGGTAGGTGTGACACTGTACAAAAAGCAGATTAAACTTGGTAAAAGCTGGAATGTTAATGAAATACAATTTTACTTCGTCCAATGCAATGGGTATTTCATAGCAAATGAAAAATAAGTATTTGTATCAAGGACTAATATAATTTTCTCATAGACGCCATATAAAAATAAAAAAAATAAAGAGTGGCGAACAAAAATTTAATCTGTTAAAATAAACCATTTTTCATATAAAGATGTTCTTTAGGAAAATCAAATAAATATATCATTAACTCCTTAATTCAATGTGACTGATGCAGTATCGCAAGTTTACAATCTCGGGGCTTATGGCTGTCAGAGACAAACGAAAATTAACTCTACTGACTATTTCTAAGTGGTTGTGGACTTTGATGGTAGGTGTGACACTCTACAAAAAGCAGATTAAACTTGGTAAAAGCTGGAATGTTAATGAAATACAATTTTACTTCGTCCAATGCAATGGGTATTTCATAGCAAATGAAAGATAAGTATTTGTATCAAGGACTAATATAATTTTCTCATAGACGCCATATAAAAATAAAAAAAATAAAGAGTGGCGAACAAAAATTTAATCTGTTAAAATAAACCATTTTTCATATAAAGATGTTCTTTAGGAAAAGTAAATAAATATATCATTAACTCCTTAATTCAATGTGACTGATGCAGTATCGCAAGTTTACAATCTCGGGGCTTATGGCTGTCAGAGACAAACGAAGATTAATTCTACTAACTATTTCTAAGTGGTTGTGGACTTTAGATGGTAGGTGTGACACTGTACAAAAAGCAGATTAAACTTGATAAAAGCTGGAATGTTAATGAAATACAATTTTACTTCGTCCAATGCAATGGGTATTTCATAGCAAATAAAAGATAAGTATTTGTATCAAGGACTAATATAATTTTCTCATAGACGCCATATAAAAATAAAAAAAATAAAGAGTGGCGAACAAAAATTTAATCTGTTAAAATAAACCATTTTTCATATAAAGATGTTCTTTAGGAAAATCAAATAAATATATCATTAACTCCTTAATTCAATGTGACTGATGCAGTATCGCAAGTTTACAATCTCGGGGCTTATGGCTGTCAGAGACAAACGAAGATTAACTCTACTGACTACTTCTAAGTGGTTGTGAGCTTTTGATGGTAGGTGTGACACTGTACAAAAAGCAGATTAAACTTGGTAAAAGCTGGAATGTTAATGAAATACAATTTTACTTCGTCCAATGCAATGGGTATTTCATAGCAAATGAAAGATAAGTATTTGTATCAAGGACTAATATAATTTTCTCATAGACGCCATATAAAAATAAAAAAAATAAAGAGTGGCGAACAAAAATTTAATCTGTTAAAATAAACCATTTTTCATATAAAGATGTTCTTTAGGAAAATCAAATAAATATATCATTAACTCCTTAATTCAATGTGACTGATGCAGTATCGCAAGTTTACAATCTCGGGGCTTATGGCTGTCAGAGACAAACGAAGATTAACTCTACTGACTACTTCTCAGTGGTTGTGAGCTTTTGATGGTAGGTGTGACACTGTACAAAAAGCAGATTAAACTTGGTAAAAGCTGGAATGTTAATGAAATACAATTTTACTTCGTCCAATGCAATGGGTATTTCATAGCAAATGAAAGATAAGTATTTGTATCAAGGACTAATATAATTTTCTCATAGACGCCATATAAAAATAAAAAAAATAAAGAGTGGCGAACAAAAATTTAATCTGTTAAAATAAACCATTTTTCATATAAAGATGTTCTTTAGGAAAAACAAATAAATATATCATTAACTCCTTAATTCAATGTGACTGATGCAGTATCGCAAGTTTACAATCTCGGGGCTTATGGCTGTCAGAGACAAACGAAGATTAACTCTACTGACTATTTTTAAGTGGTTGTGGACTTTAGATGGTAGGTGTGACACTCTACAAAAAGCAGATTAAACTTGGTAAAAGCTGGAATGTTAATGAAATACAATTTTACTTCGTCCAATGCAATGGGTATTTCATAGCAAATGAAAGATAAGTAATTGTATCAAGGACTAATATAATTTTCTCATAGACGCCATATAAAAATAAAAAAAATAAAGAGTGGCGAACAAAAATTTAATCTGTTAAAATAAACCATTTTTCATATAAAGATGTTCTTTAGGAAAATCAAATAAATATATCATTAACTCCTTAATTCAATGTGACTGATGCAGTATCGCAAGTTTACAATCTCGGGGCTTATGGCTGTCAGAGACAAACGAAGATTAACTCTACTGACTATTTCTAAGTGGTTGTGGACTTTAGATGGTAGGTGTGACACTGTACAAAAAGCAGATTAAACTTGGTAAAAGCTGGAATGTTAATGAAATACAATTTTACTTCGTCCAATGCAATGGGTATTTCATAGCAAATGAAAGATAAGTATTTGTATCAAGGACTAATATAATTTTCTCATAGATGCCATATAAAAATAAAAAAAATAAAGAGTGGCGAACAAAAATTTAATCTGTTAAAATAAACCATTTTTCATATAAAGATGTTCTTTAGGAAAATCAAATAAATATATCATTAACTCCTTAATTCAATGTGACTGATGCAGTATCGCAAGTTTACAATCTCGGGGCTTATGGCTGTCAGAGACAAACGAAGATTAACTCTACTGACTACTTCTTAGTGGTTGTGAGCTTTTGATGGTAGGTGTGACACTGTACAAAAAGCAGATTAAACTTGGTAAAAGCTGGAATGTTAATGAAATACAATTTTACTTCGTCCAATGCAATGGGTATTTCATAGCAAATGAAAAATAAGTATTTGTATCAAGGACTAATATAATTTTCTCATAGACGCCATATAAAAATAAAAAAAATAAAGAGTGGCGAACAAAAATTTAATCTGTTAAAATAAACCATTTTTCATATAAAGATGTTCTTTAGGAAAATCAAATAAATATATCATTAACTCCTTAATTCAATGTGACTGATGCAGTATCGCAAGTTTACAATCTCGGGGCTTATGGCTGTCAGAGACAAACGAAAATTAACTCTACTGACTATTTCTAAGTGGTTGTGGACTTTGATGGTAGGTGTGACACTCTACAAAAAGCAGATTAAACTTGGTAAAAGCTGGAATGTTAATGAAATACAATTTTACTTCGTCCAATGCAATGGGTATTTCATAGCAAATGAAAGATAAGTATTTGTATCAAGGACTAATATAATTTTCTCATAGACGCCATATAAAAATAAAAAAAATAAAGAGTGGCGAACAAAAATTTAATCTGTTAAAATAAACCATTTTTCATATAAAGATGTTCTTTAGGAAAAGTAAATAAATATATCATTAACTCCTTAATTCAATGTGACTGATGCAGTATCGCAAGTTTACAATCTCGGGGCTTATGGCTGTCAGAGACAAACGAAGATTAATTCTACTAACTATTTCTAAGTGGTTGTGGACTTTAGATGGTAGGTGTGACACTGTACAAAAAGCAGATTAAACTTGATAAAAGCTGGAATGTTAATGAAATACAATTTTACTTCGTCCAATGCAATGGGTATTTCATAGCAAATAAAAGATAAGTATTTGTATCAAGGACTAATATAATTTTCTCATAGACGCCATATAAAAATAAAAAAAATAAAGAGTGGCGAACAAAAATTTAATCTGTTAAAATAAACCATTTTTCATATAAAGATGTTCTTTAGGAAAATCAAATAAATATATCATTAACTCCTTAATTCAATGTGACTGATGCAGTATCGCAAGTTTACAATCTCGGGGCTTATGGCTGTCAGAGACAAACGAAGATTAACTCTACTGACTACTTCTAAGTGGTTGTGAGCTTTTGATGGTAGGTGTGACACTGTACAAAAAGCAGATTAAACTTGGTAAAAGCTGGAATGTTAATGAAATACAATTTTACTTCGTCCAATGCAATGGGTATTTCATAGCAAATGAAAGATAAGTATTTGTATCAAGGACTAATATAATTTTCTCATAGACGCCATATAAAAATAAAAAAAATAAAGAGTGGCGAACAAAAATTTAATCTGTTAAAATAAACCATTTTTCATATAAAGATGTTCTTTAGGAAAATCAAATAAATATATCATTAACTCCTTAATTCAATGTGACTGATGCAGTATCGCAAGTTTACAATCTCGGGGCTTATGGCTGTCAGAGACAAACGAAGATTAACTCTACTGACTACTTCTCAGTGGTTGTGAGCTTTTGATGGTAGGTGTGACACTGTACAAAAAGCAGATTAAACTTGGTAAAAGCTGGAATGTTAATGAAATACAATTTTACTTCGTCCAATGCAATGGGTATTTCATAGCAAATGAAAGATAAGTATTTGTATCAAGGACTAATATAATTTTCTCATAGACGCCATATAAAAATAAAAAAAATAAAGAGTGGCGAACAAAAATTTAATCTGTTAAAATAAACCATTTTTCATATAAAGATGTTCTTTAGGAAAAACAAATAAATATATCATTAACTCCTTAATTCAATGTGACTGATGCAGTATCGCAAGTTTACAATCTCGGGGCTTATGGCTGTCAGAGACAAACGAAGATTAACTCTACTGACTATTTTTAAGTGGTTGTGGATTTAGATGGTAGGTGTGACACTCTACAAAAAGCAGATTAAACTTGGTAAAAGCTGGAATGTTAATGAAATACAATTTTACTTCGTCCAATGCAATGGGTATTTCATAGCAAATGAAAGATAAGTAATTGTATCAAGGACTAATATAATTTTCTCATAGACGCCATATAAAAATAAAAAAAATAAAGAGTGGCGAACAAAAATTTAATCTGTTAAAATAAACCATTTTTCATATAAAGATGTTCTTTAGGAAAATCAAATAAATATATCATTAACTCCTTAATTCAATGTGACTGATGCAGTATCGCAAGTTTACAATCTCGGGGCTTATGGCTGTCAGAGACAAACGAAGATTAACTCTACTGACTATTTCTAAGTGGTTGTGGACTTTAGATGGTAGGTGTGACACTGTACAAAAAGCAGATTAAACTTGGTAAAAGCTGGAATGTTAATGAAATACAATTTTACTTCGTCCAATGCAATGGGTATTTTATAGCAAATGAAAGATAAGTATTTGTATCAAGGACTAATATAATTTTCTCATAGATGCCATATAAAAATAAAAAAAATAAAGAGTGGCGAACAAAAATTTAATCTGTTAAAATAAACCATTTTTCATATAAAGATGTTCTTTAGGAAAATCAAATAAATATATCATTAACTCCTTAATTCAATGTGACTGATGCAGTATCGCAAGTTTACAATCTCGGGGCTTATGGCTGTCAGAGACAAACGAAGATTAACTCTACTGACTACTTCTTAGTGGTTGTGAGCTTTTGATGGTAGGTGTGACACTGTACAAAAAGCAGATTAAACTTGGTAAAAGCTGGAATGTTAATGAAATACAATTTTACTTCGTCCAATGCAATGGGTATTTCATAGCAAATGAAAAATAAGTATTTGTATCAAGGACTAATATAATTTTCTCATAGACGCCATATAAAAATAAAAAAAATAAAGAGTGGCGAACAAAAATTTAATCTGTTAAAATAAACCATTTTTCATATAAAGATGTTCTTTAGGAAAATCAAATAAATATATCATTAACTCCTTAATTCAATGTGACTGATGCAGTATCGCAAGTTTACAATCTCGGGGCTTATGGCTGTCAGAGACAAACGAAAATTAACTCTACTGACTATTTCTAAGTGGTTGTGGACTTTGATGGTAGGTGTGACACTCTACAAAAAGCAGATTAAACTTGGTAAAAGCTGGAATGTTAATGAAATACAATTTTACTTCGTCCAATGCAATGGGTATTTCATAGCAAATGAAAGATAAGTATTTGTATCAAGGACTAATATAATTTTCTCATAGACGCCATATAAAAATAAAAAAAATAAAGAGTGGCGAACAAAAATTTAATCTGTTAAAATAAACCATTTTTCATATAAAGATGTTCTTTAGGAAAAGTAAATAAATATATCATTAACTCCTTAATTCAATGTGACTGATGCAGTATCGCAAGTTTACAATCTCGGGGCTTATGGCTGTCAGAGACAAACGAAGATTAATTCTACTAACTATTTCTAAGTGGTTGTGGACTTTAGATGGTAGGTGTGACACTGTACAAAAAGCAGATTAAACTTGATAAAAGCTGGAATGTTAATGAAATACAATTTTACTTCGTCCAATGCAATGGGTATTTCATAGCAAATAAAAGATAAGTATTTGTATCAAGGACTAATATAATTTTCTCATAGACGCCATATAAAAATAAAAAAAATAAAGAGTGGCGAACAAAAATTTAATCTGTTAAAATAAACCATTTTTCATATAAAGATGTTCTTTAGGAAAATCAAATAAATATATCATTAACTCCTTAATTCAATGTGACTGATGCAGTATCGCAAGTTTACAATCTCGGGGCTTATGGCTGTCAGAGACAAACGAAGATTAACTCTACTGACTACTTCTAAGTGGTTGTGAGCTTTTGATGGTAGGTGTGACACTGTACAAAAAGCAGATTAAACTTGGTAAAAGCTGGAATGTTAATGAAATACAATTTTACTTCGTCCAATGCAATGGGTATTTCATAGCAAATGAAAGATAAGTATTTGTATCAAGGACTAATATAATTTTCTCATAGACGCCATATAAAAATAAAAAAAATAAAGAGTGGCGAACAAAAATTTAATCTGTTAAAATAAACCATTTTTCATATAAAGATGTTCTTTAGGAAAATCAAATAAATATATCATTAACTCCTTAATTCAATGTGACTGATGCAGTATCGCAAGTTTACAATCTCGGGGCTTATGGCTGTCAGAGACAAACGAAGATTAACTCTACTGACTACTTCTCAGTGGTTGTGAGCTTTTGATGGTAGGTGTGACACTGTACAAAAAGCAGATTAAACTTGGTAATAGCTGGAATGTTAATGAAATACAATTTTACTTCGTCCAATGCAATGGGTATTTCATAGCAAATGAAAGATAAGTATTTGTATCAAGGACTAATATAATTTTCTCATAGACGCCATATAAAAATAAAAAAAATAAAGAGTGGCGAACAAAAATTTAATCTGTTAAAATAAACCATTTTTCATATAAAGATGTTTTTTAGGAAAAACAAATAAATATATCATTAACTCCTTAATTCAATGTGACTGATGCAGTATCGCAAGTTTACAATCTCGGGGCTTATGGCTGTCAGAGACAAACGAAGATTAACTCTACTGACTATTTTTAAGTGGTTGTGGACTTTAGATGGTAGGTGTGACACTCTACAAAAAGCAGATTAAACTTGGTAAAAGCTGGAATGTTAATGAAATACAATTTTACTTCGTCCAATGCAATGGGTATTTCATAGCAAATGAAAGATAAGTATTTGTATCAAGGACTAATATAATTTTCTCATAGACGCCATATAAAAATAAAAAAAATAAAGAGTGGCGAACAAAAATTTAATCTGTTAAAATAAACCATTTTTCATATAAAGATGTTCTTTAGGAAAATCAAATAAATATATCATTAACTCCTTAATTCAATGTGACTGATGCAGTATCGCAAGTTTACAATCTCGGGGCTTATGGCTGTCAGAGACAAACGAAGATTAACTCTACTGACTATTTCTAAGTGGTTGTGGACTTTAGATGGTAGGTGTGACACTGTACAAAAAGCAGATTAAACTTGGTAAAAGCTGGAATGTTAATGAAATACAATTTTACTTCGTCCAATGCAATGGGTATTTCATAGCAAATGAAAGATAAGTATTTGTATCAAGGACTAATATAATTTTCTCATAGACGCCATATAAAAATAAAAAAAATAAAGAGTGGCGAACAAAAATTTAATCTGTTAAAATAAACCATTTTTCATATAAAGATGTTCTTTAGGAAAATCAAATAAATATATCATTAACTCCTTAATTCAATGTGACTGATGCAGTATCGCAAGTTTACAATCTCGGGGCTTATGGCTGTCAGAGACAAACGAAGATTAACTCTACTGACTACTTCTCAGTGGTTGTGAGCTTTTGATGGTAGGTGTGACACTGTACAAAAAGCAGATTAAACTTGGTAAAAGCTGGAATGTTAATGAAATACAATTTTACTTCGTCCAATGCAATGGGTATTTCATAGCAAATGAAAGATAAGTATTTGTATCAAGGACTAATATAATTTTCTCATAGACGCCATATAAAAATAAAAAAAATAAAGAGTGGCGAACAAAAATTTAATCTGTTAAAATAAACCATTTTTCATATAAAGATGTTCTTTAGGAAAATCAAATAAATATATCATTAACTCCTTAATTCAATGTGACTGATGCAGTATCGCAAGTTTACAATCTCGGGGCTTATGGCTGTCAGAGACAAACGAAGATTAACTCTACTGACTACTTCTAAGTGGTTGTGAGCTTTTGATGGTAGGTGTGACACTGTACAAAAAGCAGATTAAACTTGGTAAAAGCTGGAATGTTAATGAAATACAATTTTACTTCGTCCAATGCAATGGGTATTTCATAGCAAATGAAAGATAAGTATTTGTATCAAGGACTAATATAATTTTCTCATAGACGCCATATAAAAATAAAAAAAATAAAGAGTGGCGAACAAAAATTTAATCTGTTAAAATAAACCATTTTTCATATAAAGATGTTCTTTAGGAAAATCAAATAAATATATCATTAACTCCTTAATTCAATGTGACTGATGCAGTATCGCAAGTTTACAATCTCGGGGCTTATGGCTGTCAGAGACAAACGAAGATTAACTCTACTGACTACTTCTCAGTGGTTGTGAGCTTTTGATGGTAGGTGTGACACTGTACAAAAAGCAGATTAAACTTGGTAAAAGCTGGAATGTTAATGAAATACAATTTTACTTCGTCCAATGCAATGGGTATTTCATAGCAAATGAAAGATAAGTATTTGTATCAAGGACTAATATAATTTTCTCATAGACGCCATATAAAAATAAAAAAAATAAAGAGTGGCGAACAAAAATTTAATCTGTTAAAATAAACCATTTTTCATATAAAGATGTTCTTTAGGAAAAACAAATAAATATATCATTAACTCCTTAATTCAATGTGACTGATTCAGTATCGCAAGTTTACAATCTCGGGGCTTATGGCTGTCAGAGACAAACGAAGATTAACTCTACTGACTATTTTTAAGTGGTTGTGGACTTTAGATGGTAGGTGTGACACTCTACAAAAAGCAGATTAAACTTGGTAAAAGCTGGAATGTTAATGAAATACAATTTTACTTCGTCCAATGCAATGGGTATTTCATAGCAAATGAAAGATAAGTATTTGTATCAAGGACTAATATAATTTTCTCATAGACGCCATATAAAAATAAAAAAAATAAAGAGTGGCGAACAAAAATTTAATCTGTTAAAATAAACCATTTTTCATATAAAGATGTTCTTTAGGAAAATCAAATAAATATATCATTAACTCCTTAATTCAATGTGACTGATGCAGTATCGCAAGTTTACAATCTCGGGGCTTATGGCTGTCAGAGACAAACGAAGATTAACTCTACTGACTATTTCTAAGTGGTTGTGGACTTTAGATGGTAGGTGTGACACTGTACAAAAAGCAGATTAAACATGGTAAAAGCTGGAATGTTAATGAAATACAATTTTACTTCGTCCAATGCAATGGGTATTTCATAGCAAATGAAAGATAAGTATTTGTATCAAGGACTAATATAATTTTCTCATAGATGCCATATAAAAATAAAAAAAATAAAGAGTGGCGAACAAAAATTTAATCTGTTAAAATAAACCATTTTTCATATAAAGATGTTCTTTAGGAAAATCAAATAAATATATCATTAACTCCTTAATTCAATGTGACTGATGCAGTATCGCAAGTTTACAATCTCGGGGCTTATGGCTGTCAGAGACAAACGAAGATTAACTCTACTGACTACTTCTTAGTGGTTGTGAGCTTTTGATGGTAGGTGTGACACTGTACAAAAAGCAGATTAAACTTGGTAAAAGCTGGAATGTTAATGAAATACAATTTTACTTCGTCCAATGCAATGGGTATTTCATAGCAAATGAAAAATAAGTATTTGTATCAAGGACTAATATAATTTTCTCATAGACGCCATATAAAAATAAAAAAAATAAAGAGTGGCGAACAAAAATTTAATCTGTTAAAATAAACCATTTTTCATATAAAGATGTTCTTTAGGAAAATCAAATAAATATATCATTAACTCCTTAATTCAATGTGACTGATGCAGTATCGCAAGTTTACAATCTCGGGGCTTATGGCTGTCAGAGACAAACGAAAATTAACTCTACTGACTATTTCTAAGTGGTTGTGGACTTTAGATGGTAGGTGTGACACTCTACAAAAAGCAGATTAAACTTGGTAAAAGCTGGAATGTTAATGAAATACAATTTTACTTCGTCCAATGCAATGGGTATTTCATAGCAAATGAAAGATAAGTATTTGTATCAAGGACTAATATAATTTTCTCATAGACGCCATATAAAAATAAAAAAAATAAAGAGTGGCGAACAAAAATTTAATCTGTTAAAATAAACCATTTTTCATATAAAGATGTTCTTTAGGAAAATCAAATAAATATATCATTAACTCCTTAATTCAATGTGACTGATGCAGTATCGCAAGTTTACAATCTCGGGGCTTATGGCTGTCAGAGACAAACGAAGATTAATTCTACTAACTATTTCTAAGTGGTTGTGGACTTTAGATGGTAGGTGTGACACTGTACAAAAAGCAGATTAAACTTGATAAAAGCTGGAATGTTAATGAAATACAATTTTACTTCGTCCAATGCAATGGGTATTTCATAGCAAATGAAAGATAAGTATTTGTATCAAGGACTAATATAATTTTCTCATAGACGCCATATTAAAATAAAAAAAATAAAGAGTGGCGAACAAAAATTTAATCTGTTAAAATAAACCATTTTTCATATAAAGATGTTCTTTAGGAAAATCAAATAAATATATCATTAACTCCTTAATTCAATGTGACTGATGCAGTATCGCAAGTTTACAATCTCGGGGCTTATGGCTGTCAGAGACAAACGAAGATAAACTCTACTGACTATTTGTAAGTGGTTGTGGACTTTAGATGGTAGGTGTGACACCGTACAAAAAGCAGATTAAACTTGGTAAAAGCTGGAATGTTAATGAAATACAATTTTACTTCGTCCAATGCAATGGGTATTTCATAGCAAATGAAAGATAAGTATTTGTATCAAGGACTAATATAATTTTCTCATAGACGCCATATAAAAATAAAAAAAATAAAGAGTGGCGAACAAAAATTTAATCTGTTAAAATAAACCATTTTTCATATAAAGATGTTCTTTAGAAAAATCAAATAAATATATCATTAACTCCTTAATTCAATGTGACTGATGCAGTATCGCAAGTTTACAATCTCGGGGCTGATGGCTGTCAGAGACAAACGAAGATTAATTCTACTGACTATTTCTAAGTGGTTGTGGACTTTAGATGGTAGGTGTGACACTGTACAAAAAGCAGATTAAACTTGATAAAAGCTGGAATGTTAATGAAATACAATTTTACTTCGTCCAATGCAATGGGTATTTCATAGCAAATGAAAGATAAGTATTTGTATCAAGGACTAATATAATTTTCTCATAGACGCCATATAAAAATAAAAAAAATAAAGAGTGGCGAACAAAAATTTAATCTGTTAAAATAAACCATTTTTCATATAAAGATGTTCTTTAGGAAAATCAAATAAATATATCATTAACTCCTTAATTCAATGTGACTGATGCAGTATCGCAAGTTTACAATCTCGGGGCTTATGGCTGTCAGAGACAAACGAAGATTAACTCTACTGACTACTTCTAAGTGGTTGTGAGCTTTTGATGGTAGGTGTGACACTGTACAAAAAGCAGATTAAACTTGGTAAAAGCTGGAATGTTAATGAAATACAATTTAACTTCGTCCAATGCAATGGGTACTTCATAGCAAATGAAAGATAAGTATTTGTATCAAGGACTAATATAATTTTCTCATAGACGCCATATAAAAATAAAAAAAATAAAGAGTGGCGAACAAAAATTTAATCTGTTAAAATAAACCATTTTTCATATAAAGATGTTCTTCAGGAAAATCAAATAAATATATCATTAACTCCTTAATTCAATGTGACTGATGCAGTATCGCAAGTTTACAATCTCGGGGCTTATGGCTGTCAGAGACAAACGAAGATTAACTCTACTGACTATTTCTAAGTGGTTGTGGACTTTAGATGGTAGGTGTGACACTGTACAAAAAGCAGATTAAACTTGGTAAAAGCTGGAATGTTAATGAAATACAATTTTACTTCGTCCAATGCAATGGGTATTTCATAGCAAATGAAAATTAAGTATTTGTATCAAGGACTAATATAATTTTCTCATAGACGCCATATAAAAATAAAAAAAATAAAGAGTGGCGAACAAAAATTTAATCTGTTAAAATAAATCATTTTTCATATAAAGATGTTCTTTAGGAAAATCAAATAAATATATCATTAACTCCTTAATTCAATGTGACTGATGCAGTATCGCAAGTTTACAATCTCGGGGCTTATGGCTGTCAGAGACAAACGAAGATTAACTCTACTGACTATTTCTAAGTGGTTGTGGACTTTAGATGGTAGGTGTGACACTGTACAAAAAGCAGATTAAACTTGATAAAAGCTGGAATGTTAATGAAATACAATTTTACTTCGTCCAATGCAATGGGTATTTCATAGCAAATGAAAGATAAGTATTTGTATCAAGGACTAATATAATTTTCTCATAGACGCCATATAAAAATAAAAAAAATAAAGAGTGGCGAACAAAAATTTAATCTGTTAAAATAAACCATTTTTCATATAAAGATGTTCTTTAGGAAAATCAAATAAATATATCATTAACTCCTTAATTCAATGTGACTGATGCAGTATCGCAAGTTTACAATCTCGGGGCTCATGGCTGTCAGAGACAAACGAAGATTAACTCTACTGACTACTTCTAAGTGGTTGTTAGCTTTTAATGGTAGGTGTGACACTGTACAAAAAGCAGATTAAACTTGGTAAAAGCTGGAATGTTAATGAAATACAATTTTACTTCGTCCAATGCAATGGGTATTTCATAGCAAATGAAAGATAAGTATTTGTATCAAGGACTAATATAATTTTCTCATAGACGCCATATAAAAATAAAAAAAATAAAGAGTGGCGAACAAAAATTTAATCTGTTAAAATAAACCATTTTTCATATAAAGATGTTCTTTAGGAAAAGTAAATAAATATATCATTAACTCCTTAATTCAATGTGACTGATGCAGTATCGCAAGTTTACAATCTCGGGGCTTATGGCTGTCAGAGACAAACGAAGATTAATTCTACTAACTATTTCTAAGTGGTTGTGGACTTTAGATGGTAGGTGTGACACTGTACAAAAAGCAGATTAAACTTGATAAAAGCTGGAATGTTAATGAAATACAATTTTACTTTGTCCAATGCAATGGGTATTTCATAGCAAATAAAAGATAAGTATTTGTATCAAGGACTAATATAATTTTCTCATAGACGCCATATAAAAATAAAAAAAATAAAGAGTGGCGAACAAAAATTTAATCTGTTAAAATAAACCATTTTTCATATAAAGATGTTCTTTAGGAAAATCAAATAAATATATCATTAACTCCTTAATTCAATGTGACTGATGCAGTATCGCAAGTTTACAATCTCGGGGCTTATGGCTGTCAGAGACAAACGAAGATTAACTCTACTGACTACTTCTAAGTGGTTGTGAGCTTTTGATGGTAGGTGTGACACTGTACAAAAAGCAGATTAAACTTGGTAAAAGCTGGAATGTTAATGAAATACAATTTTACTTCGTCCAATGCAATGGGTATTTCATAGCAAATGAAAGATAAGTATTTGTATCAAGGACTAATATAATTTTCTCATAGACGCCATATAAAAATAAAAAAAATAAAGAGTGGCGAACAAAAATTTAATCTGTTAAAATAAACCATTTTTCATATAAAGATGTTCTTTAGGAAAATCAAATAAATATATCATTAACTCCTTAATTCAATGTGACTGATGCAGTATCGCAAGTTTACAATCTCGGGGCTTATGGCTGTCAGAGACAAACGAAGATTAACTCTACTGACTACTTCTCAGTGGTTGTGAGCTTTTGATGGTAGGTGTGACACTGTACAAAAAGCAGATTAAACTTGGTAATAGCTGGAATGTTAATGAAATACAATTTTACTTCGTCCAATGCAATGGGTATTTCATAGCAAATGAAAGATAAGTATTTGTATCAAGGACTAATATAATTTTCTCATAGACGCCATATAAAAATAAAAAAAATAAAGAGTGGCGAACAAAAATTTAATCTGTTAAAATAAACCATTTTTCATATAAAGATGTTCTTTAGGAAAAACAAATAAATATATCATTAACTCCTTAATTCAATGTGACTGATGCAGTATCGCAAGTTTACAATCTCGGGGCTTATGGCTGTCAGAGACAAACGAAGATTAACTCTACTGACTATTTTTAAGTGGTTGTGGACTTTAGATGGTAGGTGTGACACTCTACAAAAAGCAGATTAAACTTGGTAAAAGCTAAAATGTTAATGAAATACAATTTTACTTCGTCCAATGCAATGGGTATTTCATAGCAAATGAAAGATAAGTATTTGTATCAAGGACTAATATAATTTTCTCATAGACGCCATATAAAAATAAAAAAAATAAAGAGTGGCGAACAAAAATTTAATCTGTTAAAATAAACCATTTTTCATATAAAGATGTTCTTTAGGAAAATCAAATAAATATATCATTAACTCCTTAATTCAATGTGACTGATGCAGTATCGCAAGTTTACAATCTCGGGGCTTATGGCTGTCAGAGACAAACGAAGATTAACTCTACTGACTATTTCTAAGTGGTTGTGGACTTTAGATGGTAGGTGTGACACTGTACAAAAAGCAGATTAAACTTGGTAAAAGCTGGAATGTTAATGAAATACAATTTTACTTCGTCCAATGCAATGGGTATTTCATAGCAAATGAAAGATAAGTATTTGTATCAAGGACTAATATAATTTTCTCATAGACGCCATATAAAAATAAAAAAAATAAAGAGTGGCGAACAAAAATTTAATCTGTTAAAATAAACCATTTTTCATATAAAGATGTTCTTTAGGAAAATCAAATAAATATATCATTAACTCCTTAATTCAATGTGACTGATGCAGTATCGCAAGTTTACAATCTCGGGGCTTATGGCTGTCAGAGACAAACGAAGATTAACTCTACTGACTACTTCTCAGTGGTTGTGAGCTTTTGATGGTAGGTGTGACACTGTACAAAAAGCAGATTAAACTTGGTAAAAGCTGGAATGTTAATGAAATACAATTTTACTTCGTCCAATGCAATGGGTATTTCATAGCAAATGAAAGATAAGTATTTGTATCAAGGACTAATATAATTTTCTCATAGACGCCATATAAAAATAAAAAAAATAAAGAGTGGCGAACAAAAATTTAATCTGTTAAAATAAACCATTTTTCATATAAAGATGTTCTTTAGGAAAAACAAATAAATATATCATTAACTCCTTAATTCAATGTGACTGATGCAGTATCGCAAGTTTACAATCTCGGGGCTTATGGCTGTCAGAGACAAACGAAGATTAACTCTACTGACTATTTTTAAGTGGTTGTGGACTTTAGATGGTAGGTGTGACACTCTACAAAAAGCAGATTAAACTTGGTAAAAGCTGGAATGTTAATGAAATACAATTTTACTTCGTCCAATGCAATGGGTATTTCATAGCAAATGAAAGATAAGTATTTGTATCAAGGACTAATATAATTTTCTCATAGACGCCATATAAAAATAAAAAAAATAAAGAGTGGCGAACAAAAATTTAATCTGTTAAAATAAACCATTTTTCATATAAAGATGTTCTTTAGGAAAATCAAATAAATATATCATTAACTCCTTAATTCAATGTGACTGATGCAGTATCGCAAGTTTACAATCTCGGGGCTTATGGCTGTCAGAGACAAACGAAGATTAATTCTACTGACTATTTCTAAGTGGTTGTGGCCTTAGATGGTAGGTGTGACACTGTACAAAAAGCAGATTAAACTTGATAAAAGCTGGAATGTTAATGAAATACAATTTTACTTCGTCCAATGCAATGGGTATTTCATAGCAAATGAAAGATAAGTATTTGTATCAAGGACTAATATAATTTTCTCATAGACGCCATATAAAAATAAAAAAAATAAAGAGTGGCGAACAAAAATTTAATCTGTTAAAATAAACCATTTTTCATATAAAGATGTTCTTTAGGAAAATCAAATAAATATATCATTAACTCCTTAATTCAATGTGACTGATGCAGTATCGCAAGTTTACAATCTCGGGGCTTATGGCTGTCAGAGACAAACGAAGATTAACTCTACTGACTACTTCTAAGTGGTTGTGAGCTTTTGATGGTAGGTGTGACACTGTACAAAAAGCAGATTAAACTTGGTAAAAGCTGGAATGTTAATGAAATACAATTTTACTTCGTCCAATGCAATGGGTATTTCATAGCAAATGAAAAATAAGTATTTGTATCAAGGACTAATATAATTTTCTCATAGACGCCATATAAAAATAAAAAAAATAAAGAGTGGCGAACAAAAATTTAATCTGCTAAAATAAACCATTTTTCATATAAAGATGTTCTTTAGGAAAATCAAATAAATATATCATTAACTCCTTAATTCAATGTGACTGATGCAGTATCGCAAGTTTACAATCTCGGGGCTTATGGCTGTCAGAGACAAACGAAGATTAACTCTACTGACTACTTCTAAGTGGTTGTGAGCTTTTGATGGTAGGTGTGACACTGTACAAAAAGCAGATTAAACTTGGTAAAAGCTGGAATGTTAATGAAATACAATTTTACTTCGTCCAATGCAATGGGTATTTCATAGCAAATGAAAAATAAGTATTTGTATCAAGGACTAATATAATTTTCTCGTAGACGCCATATAAAAATAAAAAAAATAAAGAGTGGCGAACAAAAATTTAATCTGTTAAAATAAACCATTTTTCATATAAAGATGTTCTTTAGGAAAATCAAATAAATATATCATTAACTCCTTAATTCAATGTGACTGATGCAGTATCGCAAGTTTACAATCTCGGGGCTTATGGCTGTCAGAGACAAACGAAAATTAACTCTACTGACTATTTCTAAGTGGTTGTGGACTTTGATGGTAGGTGTGACACTCTACAAAAAGCAGATTAAACTTGGTAAAAGCTGGAATGTTAATGAAATACAATTTTACTTCGTCCAATGCAATGGGTATTTCATAGCAAATGAAAGATAAGTATTTGTATCAAGGACTAATATAATTTTCTCATAGACGCCATATAAAAATAAAAAAAATAAAGAGTGGCGAACAAAAATTTAATCTGTTAAAATAAACCATTTTTCATATAAAGATGTTCTTTAGGAAAAGTAAATAAATATATCATTAACTCCTTAATTCAATGTGACTGATGCAGTATCGCAAGTTTACAATCTCGGGGCTTATGGCTGTCAGAGACAAACGAAGATTAATTCTACTAACTATTTCTAAGTGGTTGTGGACTTTAGATGGTAGGTGTGACACTGTACAAAAAGCAGATTAAACTTGATAAAAGCTGGAATGTTAATGAAATACAATTTTACTTCGTCCAATGCAATGGGTATTTCATAGCAAATAAAAGATAAGTATTTGTATCAAGGACTAATATAATTTTCTCATAGACGCCATATAAAAATAAAAAAAATAAAGAGTGGCGAACAAAAATTTAATCTGTTAAAATAAACCATTTTTCATATAAAGATGTTCTTTAGGAAAATCAAATAAATATATCATTAACTCCTTAATTCAATGTGACTGATGCAGTATCGCAAGTTTACAATCTCGGGGCTTATGGCTGTCAGAGACAAACGAAGATTAACTCTACTGACTACTTCTAAGTGGTTGTGAGCTTTTGATGGTAGGTGTGACACTGTACAAAAAGCAGATTAAACTTGGTAAAAGCTGGAATGTTAATGAAATACAATTTTACTTCGTCCAATGCAATGGGTATTTCATAGCAAATGAAAGATAAGTATTTGTATCAAGGACTAATATAATTTTCTCATAGACGCCATATAAAAATAAAAAAAATAAAGAGTGGCGAACAAAAATTTAATCTGTTAAAATAAACCATTTTTCATATAAAGATGTTCTTTAGGAAAATCAAATAAATATATCATTAACTCCTTAATTCAATGTGACTGATGCAGTATCGCAAGTTTACAATCTCGGGGCTTATGGCTGTCAGAGACAAACGAAGATTAACTCTACTGACTACTTCTCAGTGGTTGTGAGCTTTTGATGGTAGGTGTGACACTGTACAAAAAGCAGATTAAACTTGGTAAAAGCTGGAATGTTAATGAAATACAATTTTACTTCGTCCAATGCAATGGGTATTTCATAGCAAATGAAAGATAAGTATTTGTATCAAGGACTAATATAATTTTCTCATAGACGCCATATAAAAATAAAAAAAATAAAGAGTGGCGAACAAAAATTTAATCTGTTAAAATAAACCATTTTTCATATAAAGATGTTCTTTAGGAAAAACAAATAAATATATCATTAACTCCTTAATTCAATGTGACTGATGCAGTATCGCAAGTTTACAATCTCGGGGCTTATGGCTGTCAGAGACAAACGAAGATTAACTCTACTGACTATTTTTAAGTGGTTGTGGACTTTAGATGGTAGGTGTGACACTCTACAAAAAGCAGATTAAACTTGGTAAAAGCTGGAATGTTAATGAAATACAATTTTACTTCGTCCAATGCAATGGGTATTTCATAGCAAATGAAAGATAAGTAATTGTATCAAGGACTAATATAATTTTCTCATAGACGCCATATAAAAATAAAAAAAATAAAGAGTGGCGAACAAAAATTTAATCTGTTAAAATAAACCATTTTTCATATAAAGATGTTCTTTAGGAAAATCAAATAAATATATCATTAACTCCTTAATTCAATGTGACTGATGCAGTATCGCAAGTTTACAATCTCGGGGCTTATGGCTGTCAGAAACAAACGAAGATTAACTCTACTGACTATTTCTAAGTGGTTGTGGACTTTAGATGGTAGGTGTGACACTGTACAAAAAGCAGATTAAACTTGGTAAAAGCTGGAATGTTAATGAAATACAATTTTACTTCGTCCAATGCAATGGGTATTTCATAGCAAATGAAAGATAAGTATTTGTATCAAGGACTAATATAATTTTCTCATAGATGCCATATAAAAATAAAAAAAATAAAGAGTGGCGAACAAAAATTTAATCTGTTAAAATAAACCATTTTTCATATAAAGATGTTCTTTAGGAAAATCAAATAAATATATCATTAACTCCTTAATTCAATGTGACTGATGCAGTATCGCAAGTTTACAATCTCGGGGCTTATGGCTGTCAGAGACAAACGAAGATTAACTCTACTGACTACTTCTTAGTGGTTGTGAGCTTTTGATGGTAGGTGTGACACTGTACAAAAAGCAGATTAAACTTGGTAAAAGCTGGAATGTTAATGAAATACAATTTTACTTCGTCCAATGCAATGGGTATTTCATAGCAAATGAAAAATAAGTATTTGTATCAAGGACTAATATAATTTTCTCATAGACGCCATATAAAAATAAAAAAAATAAAGAGTGGCGAACAAAAATTTAATCTGTTAAAATAAACCATTTTTCATATAAAGATGTTCTTTAGGAAAATCAAATAAATATATCATTAACTCCTTAATTCAATGTGACTGATGCAGTATCGCAAGTTTACAATCTCGGGGCTTATGGCTGTCAGAGACAAACGAAAATTAACTCTACTGACTATTTCTAAGTGGTTGTGGACTTTGATGGTAGGTGTGACACTCTACAAAAAGCAGATTAAACTTGGTAAAAGCTGGAATGTTAATGAAATACAATTTTACTTCGTCCAATGCAATGGGTATTTCATAGCAAATGAAAGATAAGTATTTGTATCAAGGACTAATATAATTTTCTCATAGACGCCATATAAAAATAAAAAAAATAAAGAGTGGCGAACAAAAATTTAATCTGTTAAAATAAACCATTTTTCATATAAAGATGTTCTTTAGGAAAAGTAAATAAATATATCATTAACTCCTTAATTCAATGTGACTGATGCAGTATCGCAAGTTTACAATCTCGGGGCTTATGGCTGTCAGAGACAAACGAAGATTAATTCTACTAACTATTTCTAAGTGGTTGTGGACTTTAGATGGTAGGTGTGACACTGTACAAAAAGCAGATTAAACTTGATAAAAGCTGGAATGTTAATGAAATACAATTTTACTTCGTCCAATGCAATGGGTATTTCATAGCAAATAAAAGATAAGTATTTGTATCAAGGACTAATATAATTTTCTCATAGACGCCATATAAAAATAAAAAAAATAAAGAGTGGCGAACAAAAATTTAATCTGTTAAAATAAACCATTTTTCATATAAAGATGTTCTTTAGGAAAATCAAATAAATATATCATTAACTCCTTAATTCAATGTGACTGATGCAGTATCGCAAGTTTACAATCTCGGGGCTTATGGCTGTCAGAGACAAACGAAGATTAACTCTACTGACTACTTCTAAGTGGTTGTGAGCTTTTGATGGTAGGTGTGACACTGTACAAAAAGCAGATTAAACTTGGTAAAAGCTGGAATGTTAATGAAATACAATTTTACTTCGTCCAATGCAATGGGTATTTCATAGCAAATGAAAGATAAGTATTTGTATCAAGGACTAATATAATTTTCTCATAGACGCCATATAAAAATAAAAAAAATAAAGAGTGGCGAACAAAAATTTAATCTGTTAAAATAAACCATTTTTCATATAAAGATGTTCTTTAGGAAAATCAAATAAATATATCATTAACTCCTTAATTCAATGTGACTGATGCAGTATCGCAAGTTTACAATCTCGGGGCTTATGGCTGTCAGAGACAAACGAAGATTAACTCTACTGACTACTTCTCAGTGGTTGTGAGCTTTTGATGGTAGGTGTGACACTGTACAAAAAGCAGATTAAACTTGGTAAAAGCTGGAATGTTAATGAAATACAATTTTACTTCGTCCAATGCAATGGGTATTTCATAGCAAATGAAAGATAAGTATTTGTATCAAGGACTAATATAATTTTCTCATAGACGCCATATAAAAATAAAAAAAATAAAGAGTGGCGAACAAAAATTTAATCTGTTAAAATAAACCATTTTTCATATAAAGATGTTCTTTAGGAAAAACAAATAAATATATCATTAACTCCTTAATTCAATGTGACTGATGCAGTATCGCAAGTTTACAATCTCGGGGCTTATGGCTGTCAGAGACAAACGAAGATTAACTCTACTGACTATTTTTAAGTGGTTGTGGACTTTAGATGGTAGGTGTGACACTCTACAAAAAGCAGATTAAACTTGGTAAAAGCTGGAATGTTAATGAAATACAATTTTACTTCGTCCAATGCAATGGGTATTTCATAGCAAATGAAAGATAAGTAATTGTATCAAGGACTAATATAATTTTCTCATAGACGCCATATAAAAATAAAAAAAATAAAGAGTGGCGAACAAAAATTTAATCTGTTAAAATAAACCATTTTTCATATAAAGATGTTCTTTAGGAAAATCAAATAAATATATCATTAACTCCTTAATTCAATGTGACTGATGCAGTATCGCAAGTTTACAATCTCGGGGCTTATGGCTGTCAGAGACAAACGAAGATTAACTCTACTGACTATTTCTAAGTGGTTGTGGACTTTAGATGGTAGGTGTGACACTGTACAAAAAGCAGATTAAACTTGGTAAAAGCTGGAATGTTAATGAAATACAATTTTACTTCGTCCAATGCAATGGGTATTTCATAGCAAATGAAAGATAAGTATTTGTATCAAGGACTAATATAATTTTCTCATAGATGCCATATAAAAATAAAAAAAATAAAGAGTGGCGAACAAAAATTTAATCTGTTAAAATAAACCATTTTTCATATAAAGATGTTCTTTAGGAAAATCAAATAAATATATCATTAACTCCTTAATTCAATGTGACTGATGCAGTATCGCAAGTTTACAATCTCGGGGCTTATGGCTGTCAGAGACAAACGAAGATTAACTCTACTGACTACTTCTTAGTGGTTGTGAGCTTTTGATGGTAGGTGTGACACTGTACAAAAAGCAGATTAAACTTGGTAAAAGCTGGAATGTTAATGAAATACAATTTTACTTCGTCCAATGCAATGGGTATTTCATAGCAAATGAAAAATAAGTATTTGTATCAAGGACTAATATAATTTTCTCATAGACGCCATATAAAAATAAAAAAAATAAAGAGTGGCGAACAAAAATTTAATCTGTTAAAATAAACCATTTTTCATATAAAGATGTTCTTTAGGAAAATCAAATAAATATATCATTAACTCCTTAATTCAATGTGACTGATGCAGTATCGCAAGTTTACAATCTCGGGGCTTATGGCTGTCAGAGACAAACGAAAATTAACTCTACTGACTATTTCTAAGTGGTTGTGGACTTTGATGGTAGGTGTGACACTCTACAAAAAGCAGATTAAACTTGGTAAAAGCTGGAATGTTAATGAAATACAATTTTACTTCGTCCAATGCAATGGGTATTTCATAGCAAATGAAAGATAAGTATTTGTATCAAGGACTAATATAATTTTCTCATAGACGCCATATAAAAATAAAAAAAATAAAGAGTGGCGAACAAAAATTTAATCTGTTAAAATAAACCATTTTTCATATAAAGATGTTCTTTAGGAAAAGTAAATAAATATATCATTAACTCCTTAATTCAATGTGACTGATGCAGTATCGCAAGTTTACAATCTCGGGGCTTATGGCTGTCAGAGACAAACGAAGATTAATTCTACTAACTATTTCTAAGTGGTTGTGGACTTTAGATGGTAGGTGTGACACTGTACAAAAAGCAGATTAAACTTGATAAAAGCTGGAATGTTAATGAAATACAATTTTACTTCGTCCAATGCAATGGGTATTTCATAGCAAATAAAAGATAAGTATTTGTATCAAGGACTAATATAATTTTCTCATAGACGCCATATAAAAATAAAAAAAATAAAGAGTGGCGAACAAAAATTTAATCTGTTAAAATAAACCATTTTTCATATAAAGATGTTCTTTAGGAAAATCAAATAAATATATCATTAACTCCTTAATTCAATGTGACTGATGCAGTATCGCAAGTTTACAATCTCGGGGCTTATGGCTGTCAGAGACAAACGAAGATTAACTCTACTGACTACTTCTAAGTGGTTGTGAGCTTTTGATGGTAGGTGTGACACTGTACAAAAAGCAGATTAAACTTGGTAAAAGCTGGAATGTTAATGAAATACAATTTTACTTCGTCCAATGCAATGGGTATTTCATAGCAAATGAAAGATAAGTATTTGTATCAAGGACTAATATAATTTTCTCATAGACGCCATATAAAAATAAAAAAAATAAAGAGTGGCGAACAAAAATTTAATCTGTTAAAATAAACCATTTTTCATATAAAGATGTTCTTTAGGAAAATCAAATAAATATATCATTAACTCCTTAATTCAATGTGACTGATGCAGTATCGCAAGTTTACAATCTCGGGGCTTATGGCTGTCAGAGACAAACGAAGATTAACTCTACTGACTACTTCTCAGTGGTTGTGAGCTTTTGATGGTAGGTGTGACACTGTACAAAAAGCAGATTAAACTTGGTAATAGCTGGAATGTTAATGAAATACAATTTTACTTCGTCCAATGCAATGGGTATTTCATAGCAAATGAAAGATAAGTATTTGTATCAAGGACTAATATAATTTTCTCATAGACGCCATATAAAAATAAAAAAAATAAAGAGTGGCGAACAAAAATTTAATCTGTTAAAATAAACCATTTTTCATATAAAGATGTTTTTTAGGAAAAACAAATAAATATATCATTAACTCCTTAATTCAATGTGACTGATGCAGTATCGCAAGTTTACAATCTCGGGGCTTATGGCTGTCAGAGACAAACGAAGATTAACTCTACTGACTATTTTTAAGTGGTTGTGGACTTTAGATGGTAGGTGTGACACTCTACAAAAAGCAGATTAAACTTGGTAAAAGCTGGAATGTTAATGAAATACAATTTTACTTCGTCCAATGCAATGGGTATTTCATAGCAAATGAAAGATAAGTATTTGTATCAAGGACTAATATAATTTTCTCATAGACGCCATATAAAAATAAAAAAAATAAAGAGTGGCGAACAAAAATTTAATCTGTTAAAATAAACCATTTTTCATATAAAGATGTTCTTTAGGAAAATCAAATAAATATATCATTAACTCCTTAATTCAATGTGACTGATGCAGTATCGCAAGTTTACAATCTCGGGGCTTATGGCTGTCAGAGACAAACGAAGATTAACTCTACTGACTATTTCTAAGTGGTTGTGGACTTTAGATGGTAGGTGTGACACTGTACAAAAAGCAGATTAAACTTGGTAAAAGCTGGAATGTTAATGAAATACAATTTTACTTCGTCCAATGCAATGGGTATTTCATAGCAAATGAAAGATAAGTATTTGTATCAAGGACTAATATAATTTTCTCATAGACGCCATATAAAAATAAAAAAAATAAAGAGTGGCGAACAAAAATTTAATCTGTTAAAATAAACCATTTTTCATATAAAGATGTTCTTTAGGAAAATCAAATAAATATATCATTAACTCCTTAATTCAATGTGACTGATGCAGTATCGCAAGTTTACAATCTCGGGGCTTATGGCTGTCAGAGACAAACGAAGATTAACTCTACTGACTACTTCTCAGTGGTTGTGAGCTTTTGATGGTAGGTGTGACACTGTACAAAAAGCAGATTAAACTTGGTAAAAGCTGGAATGTTAATGAAATACAATTTTACTTCGTCCAATGCAATGGGTATTTCATAGCAAATGAAAGATAAGTATTTGTATCAAGGACTAATATAATTTTCTCATAGACGCCATATAAAAATAAAAAAAATAAAGAGTGGCGAACAAAAATTTAATCTGTTAAAATAAACCATTTTTCATATAAAGATGTTCTTTAGGAAAATCAAATAAATATATCATTAACTCCTTAATTCAATGTGACTGATGCAGTATCGCAAGTTTACAATCTCGGGGCTTATGGCTGTCAGAGACAAACGAAGATTAACTCTACTGACTACTTCTAAGTGGTTGTGAGCTTTTGATGGTAGGTGTGACACTGTACAAAAAGCAGATTAAACTTGGTAAAAGCTGGAATGTTAATGAAATACAATTTTACTTCGTCCAATGCAATGGGTATTTCATAGCAAATGAAAGATAAGTATTTGTATCAAGGACTAATATAATTTTCTCATAGACGCCATATAAAAATAAAAAAAATAAAGAGTGGCGAACAAAAATTTAATCTGTTAAAATAAACCATTTTTCATATAAAGATGTTCTTTAGGAAAATCAAATAAATATATCATTAACTCCTTAATTCAATGTGACTGATGCAGTATCGCAAGTTTACAATCTCGGGGCTTATGGCTGTCAGAGACAAACGAAGATTAACTCTACTGACTACTTCTCAGTGGTTGTGAGCTTTTGATGGTAGGTGTGACACTGTACAAAAAGCAGATTAAACTTGGTAAAAGCTGGAATGTTAATGAAATACAATTTTACTTCGTCCAATGCAATGGGTATTTCATAGCAAATGAAAGATAAGTATTTGTATCAAGGACTAATATAATTTTCTCATAGACGCCATATAAAAATAAAAAAAATAAAGAGTGGCGAACAAAAATTTAATCTGTTAAAATAAACCATTTTTCATATAAAGATGTTCTTTAGGAAAAACAAATAAATATATCATTAACTCCTTAATTCAATGTGACTGATTCAGTATCGCAAGTTTACAATCTCGGGGCTTATGGCTGTCAGAGACAAACGAAGATTAACTCTACTGACTATTTTTAAGTGGTTGTGGACTTTAGATGGTAGGTGTGACACTCTACAAAAAGCAGATTAAACTTGGTAAAAGCTGGAATGTTAATGAAATACAATTTTACTTCGTCCAATGCAATGGGTATTTCATAGCAAATGAAAGATAAGTATTTGTATCAAGGACTAATATAATTTTCTCATAGACGCCATATAAAAATAAAAAAAATAAAGAGTGGCGAACAAAAATTTAATCTGTTAAAATAAACCATTTTTCATATAAAGATGTTCTTTAGGAAAATCAAATAAATATATCATTAACTCCTTAATTCAATGTGACTGATGCAGTATCGCAAGTTTACAATCTCGGGGCTTATGGCTGTCAGAGACAAACGAAGATTAACTCTACTGACTATTTCTAAGTGGTTGTGGACTTTAGATGGTAGGTGTGACACTGTACAAAAAGCAGATTAAACATGGTAAAAGCTGGAATGTTAATGAAATACAATTTTACTTCGTCCAATGCAATGGGTATTTCATAGCAAATGAAAGATAAGTATTTGTATCAAGGACTAATATAATTTTCTCATAGATGCCATATAAAAATAAAAAAAATAAAGAGTGGCGAACAAAAATTTAATCTGTTAAAATAAACCATTTTTCATATAAAGATGTTCTTTAGGAAAATCAAATAAATATATCATTAACTCCTTAATTCAATGTGACTGATGCAGTATCGCAAGTTTACAATCTCGGGGCTTATGGCTGTCAGAGACAAACGAAGATTAACTCTACTGACTACTTCTTAGTGGTTGTGAGCTTTTGATGGTAGGTGTGACACTGTACAAAAAGCAGATTAAACTTGGTAAAAGCTGGAATGTTAATGAAATACAATTTTACTTCGTCCAATGCAATGGGTATTTCATAGCAAATGAAAAATAAGTATTTGTATCAAGGACTAATATAATTTTCTCATAGACGCCATATAAAAATAAAAAAAATAAAGAGTGGCGAACAAAAATTTAATCTGTTAAAATAAACCATTTTTCATATAAAGATGTTCTTTAGGAAAATCAAATAAATATATCATTAACTCCTTAATTCAATGTGACTGATGCAGTATCGCAAGTTTACAATCTCGGGGCTTATGGCTGTCAGAGACAAACGAAAATTAACTCTACTGACTATTTCTAAGTGGTTGTGGACTTTAGATGGTAGGTGTGACACTCTACAAAAAGCAGATTAAACTTGGTAAAAGCTGGAATGTTAATGAAATACAATTTTACTTCGTCCAATGCAATGGGTATTTCATAGCAAATGAAAGATAAGTATTTGTATCAAGGACTAATATAATTTTCTCATAGACGCCATATAAAAATAAAAAAAATAAAGAGTGGCGAACAAAAATTTAATCTGTTAAAATAAACCATTTTTCATATAAAGATGTTCTTTAGGAAAATCAAATAAATATATCATTAACTCCTTAATTCAATGTGACTGATGCAGTATCGCAAGTTTACAATCTCGGGGCTTATGGCTGTCAGAGACAAACGAAGATTAATTCTACTAACTATTTCTAAGTGGTTGTGGACTTTAGATGGTAGGTGTGACACTGTACAAAAAGCAGATTAAACTTGATAAAAGCTGGAATGTTAATGAAATACAATTTTACTTCGTCCAATGCAATGGGTATTTCATAGCAAATGAAAGATAAGTATTTGTATCAAGGACTAATATAATTTTCTCATAGACGCCATATTAAAATAAAAAAAATAAAGAGTGGCGAACAAAAATTTAATCTGTTAAAATAAACCATTTTTCATATAAAGATGTTCTTTAGGAAAATCAAATAAATATATCATTAACTCCTTAATTCAATGTGACTGATGCAGTATCGCAAGTTTACAATCTCGGGGCTTATGGCTGTCAGAGACAAACGAAGATAAACTCTACTGACTATTTGTAAGTGGTTGTGGACTTTAGATGGTAGGTGTGACACCGTACAAAAAGCAGATTAAACTTGGTAAAAGCTGGAATGTTAATGAAATACAATTTTACTTCGTCCAATGCAATGGGTATTTCATAGCAAATGAAAGATAAGTATTTGTATCAAGGACTAATATAATTTTCTCATAGACGCCATATAAAAATAAAAAAAATAAAGAGTGGCGAACAAAAATTTAATCTGTTAAAATAAACCATTTTTCATATAAAGATGTTCTTTAGAAAAATCAAATAAATATATCATTAACTCCTTAATTCAATGTGACTGATGCAGTATCGCAAGTTTACAATCTCGGGGCTGATGGCTGTCAGAGACAAACGAAGATTAATTCTACTGACTATTTCTAAGTGGTTGTGGACTTTAGATGGTAGGTGTGACACTGTACAAAAAGCAGATTAAACTTGATAAAAGCTGGAATGTTAATGAAATACAATTTTACTTCGTCCAATGCAATGGGTATTTCATAGCAAATGAAAGATAAGTATTTGTATCAAGGACTAATATAATTTTCTCATAGACGCCATATAAAAATAAAAAAAATAAAGAGTGGCGAACAAAAATTTAATCTGTTAAAATAAACCATTTTTCATATAAAGATGTTCTTTAGGAAAATCAAATAAATATATCATTAACTCCTTAATTCAATGTGACTGATGCAGTATCGCAAGTTTACAATCTCGGGGCTTATGGCTGTCAGAGACAAACGAAGATTAACTCTACTGACTACTTCTAAGTGGTTGTGAGCTTTTGATGGTAGGTGTGACACTGTACAAAAAGCAGATTAAACTTGGTAAAAGCTGGAATGTTAATGAAATACAATTTAACTTCGTCCAATGCAATGGGTACTTCATAGCAAATGAAAGATAAGTATTTGTATCAAGGACTAATATAATTTTCTCATAGACGCCATATAAAAATAAAAAAAATAAAGAGTGGCGAACAAAAATTTAATCTGTTAAAATAAACCATTTTTCATATAAAGATGTTCTTCAGGAAAATCAAATAAATATATCATTAACTCCTTAATTCAATGTGACTGATGCAGTATCGCAAGTTTACAATCTCGGGGCTTATGGCTGTCAGAGACAAACGAAGATTAACTCTACTGACTATTTCTAAGTGGTTGTGGACTTTAGATGGTAGGTGTGACACTGTACAAAAAGCAGATTAAACTTGGTAAAAGCTGGAATGTTAATGAAATACAATTTTACTTCGTCCAATGCAATGGGTATTTCATAGCAAATGAAAATTAAGTATTTGTATCAAGGACTAATATAATTTTCTCATAGACGCCATATAAAAATAAAAAAAATAAAGAGTGGCGAACAAAAATTTAATCTGTTAAAATAAATCATTTTTCATATAAAGATGTTCTTTAGGAAAATCAAATAAATATATCATTAACTCCTTAATTCAATGTGACTGATGCAGTATCGCAAGTTTACAATCTCGGGGCTTATGGCTGTCAGAGACAAACGAAGATTAACTCTACTGACTATTTCTAAGTGGTTGTGGACTTTAGATGGTAGGTGTGACACTGTACAAAAAGCAGATTAAACTTGATAAAAGCTGGAATGTTAATGAAATACAATTTTACTTCGTCCAATGCAATGGGTATTTCATAGCAAATGAAAGATAAGTATTTGTATCAAGGACTAATATAATTTTCTCATAGACGCCATATAAAAATAAAAAAAATAAAGAGTGGCGAACAAAAATTTAATCTGTTAAAATAAACCATTTTTCATATAAAGATGTTCTTTAGGAAAATCAAATAAATATATCATTAACTCCTTAATTCAATGTGACTGATGCAGTATCGCAAGTTTACAATCTCGGGGCTCATGGCTGTCAGAGACAAACGAAGATTAACTCTACTGACTACTTCTAAGTGGTTGTTAGCTTTTGATGGTAGGTGTGACACTGTACAAAAAGCAGATTAAACTTGGTAAAAGCTGGAATGTTAATGAAATACAATTTTACTTCGTCCAATGCAATGGGTATTTCATAGCAAATGAAAGATAAGTATTTGTATCAAGGACTAATATAATTTTCTCATAGACGCCATATAAAAATAAAAAAAATAAAGAGTGGCGAACAAAAAATAATCTGTTAAAATAAACCATTTTTCATATAAAGATGTTCTTTAGGAAAATCAAATAAATATATCATTAACTCCTTAATTCAATGTGACTGATGCAGTATCGCAAGTTTACAATCTCGGGGCTTATGGCTGTCAGAGACAAACGAAGATTAACTCTACTGACTATTTCTAAGTGGTTGTGGACTTTAGATGGTAGGTGTGACACTGTACAAAAAGCAGATTAAACTTGGTAAAAGCTGGAATGTTAATGAAATACAATTTTACTTCGTCCAATGCAATGGGTATTTCATAGCAAATGAAAGATAAGTATTTGTATCAAGGACTAATATAATTTTCTCATAGACGCCATATAAAAATAAAAAAAATAAAGAGTGGCGAACAAAAATTTAATCTGTTAAAATAAATCCTTTTTCATATAAAGATGTTCTTTAGGAAAATCAAATAAATATATCATTAACTCCTTAATTCAATGTGACTGATGCAGTATCGCAAGTTTACAATCTCGGGGCTTATGGCTGTCAGAGACAAACGAAGATTAACTCTACTGACTATTTATAAGTGGTTGTGGACTTTAGATGGTAGGTGTGACACTGTACAAAAAGCAGATTAAACTTGATAAAAGCTGGAATGTTAATGAAATACAATTTTACTTCGTCCAATGCAATGGGTATTTCATAGCAAATGAAAGATAAGTATTTGTATCAAGGACTAATATAATTTTCTCATAGACGCCATATAAAAATAAAAAAAATAAAGAGTGGCGAACAAAAATTTAATCTGTTAAAATATACCATTTTTTATATAAAGATGTTCTTTAGGAAAATCAAATAAATATATCATTAACTCCTTAATTCAATGTGACTGATGCAGTATCGCAAGTTTACAATCTCGGGGCTTATGGCTGTCAGAGACAAACGAAGATTAACTCTACTGACTACTTCTAAGTGGTTGTGAGCTTTTGATGGTAGGTGTGACACTGTACAAAAAGCAGATTAAACTTGGTAAAAGCTGGAATGTTAATGAAATACAATTTTACTTCGTCCAATGCAATGGGTATTTCATAGCAAATGAAAGATAAGTATTTGTATCAAGGACTAATATAATTTTCTCATAGACGCCATATAAAAATAAAAAAAATAAAGAGTGGCGAACAAAAATTTAATCTGTTAAAATAATCCATTTTTCATATAAAGATGTTCTTTAGGAAAATCAAATAAATATATCATTAACTCCTTAATTCAATGTGACTGATGCAGTATCGCAAGTTTACAATCTCGGGGCTTATGGCTGTCAGAGACAAACGAAGATTAACTCTACTGACTATTTCTAAGTGGTTGTGGACTTTAGATGGTAGGTGTGACACTGTACAAAAAGCAGATTAAACTTGGTAAAAGCTGGAATGTTAATGAAATACAATTTTACTTCGTCCAATGCAATGGGTATTTCATAGCAAATGAAAGATAAGTATTTGTATCAAGGACTAATATAATTTTCTCATAGATGCCATATAAAAATAAAAAAAATAAAGAGTGGCGAACAAAAAGTTAATCTGTTAAAATAAACCATTTTTCATATAAAGATGTTCTTTAGGAAAATCAAATAAATATATCATTAACTCCTTAATTCAATGTGACTGATGCAGTATCGCAAGTTTACAATCTCGGGGCTTATGGCTGTCAGAGACAAACGAAGATTAACTCTACTGACTATTTCTAAGTGGTTGTGGACTTTAGATGGTAGGTGTGACACTGTACAAAAAGCAGATTAAACTTGGTAAAAGCTGGAATGTTAATGAAATACAATTTTACTTCGTCCAATGCAATGGGTATTTCATAGCAAATGAAAAATAAGTATTTGTATCAAGGACTAATATAATTTTCTCATAGACGCCATATAAAAATAAAAAAAATAAAGAGTGGCGAACAAAAATTTAATCTGTTAAAATAAACCATTTTTCATATAAAGATGTTCTTTAGGAAAATCAAATAAATATATCATTAACTCCTTAATTCAATGTGACTGATGCAGTATCGCAAGTTTACAATCTCGGGGCTTATAGCTGTCAGAGACAAACGAAAATTAACTCTACTGACTATTTCTAAGTGGTTGTGGACTTTAGATGGTAGGTGTGACACTCTATAAAAAGCAGATTAAACTTGGTAAAAGCTGGAATGTTAATGAAATACAATTTTACTTCGTCCAATGCAATGGGTATTTCATAGCAAATGAAAGATAAGTATTTGTATCAAGGACTAATATAATTTTCTCATAGACGCCATATAAAAATAAAAAAAATAAAGAGTGGCGAACAAAAATTTAATCTGTTAAAATAAACCATTTTTCATATAAAGATGTTCTTTAGGAAAATCAAATAAATATATCATTAACTCCTTAATTCAATGTGACTGATGCAGTATCGCAAGTTTACAATATCGGGGCTTATGGCTGTCAGAGACAAACGAAGATTAATTCTACTGACTATTTCTAAGTGGTTGTGGCCTTAGATGGTAGGTGTGACACTGTACAAAAAGCAGATTAAACTTGATAAAAGCTGGAATGTTAATGAAATACAATTTTACTTCGTCCAATGCAATGGGTATTTCATAGCAAATGAAAGATAAGTATTTGTATCAAGGACTAATATAATTTTCTCATAGACGCCATATAAAAATAAAAAAAATAAAGAGTGGCGAACAAAAATTTAATCTGTTAAAATAAACCATTTTTCATATAAAGATGTTCTTTAGGAAAATCAAATAAATATATCATTAACTCCTTAATTTAATGTGACTGATGCAGTATCGCAAGTTTACAATCTCGGGGCTTATGGCTGTCAGAGACAAACGAAGATTAACTCTACTGACTACTTCTAAGTGGTTGTGAGCTTTTGATGGTAGGTGTGACACTGTACAAAAAGCAGATTAAACTTGGTAAAAGCTGGAATGTTAATGAAATACAATTTTACTTCGTCCAATGCAATAGGTATTTCATAGCAAATGAAAAATAAGTATTTGTATCAAGGACTAATATAATTTTCTCATAGACGCCATATAAAAATAAAAAAAATAAAGAGTGGCGAACAAAAATTTAATCTGTTAAAATAAACCATTTTTCATATAAAGATGTTCTTTAGGAAAATCAAATAAATATATCATTAACTCCTTAATTCAATGTGACTGATGCAGTATCGCAAGTTTACAATCTCGGGGCTTATGGCTGTCAGAGACAAACGAAAATTAACTCTACTAACTATTTCTAAGTGGTTGTGGACTTTAGATGGTAGGTGTGACACTCTACAAAAAGCAGATTAAACTTGGTAAAAGCTGGAATGTTAATGAAATACAATTTTACTTCGTCCAATGCAATGGGTATTTCATAGCAAATGAAAGATAAGTATTTGTATCAAGGACTAAGATAATTTTCTCATAGACGCCATATAAAAATAAAAAAAATAAAGAGTGGCGAACAAAAATTTAATCTGTTAAAATAAACCATTTTTCATATAAAGATGTTCTTTAGGAAAATCAAATAAATATATCATTAACTCCTTAATTCAATGTGACTGATGCAGTATCGCAAGTTTACAATCTCGGGGCTTATGGCTGTCAGAGACAAACGAAGATTAACTCTACTGACTACTTCTAAGTGGTTGTGAGCTTTTGATGGTAGGTGTGACACTGTACAAAAAGCAGATTAAACTTGGTAAAAGCTGGAATGTTAATGAAATACAATTTTACTTCGTCCAATGCAATGGGTATTTCATAGCAAATGAAAGATAAGTATTTGTATCAAGGACTAATATAATTTTCTCATAGACGCCATATAAAAATAAAAAAAATAAAGAGTGGCGAACAAAAATTTAATCTGTTAAAATAAACCATTTTTCATATAAAGATGTTCTTTAGGAAAATCAAATAAATATATCATTAACTCCTTAATTCAATGTGACTGATGCAGTATCGCAAGTTTACAATCTCGGGGCTTATGGCTGTCAGAGACAAACGAAGATTAACTCTACTGACTACTTCTCAGTGGTTGTGAGCTTTTGATGGTAGGTGTGACACTGTACAAAAAGCAGATTAAACTTGGTAAAAGCTGGAATGTTAATGAAATACAATTTTACTTCGTCCAATGCAATGGGTATTTCATAGCAAATGAAAGATAAGTATTTGTATCAAGGACTAATATAATTTTCTCATAGACGCCATATAAAAATAAAAAAAATAAAGAGTGGCGAACAAAAATTTAATCTGTTAAAATAAACCATTTTTCATATAAAGATGTTCTTTAGGAAAAACAAATAAATATATCATTAACTCCTTAATTCAATGTGACTGATGCAGTATCGCAAGTTTACAATCTCGGGGCTTATGGCTGTCAGAGACAAACGAAGATTAACTCTACTGACTATTTCTAAGTGGTTGTGGACTTTAGATGGTAGGTGTGACACTGTACAAAAAGCAGATTAAACTTGGTAAAAGCTGGAATGTTAATGAAATACAATTTTACTTCGTCCAATGCAATTGGTATTTCATAGCAAATGAAAGATAAGTATTTGTATCAAGGACTAATATAATTTTCTCATAGACGCCATATAAAAATAAAAAAAATAAAGAGTGGCGAACAAAAATTTAATCTGTTAAAATAAACCATTTTTCATATAAAGATGTTCTTTAGGAAAAGTAAATAAATATATCATTTACTCCTTAATTCAATGTAACTGATGCAGTATCGCAAGTTTACAATCTCGGGGCTTATGGCTGTCAGAGACAAACGAAGATTAATTCTACTAACTATTTCTAAGTGGTTGTGGACTTTAGATGGTAGGTGTGACACTGTACAAAAAGCAGATTAAACTTGATAAAAGCTGGAATGTTAATGAAATACAATTTTACTTCGTCCAATGCAATGGGTATTTCATAGCAAATAAAAGATAAGTATTTGTATCAAGGACTAATATAATTTTCTCATAGACGCCATATAAAAATAAAAAAAATAAAGAGTGGCCAACAAAAATTTAATCTGTTAAAATAAACCATTTTTCATATAAAGATGTTCTTTAGGAAAATCAAATAAATATATCATTAACTCCTTAATTCAATGTGACTGATGCAGTATCGCAAGTTTACAATCTCGGGGCTTATGGCTGTCAGAGACAAACGAAGATTAACTCTACTGACTACTTCTAAGTGGTTGTGAGCTTTTGATGGTAGGTGTGACACTGTACAAAAAGCAGATTAAACTTGGTAAAAGCTGGAATGTTAATGAAATACAATTTTACTTCGTCCAATGCAATGGGTATTTCATAGCAAATGAAAGATAAGTATTTGTATCAAGGACTAATATAATTTTCTCATAGACGCCATATAAAAATAAAAAAAATAAAGAGTGGCGAACAAAAATTTAATCTGTTAAAATAAACCATTTTTCATATAAAGATGTTCTTTAGGAATATCAAATAAATATATCATTAACTCCTTAATTCAATGTGACTGATGCAGTATCGCAAGTTTACAATCTCGGGGCTTATGGCTGTCAGAGACAAACGAAGACTAACTCTACTGACTACTTCTCAGTGGTTGTGAGCTTTTGATGGTAGGTGTGACACTGTACAAAAAGCAGATTAAACTTGGTAAAAGCTGGAATGTTAATGAAATACAATTTTACTTCGTCCAATGCAATGGGTATTTCATAGCAAATGAAAGATAAGTATTTGTATCAAGGACTAATATAATTTTCTCATAGACGCCATATAAAAATAAAAAAAATAAAGAGTGGCGAACAAAAATTTAATCTGTTAAAATAAACCATTTTTCATATAAAGATGTTCTTTAGGAAAAACAAATAAATATATCATTAACTCCTTAATTCAATGTGACTGATGCAGTATCGCAAGTTTACAATCTCGGGGCTTATGGCTGTCAGAGACAAACGAAGATTAACTCTACTGACTATTTCTAAGTGGTTGTGGACTTTAGATGGTAGGTGTGACACTCTACAAAAAGCAGATTAAACTTGGTAAAAGCTGGAATGTTAATGAAATACAATTTTACTTCGTCCAATGCAATTGGTATTTCATAGCAAATGAAAGATAAGTATTTGTATCAAGGACTAATATAATTTTCTCATAGACGCCATATAAAAAAAAAAAAAATAAAGAGTGGCGAACAAAAAATTAATCTGTTAAAATAAACCATTTTTCATATAAAGATGTTCTTTAGGAAAATCAAATAAATATATCATTAACTCCTTAATTCAATGTGACTGATGCAGTATCGCAAGTTTACAATCTCGGGGCTTATGGCTGTCAGAGACAAACGAAGATTAATTCTACTGACTATTTCTAAGTGTTTGTGGACTTTAGATGGTAGGTGTGACACTGTACAAAAAGCAGATTAAACTTGATAAAAGCTGGAATGTTAATGAAATACAATTTTACTTCGTCCAATGCAATGGGTATTTCATAGCAAATGAAAGATAAGTATTTGTATCAAGGACTAATATAATTTTCTCATAGACGCCATATAAAAATAAAAAAAATAAAGAGTGGCGAACAAAAATTTAATCTGTTAAAATAAACCATTTTTCATATAAAGATGTTCTTTAGGAAAATCAAATAAATATATCATTAACTCCTTAATTCAATGTGACTGATGCAGTATCGCAAGTTTACAATCTCGGGGCTTATGGCTGTCAGAGACAAACGAAGATTAACTCTACTGACTACTTCTAAGTGGTTGTGAGCTTTTGATGGTATGTGTGACACTGTACAAAAAGCAGATTAAACTTGGTAAAAGCTGGAATGTTAATGAAATACAATTTTACTTCGTCCAATGCAATGGGTATTTCATAGCAAATGAAAGATAAGTATTTGTATCAAGGACTAATATAATTTTCTCATAGACGCCATATAAAAATAAAAAAAATAAAGAGTGGCGAACAAAAATTTAATCTGTTAAAATAAACCATTTTTCATATAAAGATGTTCTTTAGGAAAATCAAATAAATATATCATTAACTCCTTAATTCAATGTGACTGATGCAGTATCGCAAGTTTACAATCTCGGGGCTTATGGCTGTCAGAGACAAACGAAGATTAACTCTACTGACTATTTCTAAGTGGTTGTGGACTTTAGATGGTAGGTGTGACACTGTACAAAAAGCAGATTAAACTTGGTAAAAGCTGGAATGTTAATGAAATACAATTTTACTTCGTCCAATGCAATGGGTATTTCATAGCAAATGAAAGATAAGTATTTGTATCAAGGACTAATATAATTTTCTCATAGACGCTATATAAAAATAAAAAAAATAAAGAGTGGCGAACAAAAATTTAATCTGTTAAAATATACCATTTTTCATATAAAGATGTTCTTTAGGAAAATCAAATAAATATATCATTAACTCCTTAATTCAATGTGACTGATGCAGTATCGCAAGTTTACAATCTCGGGGCTTATGGCTGTCAGAGACAAACGAAGATTAACTCTACTGACTACTTCTAAGTGGTTGTGAGCTTTTGATGGTAGGTGTGACACTGTACAAAAAGCAGATTAAACTTGGTAAAAGCTGGAATGTTAATGAAATACAATTTAACTTCGTCCAATGCAATGGGTACTTCATAGCAAATGAAAGATAAGTATTTGTATCAAGGACTAATATAATTTTCTCATAGACGCCATATAAAAATAAAAAAAATAAAGAGTGGCGAACAAAAATTTAATCTGTTAAAATAAACCATTTTTCATATAAAGATGTTCTTTAGGAAAATCAAATAAATATATCATTAACTCCTTAATTCAATGTGACTGATGCAGTATCGCAAGTTTACAATCTCGGGGCTTATGGCTGTCAGAGACAAACGAAGATTAACTCTACTGACTATTTCTAAGTGGTTGTGGACTTTAGATGGTAGGTGTGACACTGTACAAAAAGCAGATTAAACTTGGTAAAAGCTGGAATGTTAATGAAATACAATTTTACTTCGTCCAATGCAATGGGTATTTCATAGCAAATGAAAATTAAGTATTTGTATCAAGGACTAATATAATTTTCTCATAGACGCCATATAAAAATAAAAAAAATAAAGAGTGGCGAACAAAAATTTAATCTGTTAAAATAAACCATTTTTCATATAAAGATGTTCTTTAGGAAAAACAAATAAATATATCATTAACTCCTTAATTCAATGTGACTGATGCAGTATCGCAAGTTTACAATCTCGGGGCTTATGGCTGTCAGAGACAAACGAAGATTAACTCTACTGACTATTTCTAAGTGGTTGTGGACTTTAGATGGTAGGTGTGACACTGTACAAAAAGCAGATTAAACTTGATAAAAGCTGGAATGTTAATGAAATACAATTTTACTTCGTCCAATGCAATGGGTATTTCATAGCAAATGAAAGATAAGTATTTGTATCAAGGACTAATATAATTTTCTCATAGACGCCATATAAAAATAAAAAAAATAAAGAGTGGCGAACAAAAATTTAATCTGTTAAAATAAACCATTTTTCATATAAAGATGTTCTTTAGGAAAATCAAATAAATATATCATTAACTCCTTAATTCAATGTGACTGATGCAGTATCGCAAGTTTACAATCTCGGGGCTTATGGCTGTCAGGGACAAACGAAGATTAACTCTACTGACTACTTCTAAGTGGTTGTTAGCTTTTGATGGTAGGTGTGACACTGTACAAAAAGCAGATTAAACTTGGTAAAAGCTGGAATGTTAATGAAATACAATTTTACTTCGTCCAATGCAATGGGTATTTCATAGCAAATGAAAGATAAGTATTTGTATCAAGGACTAATATAATTTTCTCATAGACGCCATATAAAAATAAAAAAAATAAAGAGTGGCGAACAAAAAATAATCTGTTAAAATAAACCATTTTTCATATAAAGATGTTCTTTAGGAAAATCAAATAAATATATCATTAACTCCTTAATTCAATGTGACTGATGCAGTATCGCAAGTTTACAATCTCGGGGCTTATGGCTGTCAGAGACAAACGAAGATTAACTCTACTAACGATTTCTAAGTGGTTGTGGACTTTAGATGGTAGGTGTGACACTGTACAAAAAGCAGATTAAACTTGGTAAAAGCTGGAATGTTAATGAAATACAATTTTACTTCGTCCAATGCAATGGGTATTTCATAGCAAATGAAAGATAAGTATTTGTATCAAGGACTAATATAATTTTCTCATAGACGCCATATAAAAATAAAAAAAATAAAGAGTGGCGAACAAAAATTTAATCTGTTAAAATAAACCATTTTTCATATAAAGATGTTCTTTAGGAAAATCAAATAAATATATCATTAACTCCTTAATTCAATGTGACTGATGCAGTATCGCAAGTTTACAATCTCGGGGCTTATGGCTGTCAGAGACAAACGAAGATTAACTCTACTGACTACTTCTCAGTGGTTGTGAGCTTTTGATGGTAGGTGTGACACTGTACAAAAAGCAGATTAAACTTGGTAAAAGCTGGAATGTTAATGAAATACAATTTTACTTCGTCCAATGCAATGGGTATTTCATAGCAAATGAAAGATAAGTATTTGTATCAAGGACTAATATAATTTTCTCATAGACGCCATATAAAAATAAAAAAAATAAAGAGTGGCGAACAAAAATTTAATCTGTTAAAATAAACCATTTTTCATATAAAGATGTTCTTTAGGAAAAACAAATAAATATATCATTAACTCCTTAATTCAATGTGACTGATGCAGTATCGCAAGTTTACAATCTCGGGGCTTATGGCTGTCAGAGACAAACGAAGATTAACTCTACTGACTATTTCTAAGTGGTTGTGGACTTTAGATGGTAGGTGTGACACTGTACAAAAAGCAGATTAAACTTGGTAAAAGCTGGAATGTTAATGAAATACAATTTTACTTCGTCCAATGCAATTGGTATTTCATAGCAAATGAAAGATAAGTATTTGTATCAAGGACTAATATAATTTTCTCATAGACGCCATATAAAAATAAAAAAAATAAAGAGTGGCGAACAAAAATTTAATCTGTTAAAATAAACCATTTTTCATATAAAGATGTTCTTTAGGAAAAGTAAATAAATATATCATTTACTCCTTAATTCAATGTAACTGATGCAGTATCGCAAGTTTACAATCTCGGGGCTTATGGCTGTCAGAGACAAACGAAGATTAATTCTACTAACTATTTCTAAGTGGTTGTGGACTTTAGATGGTAGGTGTGACACTGTACAAAAAGCAGATTAAACTTGATAAAAGCTGGAATGTTAATGAAATACAATTTTACTTCGTCCAATGCAATGGGTATTTCATAGCAAATAAAAGATAAGTATTTGTATCAAGGACTAATATAATTTTCTCATAGACGCCATATAAAAATAAAAAAAATAAAGAGTGGCCAACAAAAATTTAATCTGTTAAAATAAACCATTTTTCATATAAAGATGTTCTTTAGGAAAATCAAATAAATATATCATTAACTCCTTAATTCAATGTGACTGATGCAGTATCGCAAGTTTACAATCTCGGGGCTTATGGCTGTCAGAGACAAACGAAGATTAACTCTACTGACTACTTCTAAGTGGTTGTGAGCTTTTGATGGTAGGTGTGACACTGTACAAAAAGCAGATTAAACTTGGTAAAAGCTGGAATGTTAATGAAATACAATTTTACTTCGTCCAATGCAATGGGTATTTCATAGCAAATGAAAGATAAGTATTTGTATCAAGGACTAATATAATTTTCTCATAGACGCCATATAAAAATAAAAAAAATAAAGAGTGGCGAACAAAAATTTAATCTGTTAAAATAAACCATTTTTCATATAAAGATGTTCTTTAGGAATATCAAATAAATATATCATTAACTCCTTAATTCAATGTGACTGATGCAGTATCGCAAGTTTACAATCTCGGGGCTTATGGCTGTCAGAGACAAACGAAGACTAACTCTACTGACTACTTCTCAGTGGTTGTGAGCTTTTGATGGTAGGTGTGACACTGTACAAAAAGCAGATTAAACTTGGTAAAAGCTGGAATGTTAATGAAATACAATTTTACTTCGTCCAATGCAATGGGTATTTCATAGCAAATGAAAGATAAGTATTTGTATCAAGGACTAATATAATTTTCTCATAGACGCCATATAAAAATAAAAAAAATAAAGAGTGGCGAACAAAAATTTAATCTGTTAAAATAAACCATTTTTCATATAAAGATGTTCTTTAGGAAAAACAAATAAATATATCATTAACTCCTTAATTCAATGTGACTGATGCAGTATCGCAAGTTTACAATCTCGGGGCTTATGGCTGTCAGAGACAAACGAAGATTAACTCTACTGACTATTTCTAAGTGGTTGTGGACTTTAGATGGTAGGTGTGACACTCTACAAAAAGCAGATTAAACTTGGTAAAAGCTGGAATGTTAATGAAATACAATTTTACTTCGTCCAATGCAATTGGTATTTCATAGCAAATGAAAGATAAGTATTTGTATCAAGGACTAATATAATTTTCTCATAGACGCCATATAAAAAAAAAAAAAATAAAGAGTGGCGAACAAAAAATTAATCTGTTAAAATAAACCATTTTTCATATAAAGATGTTCTTTAGGAAAATCAAATAAATATATCATTAACTCCTTAATTCAATGTGACTGATGCAGTATCGCAAGTTTACAATCTCGGGGCTTATGGCTGTCAGAGACAAACGAAGATTAATTCTACTGACTATTTCTAAGTGTTTGTGGACTTTAGATGGTAGGTGTGACACTGTACAAAAAGCAGATTAAACTTGATAAAAGCTGGAATGTTAATGAAATACAATTTTACTTCGTCCAATGCAATGGGTATTTCATAGCAAATGAAAGATAAGTATTTGTATCAAGGACTAATATAATTTTCTCATAGACGCCATATAAAAATAAAAAAAATAAAGAGTGGCGAACAAAAATTTAATCTGTTAAAATAAACCATTTTTCATATAAAGATGTTCTTTAGGAAAATCAAATAAATATATCATTAACTCCTTAATTCAATGTGACTGATGCAGTATCGCAAGTTTACAATCTCGGGGCTTATGGCTGTCAGAGACAAACGAAGATTAACTCTACTGACTACTTCTAAGTGGTTGTGAGCTTTTGATGGTATGTGTGACACTGTACAAAAAGCAGATTAAACTTGGTAAAAGCTGGAATGTTAATGAAATACAATTTTACTTCGTCCAATGCAATGGGTATTTCATAGCAAATGAAAGATAAGTATTTGTATCAAGGACTAATATAATTTTCTCATAGACGCCATATAAAAATAAAAAAAATAAAGAGTGGCGAACAAAAATTTAATCTGTTAAAATAAACCATTTTTCATATAAAGATGTTCTTTAGGAAAATCAAATAAATATATCATTAACTCCTTAATTCAATGTGACTGATGCAGTATCGCAAGTTTACAATCTCGGGGCTTATGGCTGTCAGAGACAAACGAAGATTAACTCTACTGACTATTTCTAAGTGGTTGTGGACTTTAGATGGTAGGTGTGACACTGTACAAAAAGCAGATTAAACTTGGTAAAAGCTGGAATGTTAATGAAATACAATTTTACTTCGTCCAATGCAATGGGTATTTCATAGCAAATGAAAGATAAGTATTTGTATCAAGGACTAATATAATTTTCTCATAGACGCTATATAAAAATAAAAAAAATAAAGAGTGGCGAACAAAAATTTAATCTGTTAAAATATACCATTTTTCATATAAAGATGTTCTTTAGGAAAATCAAATAAATATATCATTAACTCCTTAATTCAATGTGACTGATGCAGTATCGCAAGTTTACAATCTCGGGGCTTATGGCTGTCAGAGACAAACGAAGATTAACTCTACTGACTACTTCTAAGTGGTTGTGAGCTTTTGATGGTAGGTGTGACACTGTACAAAAAGCAGATTAAACTTGGTAAAAGCTGGAATGTTAATGAAATACAATTTAACTTCGTCCAATGCAATGGGTACTTCATAGCAAATGAAAGATAAGTATTTGTATCAAGGACTAATATAATTTTCTCATAGACGCCATATAAAAATAAAAAAAATAAAGAGTGGCGAACAAAAATTTAATCTGTTAAAATAAACCATTTTTCATATAAAGATGTTCTTTAGGAAAATCAAATAAATATATCATTAACTCCTTAATTCAATGTGACTGATGCAGTATCGCAAGTTTACAATCTCGGGGCTTATGGCTGTCAGAGACAAACGAAGATTAACTCTACTGACTATTTCTAAGTGGTTGTGGACTTTAGATGGTAGGTGTGACACTGTACAAAAAGCAGATTAAACTTGGTAAAAGCTGGAATGTTAATGAAATACAATTTTACTTCGTCCAATGCAATGGGTATTTCATAGCAAATGAAAATTAAGTATTTGTATCAAGGACTAATATAATTTTCTCATAGACGCCATATAAAAATAAAAAAAATAAAGAGTGGCGAACAAAAATTTAATCTGTTAAAATAAACCATTTTTCATATAAAGATGTTCTTTAGGAAAAACAAATAAATATATCATTAACTCCTTAATTCAATGTGACTGATGCAGTATCGCAAGTTTACAATCTCGGGGCTTATGGCTGTCAGAGACAAACGAAGATTAACTCTACTGACTATTTCTAAGTGGTTGTGGACTTTAGATGGTAGGTGTGACACTGTACAAAAAGCAGATTAAACTTGATAAAAGCTGGAATGTTAATGAAATACAATTTTACTTCGTCCAATGCAATGGGTATTTCATAGCAAATGAAAGATAAGTATTTGTATCAAGGACTAATATAATTTTCTCATAGACGCCATATAAAAATAAAAAAAATAAAGAGTGGCGAACAAAAATTTAATCTGTTAAAATAAACCATTTTTCATATAAAGATGTTCTTTAGGAAAATCAAATAAATATATCATTAACTCCTTAATTCAATGTGACTGATGCAGTATCGCAAGTTTACAATCTCGGGGCTTATGGCTGTCAGGGACAAACGAAGATTAACTCTACTGACTACTTCTAAGTGGTTGTTAGCTTTTGATGGTAGGTGTGACACTGTACAAAAAGCAGATTAAACTTGGTAAAAGCTGGAATGTTAATGAAATACAATTTTACTTCGTCCAATGCAATGGGTATTTCATAGCAAATGAAAGATAAGTATTTGTATCAAGGACTAATATAATTTTCTCATAGACGCCATATAAAAATAAAAAAAATAAAGAGTGGCGAACAAAAAATAATCTGTTAAAATAAACCATTTTTCATATAAAGATGTTCTTTAGGAAAATCAAATAAATATATCATTAACTCCTTAATTCAATGTGACTGATGCAGTATCGCAAGTTTACAATCTCGGGGCTTATGGCTGTCAGAGACAAACGAAGATTAACTCTACTAACGATTTCTAAGTGGTTGTGGACTTTAGATGGTAGGTGTGACACTGTACAAAAAGCAGATTAAACTTGGTAAAAGCTGGAATGTTAATGAAATACAATTTTACTTCGTCCAATGCAATGGGTATTTCATAGCAAATGAAAGATAAGTATTTGTATCAAGGACTAATATAATTTTCTCATAGACGCCATATAAAAATAAAAAAAATAAAGAGTGGCGAACAAAAATTTAATCTGTTAAAATAAATCATTTTTCATATAAAGATGTTCTTTAGGAAAATCAAATAAATATATCATTAACTCCTTAATTCAATGTGACTGATGCAGTATCGCAAGTTTACAATCTCGGGGCTTATGGCTGTCAGAGACAAACGAAGATTAACTCTACTGACTATTTCTAAGTGGTTGTGGACTTTAGATGGTAGGTGTGACACTGTACAAAAAGCAGATTAAACTTGATAAAAGCTGGAATGTTAATGAAATACAATTTTACTTCGTTCAATGCAATGGGTATTTCATAGCAAATGAAAGATAAGTATTTGTATCAAGGACTAATATAATTTTCTCATAGACGCCATATAAAAATAAAAAAAATAAAGAGTGGCGAACAAAAATTTAATCTGTTAAAATATACCATTTTTCATATAAAGATGTTCTTTAGGAAAATCAAATAAATATATCATTAACTCCTTAATTCAATGTGACTGATGCAGTATCGCAAGTTTACAATCTCGGGGCTTATGGCTGTCAGAGACAAACGAAGATTAACTCTACTGACTACTTCTAAGTGGTTGTGAGCTTTTGATGGTAGGTGTGACACTGTACAAAAAGCAGATTAAACTTGGTAAAAGCTGGAATGTTAATGAAATACAATTTTACTTCGTCCAATGCAATGGGTATTTCATAGCAAATGAAAGATAAGTATTTGTATCAAGGACTAATATAATTTTCTCATAGACGCCATATAAAAATAAAAAAAATAAAGAGTGGCGAACAAAAATTTAATCTGTTAAAATAAACCATTTTTCATATAAAGATGTTCTTTAGGAAAATCAAATAAATATATCATTAACTCCTTAATTCAATGTGACTGATACAGTATCGCAAGTTTACAATCTCGGGGCTTATGGCTGTCAGAGACAAACGAAGATTAACTCTACTGACTATTTCTAAGTGGTTGTGGACTTTAGATGGTAGGTGTGACACTGTACAAAAAGCAGATTAAACTTGGTAAAAGCTGGAATGTTAATGAAATACAATTTTACTTCGTCCAATGCAATGGGTATTTCATAGCAAATGAAAGATAAGTATTTGTATCAAGGACTAATATAATTTTCTCATAGATGCCATATAAAAATAAAAAAAATAAAGAGTGGCGAACAAAAAGTTAATCTGTTAAAATAAACCATTTTTCATATAAAGATGTTCTTTAGGAAAATCAAATAAATATATCATTAACTCCTTAATTCAATGTGACTGATGCAGTATCGCAAGTTTACAATCTCGGGGCTTATGGCTGTCAGAGACAAACGAAGATTAACTCTACTGACTATTTCTAAGTGGTTGTGGACTTTAGATGGTAGGTGTGACACTGTACAAAAAGCAGATTAAACTTGGTAAAAGCTGGAATGTTAATGAAATACAATTTTACTTCGTCCAATGCAATGGGTATTTCATAGCAAATGAAAAATAAGTATTTGTATCAAGGACTAATATAATTTTCTCATAGACGCCATATAAAAATAAAAAAAATAAAGAGTGGCGAACAAAAATTTAATCTGTTAAAATAAACCATTTTTCATATAAAGATGTTCTTTAGGAAAATCAAATAAATATATCATTAACTCCTTAATTCAATGTGACTGATGCAGTATCGCAAGTTTACAATATCGGGGCTTATGGCTGTCAGAGACAAACGAAGATTAATTCTACTGACTATTTCTAAGTGGTTGTGGCCTTAGATGGTAGGTGTGACACTGTACAAAAAGCAGATTAAACTTGATAAAAGCTGGAATGTTAATGAAATACAATTTTACTTCGTCCAATGCAATGGGTATTTCATAGCAAATGAAAGATAAGTATTTGTATCAAGGACTAATATAATTTTCTCATAGACGCCATATAAAAATAAAAAAAATAAAGAGTGGCGAACAAAAATTTAATCTTTTAAAATAAACCATTTTTCATATAAAGATGTTCTTTAGGAAAATCAAATAAATATATCATTAACTCCTTAATTTAATGTGACTGATGCAGTATCGCAAGTTTACAATCTCGGGGCTTATGGCTGTCAGAGACAAACGAAGATTAACTCTACTGACTACTTCTAAGTGGTTGTGAGCTTTTGATGGTAGGTGTGACACTGTACAAAAAGCAGATTAAACTTGGTAAAAGCTGGAATGTTAATGAAATACAATTTTACTTCGTCCAATGCAATGGGTATTTCATAGCAAATGAAAAATAAGTATTTGTATCAAGGACTAATATAATTTTCTCATAGACGCCATATAAAAATAAAAAAAATAAAGAGTGGCGAACAAAAATTTAATCTGTTAAAATAAACCATTTTTCATATAAAGATGTTCTTTAGGAAAATCAAATAAATATATCATTAACTCCTTAATTCAATGTGACTGATGCAGTATCGCAAGTTTACAATCTCGGGGCTTATGGCTGTCAGAGACAAACGAAAATTAACTCTACTAACTATTTCTAAGTGGTTGTGGACTTTAGATGGTAGGTGTGACACTCTACAAAAAGCAGATTAAACTTGGTAAAAGCTGGAATGTTAATGAAATACAATTTTACTTCGTCCAATGCAATGGGTATTTCATAGCAAATGAAAGATAAGTATTTGTATCAAGGACTAATATAATTTTCTCATAGACGCCATATAAAAATAAAAAAAATAAAGAGTGGCGAACAAAAATTTAATCTGTTAAAATAAACCATTTTTCATATAAAGATGTTCTTTAGGAAAAGTAAATAAATATATCATTAACTCCTTAATTCAATGTGACTGATGCAGTATCGCAAGTTTACAATCTCGGGGCTTATGGCTGTCAGAGACAAACGAAGATTAATTCTACTAACTATTTCTAAGTGGTTGTGGACTTTAGATGGTAGGTGTGACACTGTACAAAAAGCAGATTAAACTTGATAAAAGCTGGAATGTTAATGAAATACAATTTTACTTCGTCCAATGCAATGGGTATTTCATAGCAAATAAAAGATAAGTATTTGTATCAAGGACTAATATAATTTTCTCATAGACGCCATATAAAAATAAAAAAAATAAAGAGTGGCGAACAAAAATTTAATCTGTTAAAATAAACCATTTTTCATATAAAGATGTTCTTTAGGAAAATCAAATAAATATATCATTAACTCCTTAATTCAATGTGACTGATGCAGTATCGCAAGTTTACAATCTCGGGGCTTATGGCTGTCAGAGACAAACGAAAATTAACTCTACTGACTACTTCTAAGTGGTTGTGAGCTTTTGATGGTAGGTGTGACACTGTACAAAAAGCAGATTAAACTTGGTAAAAGCTGGAATGTTAATGAAATACAATTTTACTTCGTCCAATGCAATGGGTATTTCATAGCAAATGAAAGATAAGTATTTGTATCAAGGACTAATATAATTTTCTCATAGACGCCATATAAAAATAAAAAAAATAAAGAGTGGCGAACAAAAATTTAATCTGTTAAAATAAACCATTTTTCATATAAAGATGTTCTTTAGGAAAATCAAATAAATATATCATTAACTCCTTAATTCAATGTGACTGATGCAGTATCGCAAGTTTACAATCTCGGGGCTTATGGCTGTCAGAGACAAACGAAGATTAACTCTACTGACTACTTCTCAGTGGTTGTGAGCTTTTGATGGTAGGTGTGACACTGTACAAAAAGTAGATTAAACTTGGTAAAAGCTGGAATGTTAATGAAATACAATTTTACTTCGTCCAATGCAATGGGTATTTCATAGCAAATGAAAGATAAGTATTTGTATCAAGGACTAATATAATTTTCTCATAGACGCCATATAAAAATAAAAAAAATAAAGAGTGGCGAACAAAAATTTAATCTGTTAAAATAAACCATTTTTCATATAAAGATGTTCTTTAGGAAAAACAAATAAATATATCATTAACTCCTTAATTCAATGTGACTGATGCAGTATCGCAAGTTTACAATCTCGGGGCTTATGGCTGTCAGAGACAAACGAAGATTAACTCTACTGACTATTTCTAAGTGGTTGTGGACTTTAGATGGTAGGTGTGACACTGTACAAAAAGCAGATTAAACTTGGTAAAAGCTGGAATGTTAATGAAATACAATTTTACTTCGTCCAATGCAATTGGTATTTCATAGCAAATGAAAGATAAGTATTTGTATCAAGGACTAATATAATTTTCTCATAGACGCCATATAAAAATAAAAAAAATAAAGAGTGGCGAACAAAAATTTAATCTGTTAAAATAAACCATTTTTCATATAAAGATGTTCTTTAGGAAAAGTAAATAAATATATCATTTACTCCTTAATTCAATGTAACTGATGCAGTATCGCAAGTTTACAATCTCGGGGCTTATGGCTGTCAGAGACAAACGAAGATTAATTCTACTAACTATTTCTAAGTGGTTGTGGACTTTAGATGGTAGGTGTGACACTGTACAAAAAGCAGATTAAACTTGATAAAAGCTGGAATGTTAATGAAATACAATTTTACTTCGTCCAATGCAATGGGTATTTCATAGCAAATAAAAGATAAGTATTTGTATCAAGGACTAATATAATTTTCTCATAGACGCCATATAAAAATAAAAAAAATAAAGAGTGGCGAACAAAAATTTAATCTGTTAAAATAAACCATTTTTCATATAAAGATGTTCTTTAGGAAAATCAAATAAATATATCATTAACTCCTTAATTCAATGTGACTGATGCAGTATCGCAAGTTTACAATCTCGGGGCTTATGGCTGTCAGAGACAAACGAAGATTAACTCTACTGACTACTTCTAAGTGGTTGTGAGCTTTTGATGGTAGGTGTGACACTGTACAAAAAGCAGATTAAACTTGGTAAAAGCTGGAATGTTAATGAAATACAATTTTACTTCGTCCAATGCAATGGGTATTTCATAGCAAATGAAAGATAAGTATTTGTATCAAGGACTAATATAATTTTCTCATAGACGCCATATAAAAATAAAAAAAATAAAGAGTGGCGAACAAAAATTTAATCTGTTAAAATAAACCATTTTTCATATAAAGATGTTCTTTAGGAAAATCAAATAAATATATCATTAACTCCTTAATTCAATGTGACTGATGCAGTATCGCAAGTTTACAATCTCGGGGCTTATGGCTGTCAGAGACAAACGAAGACTAACTCTACTGACTACTTCTCAGTGGTTGTAAGCTTTTGATGGTAGGTGTGACACTGTACAAAAAGCAGATTAAACTTGGTAAAAGCTGGAATGTTAATGAAATACAATTTTACTTCGTCCAATGCAATGGGTATTTCATAGCAAATGAAAAATAAGTATTTGTATCAAGGACTAATATAATTTTCTCATAGACGCCATATAAAAATAAAAAAAATAAAGAGTGGCGAACAAAAATTTAATCTGTTAAAATAAACCATTTTTCATATAAAGATGTTCTTTAGGAAAATCAAATAAATATATCATTAACTCCTTAATTCAATGTGACTGATGCAGTATCGCAAGTTTACAATCTCGGGGCTTATAGCTGTCAGAGACAAACGAAAATTAACTCTACTGACTATTTCTAAGTGGTTGTGGACTTTAGATGGTAGGTGTGACACTGTACAAAAAGCAGATTAAACTTGGTAAAATCTGGAATGTTAATGAAATACAATTTTACTTCGTCCAATGCAATTGGTATTTCATAGCAAATGAAAGATAAGTATTTGTATCAAGGACTAATATAATTTTCTCATAGACGCCATATAAAAATAAAAAAATAAAGAGTGGCGAACAAAAAATTAATCTGTTAAAATAAACCATTTTTCATATAAAGATGTTCTTTAGGAAAATCAAATAAATATATCATTAACTCCTTAATTCAATGTGACTGATGCAGTATCGCAAGTTTACAATCTCGGGGCTTATGGCTGTCAGAGACAAACGAAGATTAATTCTACTGACTATTTCTAAGTGTTTGTGGACTTTAGATGGTAGGTGTGACACTGTACAAAAAGCAGATTAAACTTGATAAAAGCTGGAATGTTAATGAAATACAATTTTACTTCGTCCAATGCAATGGGTATTTCATAGCAAATGAAAGATAAGTATTTGTATCAAGCACTAATATAATTTTCTCATAGACGCCATATAAAAATAAAAAAAATAAAGAGTGGCGAACAAAAATTTAATCTGTTAAAATAAACCATTTTTCATATAAAGATGTTCTTTAGGAAAATCAAATAAATATATCATTAACTCCTTAATTCAATGTGACTGATGCAGTATCGCAAGTTTACAATCTCGGGGCTTATGGCTGTCAGAGACAAACGAAGATTAACTCTACTGACTACTTCTAAGTGGTTGTGAGCTTTTGATGGTATGTGTGACACTGTACAAAAAGCAGATTAAACTTGGTAAAAGCTGGAATGTTAATGAAATACAATTTTACTTCGTCCAATGCAATGGGTATTTCATAGCAAATGAAAGATAAGTATTTGTATCAAGGACTAATATAATTTTCTCATAGACGCCATATAAAAATAAAAAAAATAAAGAGTGGCGAACAAAAATTTAATCTGTTAAAATAAACCATTTTTCATATAAAGATGTTCTTTAGGAAAATCAAATAAATATATCATTAACTCCTTAATTCAATGTGACTGATGCAGTATCGCAAGTTTACAATCTCGGGGCTTATGGCTGTCAGAGACAAACGAAGATTAACTCTACTGACTATTTCTAAGTGGTTGTGGACTTTAGATGGTAGGTGTGACACTGTACAAAAAGCAGATTAAACTTGGTAAAAGCTGGAATGTTAATGAAATACAATTTTACTTCGTCCAATGCAATGGGTATTTCATAGCAAATGAAAGATAAGTATTTGTATCAAGGACTAATATAATTTTCTCATAGACGCTATATAAAAATAAAAAAAATAAAGAGTGGCGAACAAAAATTTAATCTGTTAAAATATACCATTTTTCATATAAAGATGTTCTTTAGGAAAATCAAATAAATATATCATTAACTCCTTAATTCAATGTGACTGATGCAGTATCGCAAGTTTACAATCTCGGGGCTTATGGCTGTCAGAGACAACGAAGATTAATTCTACTGACTATTTCTAAGTGGTTGTGGACTTTAGATGGTAGGTGTGACACTGTACAAAAAGCAGATTAAACTTGAAAAAAAGCTGGAATGTTAATGAAATACAATTTTATTTCGTCCAATGCAATGTGTATTTCATAGCAAATGAAAGATAAGTATTTGTATCAAGGACTAATATAATTTTCTCATTGACGCCATATAAAAATAAAAAAAATAAAGAGTGGCGAACAAAAATTTAATCTGTTTAAATAAATCATTTTTCATATAAAGATGTTCTTTAGGAAAAACAAATAAATATATCATTAACTCCTTAATTCAATGTGACTGATGCAGTATCGCAAGTTTACAATCTCGGGGCTTATGGCTGTCAGAGACAAACGAAGATTAACTCTACTGACTATTTCTAATTGGTTGTGGACTTTAGATGGTAGGTGTGACACTCTACAAAAAGCAGATTAAACTTGGTAAAAGCTGGAATGTTAATGAAATACAATTTTACTTCGTCCAATGCAATGGGTATTTCATAGCAAATGAAAGATAAGTATTTGTATCAAGGACTAATATAATTTTCTCATAGACGCCATATAAAAATAAAAAAAATAAAGAGTGGCGAACAAAAATTTAATCTGTTAAAATAAACCATTTTTCATATAAAGATGTTCTTTAGGAAAATCAAATAAATATATCATTAACTCCTTAATTAAATGTGACTGATGCAGTATCGCAAGTTTACAATCTCGGGGCTTATGGCTGTCAAAGACAAACGAAGATTAACTCTACTGACTATTTCTAAGTGGTTGTGGACTTTAGATGGTAGGTGTGACACTGTACAAATGCAGATTAAACTTGGTAAAAGCTGGAATGTTAATGAAATACAATTTTACTTCGTCCAATGCAATGGGTATTTCATAGCAAATGAAAGATAAGTATTTGTATCAAGGACTAATATAATTTTCTCATAGACGCCATATAAAAATAAAAAAAATAAAGAGTGGCGAACAAAAATTTAATCTGTTAAAATAAACCATTTTTCATATAAAGATGTTCTTTAGGAAAATCAAATAAATATATCATTAACTCCTTAATTCAATGTGACTGATGCAGTATCGCAAGTTTACAATCTCGGGGCTTATGGCTGTCAGAGACAAACGAAGATTAACTCTACTGACTATTTCTAAGTGGTTGTGGACTTTAGATGGTAGGTGTGACACTGTACAAAAAGCAGATTAAACTTGGTAAAAGCTGGAATGTTAATGAAATACAATTTTACTTCGTCCAATGCAATGGGTATTTCATAGCAAATGAAAGATAAGTATTTGTATCAAGGACTAATATAATTTTCTCATAGACGCTATATAAAAATAAAAAAAATAAAGAGTGGCGAACAAAAATTTAATCTGTTAAAATATACCATTTTTCATATAAAGATGTTCTTTAGGAAAATCAAATAAATATATCATTAACTCCTTAATTCAATGTGACTGATGCAGTATCGCAAGTTTACAATCTCGGGGCTTATGGCTGTCAGAGACAACGAAGATTAATTCTACTGACTATTTCTAAGTGGTTGTGGACTTTAGATGGTAGGTGTGACACTGTACAAAAAGCAGATTAAACTTGAAAAAAAGCTGGAATGTTAATGAAATACAATTTTACTTCGTCCAATGCAATGTGTATTTCATAGCAAATGAAAGATAAGTATTTGTATCAAGGACTAATATAATTTTCTCATAGACGCCATATAAAAATAAAAAAAATAAAGAGTGGCGAACAAAAATTTAATCTGTTTAAATAAATCATTTTTCATATAAAGATGTTCTTTAGGAAAAACAAATAAATATATCATTAACTCCTTAATTCAATGTGACTGATGCAGTATCGCAAGTTTACAATCTCGGGGCTTATGGCTGTCAGAGACAAACGAAGATTAACTCTACTCACTATTTCTAATTGGTTGTGGACTTTAGATGGTAGGTGTGACACTCTACAAAAAGCAGATTAAACTTGGTAAAAGCTGGAATGTTAATGAAATACAATTTTACTTCGTCCAATGCAATGGGTATTTCATAGCAAATGAAAGATAAGTATTTGTATCAAGGACTAATATAATTTTCTCATAGACGCCATATAAAAATAAAAAAAATAAAGAGTGGCGAACAAAAATTTAATCTGTTAAAATAAACCATTTTTCATATAAAGATGTTCTTTAGGAAAATCAAATAAATATATCATTAACTCCTTAATTAAATGTGACTGATGCAGTATCGCAAGTTTACAATCTCGGGGCTTATGGCTGTCAAAGACAAACGAAGATTAACTCTACTGACTATTTCTAAGTGGTTGTGGACTTTAGATGGTAGGTGTGACACTGTACAAATGCAGATTAAACTTGGTAAAAGCTGGAATGTTAATGAAATACAATTTTACTTCGTCCAATGCAATGGGTATTTCATAGCAAATGAAAGATAAGTATTTGTATCAAGGACTAATATAATTTTCTCATAGACGCCATATAAAAATAAAAAAAATAAAGAGTGGCGAACAAAAATTTAATCTGTTAAAATAAACCATTTTTCATATAAAGATGTTCTTTAGGAAAATCAAATAAATATATCATTAACTCCTTAATTCAATGTGACTGATGCAGTATCGCAAGTTTACAATCTCGGGGCTTATGGCTGTCAAAGACAAACGAAGATTAACTCTACTGACTACTTCTAAGTGGTTGTGAGCTTTTGATGGTATGTGTGACACTGTACAAAAAGCAGATTAAACTTGGTAAAAGCTGGAATGTTAATGAAATACAATTTTACTTCGTCCAATGCAATGGGTATTTCATAGCAAATGAAAGATAAGTATTTGTATCAAGGACTAATATAATTTTCTCATAGACGCCATATAAAAATAAAAAAAATAAAGAGTGGCGAACAAAAATTTAATCTGTTAAAATAAACCATTTTTCATATAAAGATGTTCTTTAGGAAAATCAAATAAATATATCATTAACTCCTTAATTCAATGTGACTGATGCAGTATCGCAAGTTTACAATCTCGGGGCTTATGGCTGTCAGAGACAAACGAAGATTAACTCTACTGACTATTTCTAAGTGGTTGTGGACTTTAGATGGTAGGTGTGACACTGTACAAAAAGCAGATTAAACTTGGTAAAAGCTGGAATGTTAATGAAATACAATTTTACTTCGTCCAATGCAATGGGTATTTCATAGCAAATGAAAGATAAGTATTTGTATCAAGGACTAATATAATTTTCTCATAGACGCTATATAAAAATAAAAAAAATAAAGAGTGGCGAACAAAAATTTAATCTGTTAAAATATACCATTTTTCATATAAAGATGTTCTTTAGGAAAATCAAATAAATATATCATTAACTCCTTAATTCAATGTGACTGATGCAGTATCGCAAGTTTACAATCTCGGGGCTTATGGCTGTCAGAGACAACGAAGATTAATTCTACTGACTATTTCTAAGTGGTTGTGGACTTTAGATGGTAGGTGTGACACTGTACAAAAAGCAGATTAAACTTGAAAAAAAGCTGGAATGTTAATGAAATACAATTTTATTTCGTCCAATGCAATGTGTATTTCATAGCAAATGAAAGATAAGTATTTGTATCAAGGACTAATATAATTTTCTCATTGACGCCATATAAAAATAAAAAAAATAAAGAGTGGCGAACAAAAATTTAATCTGTTTAAATAAATCATTTTTCATATAAAGATGTTCTTTAGGAAAAACAAATAAATATATCATTAACTCCTTAATTCAATGTGACTGATGCAGTATCGCAAGTTTACAATCTCGGGGCTTATGGCTGTCAGAGACAAACGAAGATTAACTCTACTGACTATTTCTAATTGGTTGTGGACTTTAGATGGTAGGTGTGACACTCTACAAAAAGCAGATTAAACTTGGTAAAAGCTGGAATGTTAATGAAATACAATTTTACTTCGTCCAATGCAATGGGTATTTCATAGCAAATGAAAGATAAGTATTTGTATCAAGGACTAATATAATTTTCTCATAGACGCCATATAAAAATAAAAAAAATAAAGAGTGGCGAACAAAAATTTAATCTGTTAAAATAAACCATTTTTCATATAAAGATGTTCTTTAGGAAAATCAAATAAATATATCATTAACTCCTTAATTAAATGTGACTGATGCAGTATCGCAAGTTTACAATCTCGGGGCTTATGGCTGTCAAAGACAAACGAAGATTAACTCTACTGACTATTTCTAAGTGGTTGTGGACTTTAGATGGTAGGTGTGACACTGTACAAATGCAGATTAAACTTGGTAAAAGCTGGAATGTTAATGAAATACAATTTTACTTCGTCCAATGCAATGGGTATTTCATAGCAAATGAAAGATAAGTATTTGTATCAAGGACTAATATAATTTTCTCATAGACGCCATATAAAAATAAAAAAAATAAAGAGTGGCGAACAAAAATTTAATCTGTTAAAATAAACCATTTTTCATATAAAGATGTTCTTTAGGAAAATCAAATAAATATATCATTAACTCCTTAATTCAATGTGACTGATGCAGTATCGCAAGTTTACAATCTCGGGGCTTATGGCTGTCAGAGACAAACGAAGATTAACTCTACTGACTATTTCTAAGTGGTTGTGGACTTTAGATGGTAGGTGTGACACTGTACAAAAAGCAGATTAAACTTGGTAAAAGCTGGAATGTTAATGAAATACAATTTTACTTCGTCCAATGCAATGGGTATTTCATAGCAAATGAAAGATAAGTATTTGTATCAAGGACTAATATAATTTTCTCATAGACGCCATATAAAAATAAAAAAAATAAAGAGTGGCGAACAAAAATTTAATCTGTTTAAATAAATCATTTTTCATATAAAGATGTTCTTTAGGAAAAACAAATAAATATATCATTAACTCCTTAATTCAATGTGACTGATGCAGTATCGCAAGTTTACAATCTCGGGGCTTATGGCTGTCAGAGACAAACGAAGATTAACTCTACTCACTATTTCTAATTGGTTGTGGACTTTAGATGGTAGGTGTGACACTCTACAAAAAGCAGATTAAACTTGGTAAAAGCTGGAATGTTAATGAAATACAATTTTACTTCGTCCAATGCAATGGGTATTTCATAGCAAATGAAAGATAAGTATTTGTATCAAGGACTAATATAATTTTCTCATAGACGCCATATAAAAATAAAAAAAATAAAGAGTGGCGAACAAAAATTTAATCTGTTAAAATAAACCATTTTTCATATAAAGATGTTCTTTAGGAAAATCAAATAAATATATCATTAACTCCTTAATTAAATGTGACTGATGCAGTATCGCAAGTTTACAATCTCGGGGCTTATGGCTGTCAAAGACAAACGAAGATTAACTCTACTGACTATTTCTAAGTGGTTGTGGACTTTAGATGGTAGGTGTGACACTGTACAAATGCAGATTAAACTTGGTAAAAGCTGGAATGTTAATGAAATACAATTTTACTTCGTCCAATGCAATGGGTATTTCATAGCAAATGAAAGATAAGTATTTGTATCAAGGACTAATATAATTTTCTCATAGACGCCATATAAAAATAAAAAAAATAAAGAGTGGCGAACAAAAATTTAATCTGTTAAAATAAACCATTTTTCATATAAAGATGTTCTTTAGGAAAATCAAATAAATATATCATTAACTCCTTAATTCAATGTGACTGATGCAGTATCGCAAGTTTACAATCTCGGGGCTTATGGCTGTCAGAGACAAACGAAGATTAACTCTACTGACTACTTCTAAGTGGTTGTGAGCTTTTGATGGTATGTGTGACACTGTACAAAAAGCAGATTAAACTTGGTAAAAGCTGGAATGTTAATGAAATACAATTTTACTTCGTCCAATGCAATGGGTATTTCATAGCAAATGAAAGATAAGTATTTGTATCAAGGACTAATATAATTTTCTCATAGACGCCATATAAAAATAAAAAAAATAAAGAGTGGCGAACAAAAATTTAATCTGTTAAAATAAACCATTTTTCATATAAAGATGTTCTTTAGGAAAATCAAATAAATATATCATTAACTCCTTAATTCAATGTGACTGATGCAGTATCGCAAGTTTACAATCTCGGGGCTTATGGCTGTCAGAGACAAACGAAGATTAACTCTACTGACTATTTCTAAGTGGTTGTGGACTTTAGATGGTAGGTGTGACACTGTACAAAAAGCAGATTAAACTTGGTAAAAGCTGGAATGTTAATGAAATACAATTTTACTTCGTCCAATGCAATGGGTATTTCATAGCAAATGAAAGATAAGTATTTGTATCAAGGACTAATATAATTTTCTCATAGACGCTATATAAAAATAAAAAAAATAAAGAGTGGCGAACAAAAATTTAATCTGTTAAAATATACCATTTTTCATATAAAGATGTTCTTTAGGAAAATCAAATAAATATATCATTAACTCCTTAATTCAATGTGACTGATGCAGTATCGCAAGTTTACAATCTCGGGGCTTATGGCTGTCAGAGACAACGAAGATTAATTCTACTGACTATTTCTAAGTGGTTGTGGACTTTAGATGGTAGGTGTGACACTGTACAAAAAGCAGATTAAACTTGAAAAAAAGCTGGAATGTTAATGAAATACAATTTTATTTCGTCCAATGCAATGTGTATTTTATAGCAAATGAAAGATAAGTATTTGTATCAAGGACTAATATAATTTTCTCATTGACGCCATATAAAAATAAAAAAAATAAAGAGTGGCGAACAAAAATTTAATCTGTTTAAATAAATCATTTTTCATATAAAGATGTTCTTTAGGAAAAACAAATAAATATATCATTAACTCCTTAATTCAATGTGACTGATGCAGTATCGCAAGTTTACAATCTCGGGGCTTATGGCTGTCAGAGACAAACGAAGATTAACTCTACTGACTATTTCTAATTGGTTGTGGACTTTAGATGGTAGGTGTGACACTCTACAAAAAGCAGATTAAACTTGGTAAAAGCTGGAATGTTAATGAAATACAATTTTACTTCGTCCAATGCAATGGGTATTTCATAGCAAATGAAAGATAAGTATTTGTATCAAGGACTAATATAATTTTCTCATAGACGCCATATAAAAATAAAAAAAATAAAGAGTGGCGAACAAAAATTTAATCTGTTAAAATAAACCATTTTTCATATAAAGATGTTCTTTAGGAAAATCAAATAAATATATCATTAACTCCTTAATTAAATGTGACTGATGCAGTATCGCAAGTTTACAATCTCGGGGCTTATGGCTGTCAAAGACAAACGAAGATTAACTCTACTGACTATTTCTAAGTGGTTGTGGACTTTAGATGGTAGGTGTGACACTGTACAAATGCAGATTAAACTTGGTAAAAGCTGGAATGTTAATGAAATACAATTTTACTTCGTCCAATGCAATGGGTATTTCATAGCAAATGAAAGATAAGTATTTGTATCAAGGACTAATATAATTTTCTCATAGACGCCATATAAAAATAAAAAAAATAAAGAGTGGCGAACAAAAATTTAATCTGTTAAAATAAACCATTTTTCATATAAAGATGTTCTTTAGGAAAATCAAATAAATATATCATTAACTCCTTAATTCAATGTGACTGATGCAGTATCGCAAGTTTACAATCTCGGGGCTTATGGCTGTCAGAGACAAACGAAGATTAACTCTACTGACTATTTCTAAGTGGTTGTGGACTTTAGATGGTAGGTGTGACACTGTACAAAAAGCAGATTAAACTTGAAAAAAAGCTGGAATGTTAATGAAATACAATTTTACTTCGTCCAATGCAATGTGTATTTCATAGCAAATGAAAGATAAGTATTTGTATCAAGGACTAATATAATTTTCTCATAGACGCCATATAAAAATAAAAAAAATAAAGAGTGGCGAACAAAAATTTAATCTGTTTAAATAAATCATTTTTCATATAAAGATGTTCTTTAGGAAAAACAAATAAATATATCATTAACTCCTTAATTCAATGTGACTGATGCAGTATCGCAAGTTTACAATCTCGGGGCTTATGGCTGTCAGAGACAAACGAAGATTAACTCTACTCACTATTTCTAATTGGTTGTGGACTTTAGATGGTAGGTGTGACACTCTACAAAAAGCAGATTAAACTTGGTAAAAGCTGGAATGTTAATGAAATACAATTTTACTTCGTCCAATGCAATGGGTATTTCATAGCAAATGAAAGATAAGTATTTGTATCAAGGACTAATATAATTTTCTCATAGACGCCATATAAAAATAAAAAAAATAAAGAGTGGCGAACAAAAATTTAATCTGTTAAAATAAACCATTTTTCATATAAAGATGTTCTTTAGGAAAATCAAATAAATATATCATTAACTCCTTAATTAAATGTGACTGATGCAGTATCGCAAGTTTACAATCTCGGGGCTTATGGCTGTCAAAGACAAACGAAGATTAACTCTACTGACTATTTCTAAGTGGTTGTGGACTTTAGATGGTAGGTGTGACACTGTACAAATGCAGATTAAACTTGGTAAAAGCTGGAATGTTAATGAAATACAATTTTACTTCGTCCAATGCAATGGGTATTTCATAGCAAATGAAAGATAAGTATTTGTATCAAGGACTAATATAATTTTCTCATAGACGCCATATAAAAATAAAAAAAATAAAGAGTGGCGAACAAAAATTTAATCTGTTAAAATAAACCATTTTTCATATAAAGATGTTCTTTAGGAAAATCAAATAAATATATCATTACCTCCTTAATTCAATGTGACTGATGCAGTATCGCAAGTTTACAATCTCGGGGCTTATGGTTTCTAGAGACAAACGAAGATTAACTTTACTGACTATTTCTAAGTGGTTGTGAACTTTTGATGGTAGGTGTGACACTGTACAAAAAGCAGATTAAAGCTGGTAAAAGCTGGAAAGTTAATGAAATACAATTTTACTTCGTCCAATGCAATGGGTATTTCATAGCAAATTCATACTTGTCCATAAGTTACTGAGGCCATGCTTAAATTTAACCTGAGAGATTTGATTACTTTGTAAGTCAATGAGGCTTTCTTGCAATTTGATATTAACATACGCTCAATTTATTTCAAATTAATTTTAAATAAGTTGAATATTTTGAAGGATTTGGGGCATGAGAATTAGAATGAAAGGAGTGAATTGGTTGTTGTGGAGACGAAAATAGAGGATTAGGGTTAGATGAAGGAGGTACTAATTGTAACTAGGTACAGAGCTTTAAGCATTTTACGGCATGTGCACCATATTTGTTGTGATACCAGAACCAATTAGTTGGTGGTAGGAAAGTAACATAAGAAGCATGCTGATTAGAAGAAAATTGAGATGAGCGAAAATTTGATTGAAAATGAGAATGTAAAGCGTTACCACCATATTGCTCCTGGTACCAGTACCGATCTTTTGCTTTATATTGCTAAAATTTAGGAGGGTGAGAATAAGCAGAAGGATGGAAAAATGAATCCTGTACCTCACCTTTTGTGCTGGAATGGGTACGTTGTTTTCGCCTCGAGAGGATGAGCGGCGCATGTCGTCCTACCCTCCATGTTCCTTACTGTTCTTTCGTTGTGTCCCTTGATGCAGTTTCAGCTCCCAGATTTGATTTTCAATCCTCTCCAACGCGGCAGTAAAATCCGGCTGCGGAGTTGCTGAAAACTGGCTACGTTCCGTTCGGTCGCTGGAAAACTCCATCGGTACACGAATCTGTGAATTAGAGGCGTTAGGCAGCTTCCCAATTCACATGCGGATAATTATTTAAATCGTCAGCTGCCTTTTCCATTTGGTCCACATTATTGGAAATCCATTAAAATTAGGGGGATAATATATTCATATGCATATTTCCATCATCAGGGATTCTACTAGCTCGGATTTGGCAAGCTGGTCCCTGATAAGCTATTTTAAATGGTCCAGGAAACGCGTGGGACACCGATAACCAATTTGCTGGGTATTGAGCAATTACCGAAAATCATCCACCTGTGACCTTCTCTTCTGAAAGCCTCATTCATCTCCTCACCATCCTCCTGCTCTCAAGCAGAATACCCCGAAAAAGCATATACTGTATTTGCTTATTGGTACTGTGGGGGAATTCCACATGGAATTTCTTTTCTAGCACGGAAGTGACGTTCATGCGTTAAAGAAAATTCTAGAATTTGGTTAGGCTTAAATTGGTAAGCTTCCGTCCACATCCACAAGCGGTAGCCTCGAACCGCGTCCACATTGGACCACCTTTTCGCGGGTTAGAATCGCCTGGGCGTGAAGGTTCGAGGCCATTCGAGAGTAGCGCTGGCCAAACACGCCATGTTTCCCCCCCTCCTGCGGGGGCAGCCTCAGATATATACGCTCGTGTTCTAGGTGGGAGATACAGAATTGAGGAGTCCCACCAGGATCCAAGAAGCATTCCCCTTAATTCCAAGTCAGGTCCTTAACAACGAAGCAAAGTGACGGATGAACTTTTCGTGTCGTTGGAATTAGACCAGCCAGTGAGGTATTTCCATTTGACGATCGCCACCGAGCGATTTTTCTGACACCACTCATCAACTCCTTTAGAAGCCCTCCTTGCTTCCTCCTCGTCTTCAGGTGGCCGAAATACTCTCCCCTGGACCGGACGTTACCGCCCCCCCCCCCGCCTCCTTGGAGAACCGTCATCACGTCAACTTCCCGCTCAGAAGCTCCGAGTCCCCTCGCCCTCACGTTTATTGCCTGCAGAAGACATCCGTAAAACCTTAACGTGATGTCACACCCGGAATCCTCCGTAAGCCAACCCCTCTTCCCCCTTTTCAGCAACCAATTTGAGTTAATCCTCTCCATTGGAATAGTCTCCTTCTGTAACGCATTAATTTCTAACTTAAAAGTCTGATGCATAACTTTGAAATTTCCCCCCTCATTTACCAATATAATTTTGCACATTGATTCTCTTATTTTATGTAAATAAAATTATATTTATGTACATGTCTCTTTAAATAACCTTGAGCTGTGCCATTGCCCAAATTTTACCTGACCTCGTTTTGCACTCTATTCTCGCTGCTCCGCACTTCGAAACTCGTGGCGTTCCGCCCCTTTGTCGGTTCGCCTTTAAGTTATTAGTCCCTTCCCCATAGATATAATATGGTATTGATATAATATAATGTCACACCACGACAGTTACATTTTGTGTAATATGCAGGATGTGATCTTGATCGAAGAGGATGTGAAGATTCATGATCATCTCACATATTTCTTCTCAAGTGATTGGATTTGTTGAATCATATGTGGGGAGAACGAGGAGGTGTATGTGCTCCGCGAACGTCCATCATGCACGTATGTTGATGTGTGCACGATCGGTGTCTATGAAACGTTGCATAAGGGTGCGGTTGAAATGCTTCCTTGGGACGAACTCACGGTGGATATGCTAAATGAAGCAGTTTTTCAAATATCTTAACCATATGTGTTGTGTGTGGATGACATTAGTAACGCTTATTTAAAAAATAAGCAAAACAATTCGAAAATGAAAAATTGAGAAAGGTGTAAAAATTTGGAAAAATATATACGTGGGAATTAGAAAGTTAATATGGAATTATATCTAAAGAAAATTAAAATGGAAATGAAATTCCAAGGATAGGATAGCTTTTCTTTCCTTGCAAAAAATTGAGGATCTGCTGACGCTGCTTCAGTTGTAGAAATTCTGATCCAAATCCGCTCGGTCCAAGATGGATGCCAAGTTGGGCGCAATTATTTTAAATGTTAATTAACTAGCATAAGTACCTGGCGATTTCCCGGATAAAAAGTCCTATCGCAAATAAATACAGATGTATATTGATTGAAATTTTTATATCGTGGCATAAAATATCTTTACTTGCTGATTATTATTAATTTTTGTGGGGTGAAGACAGATTTTGGAGAGTTGTGCACTCTCCTTATCATATAATATACTTAAAATCAGTAAACATTTCACCGCACGCGCCAAGCAGTTGAGGCGCACCTGTGAATGAGCGATAGTTATGAGCGAACAATGTTTTGGCCGCAGGGACAGATCGAGCGTCCTTTAGACACAGATTCTAGAGTGACTATTTTAAAAGGACTAATTATAAAAAAGGCCAAACGTAGCAGGTTACTGGCCACTTAAATAGTAAAGAAAATATATTGCACTGTAAATCTGAATTCCAGTGAAGTAATAGGACGAAGTAAAGATGCAAATAAATTTCCATCTGCTTAAGCCGCCCAAACCGTGAATACTAAGCTCAGATAAATTACATGTAACGTTGTATTCATGTAATTTATTCTCAATGTAGATTTTGCCTCAATAAACATAAACAAAATTTCGTCCTACTTTGTCCTCAACCCACTTGAATCTTATTCGTGCTTCCATCACCCACAATTTCAATCCCACTTGTAGTTACCCTCGCCTACATTTGGATTTCATTCGCGCTCGCTTCCTCCCCAATTTGAAACTCATTCGTGCTGACATCACCTGCAATTCGAATCTGGCTCGTGAATACACCACAATTTAAAACTCCTCAGTGTTCAAACCTCCAGCTCCACAATTCTCATCCAATTCCCTCTTACACTCCTGTAATTTGAATCTCATTCAAATTTAAATCTTCCGCAATTTGAATTTCATTTGTGCTACTCTCATCCCCCACACAATTTTAATAAAATTCGCGCATTCGTTGCATGCAATTTGAACATTCTCAGTCCCGATTACATCTACTGCAATTAGAATCCTATACCCTTGCATAATTAGAATCTCATATGTATTTACATACCTGCAAATGCAATTCTCTTTCGTGGTAACAACCTGGTAATTTGAATCTCCCTCGTCTTATAACCCCTGAAATATTAAACATATGTGTATTTGTATTCCAATTGAAATCCAATTTGTGCTGATATCATCCTCAATTTGAATCTGATTTGTTAATACACACTGCAACTTTATCCTCATTCATGTTCACTTACACTCTCCCTTCCGCAATTTGAATCTCATTCGTGCATGCACCCTATTTTAAATCACATTCATGCCGACATCATTTGCAATTTTAATCTCATTCATGTCCCCTTCTCCCTCCTCCCTCACTTTGAATCTCATACGTGCTCACGTCATCCTCAATTTAAATCACCTTCATGCCGAGATCATTTGCAATTTTAATCGGATTCATATCCCCCCCTCACCTCCCCCTCCCGCAATTTGACCACATTTAGTAGTGAAAATCTTTTAAAAACTCATTTAACTGAACACAAACTCACAAACACGCAGGCAGAAATATATAATAGGTTGAGAATTTTTTTAATTCAACCAAATCGTATGTTTAACTAACCGGCAAGGCCCGTTAAAAGCGTAAAGATAAGAAAAAACGTATTTGGAACACGAGATTCGAGTGATGTTTAAAGATTAAAAAACAAACCGCAATGTATACGTGTGAAAATGACGAAAACGAAAGAAAAGGTGATAAGAGGAAAGAAATTCAATCCTAAATCCGAGTAAAGAGGTTGGCACTGAAGTGCCCAAGTTGGCTTGCTAATTAGCAAGACCCTCAACCGCCACACTCCTTGGCGTGCCTTTTGACTGGCACCGCTTTTTGGTGATATAACCACGGGCCTACGAATCTCGTAGGTAATTGGATCTTTTGAGCGTCGTTTAAGGGCCTTTGGTGGTTGCCTCAACACAGATGGTCGCTCCAACTACCTATGCGGCGGGGAGATGAAACAGGGTAGGCAGTTACTGTTATACGCCGGCTACCGTTCCCACGAGTCTCCTCATTGGGCTTTCTTCTCCGGTTTTCTCCACAAGGGGTTGAGGGAACCTTAAGGTATATGTCTGCCTGGCCCTCCGGGAGGCTTTATATTGCCATTCCTCTACAGTATTAATGGGAAGTTAAATTGAAGGTTGTTCGATTTGAAATAGTAAGATTGTATGAATATAGGGTTTGTAGGAATTGAAATAGTAGGTAGGATTTGCGTAAATTGCATATGCAAATGTATGAAACTGTAATCAGAGATATTAAACTAACACTTACCTTTTTAGAAGCTAGAAAGCACTTTATACAAATTTACCAGTATAGATTTTAAACCAACTTTTACAGGAAGAGTCACGAATACCCAAAACTCATTTGAACAAAAATGAGGCGAGCGTTAAAATTAGGAGTGTGACAATGTTGCGCTTTGATTGGTCTGCGTAATCAAATGACGCGACATCACAATTCATGTTCAATTTCATCCACGAAATAGTTAAACATTTTTAAAGAAGTTTATAAATTACACAATTAAGCGATATAATATAATTGATATAAATATAGATATGATAGTGAAACCGCTGTGTTAGAGAATACCGAAACTAATCTCGTGAATAAATTCTAAGCTCCTATATATTGTTTCACTATCATATACCATTACTCGCTATTGAGTTCTTTCACTTACAAATATAGATATATACAATATATACATAAATGAATTAATGCGAACGAAATTAAACAATCTCCGTGAGGGAAGTATGAATTATATCATAATATAAATTGGAGTAAATGAACAAAGTGTCTCTGCGTGTTCAGTTGGCTACAATCTTCACGCTATAACATCGCTGCCAGACACGTTTGTAACCTTTATTTGCAAAGCTACTTCATCCAAACTACAAAACGAACTAAACTATACAATGATGATGAACTATATCTGCAATTATCATCGATATGATTAGGTTCTCTTGTTCAAAATCACTTAATTTAATCCATTGTTCTCTTCCTGTGTGTGGTTCATTTTTTTTTGATGATCTAACCCGAATATCCATTTTTGGGGGGGCTGTTCGTCGGCTTTGACCCTCTTAGAAGTTGGTGTGTCTCTAGGTGTCACGGTTTGCCGGAGAGAATGGCTTCACACATAGCTATTCGTCATCACGCAAGTGGAGGGTTTATTTCCCTCTATCATTACTCTTGCTTTGGCCTCTCACGCCATGATCATTTATAGTTTTCATTATTCTGTCTTTCTTTCTTCCGCTGAATTTAATTTATACCTTCTCTCTCTATTTATATATAGTGCATGTCCCTCTTTCTCTCTCTCTTTCTTAAATGAAATAGAAACTCCAAGAAGTCGGTATTTTGTTTCTCCTGCAACGAAACAGAACTAATTGAATAAAATGAGATGAACTTGATCCTTTAAGAGACGCTTCTTTTAGTGCTACCAATCCTCGTATAAATGGATAACATAAAATTAAAAAAAAAATAACATTGTACATATAAAATTACTGAATTAGATCTAAACATTAGATTGCTCACGAAAAATATGAAACACCTCAAAGTGATCTTCCTTTTCACAGCTAATTTCTTTTCTTCCTCACATTTTACTCTTCATTTATAATCCATCTATACTCTTCTCCCCAGAACAGCTGTTGATTTTAACATATATTTCTTCTGTTTACCTTACAGTCACTTATTGAGCCGAGAATGTTTCACACTTGATCCTTCATCATTCTTTTACTCATCATGTGATAAAGTATGATGTCTATATAAAGCGTTCTGTTATCTTAATTCGCAACATGATCTTTTGGTCCAGCCTTACAGCATTGATAACACATAGTACATACACCAGAAATATTTGTTGCAGGCAGGAATCAGGGCAGTTTTTTAAACACAAAGTTGCATAGCAGAATAAAAGCCTCACCCATTGACATGACGTCATTATAGCTGTCAATTTGTGCGTCTTTATCATAATTGGGGTGCTGTTCTCTTTCTCTTTTTCTACGTTAGCAAAGATTATTAAATAGTGTTAAACCTTTTTACCTTTATGGCGTGAGTGCTATTTTAATCATTTCTCTCCAGCCCTCCGCCCCTTTCTCTCCTATTTGCAGTTTTGTTTATTAAAAATCATTTAATATTTGCATATTTCCTATCCTTAACTTGTACAGAGGTTTTGACACCCACCATTCATTTTTTGTATTCAGAAAGGAAATGTCTGATGTGTCAATTTGTTTTAATTCTTTCTCATTCGCTCCCTCAGAACTGTCGTGCTTTGTTGCATAGATGAAATCCTTTTGTGCGTTTTTTTATATATACCCCAACTCCTTGAGTATAGGAGGTGAGAACTCCTTCTTTCAAACTTTACACATCCTAAAATTCTAGAGTATTGCAGTTAAATCTTACGCTATTAAAGATGGAAAAGCGATTTCTTTCTTTCATTTGAGAAGGATACAACGGGTTTTTTGTATTATTTATCTTCACCAACAGTAAGGTATGCATAAGTAAAACCGAAAAATGAATACAAATGAGATGTAACCAGGACTAAGGTTTAACAAATATCACAACGCTCTTTGCGAGGAATAAAGTAACACACATGTGGATTAAAATGAATCTCGGGAGGAAAAATGGTTAGGGTTACTAGCGCGCGACCAAAATCACTATGGTAACGCCGACCCCGTTGGATTAAAGGGTTAATTTCCTGAATGCAGTGCGTTTGACACAAGGAGTGGACAGTGAAATCTCTCAAAGGTTTTCAGGATAGAAAATGCTTGACAGAGGACAGTAGATGACAGTTGCTGACAGAGGACAAAATATGAATTATTCTAAACTCGGCCATATAAAGGTCTTCAAATGATCGAGAAAATGACGGAAAACAGGTTTATCACATATAAGACAAATGCAGCGCAGACGAGAGAGAGATGATAATTGGTTTGTAACTCTTCCAAGAGAAAATCCTTAGCGGTGGATTATACATATGTTTCTTGTTTGCTTTTAAAAATATTTATTAAATACGCTTATATTACTGGCATCTTAAACATGGCGGTTTTGACTACAAACATAATTTTATTTTTGCCATAATTGGTAAAGGAAATACTAAAATGAAAACATCGAAAACGTATACAATGTACAAAGAACTTGCCAAAAAAATAATAAAGAATCAGAAGGATTACTCTCCCACCACACACTTTACAGTCGATGATAGATCGTACATATTCTTCATCAAAGTTGATTAAATATGCCCCACATTTGTAGAGGAATGGGGTTTCTTTGAATGTGATGAAAACCATTATACTGTTTAAAAATTTAAATCAATTTTATTTTTACTCCCCTTGTTTTTAATTAAGATTACCAAGGGCGAAGGAATAAAAGGGAGAGGGGGGGGGAAATCTATAGATTGAAGCCTTTCTCTCCCTTTACTGCAACTAGACTAATTTTGTTGCCTCTGAGATATTAAATAGAATTTTCGCTCCTCATAAAACTTCTAATATCGTCCCCATGATATTCTAAACTTAATTGTGTCTGATCTTTTTTGTTCTCTTTATCAGATGACCATTCCAACTTCTCTTAACTACACTTAATGTTTAAATCTATAATTACTTCTCTTGCCAATTATTGTGACCACTTTTATTGGTATGTAGATTCAAAGCTGCCATTCATTAACAGGTAATATTCTCAGAAATCGACTTCTTTCGTAATATTCTTGTATATATAATTAACCTTAATGTAAGGAAATTTACATAATGTTCCCTTTTTAATGGTATTCATTTTGTAAATTGATCATCCATTTTATCTCCGTTTCCTTAGTTCTTCTTCCAAAATGTCACAAAATCTTCTCTTTAAAAGATATTTAACTTTATTCTCACTCTTTCAATTCAGGGAAGCTTCGGATAGTTTCTTTAATCCGTTTTTAATTTGATATAATTCTATTTGTCTAGCTCACTAATTTGATGCGGGGATTCGATCCCCTTGCTGAAGTTTTACAAATCGTAGACGATTTGGTGTTTTCGAACACGTCGGATATACTTGACAAAAGAAGCCAAGTTGGAAAGCTACGTGATAGACACTATTTTATTTTGCCACATCAAATTTGCGCTAATGTGATGTCATTAGACTAGGATTTATGTTTTAGAGATTAACAGGAGAGCAAGGCACGATAGTTGTAATAATGAGAAATAATCAAATCAGGAGCTAAGAATAAATATCCTATCTTTATTTCGATGCTGATCAAATATTATCCTCCATTTGACTGCATAAAGCCATCTGAAGTAAGATTTGCATTGACTTAGAGCATGGCAACTTACCCATTCTGTTTATATGACCTGCTAAGATCTCTCTTCGAAAATTCGTGCGTTAATTAAATCATTGTAAGCAACGGACCTTTTGTATTCTGAACGAGTTTTTAGTCCATTTTATAACTCTGATGATGCAATTGAACTGCATTTATTGCACCTTTCTAAGTAAATTAGTTACAAGGGGAGAGGCTTCATCATTTTTCATTCCGTCAAAGTTCTGGCTTTATTTGCCTCCTCTGTTAATGCCCTCTCTATACAGGGATCTTAATAGGTCCTCCAAAATCCTCCTACTCTGATGTATATGTAATCCATGATTAGTAAGGTTCATATGGAGGAAAGATAGCAACCATTGAAGAAAAGAGGGCCTTCAGAGTGAGAAATGGCGTAGATTGAATATTGGAAAAACCAGGAGATCGAATGAGTTAATAGCAGAAACAACACTAAAAACAGTCATTTAAGTTCAAATGTATCCATCATGTTAAATGGCCTACCAAAAATAAGAAATTCAATGGTTCAATCGTGTAGGTTATATCTCTGTTTGCCCCTATGTATAAGCATTGGTCGGTTATGATATAGAGGGGGTAAATAGGGGATAATGAATGATCCAGAAACAGGTCTTAATAAATGTGAAAGCACTTGTGCAGTATGAGGGACTCTCCTCTTTACTTTAAACTAGGTGATAGTATCATTTTCCTTAAATAAATTTTGTGTTAATAATTAAAAACGTTCCCCAACTACAGAATTATCGTCATCAGCACTTTACTAACTCTATAATTTAAGAAGGGGATTTTCTTGAGTATTTGAATAATAATTCCATCTTAGTTTGGTTATGACTTATGTTTTTTAGCCAAGTTATTTCTAATAATTCTTTTATAAAATCAAAAAACAAAATGGTGAAGTTCAGAAATAAATATAAGTATGGAAATTTTGTATTTTTTTTTTTTAATCCAAAGAATTACAAATGGTAAGTTCAGAATATTTATTTTTATATATCTTCTATAACTATATTTTAGCAACGTGATATTTTGAAAGGGCGGAAATTTAGTTTAGACTTCCTTTGTAAAATTATTATAATTGGCGAAGTTCAGAAAATGCATAAAAATTCAACCATCGCTGCTTTTTTTTAGATTTTAAATTTTAATCTTAGTAGCGAAGCGCAAGTTCCCTCCATAGGGGAAGTGGCGAATTCATTGCCTGGTTTGTTTATACTTAACATTCCATTAATCCAATTAAAACCTTTATTTGAGGGGTTTCAATCTATTGCGAATGTTGTTTTTTTTTAGAATATCTAATTTATGCTTCTATTACATAAACTAAAAAATAATAAAATCAAATTCATCGCTAAAATCTCAATAAATGGTATAAAATAACGCTGCCAAAAGTCTGTCAATTGATGAGACAGACTTTTGGCAGCGTTATTTTTTAACCATTACATAAGTAGCCAAATTTAACTAAAGTCTCAATAATTGACCTGTAGGCCTTGACTAGGATGCTTAAAGAGAATTATTTGGGGCCTTTTTTACTTAATGAAAATATATGTTCATTATATGTAAGCTCTAATATCACTAGCAAATATCAACTTGACCTAAAACTATACAGATTTAATTAGTTTGTATGGTTGATTGCCTTAATATTAGCTCACAGACTCCATATAGTTGGCACCCTTTATCGTAGTAAATAATAAGAACATTGAGTCAAATCAATACAATTCTACTTACCTCATCGCCGGAGCCACATCCACTAAACTCGGGCTTTTCAACACTATTCTAGCAGCCACACTTTCATTCATTAAAGTCTAAGTATCTCTGAAGTGATTATTAACCGAGTTAATTAAAACCTTGCCTTCATTCTTTAGATCCAGATCCCCGCTATCCCTTAATCCCTAAGAGGATCTTTCGCTTCCAGCCAGGTCTTGTAACAAAATATAAACTTATTATTGTCTTTTCTTTTCAGCTATAATGGTGCGAGGGCGTTTGATCAAGGCAAATATCTTAATATACATAGAAATGAAAGCATGGAATATTTGTCGCGTATTCAGGTTTTTAGCAAGGTGAGAAGATTAGTAAAGGTATGAAAGTATTTTGTATTTGTTTGGCTTATTTTTGACAAGAGGAATCAATGAAATGGAGAGAGGGTTTTATTGGCCATTAGATCAGGAAAGTCGGATGGTATGCGGTGGCTATATTAATGATTATCGAGCTTTAAAAGGGATCGGGTATGCATATACCAATGTAACAGTCCTTAAAAAATGAACTGTAACAATTAGGTATTTTAACCTGCAATTTACCTGTCGAAGTGCACGGAATCACTTTCATCTATTCGTGGAACGAGATCACTTTTACCTACCAGTGGGAACACGCTACAATATTAAGGAAAACTACAATGCACGCAGTGATGGTATGCAGTTAGTATAGCAATGAGTAGCGACCTTCAAATTATATCTGGCACGCCTGTAGTACGTTTCTCTTCCACACCGTATACCATAAAGATTAGGTTGCCATTTACCTTTGTAAGGAAGATGGTAGTTTAGAACTACAATGTTAAAATGTTTATTTGTTAAAATCCTGTCTATGTTCTGCATTAAAGTCGAATTAAAAAAGACAATATAAGAAAGAAGATAAATAAAAGGAATCGGCAAGATAACCCAAAATGAAAAAAAAGAAGGATTTTATCACCTTTAATAGTGGTAGGTAAGGTTTGGATCGAGGATGAGGGTGTACTGTCTAAGGTTTCATGCCCTTAGTATCAGTTTACGAGAAGGAAGGATGAGTTCTTTAGCGCTGCCTGACCAAATATCCTCTTTAGGAAATATTATTCATTTTAGGGTTTGTAGTTGGGTTTCTGATAGTTTTGATATTAGATAGAAATTCAGTTATGATAGATGCATCTTTTAGCATCCAGTTTTGATTTTAACGTGCACATGGGGTTGGTAAAATGATATTTCTTAATGTTCAGCTCTGCCAAACCTAGACTCTTTTGGGAGACTCACTTCGATGAATAATCACTGGTGTATGTTGGCATTTGTACCAGAGCAAAATATTTTAACGTCTGTAGGAAATATCTTACCATGATATGTGTTAAATCCTTCATCCTCGCCTATAGTGGCTACGGATTGCTCGTAGTGGAACTGCTCTTACTAGACACGGGTCATAGTTGGCAAGGCTCATACTGTTTGTTTTGGCATTCCAACCCAACTACATTAAGAATTTTGTAATGGACGTTGTTGCATATTCTATAATGGCCCTTTTTGTAAGACCCAGGTGCGAGTAGGCTTTCATAACCATAACTGAATTGGAACAGGCTCTCTGTTTAAGCATGACAGAATCTAAATCAGTCATATGCAGCTCGGTGCACCATGCTGGAAAAACCTGGTAACCTTACGCTTATAGAGTCCGTTTAGTAACACTGAAAAGAGATGCGAACCATATTGTTTTTTCTCATTGCTTCTCCACCCTCTCAATTTACAAGATCACTCCACGTCAAGTGCTAGCCTTAATGTTAACCTCCAAGCTCTCCATTGATACCAGCTAGAGCCACTTGATTTGAACAATCAAAGAGATTTCCTACCTGATTTTAAATAAAAATAATATATATATTTACTGTGAGTTTACATACACATCTGCTCCTTTTTTTTATATAGATACCAGAACTGCAATGCCTGCTGTTATTGAGCTCGAAAAAGAGGCGCAAGATTTTCTTATATGAAGTTCTTGAAATATTTAAACATAGGTTAAAACTTTTTTTGGGGTGTCATCGCAGTGCTTGGTAAATTAAGAGCTTTGAATACCAGAAGACCTGGAAGGTTCTCTTAGTATGTCGTCCTTTCATGTGCAAATACTATAAGTGGAACCTATGATAACAATAAATTTGCAATGGCATCGAGATTCGGACCACGGTACTGCTCGAAGACGTTCTATTAGTTTAATTTAATTAGAGCTGCGCTTCCCTCATTCTTGGATTATTTTATCATATGATTCCGGCAGATTAATATAACTTTTGCTCCCCTTGTAAATAAAAAGATGATGCTAGAACTTACGTAACTGGTTTGATTCAAGGTGAGACTGTACTACTAGAAATTAGATTGGAGGGGGTAGTTATAGGGATTCTGCACTAAGTCTGATGCGGGCACTCAACCAGTTTCTTACAAATCAAGAGGAATTAATTAACTCTACGAATTAAAAGGAATCGTGTATAGTATAATTCCCCTAGATTTGCCTAATATCACATGACTAGTTTCGATGTTGAATCATTATTTTCCTGAGACTTATAACATAGTAGGTGATTCACTTTTTAACACTAATTGCACAGTTCTTGCTCTCAACAAACATGATTTTTCCAAACTTTTTTAAACTAGCTGTTGAAGACACAATATTTATATTTAATAACAGCCTTTATAAAAAAGGGATATGAAGGCAATGGGATCACCTCTGGGTCCATTGTTTGCAAATGGCTTTCTGTGTTAAGCTAGAACAGGACTGGATGGTCAATTACCCCCAAAAGTTCAAACCTATACTTTATAAAAGATATATCGAAGATTATTTGTTCATTTTAAAAATAAGACTCATGTCTCCCAGTTTCAAAACTACATAAAGTCCCAGCATCAAAACATCAAATTTACACTGGAGCATGAAACTACCAACTCTCTTTCATTTCTAAACTTTAAGTATATAGAAAACCCACCTCCTCTCTGCTTGGCACTAATAATTTCTTATTTTTAGCAAATTGCTTCAAAATAGCATCTGTAAGTTGTAGAATAAACTGTGCTTTTAGAATTTGCTCTGACTGGAACTATATTCATAATGAGATGGATTATCTCAAACAATTTTGTAAATTTAATTTATTCCCAGCATTATTATACGAGAAATTAATTAAAAGTTTTCCAACTAAAATTCATGTTATTCTTCTCGTTAAATTTAATGTACGAAAACAGAAAATGTATCTCAAAATACCCTACATAGAATCGCTGAACAACAAACTAATCTTAGACTTACAACAATTATTATCTAAAGTTTATCCATAAATTAAATTCTACTCTATCCCAATTAATACTATCTCTCTTAAAATCTACTTGTCTCGTAAGGAGAGACTATTCTTGCTACTCAAGTCCTCGCTTGTTCATCTATTTATGTGTACAGCAAGTTTCCTGTGGCTACATCTTTTAGAATTTTTCAAATATTGTGAGAGCGAGAGTTGCTGTCTAGACTACAATTCGATGTGGCGAAAAATAAAATTTATCCATAATTTACCTGAATGAGAATAATTCCACTTTTTGTAAGATGTGAAATTCTTTGTTTTGTTGTGTCTATGTCATGGATGTGGATAAAATAACAGCCCCTTCTCCTTGTAGGCCAGACGGTACGCAAACATTTCATTAACGAGCCTGGGCCTCTTCAGCCCTTGCAGAATCTCTCTTTCATATATGATATTATATCATTTGTTGTCTTACTAGAAATACACAGGTGAGGAGGATATATTTTATGTGCGAACTCTATTCCTCTCTCAATTTATCTTCGGTCATTGTTAACTGATGACACCAAAAATTTCTGTTCATTGCAATTTTGATCGGTGGGCGTCTTTTGGAGTACCTTTGCGATCCTAATATGACCCTGAGGTAACATTGAAAACCCCTTTAATCATAAGGGTTTACGGGAGGTTTTCATATCCTTAAATATTCTACCCGCATATAGTTTGTTTTCTTCTGAATATATAAGAAGCAAAAATACCACGTAAAAACAAATGAATCCATCTACATTTCCATATGTACATTATTTTTGGTCTGCTTGATATGCATTCACACATACATAGCTCGGTAATCATAATATACACTCATTCACCACACATATACAGGCGCTTTCTTTCTATACATATTATAGTAAACTATCCCATCCATGACATTTCACTTTTACTGTTGTTTTATGTAGCATTTTATAGCATCCCCGAAATTTATTCATTTATTCAGTACTTTTTATTGACCCATTTTATCCTATGAGTACTTCTCACAGTATTCTCTATGAGTTATCGAAGTTTCCTTAGTGGCACATGATTTTTGATTCCAAAAAATGCATAATCGCCTCCGGTGGTCATCAACTTCATAAGACGAGCGGAACCGACATACGAATAATTTATTTTTGCCATTTCTCTCAGAAGAAGGAATTCGATATTTAGGCTTTGATTATGTTTATTTAGGTTATGTCTATGTAGATGAAATATTTATTGTAGATTTATTAACAAGGAGGAAATAAATGTTAATTCTACATGCATAAGAGTTCAGGATGCTCAATAATCAATATGAAATAATAAGAGATGATACACAAGCGATTTATTCTTTTTAGAATACCACTCAAGGGTCATATATCGATTAAGAAAGGAGTTTTTGTGGTTTCTCTTTCCTTCATAAGGTGGTTATTAATCCATTATGGTTTTCTTTATGCAGTAAAATATTTTTCCTAGGAATTAATAAAGTAAGAATATTAGTCTATTCATTTTTATTTTAATATTCACGAGTGATGTTGAAGCGAAATGTAAGATTCATTAGCGTATTCATTTGTTGTTCTAAGGGATAGTGCACACACAAATAAGATTGTTCATTCCACACATTTGGGACGTCGTTCCCGGGGAAAAATGCTGTTTACAATAACCCCCACATTTGAAAAAATCAAGAATCTATCAGTAATAGATATGAAGGGAAAGAGGTCTCATCGGATATTCATTGGATGTTATTGGACGTTTCTGTTTCTGGGATTCTCACAAAGGAATTGGGGATCTCCTAAACCATAAGCGAAGATAAAATAATATTTATGAGGTCCTGTTGATTATTGCCAAAGGATTGGTATAAAGCATAAGCAGGAATGGAGAAGAAAGGATAGTTATAAAAAGCGGGAATGGAGAAGGGAGGATAGGGTAAGGCATAAGGGCAAATAGAGAAGAAATGGTAGGTATAAGACATAAGTGGGAATAGATACAAAAGGATATGTGTCTATAACGGAGAATTTGATAGCCTCACACAGCTAAGAGTAGACTTTATAAGTATCTATAGTACATCTCAGCGTCTATCAGCTTCCAAAATGCTATTACAACAAAGTAATGAACGTGAGATTTTCTTTTTAAATGATTAGGTCTGTTTTATAAGAAAAACTTTCAACTTCAATAAGGTCCTTTCAATCATCCAAAAATACACCTCATAATAGAAATATGATATGGATCTTTTTTTCTTTAATATTTGAAGGAGTTTATTGAGGATTTTAAACTCTCGTAACCTAGAATAAAATTGATTCAGTATAATATGAACTTCCTAAATTGTTTTTCCTTATGTGTTTTACTGTTATACATTTAAGAAGAGTTGCAATAAATGTTGATCAGCTTCATCATTTGATTGTGTCACAACTCTATTTTAATGCTAGAAGAATTCAGACCACGGGATAACGAAATTCACATAACATTGGCTGTGGATTACGAGGGTATAATTGGGTTAATCCTTAATCGAAGGGTGCGTGGAGAAAATGAGCTATTGCTTTTTTCTTCAAACAACCAGTAGCCAAGCAATCCTTCTCGTTAAACATCAGGATAGTATGAACAAAAAAGCCGAGGTTTGGTGGGATCCCGTTGCGTTCCTCTCTGCACCGAAGTCTATAATAACGTGTTAGAATCTTATAAAATTCCTAGCTGGTGAAACCTGTTTATTTGTTAATGTCACGCCATTTGGGGTCAATTTTAGGCTTATTTATAAGCATACCTTGTCATACCTGATACACCTCCGAGTGTAAACCCCGTGTAGACCCGGGCCCCTGTCGTTACGTCTTTTAGAATTTTCAAATATGGTCAGAGCGAGATTTGTTCGCTAGGCTACGCTTTATTGAAGGGACAAACAATTTGCCAAATTTGTTTTTATAAGATATAAATTTTCTTGTGTTTTTTTATATCTATGTCATGTATGTGGAGAAAGTCACTCTGTTTCCTTGTAGGCGGGACGGTACGGACACATTTTAGTTATATGAAAAAAGCTCAAAAAGTGCACGTGAGTCAAAGTTATGCAGATACACCCACAAAGGAAAAGTGAAAAACGATTCCGAGCGCTTTCGTCTTTATTCTTAAAGACCCTTAAGTATAAAGACGAAAGCGCTCGGAATCCTTTTTCACTTTTCCTTTGTGGGTGCTTCAGTTATATGCACTGGCCTCATCATACTTGGCAAAATATCTCCTTTATATCGGATTGAATATTTCTTCCGGGCTTTCCTTCCGGAAGAGAGGACGAGTAATTATAAGTGAAAATTGTATTTCTCTCCCATCCTTTCTTCGGTCTTTGCTGCAAATCATCTTTTTATTTCTTGTTTGAACGTATTAAATGTTTCTAGCTAAAAGGTTCATTCAGTACTTATCGATATTTTATGACGGTAATATAATGCGTTTACACTATAGTATTATGAGGGTGATCCTGGTTTTAAAATGCCACTTGATGACTTTTTATGTACATTACAAATCCAATCGTGGGGCGTTTTTTCGATTCAAATGTGACTGTGAGGTCACCTTGGAAACCTCTGTATGCATAAGGGGTTTCGGTCGGTTTTGATATCCTAATTACTCTTCTATGTCGTTTCTATATTAGAATTAAAATTTATACCTAGATTTAGATGCTTCTGCTCTCCTGATGGTTCTGATGATTTTGGACTCTTATTAAAAAAAAGAGTCAAATTAAGTTATCTAAAATATCTACGGAATTACCTCCAATTAATGGAGTAAAAGATAAATTAAAGAGGCCGTAACGGCCTCTGCTATATTTGGTTATTTACTGGTCATTTACTTCAAAAGCTCGATACAGACTAATTGGAAATGTAGAGAAAGAAAATGGGAGCTAAATAGAAAAAGGAATAGCGATAAATGTTTAGAATTACAAAGATAATGATACAACACCTACCCCTGTCTCACTTAATTGTTTAGAAAGGAGAGCGAATCCAGAGATAGAAATATGGTTGGATGGAAGGGCGCAGTAGGCAACGGGAGCCTCGCCTCTCATTGAAACCCATGTTTCCCCACTCTATTCTTGTCATGGATATTGCACGAGGGCTAATTAAAGGCACGACTAATTAATCAGAATATCCAAAAACCTCTATAATAAACGTTTGTTGGTCGTGGTCTTTCGAGTCAGAGTTTGCTCCCTTTGCAATGCAAACCACTGATCTATTCCTGCCACAGTTATTCGCCGCTTTGTTATTTAGCAGATTTAGAGCACTTGTAGGGAACTGGTGATAAAGGACAGCTTATTCAAGTACTCTATCCAATAACCAATATAACACCACAATTGAGACATTTCTTTCAAGAGCTATTAGATGGATCAATTGGATAGAGAAACTTGCTTGAGGTGGATGAAGAACGTCACCCAAGGGTGACCGATGTAGTGAAGGTGGCTACTCATTGCGATAGAAACCGCATATCATCACTGCGTACAATGCAGTTTGGCAAACTACAGCTTATTACACCTACAAAACTTCAGGACTTCATATAAAATGTACGGCCATTGGGAAGTACTAAGTTGGAATACTTCAAGCTTATTACAAGTTCATTAATTTTTGTAGTATATTCATACGAAATGTACCATTTTTTTAGAAATAATTTGAATTAAATATTAAACGATCGATTCTTGAACTTTTGGCGATTTAAAATCGATAAATTTAACCAAAACATTCAACTCATCTACCAGTAATCATCAGATGTCTTTATAGTCCATTCCGCTTCAGAATCCGTATTTGGTTTGTTTTCCCCCGAATATAAAAAAGCGGAAAAAACACCTAAAAACAGATGAGTCCCACCTAGATTTCCATATGTACATTCTGTATTAAATCCTCCTGCTATGCAATCACAATATACACACATTCGGCGCACATATAATAGCGCTTTTTTATATGCATATTTTTGTAAACCATTCCATCCATGGCAGTTCACGCTTACTGGTTGTGGAAGCATGGAACTCAATACCCCGTTATCACACAGAATTTCTGTGGTCGAGACGGATCAGGCAGCTGTATTTAGTTTGGGGTGCATAAAAAACTGTCTTACCCCAGTTTAATAACGCCGTCAGCCTTCTGACGGCCATAGCTGTGGCACTATTTAGGGTGATGTCTGCAAATCCTCAGGAAATAGAAAGAGCCCAAGCTTCTTGCCGTCCAGATCCGATTATCTGCCCCCCGTCAAGTGGTCCTCTCGTCCTTGTGATCTCGTCAGCAGATCGCCTTCGCGCAATCCGCCCTAATCATAGAAAGATTACAGAAACCCCGTTTACGCCCCGGAAGATTGTCCTGGGTTTCTATCTTCTCACTACATTGGTTGAGACTTTCTCTCGTCCCGCAGACGAATCTCGATTTGTGATTACTTCTCCCTGGACCCGAGGTGTCGTGAAATTGCAAGGACCGAGTGGTGGAGTATGTACGTATAGGTTTGTTATGTACTTCGAAATTCCTTGATTAGGTTTTCTCCTAAGAGTGCTATATTTGATTATTATTACATTATTTTGAATCATTGAGGGTTTCTAGTGCCATGCTCAGCTTTTCAAGGATTGAATTAAATGCTTCTAAGAAAATAGGCCTTTAATTGCAAGTTGAACAAACGGTGAAATCTAACAAACAAACTGCACAGTTTTGAATTAAACCAGTTTAAGTGAGACTTACTAAATTACACAATTGAATATACAGTAATGGTTAACCCAAAGCTCACTTTAATATTGAACGCTAATTGACCTTCCAAAGGAAGATATAATTGGAATTTATTTACCTTTAAAAATCACATGAGAATCCGATTTGAGTCTGACCTTGGCCTCAATTTTATGTGGCCTCAAGAATATTGTTTTTGGGCAGGCGCGTGGACGTCTTTACTGCCACTCCAGATGTTAATCTGGTGAGGGGGTAGTTTTAAAGCCACAGATGAATTCCGTACGTGCGACGGATGGCGTTAAGCACGTTGTCTTGTTAAGATGATTTCACCACTGGGACAGGGAAAGTATGCTTCTTCTACTCTTAGTGTTAAATATGAGAATAATTTGCATTGACGAGCGAAGAGCAAACGAGTGAATCCTTTGACGAAGGAGAGTGCTTGAGGGAGTTCACTTTGGGGTATTCCTCAAGGGCAAGGACTATCTCTGGGTTTAATTGTACACCAGGATAGGGGGTTTCTTTGACGAAAGAGAGAGTTAAACTTGTTTCTCATTACAAGCTAACTCTAAGTTGTGTGTGACCACCAGGAACTGGCTCAGCATGAGCTTCTTCTGTTTTCCTTTCGTAGGGTTGCCGGGCACTTCCCTGGACTACGTTGTCTCGATCGCAAACTCAATCTGCCTTGTTTTTCTGCCGCTATTCGCATATATACTTCGCCACCCCACTACGGGTCTGGAAAGAAAGTGGGGAGAATGAGAACGGTGGAATTAAATCTCCTTCTCTCACGGTTTTTCTCAGAGCGTCTTTCACCTAGCCCTAAAGGCACCTTCTGGCATTTCGTTGTCGCTTTTCTAATTTCGCATATGAAGTGAAATTAAATACCCTCTTTTAGGAAAAATATTGCCGGTTTAACCAAAGTTATGCTTGCCGGGCCCGACATGTGATGATTAGTGCAGGTCGTGGTTGTGTGAAGGCCTTTGGGGTGATACTTGAGACGAGGGGAGAGAGGGAAGGGGCTTAAGTAATAGGACTTCGTCGCCAAAATGCCAGGACGTTGCGGCTACCGAACAGGGCCTCAGTTTTGAGGGTGAGATATCGATTTCCCTACATGAGATAATCTCAACCCCCTTCGGAGACTCTCTGGACGCCTTCGCATCGAGACCCCATCGACAAAGACTTGGCCATTGGTCTTCCACTTCCCTAGTTCATCCAACAGAGTTAACCAGGAGTCGTTTCCTCGTAAGTCCCACATTTAGATTTCTCTATTAATCTGTGCCCTTTTTCTTTTTATTATTTGTATTAAAGTTTATTTTTGTAAAGTGTTTATCTTTCGAATAATCCTTGAGAAGAACCCGGCAAACGTATTCCCATTCAAAGAGCCAACCTTAATAATATTGCACTCTAGTTGGAAAGTATTTACCATCCCCCAATTCAATTATACCTGATCCCTGCACCGACAGTGGCATACTGGCTTACAAATGTGTGTACATTTTTGAAACTTTTGGGTCACAAGCTTTCATCCCTCGACACTGCTGTTTTTCGTAGCCTTTTTATCCTCCAGTATAGTTATTCATTGCTTCATTTCTTTTTATTGGCGCATTTTATCGTATGAGTACTTATCAGAGTACTATCCATGAGTTATTCAAGTTATCTAAGTACCACACAATTCTATATTCGAAAGAATGCATATTCGCCTACGGTGGTCATCAACTTCATAAGACGAGTGGAACCGACATACAAATAATTTATTTTTGCCATTTATCTCAGCACAAGGAATTCGATATTTAGGCTTTGATTATGTTTATTTTGGTTATTTTTATGTAGATGAAATATTTATTTTAGATTTATTAAAAAGTGGGAAATAATTGTTAGTTATGCATGCATAAGGGTTCTCGCTGCTAAATAATCCATAGGAAACAGGAAAAGATGATACACAAGCGATTCCTTCTTTTTATAATACCAAACATGGGTCATATATAAATTAAAAAAGAAGTTTTTATCATAATTTCCCTTTCCTTCATAATGGTGTTTATTAATCCATCAAGATTTTGTATATACAATAAATGATTTTTCCTATGAATTATTAAAGTAAGAATATTGATATATTCATATTTATATTAATATTCATGAGTGACGTTGAAGCGAAATGTAAAGTTCATTAGCGTATTAAGCTTTTTTTTATTTTGGAAGGTTCTTGCTTTTAGGGATGGTGCACACACATTCCTCACACACATTCTGCACACAGGGGTCATATTTCCCGTATAGAAATGGTTCTTAAAATGACCCCCACATTTTGAAAAATCAAGTCTCCCAGTAATAGATAGGAAGGCAAAGAGGTATCATCGGACATTCCCTCAGCTACTGTCAGGCGCTTCTGTTCGTGGCATCTTGCAGTGGATTTGGAGGTTCTCCAGAACGAAAGCGGAGGTAAAATAATATTTCTGACTTCCGTTCCCTTATTGCCAAAGGATTGGTATAAGACATAAGCCGGAATAGATAATAAAGAATAGGGTAAGGTGTAAGCCAAAATAGAGAAGAAAGAATATGTATCATCAACATTATTGATACTCAATATTTTTACTAATTTTATACATATTTGTTGCCCGACCGACCTCTAAGTTAATTAATAGTGAAAGTGTATTCTAATCATTGTATTTTCAAAATGTTTCATTTTATGATCGCCATTGTTCTGGGGGTATGTGATTTGTAAGTTAAACCGAGGCCACTGCTATTATGGCATCTTCAATTTCTCTTATCATCATCGTCAATACTATGAGCCAATTTCCTCTTAGTTCTGTGCTAAGATCCTCTCCACATTTTTCTAATATACAAAGTTCAATGCTCGATTCTGCTCCGCTTCCCCTGCCAATCAAAGAAATTCACCTTCACCCTTCTCCACCTTCTAAGAGCTCGTATTCAAATATATTGAAAAATAAGCCACTTAAAATTTTAATCGCCATATTCTTGACATAACATTAATAGATAAAGTACAAGGTTTCATTTCCAGACAAACTATTATTCGACCCCTGTGTATAGGTTCTGTTTATATATTATTTAAATAATTATTTGAAAGAAATGAGAAAAGGGAGACGACAATGTGTGACCGCAATCAACAAATTACCTTTGTAACCCTAAACAGAAGGTATTAATTTAGAAGATCCTACTTTTAACTAAGATAATTACACCAGGGTTGTTTTAGCTTGAAAGAGGAATTGTAACGAGGCTTGTTAATCATTATTTCTCCCTTCGCAGGCTCAAAATATTTTCCTCTTTTCTTCATGCATTCATCGAACTTCTCTGGATCTACCTCAGAGTGACAAGAGGAGCGAAACTTCAGTACAGAAGAACCTCGTACAACACCTGGTTTCTTTTATCCTCCTTCTCCATAATTATCTTTCTATTACCTTGTATATACAGAACAATAGGCAATAATATTTTGCAGAATCCACAATCTATACAAAATTCCAATAATATTTCAAGGGTATTCATACGTAGAGATTTTCTGATATTACCTCCATGGTGTTTTAAATAGAGGAAAATCCTAATAGAGAGACAAAACCGAGGAAATCTTATTAAGACTCCATCAACCACTTCCCTCAAATTGGAGTTAACCATTAACACCTTCCCCAACCCTTTATATCCTATCAGGTTCGAGGTCAACCTTTATATAAAAACAAATACGACCTTCGATACCGATGAGGTTCTTTGTGCTGTAGCTTCTTGTATACTCAAGGTTCATTCAGGGAAGCAAGACCCAGTCATAAAGACACTCCATGCACACCTATCACATATATATCATATATTTTCCCTCACTCAGGCTTTTTTTCCCTCAAACAGTCTGTAAAATAATTAAAACCCCTTTAAAGAGGTCTTCAAACGATTATCTTACGAGGAAACTCACCTTTATTGTCTTTACGCGCCATTTTCTCACTCTTCCCCTCGGATGGGTGACCTCTCTCTGGAGTATTGTTTTGCTACGTAAGTGATTGATTGAACTAGTCAAGATTATTCAATGGTTCAACAACATAATTTTGAGCTACATTCCGAACGAGCCATTGAGTTTATTAGAGTGAACAACGGTTTTAAGCTTCATTTAAAACGATTCCAGTCAATATTACTACCAAATTTCTTTACTTAAAAAATCCTTCCTAATGGACTTTTCCCCAAGATTGTAAAGGAAAATCCCTCTGATTACACTTTTAAAAATAGACTGGATAATCAAATGTTTAATATATAGAGATGAGTAGATTCACTGATAAAACAAATCAAGAGATGCGAGTTTATGGTACTATTTATGTACGAGAGGTGGTCAATAAGTTTTTGCGAATCGGTAGGGCAAAACAGAGAAAGGGGGATAGCTGTTTGGGGGGGTGTTAGGACAACTTATGACAAGTCAGGACCTGCAGCCGCAGGCTCCTGCCTCGTCTATTTAAGAGGCAGTAGCTGATTGCAGATCGTCAGTCACAAATTCTCCAAAAACCAAGAAAGTTGAGCACCGCGCAGTGATCAAATTTTTGACCAAGGAAGGCAAGAATGCAAAAGGAGATCCATGAAAGCATGGTTGTAGTGTACACCGACACCGCCCCTTCCTATGCAACTATTACTTGCTGGAATAGGGAGTTCCGCCATGGTTGTGAGTCCCTTCAAAATGACCCCCGTCCAGGACGCCCGTTAGACGTGACCAACGAGGACAATGAGGCCCGTGTGGATAGGATGATCCTCGAAAATCGACGGGTGAAGGTCGAAGAAATCAAACGAGAACTTGGAATATCACATGGAAGTGTTATCAACTTCATCTAAGACACTTTGTTTATGACCAAGGTCTCTGCCCGTTGGTTCCCTAGAAACCTCACGCCCCAGGATCGACTTAAACGTCGTCAAAGTCCACAAGGCCAGAGTTGCACAAGCTGCCCTGCACGAGTGCGGATTCGAGGAGATCAACAATTCACCCTACACTCCAGATCAGTCCCCTAGAGACTACATTTTATTCCGCCAGCTCAAGGCTGCACTTCGTGGACGCCGGTTTAGGGACGATGAAGATGTCCAGCTCGCCGTCCAGGAGTGGATTGAACGGCAGTCGGGAGATTTCTGGTTGTCGGGAATTCGAAGCCTCAGGGACAAGTGGCGCAAGTGCATTGAGGTCAAGAGTAGTTATATTGAAAAATAATAAAACACTTTGGTCAACTTTCTGCGTTGTAATAGTAGCCACAACCAAAGGATTCGTAGTAAAATAGAATAAACTTGACTAAATAAAAGTATAAATTTTATTTTACAACCTAACCTCCATTGAGGTCAAAAGACTTTTGAAAGAGATAATTCCATCCTTGTAAAAAAATTCTAGAGAGCTGAGGACCCTACAAATTAAAGAAAGTTAAAACAGCACTTTAAACATCATCAACATATGAAAAACGGATGGCTTTCCTCCTTTTTTTAAGTTTGGCTACAAAATACAGAGGAATGACTTTGCCTCATCGATATTTTTTAAGCTTTCATTTAATGCCTAATTTGTTGTTGTATCTTGGTTAGCGTTAAAGTTATAGTGTAAGATATGATTCAAAAGACCCTGGCACTGGAGTTTTGGGCCGATTTCTGAGACTAAAATGTAAAGCTCCAAGCGGCAATGGTTCCCAACATTCTAAGTTAAAAGCTTTGTAATTTCCAGCTTTTTCAAATCAAAAAGCATAGGATAAATTGCAGAAACCTAAGAAAGAAAGAAAGTGTTGATTTTGGAACAGTGCTAATTGAAAGGTAACGCAGACAGAGACGAAGAAATTAATGGAACATCTTTTCCTTAGAAATATCAAGTTGACCTCCCATCCAGCGGGGCCTTGTCCGAATCGGGCCAAAAAAATATCCATTTTTAGTTTCGAAATTGAAGCGAATATTTTCAGAGACTCATTTTTCAAAAATTCAGCTCGTCTCGGATTTGAGCTACATAAATCCTGTAGTTCTGAAGGAATTTTAGGTAATGTCCCAAATATTCACTCATACATAATAAAGTGGAAGAGGGAGAATGCATAATTTATTAATTTAGGAAAATTATTTGTTTATAAGAAAAAACAATATTCTGGAGGGCATTTTCAGAGTAGAGTTTTCTAAAATGATTTATGAGCTCTTTGGTGAATTTAAAGAAATGAAAATGGACCAACATAAAATTTAAAACGAAAACCACCGAGGTAATCTCTGCAGGAACTTTTGTATGGATAAGAGCTCTAAATAAAGTGGCGAAGATAGAGGAAGTAAAAATGTGTGTATTATGGCTACAGATTCTCCTACATCAGTGGTTGCGTCGAGGAAAATTATCTGCATGCCTTGGGGCCGGGAGGGGACGCTATCAACTAGATTTAATCTAAAGTAAGATGGATAGGCATCCTTCCCTTTCCAAATGGTCGCATTTCTCAACTGATTTGTTCAACATAGCGAAGAATGTTGAGGTTGAATTCTGCTTAACGTCACAAAATCTCTGACAGTTTCAAGATAAATTCTTCAGGTCTTTTCGAATGCCATCATCTCTTTTTTATCTTCCATTACTTTTTTTACTCTCCTCTGTACACTTCTTAAATAAGTTTGTATATTTTGGAGAGTGGGATTTATTTCTGTTTAATGCGGCCATTTTCCTCTTCCTCCAGTGGAGCCAGCCAACCCCTACTTTACATTTATTGCGAGTAACTTTTTTTATCTGCCACTCTCCCATACGACTGACTCAGTACTATTCTCTTTTTCCTTTCCCAACTCAAACAAAGATGATTTAAAACTTGCTTAATCATCAAGGAAAGTGTTGAAGGCACCTTGGTTCATGTTATCGTGAAGTAAGTTCGCCATGTAGACACCGTTTGAAAAATTTGAAAACGCTTTCGGTAGGGAAGCAACAATCCGTGTGCAGGACATCTAAGACTGTTACTGTTAGGGATTTGAAAAAACATTGGCCGCTAGGTATCTGGAATACCCGAGAAAACATCTAAGTGAATAGTTTTACCGTACCTGGTCGTCTTCATGTTTCGAAGACCACAAATAACCGTATCCTAGTGAACATGAATTATGTGTAAGCTCCCCTAAAACTGCATACTTTGACTCCCCCTTACAAGACTTTGAGGCTTCATTGGGCTCGAAAGTACATGAGTTGTGTCCTCTTCACCGATGGAACCAAGGTAACCCTTGACGTACATGACGCTTGGTCAAATTATTGGGGGGTTTTTGAGAAAAGCGACTCCAAAGTTTGCGACCTCAACAAATGGGATGAGTAGTCATGTTGTACACATACTTAGTCGTCAAGCCAGAGTTCCTGAAGGAATTAAAATGACCGCAGCTGCCTAATGATATCTCTTACAGTAGTTCTTTGATCCCTAACTAGATGACATACCCTTCTCACTTCTAAGGACTCTAGTTCTTATGCATGATAGCGCTTCCTCCAACTCTGAGAGGGCGACTCAATCCTTCCTAGGGGTTTACGTTATCCTAAGTTGATGGTATGGCTACCAGCCTCTTCCGATCCTAACCCAATCAAATATTTGTAGTCCATCAGTAAATCAAATGCTTATACCGGTGCACGTCAATTTCCGTCTAAGAAGTCATCAAATCTGCAGCACAGGCGGTCTAACCTGCAACATTTAAGAAATTGACAGATTCCATGGATGATAAGGCTTCTGAAGTCATCCGTCCAAATAGCACTAAGTGGGCAAATAATTCATTATGCCTATCAATCTTGCATTATAAATATGCGTTGCTGTTAAATATAAACGTAGGGTATGCTTAATGTGCATAATTATACTTCATTTTCTCAAAATATGCCTAAATAGGCTACTTTCATTCAAAACCTACGAGCGTGGTTCACAACAAAGTCGAAGAATCTGAAATAGAAATTGAAGGACGTAACACAGCACAATGTAAACATAACATTAGCGTTGCCATATTGTGTAGCGCAGCTGGGAAAAGTTTCAGCAAAATTAATTTAAAGAGAACCGAGAGATCCTAACGTTCCCTACCAAGCTATAAGCTTGGCTCAGAGCTTATATAGCAGCTACAGTAGTTAGGCGGCTGAAGTCTATATTCATGTTGTTATAAGGAAAACTAGATTCGCAGCCATATTTCATTGTTAGATTAATTTTATCTGAGATACTCTTTTCAAGTTGTGTTTTGGAAAGGCAACTAGATAGGTTATGTGAGATTCAGGGTCAGTGAGTTTTTTAATTGCTTTTTATGCTCGGTTAGGTTTTGTGGCTTTGTTAATTTTTTTAGAGGGGTTATATAAGATTTGGTGTTTTTTTCTGTAGTTCCTAATTCACCCAGAAAATAATAACCGATATAGGTAAAAAGGAAGCTTTTTTATGCGCCCCCTGTGTACCCACTAGGTAAGAGTCTCCCTCTGTCTTCAGTTTCAAATGGCTGCTTTTTGTGACGGTACAGAGACAACAGTTTTTGCCTTTTTGCTAAAATACTATGCCCGCTTCGATGCTAGAGTTAAACTTTGGCAAAGACGCCAATTATTCAGAACAGGTAAAGTCTTTGAACGGTGCAGTATAAATCCTCAGTTAGATTTAATGCAAAAGAGATGAAGATGCCAGAAATATGTGTCGATTCGGAAGCAATAAAGATGCAATTTCGCTTTTATGTTCCAATCGCGCGATTCTAACTCGGAAATGAGCGAGTTTAGGCGGTAATTGCTCGGAAGAGAGCGCTTATCACTACAAACAAAAGGTCCCATACACTGCAGAAATGCATAGAAAATAGAATGAAAGTAATTTCTCAGTATATCAATGGAAACGTTAGTTTATAAGATTATCCATTTTTTAATCATGGATATCACAAGATTATTCGCATTAACAATGGTCTATTTAAAATAATATCGCTTTAATTAATTTTTAATATAACTTATGAGGAACACATGAAAGCCCTGCAACACCATGTAAACCTATGTAAGTCATAATAAAACATATGAAAATAATTATATCCTATTTAACTTACTTTTGTTGGAAACAATTTGGAAAATATGACATCACTAATTTTGCAACTGAACCTTATGAGCTCCTGGTCCTAATTTAATCTATTTACATTACCGTATAAAAAGATCAGAATTACTGTTTTTCTAGGGCAACCCCTTCCATAAAATGCTGGTAGCTTGTTCAGAAATAACCTTCCATTTGAGAATAAAAGCAAAGCTATGGGAGCTACACAAGTTTTCAGTAAAAAATATTATTTAGGAGAGTAAGGGGAATAGCCGACGACGCCATTAAAATACTTAACATTCGGATGCTTATACATGCAAAAGGCCTTTTATTGAGAAAGCGATGACTCAGGGTCATATTTTACCTGTCTATCTAATCCTTGCTCCAAGTCAAAGGAAATAACCAATTACCTCGAAGTCACTTTGAAAATCGTTTAGCGATTTCATGCATCATCTTCAAATTAACCTCATTTAATCGGCCAATGCCATACGATAAGGCTATCCATCATAATATTGCAATCCACACTTAATCTCCTAGCAACTATCCATAAAAATGCATAATCCTAACTTATGGTGGGCAAAAAGTAATAATAAACAATTTCCAATTTAATGGAGGTATACTATTTTATATAATTCTATCTTTCTCAAACTCTTGTTCTTGCATGTTATTTCCTTTAAATTTCATCTTTTTTTCAGCGATTGTGAGTAGATCATTGTCACAGACTCTTTATCCCAAACTAATTTTCCGTTCGAGAATATAGCTTATATCTTGTTTATTTTAAGTCATTTTTTATAATTAAGTCATCAAATATTTAATACTTAATAAGTGGACGTTATAAAATAGGGTCAAAATTCGCGAAAAATATTTCACAAATGAGTTCATCTATATTAACGGATATTTTAGAGAAAATATGACTCATTAATAATGTGTCAGTTCATTAAAGTAATCGATAATTCAAATTAAATAAACTCGTTCCAGATTCATCTACTTGTTTTTAGTTTCTACAGAAAAATGAGCAGCATTATCTTTTGTAGTTAAAGGCCAGCTCGATAAGCAAGAAGGTCAAATCTACCGTAAAGAACTATATATATCAGAAAACGGACCAGATTGACCATCTTACAAATTATGTGGTCGAACATGATGTCGTTAACGTTAATATATTTAAGCAGGGGAAAGCTAATTCAGACCTATATAGATCTGTATCTATTAAAATCATGTTTAGTATCTAGTTCTAAAACTACAGAATTATATATATGTGTGCCTAGCTATTTCAGACGTATATAGATCTGTAACTATTAAAATCATGCTTAGTCTCTAGTTCTAAAACTACCGAATTATATTAATGTGTGCCTAACATTTATGCAGGATTCTAATATAGCTCAAGACAATCTTAGAGAAGAGAGGGCAAGGATTAATTTGACTACTGCGATTGAATCATGTGACTAGGCGGAAACGGCTTGTTTTATATATTCTCTATTGTATTGAGTTGAGTGTCGGTGAGATGTAGAGTTCAGACTGCCTAGCAGAGGCGAGTGAGAAATTGAAGTCTTGCTCCTATGTGTGAAAGATGAATTAATTAGACTGCCACATTGTGGTTCCAATGACTGCTCAGTGTGGTATTTTTTTGTGTCCGCTTTGCTTGCTTCATTTATGGCTGCTGTCGGGAAGTTATTCAATTATTTATTGAATTGCCGAGCCCAATGTGTGTTTTGGGAATTTGATGTGTTCATGATAGCTTTTTTCGTCTACCTGAGGGGAAGTCAGAAGGAAATTATCTGAGGTCGAGGTGTTAGAAATTTTGTTGATGATGATGAGTCTAATTTGTATCCTGAAGATTGTTTGCTTCTACTCTCTAAAGCTAATATCATTTTTTATCTCTCGCGATATATATATAATATATATATATATATATATATATATATATATATATATATATATATATATATATATATATATATATATATATATATATATATATATATATATATATATATATATATATATATATATATATATATATATATATATATATATATATATATATATATATATATATATATATATATATATATATATATATACTGGGGAGGGTCAAAAGTCACCCGACAGTAAATAAAAATCCCATAAACACATAATATTCAATTTTATTTATTCATTCCAGTTATTAATGTTTAATAATTGAATGCTGTGAGTCGAAATCACCGTTAATTTCAACATTTGTTTTTATTAACGAAGTCTTATTACAAAATATTTTTTGTTTTATTTTCAGGTTTTTTGATCCCATAATTATGAATAAACTGACTCTGTAACAGAGAATCTTTGTTTTATGAATATTACTACAAATATAGTAATGCACAAAGAGTCCGTGACGATTTGATAACCGCTCAGGAAGGACTTCCATTTAAAAAAAATTAATAATTTTTCATATTTAGATGCTTTTATAAAATTCATTTAGATGTTAAACCTAAATAAATTTTGGAATTAAATGGTTTTGATTTAATGCCAGGTGGCTTTTGGCCACCCGGGTGTGCTGATTGCCGGTCGGACCCGGGTTCGAGTCCCGGCCAGGAATGTTCAAAAACTTTTTTCCCCTGGCGTTTTTTCTGTCTTCTCGGTAAAGGATCGCCTTCACTGTGCCGCCCTCTGCTCCCTTTGATTCTGGGTTCTTCTAATGTGCCTTTCTCTTGCCTTTAAAAACTTCGGTTTCTTGTCTCATTTGCTCATTCGCGTCCAATTCTTCTTCCTCTTGTACTATATGTATTTATAGTCAGCTATAGAAGGTTTCTGCATCTTTGTTTCTGTCTTCAAATTTATTTTTGAAAGACAGAAAATAAAAAATGGCATAGCCCTGTGGTGGTTGTATAATCAGCCACAGAACCTGTATTTTCTCTTTATACTCGTATATATATATATATATATATATATATATATATATATATATATATATATATATATATATATATATATATATATATTATATATATATATATATGAGTTTAAGGAAAAGATTCGTAAAACTAACCAAGCAGTGAGCATGTTGAAATCTGTGTGGAATAATAATAATTTTTCAATACACACTAAGATAATAATTACTAAAAGTATGGTGAGACCAATTCTTATATATGCAAATGAATATCGTGGTAGAGTACGGCAATCAAACGTTGAGAAGAATATTAAGTATACGATGGCAGGATAGAGTGACAAATGAGAGAGTAAGTGAAATTACGAAAGTACAACCGGTAAACGAGAACGTGAGATTGTCGCGATGGATATTTACAGACAAGAGGGACGATGTGTGCAGTATCCACCAAAGTGAGACGCAGCTGGAAGAAGGGGAAGAGATAGACCGAAAAAAACATGGATAAGGTCGATGAAGAGAGAGGCAGGAAATAGTTGAGATTCGGAATAGGAGAAGATGCCTCAGGATTAGTACTGGTGGAGAGAATTTTTTAAGGCCATTTGCATCCCGTGGGTGCTATAAGAGATTAATTGATTGATATTGTTGTACTATAGCCGACTATCTAATACAATATCTATTATTAGTATTAAGGGGCAGAACCATTCAAGGACTAAACACTACGTTGATGCGCAGATCATAAAGGTCAGGTTGAGACGTAGGGTTAAGTCACTTAACTAATCAGGTCGAGTTTGAGGTTATAGACATTTGAATAACGAGGCCGAGAGTGACGTTCAGGTTAATTAAAGATAAACATAAGAAAATATGAATTTTAACATTTTTAAGGTATGACAATGGGCGGTGGTTTGTCTCTATGACGAATTCTTTACCAACTAAATACATTTTGAATTTTGTTATTTCCCATATGATCGCTAAAGCCTCTCATTCTATTACCGTGTAGTTTTTACCCACGCGGTAAGAGCCTTTGACTCGCGTATGCCACAAAGTGGCTTTCTCCGCTCTCAGCCTACTGGAGAAGTACGCATCCGAGGCCTTCTTTGCTAGCATCTGTCGGGATGAAGAAGGGCTCAGTGGGCTTTGGAAGCTTTACGATAGAGGCGGATGCCAGTTTATCATCTAGTTGATGAAAGCTGGAAGTGGCCTTGGGGTTCTAGACTAGGGGATCCGGGGATCTTTTCTGCAACATTTTACACAAGGGGCAGAAATTGATGCACAATTGGTGATGAACCTTTGGTAGGACGAGGCAGATCCCATAAATGCCCAGAGTTGCTTCTTAATGCTGAGGAAGAGCATTTTACTATGGCCTGAACCTTTCTTCCCAGGGACCCATTCGGTTCTTCCCGATATGGAAGGCGAGGTACGTGATTGTATTGTAAGCGAAGTGGCACTTAGTGGGCCCAAGTGCGAGTCCATGCTCACGGAGTCGGATCAAAAGGGTTTGAAGGGCGATCAACTGCTAGTCCCATGTATTAGTAGCGACGTACAGATTGCCAAAGTAAAATGGCACATGGAACAGGTCGTCCACAATTCTTTGCATCATCCGGTTGTAAATGCTGCATGCAGTTACAAGACCGAAAGGGAGGCGCTTGAAATGCATAAATCCTTTGTAGGTGGGGAACGCCGTGTATTTTCGTGAGATTTCACGGAGGGGAATTTGGTAATAGGTTTTGTAGAGATCTTATCCTGAGATGTACTTGGCCTCCTTGAAAAGATGAAGGTTCTCGTCGATCAGGGGGATGGGTTCTGCGTCGAAACTCGTCACAGAGTTTAACTTTTTTAGGTCTACGCTCATTTCGAAAAACTGGTCGGGTTTTCGAACCATGACGATGGGGGAACATAAATTCGATTTAGAGGGTTCGATGATATCGAGTTTGAGCAAGTTATCCACCTCAGAATTGAAGACCTGCCTTAGGTGGATAGGAAGAGGGTAAGGCTTCGAACAGAAAGATTATTGCATAATAAGAACGATGTCATGTTCGAAGTGTTTTGCACGACTGGGGGTCTCAGAAAGGACGCCACCGAAGTCGTTCATCAGCTGCTGCAGATGAATCTTTTGGTGAAGGGCTAACCCGGGAGGATGATTCTGGGGCCTCAGCAGTTAGAGATGGGAGAGGGTAGTCACCATCTTGTTCGATGCAGACCACCTGAAAAACGTTGAAGGGGTCAGAGGGGTAGACGCTTCAAGGGGTACTCTTCGTTAAAAGCCACAAAATTATTACCATTCGCGCGGCGGTGGTATTTCTTCAACATATTCACGTGGAATACCTTATCCCTAGAGGGGGTCCGAATAAGGTAGTACACGAGACCTTTTTCCTCAAGGACGGGGAAGGGGCCCTTCCGCTGACTAAGAAGCTTGTTGCTCTCCGTGGGAAGTAACAAAAGACCTCCTCGCTAGGCTTTAATCTTCTTTCCCTTGATTTTAGGTCGAAATAGGTTCTATATTTCTCCTGGTTCACATCTGCATTCTTGTAAGCGATGTCCGCAGAGGTATCCAGGCGCTTCCTAAGGTGGGAAAGGACTTGACCCCGCGGATTAAAAAGACTGCTCTCTACAGAGGGGTCGTCTACCGTTTAGATCTCTGAGCAAGAGAAAGGGCCTCAGCAACCGTGCCACGGCGCTGCGGAAGTCCCCCACGTCGAAGTCGGCTAACGGTGGAATATACGCGGAAATAACAGTATACCTTCTTCAGTCATTTCCTGAAATGCAAAGCACCGTGCCCACGTCAAGCACCACCGGGACTGGCTCTCGGGTGGCAGTGGCCCAGAAAATTATATTTGAAATGAAAAGTGATCACTACCATGGAAGTCATCGACTCCCCCCCCCCAATCAAAGTCAGGATGTGCATCCGGAGAACAAAAAGATAGATCAAGGTAGGAAAATAAAACGCTTCTCGGGCACTAATGCGTAAACTCATCCACAGTTAAAAGACAGGGCCTCGGCAACCATGATACGACGCGGCGGAAGTTCCCCGCGCCGAAATCGGCTAACGGTGGAATGTAAGCGGAAATAACAGTATACCTGCTATCAAGGTGCAGCTACACAGCTACTGCCTAAAAGGAGGTATCTAAATGAAAAGGAGAACGGAGACATCATTCCGAGTGTAAATCGCACATCTTCCCGCCCAGCCCCCATCCCGTGATGGTGGGGTCAAAAAACCCTTATACCCGGGCAAAGTGGGCAGAGGGCATGCGCCCATCATGGTTTCTTGCAAAAGATAGCTAACGGAGAACAGGAGGAGACGAACCCTCCACAAATCCACACAGTTGGCCCGGAGTCCGCGGCAATTCCATTGAAGGAATATGCCCTGCAGACCTAGCTTGGAAGCGATGCCAGGGCCTTCTTCGAAGAGAAGACGGTCATGTTATTAATCGTATGCTTCTCAGGGGAAAAACTCTGGGCACTGTTGGCCGGACAATGAGCTGAAGGCGCTCTCGCCTTCAAGGACTTATTAGGGGAATTTGGACGCGCCATGCGAGTCACAAAACCCTTATACCCCGGCAGAGTGGACAGAGGGCATGCGCCCATCATGGTTTCCTGTAAAACAATAGCTAGCGGGAAATGGGAGGAGACGAACATCCACAAATCCTCACAGTTGGCCTGGAGTCCGCGGCAATTCCATTGAAGAAATATGCCCTCCAGGCCTAGCTCGGAGGTACTCTCCTCTTTTCGGAAGATGGCCTGACGACCACCTTCAGGGGTGTTGCCTCATGTGAGTCTAACAACTCGATAGAGGCGCGTGGTCGTTTAACCTTACGGAAAACGGTCACGCTGGGGGAATGGAGGAGCCCTGGTTTTAGCTGGGGCTGGTTGTGGACCCTTTGTGCTGCCAGCTTTACCAGGGAAGCACCCGCGGTGGATAAAACTCGCAGAAGGGTTCCTAATAGGCACTGAAACGACCGTACTCGTAAGGGCCCGTGGAAGGGCCAGGATCACAGGGTGTCTTCTCAACATTGAGGTATAGAACGTTTCGGGCAGCGTCGAGCGCGCAAGGACCACTCCTTAGCTTCGCGAAATGAGAGACGATCCTGAACCTGAACGGCCAGGATTTCCTTCTCATGGGGATACGCACCACATTACTTCGAAGAAACGGGGTGCGGCTCTCTGCATTTGATACACTTATCCACACACGGTTTGTACTCATCGTGTGCGGCCTTGGTACAACTTACACAGATTTCGGGTAACATTGACTTTGCAGGTCGATAGGAGCGATTAGTATGGCCAAAGCGGCTGGCAGTAATAGCATCTACGCGGCAGCGGCACGAATACCTTCACGTGGTAGCGATACCAAACGGCAGGCACCGAGTCAGGGAGCCTGTAACAGTCAAACGTGAGGAAGAGTGTAGGGGTGGCTCTCAAGACTCCTCCCTGTTTTCTCATTACACGCTTGACATTGGCCACCCCATGGTCGGTCGCCTAGGTGTAAGGTGATGTCCTCTATGGAGGAATTAACGAGTTCCCTCGCATAAACTACTCCTTCCATGAAGTTCATGGTAGAGTGCGGAGTCACACTCACAGGCGTGCCATTAAGTGTTCGAAGAGCACGAATCATGGCCGCCTTGGAGGGATTCGACGCATTCGCCAAAAGACTCCCGTCCGAGAAACGGGTCATCTCTGGCTCTCTACCAATCTCACCAGCTAGTGCTTTTCTCGGATGGATTATGTTACCCTTAGCCAACAAGCTGCCATCAGTGGAGCGAATAACCATGAAACGTTTGAAGCCAGCGGGCTCGAAAAGGCCGTATAGTCTCTGAATGAGGGGCCCAGGGAAAATAATAATACATTTGATCTTTGTCAGGGACTTTGCATCCGTGGGGGGGAGCAGGGACGAAGGGGCCGGTCCTGTCTTGGTCGCTTACCAAAGTAACAGACCCATCCCTCCCCGCAGCCCCCGCTTATGGAGAGGAGCTCCGAGTCTTTTTCGTCTTTTTTTGTTTCTTTTCTTTTTAGGAGAGGAGGTAGGGGAATGAACACGCTTCTCCCCTTCATTGGGAGGAGCTCCAAGGCCAGATTTAATGACCTTAGCAAGGTCCTTCTTCAAGATGGAGAAGGTCCTGGCGGTCGCCGGGGCACTGGCGGGAGGAGGAGATCCCTCCCCTCCCTGCACTGCCTTGGACACCCGAGAAACACAGGCTGTCTGAAAGAAGGAGAAGAGTAAGCCTCCTCTTCTGTTAAAGAGATTTAGAGGGTCCCCTGAGAGAGCACAGCTGGGGGGACCTCCATTTTTTCCGTGCAGCTACCCGAAGGCGGCTCCGTCGATGGTGAGGGGGAAAGGGGAAGAGGTTTTTTGGGGGGGGGGAGGTTACATCATCGGGCATGGAGACCCTATTTTTTAGGCGGGAAGCAAAAACTAATCACCCCTCGCAGTAGCCCTCTCTGCAAGGGGGGCGTACGGGGCTGGCAGAACCAGTTGCTTCCATTTTAGGCCACCTCTCCAGCCTGGTCACCTAGCAGCACTTCGGTATGGCAGCACCACCTTGGACACGGCGTAAAAAGATAGATTGTGAAGTCAGAAGGTAGGGGGGTGTGATAAAGGTATGGGTGTGGAGGAAGCAGGTTGATAAAGCCCCACTATCCCAAACCGGAGCTCAGGGGTTAGGGAACATTGTCTCCTCCCCTCTCATCTCCGATCCTGGATAGTTGGTTGAGAAGGTCAGCATCTACCCTGTGAAAATAGAGGCCGACCAGAGAAAGTTGTGGGAGGGGCTGTAGTGGAAGTGAGGATGTAGGAGAGAAACACTGGGTGTCTGAAAGAACGAGAAGTGGCAAAGCTAGGGTCTGACTGGGCGCTGAGCCTCGTCAGCACGGCGGCCAGAAAGGCAAATCGCCGCGCCCCTTACGGGGCTATAATTTCCTCTCTACACTTTGCGTTCCATCGCGCAATTTAAAATCTAAATAATTTTCATGAAGTTAAGCAAACCCTTTTTGCTGTGCCTCTTTTGAGTATAAAGAGAAGAGCGCAGGAGGCCTTGTTCCGTAGAGTAAACGGAGGAGGAGTAGTTATGCAGTGTGAAAACATACATAGCGTAATGGTATATCGTATGGCTCAACATGGCTTTGAAGTAGAATGCCTATTCCTAATCCTAGGAAAACCGTGCTAAGGGCGAAATATGCGAAATATGTTGGAAAATTTAGCATGAATGAAAATAATTTGCTTAGTTAAAGAAAAAAGATGGAAAGTCCCCTAATGACCTGCGGCGTTTTGTGATAAGATGATAAATGGTTATTGCATTGATGGTTTCCCATGGTTCAAATCAGTAACACATGCCTTTGAATGGTTAAATGAGGCTTCTGCCACTCAATGGCACAACCCAGTGCCAAATCCGATGGCAGAATTTAAATATCCAGGGCGAATAACCATATGTCACATGGTCATATGGGTCATTTAATGGCTCTAAATGGGTACAATTGAACTTTACTCCTTTTGAAAAAAAAGCGACGCCTTGACCTGGCGCTACACCGCAGGTAAAAAGAGACAGATAGAGAAAGAGCAATAGAGAGGGAGAGAGAGAGAAGGGGGGTTGAAAGCCGTGTTGAAATAGTTATCAAGCTAAAAGTATGATATAGAGGCAGTTATAAAGACGGAATATGAGAAATAAAGCGTAAAGTGACAAATCTAAAAATTCGGACTAGAAACATTGACTTAGGAAAACAAAAACACATAACTGTTGATTCGTGCAAAGGAAAACAGAGGTAAATAACACAAATGGACAGAGACAAAAACACAGTATAGTCATATTATTATAACAATTTTTAATTCTACTTTCTTTAATATCGATAAGTGGACATTGCCACCCTCTAATAACGCTTTTAATACATATAAGAATTGATTCATACTGTTTTCTAATATGATCTAAAGGAATTTTAACCCATTCGTCAAGAAAAATGTTTCATCTCTTTCTTAGACGGTGGCTGAGGAAAACAATTCATAGTTGCATCTTTATTTGAGAAAATAAATGCGTGGCTATTTTCAGATCTGGCGATTGCAAAAGTCAATAACAGTGTTAAACTTCACTTGCAACCTTCAAACCACTTTTAAGAAATTTAGGGTTGAAAATTCCTGTATTATCGTCCTACGATTTGGCGTCCTTTCTTGGCAAGCATCTTTATACCATGTGAGACACTTTTTAAGCCAAAATTGACAAAGAGATAAGGTTGTTCACCATATCAAGCAGTACTAGTACTAAACAACAAAAGTAAATGATATTGTTAACAAAGCAGCTAAAGTCCATCCTTAAAGCTTAGTTTTCGAAATGAGACAAAGCAGACATTATAGTCGGCTTACTTCTCTGAAAACATCCAAAATCTGACTCGCATTTTTACCCATGTCCAGCCATTCGAGTTCCTATAATTTCAGACCCCTAAGGCTATTAACAAATCATAATACACATAAAAAAGAAGTTTTCCGAAGTTTTTGGTAATATTAATATCATTTGGAACAATAGCGAATAATATTAGACATTTCCAGTATATTTCCAAACCCTGTGGTTAAGGATATTATACAACGTGATAAAAGAAGGAGTGGTAGATAAGATGTCATAAAATAGATGAAGATAAACAGAGCCTCCTGTAGAAATGAGATGCAAACAGCTTTAGGGGGCTAAGAGATCGGCTTTGTATTCCCATTTAAAACCACAGTGGCCACTATCATTTTCACTTTACCAAGAACAGAAAATCTCTTCTTTCCCACATCTGCATCCACGAATCTTACATTTGTTTATGAAACCGGGCTATTATTTTGCTCTCCTCCCCCGAATAAATGCTTGCCTAATGATTTCTTTCCCAGTCTCGCTCTCATTAGAATCTTAATCTTCCACTAAATAATGCTTATTAATTCATTCAATATCCAAGGTATATTAAAACATTTTTTAGTTGTTTCATTAATATTTAAAAGTACGAGTCCAAAAACATGGTTTCATTTTGTAAAGTGCTGCAAAAATTTAAAAGAAAAATTCACTAAACGACTTCTAATTTGCATACACATGAAAGCTTCGAAAAAAAAAATATATATATATATATATATGGGAAATATCACGAAAGTTAGCGCGTGATAACTATGAATATGTACCACGGAAGGAAACTGAATAAAAAGCGGATTGGAGTTAGTACTTTCGTCTATTCGACCGTTTAAAACTTAATGGTAAGAAAGATAAGACACCCAGTATTTATAAAAAGCACGTTTTCCTATGTTGACCTCATAGGAAAAAGTGCTTTGTATAAATACTGGGTGTCTTATTTTTCCTACCATTGAGTTTGAAAATGTCGAATAGACGAAAGTACTAACTCCAATCTGCTTTTTATTCAGTTTCCTTCCGTGGTACATATTCATATATATATATATATATATATATATATATATATATATATATATATATATATACGTTGATCAACATAAATATAATGTCCGAAGAGAAAAGGATAACAGTGCTTTCTTTGTCCATATGTCAGATAAGGACCATCTAATTAACTGGAATTCGGCCAAATTTATTTATCGTTCCAATGACCATATCAAAAGGAATATCATTGAATGTGCTTTTATAAGCCATGGGATAATTTTAACCTTTCCCCTGGTTTATATAAAATAGATGCTATAATTAAAAGATTAATACTCAAAGAAATTAGTTTTGTCTTGCGTTCCTAGTGTTTTTTTTTATATACATTCTTTAGTTATGTGGCCCCTATTTTATTTTAATTTTTTTTTATTAATAATTTTTATTTTTTAATTGTCACTGCTCTGTTTTGTACTTTGTATTTTTCCCCCCTTTTGCTCATCGTGTCTTATAATCTCCCTCCTTAGGCTATCTCCATTTCTTTGAATCTGTTACCCTTTCCTTCGGCTTAGTTTGACCTTGCTACCTGCTTCTTGTAATTCTTAATGTGTTTCTTTACCTTCCCCCTTCCGTCTTCCTCATTGGTGATTTTTTGTTTTTGAGGCGGTCTTTCATACTTTTCTTTCGTATATATACCTCTAATATAATATTATTTCTTGTAGTTATCCTTGATAAGGAACTTAATAAAGTTCGAAAGTACTTGGAAACACCTTTTCATTTTTCTCCTACGGGACATTGCATTCATATATATATATATATATATATATATATATATATATATATATATATATATATATATATATATATATATATATAAATATATATATATAAAATATATATATATATAAAATATATATATATATATAATATATATATATATATATATATATATATATATATATATATATATATATATATATATATATATATATATATATATATACATATATATATATATATATATATATATATAAATATATATATATATATATATTTATTTATATATATATATATATATATATATATATATATATATATATATATATATATATATATATATATATATATATATATATATATAGGCTAATTAATAGCCTTTAGATGTGTCATGAAGAAAAAGAAGAAAATAGGAAAATATGGATGTTAAAAAGCATATCACTGAAGGACTCATGAAAGATCCGGAAAAAGAACGCACATTATAATTCAAAAGCAAATATTATTTAACCTAAAAATTAATGAAACACATTAAACAATAACCAAAACATATAAAATCGAGACATGATGAGACTTAAAAGACTAAATGTGTAAAATATCGCAGAGAGAAAGTTTTGTTGGAGGAGGCAAAGAAGTATTAGATTGACTGCAACCCAGATATCAATTTTTTTTCTATATAAATTGGTAAATTAAGTAAAGATACCCAACAATCGACCTTTTCAGATATAGAATAGAAACATTTAGTAAAGTAGCTACCATTTAATTTATAAAAAGATTTAGTTTTAGTTACTTTTTAAATAGTATATTTCACAACTATCTAAAGTACATATCAACGTATACAAGCTTCCCAAAAACTAGTACAGCAAAGTACTGAATTTGAGAGGCTCTATGTAAATGAGGAGCTCGGGGGTTATTAAAAACTTTTGATGCAGTGAATCCTGACCGAGTACAAAGAGTATCACACAAATGGTTGATTTAAATCGGCCAATATATAGTCATGCATCAACATCATTTAAGTGCCTTCCGATCACTAGAAAAATATAAATAAAAATAAAATTAAGACGAGGACTCATTTTGTCAAGGATCTAAAAGAGTTTGTAGATGATTTTCATAAATTGTATCAGAATAAAATGGAATTATAATAAGAAGATGAATTTTCTAAATTGTTTTTCCTTTCCTCCTGATGTTTTCTGCTATAAAATTAAGTAAAATTTGCTATAAATTAAAAATAAAAAAAGCTCCCGTACAAAATTCCCTTTTGTCTTACCTATGAGAAAACTGTCATACCTGGTACACCGACATTATACCCCGTCTCCTTTGTCTACATCTTATAGAATTTTTGGAATATGGTGAGAGTGAGATTTGCTCAGTACACAACGCTTGTATAATTGGGAGAAAAAAATTGTCCAAAATTTAATTGAATGAGAAGAATTCCACTTTTTGTAAGATGTAAACTTCCGTGTTTTGCTTTGTCGATGTCAGAGATGTGGAGTATAAAACAACCCCTGTTTCTTGTACACTGGACTAGGTACGCAGACATACCATTACTGACCCTTGGCATCTTCATACCTTGCAGAATAGAGGTGAGGTCAAAGATTTTAATTACGAACTGTATTCCTCTCCCACCCTATCTTCGGTCCTTGCTTCAAATCATCTTCTTATTTCTTGTTTGTACGTAATATTTTTTTCTAGCTAAAAGGCTCATTGAATACTGATCAATATTTTATCCACGTAATATAATACTCGTACTTTCCAAAAACAAATTAAGAAGGAAAGTCTGCTTTGATAATCCACCTCGATTACTCCGAAAACTTATCTAAACATTGCAATTTTGATCGGGGAAGTCTTTGTGAATGTCTTTTTGATGCTAATAAGACTGAAGTCACCTTGGGAACTTCTTTATTCATACGGGTTTTCGGTCCGTTATTTATATCCTAAATATTCTTCCCGTATTTCGTTTGTTTCTTCAGAATATAAAAGAAGCGGAAACACCGCCTAGAAACAACTGAATCCCACCTACATTTCCATATGTACATTATTTATGAGGTCTGCTTACTATGCATTCTCACCCAGCTCTGTAAATCACAGCATACACACATTCAGCGCACATACACAAGCGCCTTTCTTCATATGCATACTTTAATAAACCATCCTTTCCATGCCATTTCACCTGTACTGTTGGTTTTGTAGCATTTATATAATTCCCGGTATTTATTTATTTATCTACTACTTTTCATTGACCCATTTTATCCTATATATCTACCTGAACTTCTCTGACTACTTACTTTCCATGAGTTATCAAAGTTACGTAAGTGGGACGGGATTTTCTATTCGAAAAAATCGCCTACGCTAGTCATCATCTTCATAATAGCCTACGCTGTTCATCATCTCCATAATCGCCTACGCTGGCTGATCATCATCTTCATAATCGCCTACGATGGTCATCATCTTCATAATCGCCCCCCGCTGGTCATCATCTTCATAATCGCCTACGCTGGTCATCATCTTCATAATAGCCTACGGTGGTCATCATCTTCATAATATCCTACGCTGGCTGATCATCATCTTCATAATCGCCTACGATGGTCATCATCTTCATAATCGCCCCCGCTGGTCATCATCTTCATAATCGCCTACGATGATCATCATCTTCATAATCGCCCCCGCTGGTCATCATCTTCATAATCGCCCCCACTGGTCATCATCTTCATAATCACCTACGCTGGTCATCATCTTCAGAATCGCCTACGCTGGTCATCTCCCATATAATCGCCCCTGCTGGTCACCATCTTCATAATCACCTTCGCTGGTCACCATCCTCATAATCGCCTACGCTGGTCATCATCTTCATAATCTCCTCAGCTGGTCATCGTCTTGATAATCACCTACGGTGGTCATCATCTTCATAATCGCCTACGCTTGGTCATCATCTTCATAATCACCCCTGCTAGTCACCATCTTCATAATCGCCTACGCTGGTCATCATCTTCATAATCTCCTCAGCTGGTCATCGTCTTCATAATCACCTACGGTGGTCATCGTCTTCATAATCGCCTACGCTGGTAATCATCTTCATTTGATATATAGTATTTCATTGTTCATTTTGGTTATGTTTATGTACCTGAAATATTTACACATTGTAGAATTATTAACAAGGGGAAAATAATTGTTAATTAAACATGCATAAGGTTTCTTGCTGCTCAATAATCCATAGACAACAAGGAAAGATGATACACAAGTGATTTTTTCTTTTTATAATACCAAACGAGTTTCATACATATATTATAAAGGAAGATTTTTTTTATGATGTTCCTTTCCAGCCTAACGCAGTCTATTAATCCATTTTGTTTATATAGTAACAGATTTTTCCTATGAAATGATAAAGTAAGAGTATTTATCTATTCATTATTATTTTATTATTCACGAGTGTCATTGAATAGAAATGTAAGGTTCTTGCTCTAAGTGATGGTCCAATCCGAAGTAACATTATTCATTTTTCACACGCTGGGCATCTTTCCCGAGTAGAAATGTTGCTTAAAAAGACCCCCATATTTTTTATTAGAATCCAGAGTTTATCAATAATAGATAAGAAGGGAAAGAGATCTCATCGGACATGTTGGGGGATGCTGTTTGGTCGTTTTTGTTTGCGTGATTTTTGCACTCGAATTTGAGGTTCTCCAAAGAAAAAAAAAAGGGGTAAAATGATATTTCTGATCTCCGTTTGCTTATTGCCAAAGTAATGGCATAAGGCGTAAGCAGGAATGAGTTAAAAGGGATAGGGATTAGCATAAGTGGGAATGGGGAATAAAGGATATGTGCCATCGGAAGTTAAATGGTGATCGAAAGTGAAGTAATTCGTTTAACCAATTCCGGTTTTTAAGTTTGATCTCGACGTCAAAAATAAGATAATACTCAACTAAAATAATATTAAATTTCAATTCTGATTATATACATATTTGGTCCTCAAACGACATCCGAATGATTAATATTGAAATTATACTTTAATCATCTTATTGTAAAAATATTTCATTTCATGATCCCCATTCTTCTGGACCAATTTGTTTTGTAAGTTAAACTGAGGCCTCTGCTAATATGGTTTCTTCAATAACTTTCATCATTATCGTCATTACCATGAGACAATTTCTTCAAAGTTCAGTTCGAAGGTCTCTCCCCAATATATCCACTGGAGAAGTTTCACTGCTCTATTCTGCCCCGTTTTGCAGGACAACCAGGGAAATTGACGCCAACATCCGATCTTGAATACTACCTATGAGCTCGTATTCAAAATCTCTTTGCCCATAAATGTCTCCTATTGAAATAGATTGAAAAATAGCCGTCTTGCAATTTTAATCAGGTTATTTCTTTCTCGTCTATTCCTGGTATAACAATATACATTAAATCACAATATTTCCTTTGCATACACACTATTACTCGATCCCTATGAGTCGGTTTTGTTTGTATATTATTGAAATACTTTAAATGACTTGCATTATTTTTTTTTATCTGGCGACTGCCTTCTTGGGAATTAGTCGCCGTATCCAACATTGACTAAAATTATGGATCTTTAAAATAGGAACATGCGACCTACTAAAATAAGAAAAAACAACAACAAAAAACTCCCAAATATTTAAATAAAGGGAAGGAGGCTGGCCTCCTCCAAAAAGTCTAAAATCCATAGGTTGGTGTGAACGAACCCGTCCGGAGTACAAGGGACAGGCAGTAGCTAACCCACCCACCCCGGTAGCGGGATAGGTAACGTGCGCGGAGATCGCTCAGACTCGGATAATCAACAAGAATGTGCCGAACAGTCTGGGGGACAACGCAGCCTTCACAGTAGGGCGCAGGCGATCTTTCCATAAAATGGCGGTGTGTCCCGCGAGGGTGTCCAATTCGGAGACGACAGAAAGCAACCTGAAGCCTTCTTGGCATTGGGGGATAGGTCCATGGGAACAGTCGCGGCGCACTGGCACCCAATTTCACATTCCCTTCGACCGACTACCATCTTCTTTGCCAAGCAGCCCGAAGAGCTGCCCGTATTAATGCCATGTAGTTGATGTGAGGAATAGCGAAACGCTAGTCCGGACGCAAAGTCCTTGAGGACTCTTGGGCGCCCCAATCGGCGCGCTCATTCCCCGCAGTTCCTACATGTCCGGGAACCCAGCAGAAGAAAATCTCGACATCCGCTCGGCTTGTAAAAACCGTGGCGTCACGGATATCGCGAACCAGGGGAGGGGAGGAGATTCCAATGCCCCGAGAGCACTCAATGCGCTTTGTGAGTTGCTATAGATCACAATCCAGTCTCCAAACCGGGCACATCGCGTAATCTCCCGTACCAAGTGGTGTATTGCCACCAGCTCGGCCGTGAAGACAGACGCAGCGTCTGGCAGAGCCCCGCTGACTTCAAACAGAGGAGGATACGGCGTGGAAGCAGACCCCCTCTTAGGACTTAGAGCCATCCGTATACACTGGCAAGGTTCCAGTGTGATACGAGGTGTGCTACAAAAAGGTCGGGCGCAATACTCTCGTCGCTGTAGAAGCTTTGGGAGCAGAGGCGTGGTGACAAATAGCCAAATGTGGTACTCTCCAGGGCGGCATCCTAGGCAGAACCAGGGAGGCAACCAGCCCGAGAGCTATACCTATCTCTCTAAGAAGTGTGCCTGTCCCTAAAACCAAAGGGCTTAGGGTATCACTGGCGATGGACGGTGGCGAAGGCCGGCGTGGTGAATCAAGTCCACCTAATGCAATACACGCTTGGCTGCAGATGCATAAAATACGCATTCGTAATCGAGCTTCGAACGAACAAAGGATCGATAAAAAAAGGAAGGCAGTAGCCCTATCAGCGCTCCAAGCGTTTAACGTCACGGAAAAGAGAAAAAAAACCAAGACTGCTAATATCAGCCTCTCAGTTAAGGCGTCGCTCAAATACAAGACCAAGGAAACGGTACAATTCAACCACTTCCAGGCGTACTTGATTAAGAAACAAGTCTAGGTCAGGGTGGAGCCGTGGATGGCGGCAGAAGTGCACCACCTTATTCTTGACCAAGGAAAACCGAAACCTGTGCGCTTCGGCATAGCAATAGACGTGGTTCAATGCCTGTTAGAGTCGACGCTCCATAGTTGGCATTTGGGACGCACCAAAAGAGATTAAAAGGTCGTCCACATAGAGCGTAAAAGAACATCTTTCGGCAGTACTGAGGTGATGCTATTTAGGCTCAGGGCAGAGTGTGACGCTGAGGACACTTCCCTGCGGGACATCTTCTTTCTGCTCTATTGGGCCGGAGAGGAACCCCCCCCCCCCCCTACACCCGTACGCGGGATCGACGATCTCGCGAGAATTCAGATATAAAGATTGAGAGGCGTCCCTTCGTTGCCATCGTGTCGAACGTCTCCACGATACCGTATCGCCATGCGGTAACATAGGCCTTATACAGATCTAAAAACATCGTGGCGTAGTAATGTCTACGAAGGAAGGCCTCCAGACGGAATTTTCGAGTCGGAGCAGAGCATCCGACGTGGAGTGGAACTTGCGGAAGCCGCACTGTCCAGAAGACAGATGTCCTCCGCTGTCCAGAAAAAAAGGATAATCTAACATTTACCAATTTCTCCATCAACTTGCACACGCAAGATCGCAGAGAGGTTGGGCGGAAACCGGCCGGAGAAGAGTGATCTCTCTCCGGTTTGCGAAAGGCGGGCACAGTAGCGATTAGCCAGGAATCCGGGAGGAGACCCTTCACCCAGCTCCTGTTGAACAAATCTAGGAGAAGGGCCATGCCTTGCTCACCCAGATGTCGATGCATGGCGTACGGGACATCGTCCGGACCATGGGCGGTGTCCGCGCACGAAGCCGGAGCGGAACGTAACTCACTCAAAGTAAACCTGTCCCTGAATGGTTCTCCGCGTCTGGAGGTAAAGTCCAGTCGGCGGCCTTCCGCGACATCACGACGTGCATTGAATGCTGGTGAGCAGCATCCCGGCTAGAGAATGCGGAGAAAGCGGTCACGAAAGATTCCTCTACGGGTGCGGGGTCCGAGATTGTGGTCCTATTCTCCTGGAGAACGGGACGGGGGGTCCTGCAAGAACTTGCCCTAAATCCTTTTGACTTGACTTGCTTCCTCACGTCTGCTAGAGTTTTTCCGTTAAGTGAAGTTTTTCCGACAGTGAAATCGTTCGTGCGGAGCTTATAGCGCATGTAGGCATAACGCTTCTGTTTGAAGGCCGGCTCAAACTCAGCCAACCACCACAAGAGTAGTCAGGGTGCAAAAGGGCCAGACGTTCTAGAAATATTAGTCAAGCCCACGGCGATGAGGTTTCTGGAGAAGAAATTAACGGGCACATCTCCTCCCCTAAAATTCTCGACTGAGATAGAGAATTCAGTCATTTCCTGAAATACAGGAAACCGCGCCCACGCCAAGCACCATCTAGGTGGTCTCTCAGACGGCAGCCACCCAGAAAATGATATTTGAATGGAAAAGTAATCACTACCATGGAGGTCATCAACCACCCCATAATGAAAATCAGGGTGTGTATCCAGAGAGCACGGAGATATATCAAAGCAAGCAAATGAAGCGGTTTCGGGCAATGATGCGTAAACTCATCCACATTTAGGACACCCATCTCAAGCTCTTCGATCAGATAAGCAAGGACTTGCCCCCTGGGATTTATTGAGTAGTTTCCTCAGGAAGGATGTCTGCCCTTTAGAACTCCAATCAAGAGAAAGACCTTTAAAACCGTGCAACGACGTGGCGGAAGATCCCCTCGTCGAAGTCAGCTGATGGTGGAATGTACGCAGAAATAACAGTATACCTCCTATCCAGGTGAAGCTGCACAGCCACTGTCAGAACGGATCTAAAGTCAAAGAAGAACGGAGAAATCATGCAGGGGGTAAACCGCGCATCCCCAAGCCTGGCCCCCATCTCGTGGTGGTGGGGTCGCAAAACCCTTATACCCCGGCAGGGTGGGCAGGGGGCACGCGCTTAGCATGTTCTCCTGCAGAAAAATAGCTAACGGAGAATGGAACGAGACGAGCCTCCACAGCTTCTCCCCGTTGGCCTGGAGTCCCCGCAATTCCATTGAAGGAATATGCCCTTCTGGGCTAGCTCGGAGGAGACGCAGGGCCCCTTTTCGAAGGGAAACCCTCACAGGAAAGGCCGTACCCTTCCTGGAGGCAGAACTCCGGGCGCTGTTGGCCGGGCAATGCGCTGAAGGCGCTGTCGCCTTTGAGGACTTATTGGTGGAGGTTGGGCTCCCTATGCGAGTCTTTTCCTTCTTCTGCCTCGTAACCTTAGGCGGGCGTTGTGGCTTCGGAGGCGGGGAGCACTCTTTTCGAGGGTCTACCATCTCCGAGCCACCCAATCCACCACTAGGCGTGGGTGAACAGCCGAAGCTCCTTTTTTGCTGTTGTTTTCTGTTGGGGGCAGCTTTAGGTACCCCGGAAGATGGCTTAGCGACCAACTTCACGAGTGTTGCCGCCTGTGAGTCTAACGACTCGGTGGAGGCGTGTGGCCGTTTCGCCTTACGGAAAATAGTCACGCTGGGGGAAGAAGGAGATCCCTGGTTTTAGCCGGGGCTGGGTGTGAACCCTTTGTGCCGCCAGCTAACAAGGGAGCTCTCGTGTTGAGTAGATCCCGCAGAAGGTCTCCAAATGGGAGCGGGAACAACCGTGCTCATTGGCCTTGATAAGCCAGAAGCAGAGGGTGTCTTTCTTAGCATTGAGGCGTAAGAAGTCCCAGGCAGAGCCGGGCGCGCCAGAACCAAGCCAATAGCTGCGGAAAATAAGAGACGATCCTGAGCCTGAAGGGCTAGAATTTCATTCTCAAGGAGATATGCACCACATTGATTCGAAGAAGCGTGGTGCGGCTCTCCGTAATTGACACACTTGGCCACAAACGATTTGGACTTATCGGGTGACCACAACTTGTACGTCTACATGAGCGATTCATATGGCCAAAGTGGTAAGAACTTGACCGCCCCATGGTCAGCCAGCTCTAAGGTGATGTACTCTATAGAGTAGTCCACGAGTTCCCTCGTATAAACTACTCCTTTCACGAAGTTCATGGTAGAGTGTGGTGTCACACTCACAGGCGTGCCATCAAGTGACCGAAGGGCAGTAATCATGGCCGCCTCGTAGGGATTCGACGCATTCGCCAAAAGGTTTTTGTCCGAGATGGATCATGTTGCCCTTAACCAACATGGTGCAAACAGTGAAGCGAATAACGAGGAAGCATTTAAAGCCAGTGGGCTCGAACACGCCGGCTAATCTCGTAGTTAGGGGCCCCGGTGTAATCGGGGCTCCGCTCTGCGCACTAGCACTTTTGGGCTTATTCAGGCGATCCGCACCCGATGGGGCAGAGGGGCTGGATGTGCCGATCTTGGCTTGGTCGCCTACCGAAGTGGCAGCAGACTCATCCATCCCTGTATCCCTGAGGATGGAGAGGAGCCCCCAGTCTTTTTAGTTTTTTTATGAGAGAATGGCGAGGAATGAAACCGCTTCTCCCCTACGCCAGGAGGAACCCCCAGGGCAGATGGAGTGGCCTCAGCAAGGTCCTTCTCCGAGATTGAAAAGGTCCTGGCAGTCGCAAGAGCACCAGTCGAAGGAGATCCTTTCCCTCCTTGTACTGCCTTGGAAACCCTAGCCGTTTGAGGAGGACCTTGCATAGGGGCGGACTTGAGCTCGGTACTTGGCGCTGAGTCCGGATTCGCTCCGATGGAAGGCCCTACCGTGTAATGCTGATTTGCCCTAATGTCCATGTCTATCTCAGGGGGGCCTCCAGTTGGCCATCCCCCCCAGGATATCATAGAGCCCATTGGCAGCGCTTTTACAAGTCGAGTCTGGGGATTCACAGGCCGGGACCCCGGCAAGGTTCAATATTCTCGCCAGCAGGTCTTTTGAGGAAAGCGACAGATGGGGCCTGGCTTCCCTCTCCCTCCCCTAAGGAGGTTTGCCCTACCGAGCCCCTTAAATGGGAAGCGGTCGGCTATGGGCTGCGTGCTGGCTTTCTTAGCAGTTCCCTTGGCAAGTAAAGTGGGGACTGCCGCTTGGAAGAGGGAGGTGCCCGAAAGCACCTCCAGAGAAGGAGGTGAGAGGGAGTCTCCTACACCCTAGGCGAAGGAGAGTAGTAAGCTTCCTCTCTGGTTAGATAGATTTGGAGGGTCCCCTGCAAGAGCACATGGGAGAGGACCTCCATTTTTTTCTGTGGAGCTGCTCGAGGGCGACCTCGACGATGGAAAAGAGGAAATTGAGGGGAGATTTTTTTTGGTATTATCATTGGCCATGGTGACCCTATTCTTTTACACAGAAAGCAAGCGCTCATCACACCTTGCAGTAAACCGACCTGTAAGGGGTGCGTACGGGGCTGGCAGAACCAGGTGCCGCCATTCAATTTCCCCCCTCCCGCCTTGTGGCTTGGCAGTCCCTCAGCATGGCGGCTCCACCTTGGACAGGGCGTAAAATGTATAGTGTTTGAAAATAGAAAGGAAAAGGAGGTGAGGAAGATGTAGGTGAGGATAAAGCAGGTTATTTAAAAAACCCTTATCGCAAAATGGAGCTCAGGGATGAGGGATCATTGTCATCTCCCTCCTAATCCTCGATCTGGGATAGTTGGCTGAGAAGAAGGTCAGCATCTACCCTGTGAAATTAGAGGCTGACCAGAGAAAGTTGCGAGAGAGGTTGCATGAAAAGCGCTGAAACAGGGGGGAAACACAAGTATCTGAAGGAAGGAGAAGAAGCTAACCTGGGGTAGGACGAGGTGCTGATTCCTGTCAGTATGGCGGCCAGGATCGCAAATCGCCGCGCCCCTTAAGGGCAAATGACTTGTAAAACAGTGGTAATGATGTATCACTGCAATCAGCAATTTACTGTTGCATCTCTTCTTTTAAATTAGATAATTACACGAGGGTTATTCAAGCTTGGAAGAGGAATCTCCCTGAGGTTTATTTATAAATATTTCTCCTTTTATAAGTTTATACTATTCCTTTTTTTTCCTTAATGTATTTATCGAGGACCTCTGGACCTTCCTCTGAGTGGATAGATAAGCGAAACTTCAGTATAGAAGAATTTAGTACGACACCTGGTTTTATTAATCGTACCTCTCTATAATTATGCAAAAACAACACCTTATACAAAAGATAATAAATTTTAATTAACGCAAGAAATTCATAATTAAAAATCTTTGCTTAGTATTTTAAGAGAAAAAAGTGACAATTATTATATATATTGAGTTTTGAAAAAATGTAGTGTTATACTATATATGGCACCCTATATTTATGTATATAGCGAGATCAGCAGAAAATTTCGATAGTATTTCAAGGGTATTCAGTGGTAGGGATTTTCTAAACATTACCTCCATGTTGCTTTGGATTAAAGGAAATCTCAATAGAGGGACGAAAACGAAGAGATCTTCTTCACTTTCGATCAACCACTTACCCCCAACTAACCGTTTACCATTAACATACTCCCCATACCTTTATATGATATCAAGTTCGAGGTCAACCTTCAAGTTTACCAAGCAAATTTGCCTTTGATACCGATGCGAGGCTCTGTGCTGTAGCTTCTTGTATACTCAAGGTTCAACCGGGGGCACAAGACCTTGAGCTTACCCAGTGATAAAGACACTCCATCCAAAACTATCACATATCTATCATCGACTTTCCCTATTCAGACTTTTCTCTCTCAAACAGTCAGTTACATAATTAAAACACATTTAAAGAGGTCTTCCAGCCATTAGCTCAACAGGAAGCCCACCGATATTGTCTTTACGGGGCTATTTTGCACAATTTTCAAACTCTTCCCCTCGGATGACGGACCTTTCCCTGGAGGATCAGTGGCTGCGTGGGTGATTGATTGAGGTATTCAAGATCCTTCAAAGATTCGATAACATAAACGGGTTTAAGCTTAAGTTATAACGATTCCAGTCAACATGATTTGCAAATTTCTTTATTCTTAAGACTTCTTCCAAATGTATTTCCCTCCCTACGATTATAATTGAAAATCCCTCTAATAACGATTTTAAAAATAAACATATGTTTAATCTATAGGGAGGAGCAGATCTGCCGATAACACAAATCATAACCTGCAAGTCTAGCTAGGGTCCCAATTATGAATGTTACAACTCAGGCAACGTTTTGCGTTGTAATAGTAACCACAACCAAAGAGTTAGAAGTAAAATGGAATAAAATTAAAGAAAGAGAAGTAGAAATTTTATTTTACCATTAAGCTCCATTGAGGTCCAAACAAATTTGAGAGAGATGACACCAATCTAATGAAACAATTCTTTAAGACTGAAGACTAGGAATTAAAGAAACCTAAAACAGCTATTTTAACATCATCAACAGAGAAAAAACGGATGCCTTTAATCTTGCTTTTTTTAGTTTTGGATACAAAATACAGAGGGATGACCTAGACTCACCGATCTTTTTAACGTTCCTTGATCTAAAACTTGATTTGTTGCTCTTTCTTGTTTACATTGAATTGCCAGGCAAGTCAATGAACGCCATCTAGCGAACAAACACCCCACTCAGATCAAAAATCTCCGAAGATAGTCTAACTGGTCGCGAGTATTTAATCTCCATTACCTTATGTGAGTAAAGAATAATCCTGTTATTTATGTCCCCGTGCATAAAAATTAGTTTATTGGATGTCTGACTAAGGACAAAGCTATTAACTTAAAAATTGTTTCCCCCGTAAAATTTTATCTCCAAGCGAGCTGCGAGAGCTCACCCAGTAATCCCATTTTCTTTTTTTAAGTGCATTTGATCGGTATTTATTGTATGTTATTTAGAGAGATGGGTTATGTTCATTAAAGTGTATTTTTCTTTAGTAAATGTACTGTTTTAATTATCCCCGAACGAGTTGAAGTGGCAATATTTGATAAAGTCAAGAAAGAAACCCAGTTTATTCATTCACTAGAATAAAAATAAAGATTAGCACTCTTAGAGCCCGATCCTCAAGCGATCACCGAGGCACGAACCTACTCCTCAATTCAAAGTTATTTGGTTTATAAAAAAATACTAAAACAAATAAATATATATTAGCTCGGCTAAACTACGACAATGCGTATAGGTATGCACTGCATGCATGAGCCAATTTTGCCATCTTACGAGTTTTTCCAAGGTATAGAGAACCCTTAATTTTGATATTCGTTCGGAAAAATTAAACTCGTTCCACCGATGTTAATTGTATAACTTCGTAGATATGGGAAAATGCTCCTTTGCTAAATTCTACCATATTTTCTTAGCCTTTTGTTACTTTTTGAAGTCTTGAGATTATTGGTTTAATCTTGGAATTTTTTGAAGGTAAATCTTAAGATAAAGTTAAATTCTCAGCAGTCCTGAACGTGACTGGTCATAATTGCCGGAATATGACATCTATCGAGTAAATCAGCATCTATTATGATTTTTGTATGGTCTTAGTCTACGGCAGGTCATATAATCAGATGGTCATACAAGGCGGAATCCCTTGTAGTTTTCATGTTTTGCGATTAAGTCATTTTTATCTGCCACTCTCTCACATTCATGACTCCGTACTATCCTATTTTCCCTCTTATACCTCCCACCAGGATAATGTTTCGAAGGATATGATTGATTAAATCCAAGACTTGCATCGTGAAATTCACGTTTCACTTGTCCAAGTAAGTAACCGTAATCACTGAGTAAATCATGTGCCAAATAAAAACATACAACTGGTTGGATAATTTGTGTTATTTTTATTTGTGTCATAATTTACAGTTTAATTGGAAGGGTGAAAAGAACAAAGATACAAAGACTCTATTATTTATATATATATCGCTAATAGCTTTCTATGAAAAGTTAAGATTTCTTGGTTCTCTGTGAATCAATTTTGATTGCACAATATGGCAACACTAATGCTATTTTTCCATTATTATTGTCCCCTCCTTCAATTTTTATTTCAGATTCGCCAATTTTAGAGTAAAAGAAGCTAAAATCATGTATCATATTTAAGAACAATGGGACGTGGCAGAGGCTTCAACAATAAAGAAATGTCTTTCACCATAAGGGAAAGTGCTGAGTGCACATAGGTTTATGTTATTGCAAACTTAGTTTGTAGTATAAACACAATTAGACGATTTCTTAAGAACCCTTCCCTAGGGAAGAAGCGATCCGATTGAGGGAAATCCAGACTAAGATCTGTTGGATTTGATGAATATTGGCCGCTAGTTATGTAGGAAGTCAGACAAAGAGCCAAACTGATTTTCACCGCTACTGATAGTCCCCATACAGCGAAGATTACAAGGAACCGTATCTTAGATACCATAGCTTCCTTGCGAGCTCCCATGAAACTGCCTTCTTTAACTCCCTGGCATAAGGCTTTGTGTCTACAATGGGCCCGGATGTACATGACGCTGGACATGAGTTGCATTGTCTTCACTGACTAGACTAGGGTGACCCTTGACGTACATAACGGTTGATCAAATTATTGGCTCCTTTTCGGAATAGCGACACCAAATCCTGCGACTTCAACAAAAGGGACGAGTAGTCATGTTTTGGGCAGGTATAATTCGACATAGACTTGTTGGCCCAGCTAGGGTGCCTGAAAGAGTTAAAGTGAGTGCATTCACCTAACGATATCTTTTGAAAGAGGTCTTAGATCTCCGAATAAATGACACACTGTTCTCACTTTTGAAAGAGGTCTTAGATCTCCGAATAAATGACACACTGTTCTCACTTTTGAAAGAGGTCTTAGATCTCCGAATAAATGACACACTGTTCTCACTTTTGAAAGAGGTCTTAGATCTCCGAATAAATGACACACTGTTCTCACTTTTGAAAGAGGTCTTAGATCTCCGAATAAATGACACACTGTTCTCACTTTTGAAAGAGGTCTTAGATCTCCGAATAAATGACACACTGTTCTCACTTTTGAAAGAGGTCTTAGATCTCCGAATAAATGACACACTGTTCTCACTTTTGAAAGAGGTCTTAGATCTCCGAATAAATGACACACTGTTCTCACTTTTGAAAGAGGTCTTAGATCTCCGAATAAATGACACACTGTTCTCACTTTTGAAAGAGGTCTTAGATCTCCGAATAAATGACACACTGTTCTCACTTTTGAAAGAGGTCTTAGATCTCCGAATAAATGACACACTGTTCTCACTTTTGAAAGAGGTCTTAGATCTCCGAATAAATGACACACTGTTCTCACTTTTGAAAGAGGTCTTAGATCTCCGAATAAATGACACACTGTTCTCACTTTTGAAAGAGGTCTTAGATCTCCGAATAAATGACACACTGTTCTCACTTTTGAAAGAGGTCTTAGATCTCCGAATAAATGACACACTGTTCTCACTTTTGAAAGAGGTCTTAGATCTCCGAATAAATGACACACTGTTCTCACTTTTGAAAGAGGTCTTAGATCTCCGAATAAATGACACACTGTTCTCACTTTTGAAAGAGGTCTTAGATCTCCGAATAAATGACACACTGTTCTCACTTTTGAAAGAGGTCTTAGATCTCCGAATAAATGACACACTGTTCTCACTTTTGAAAGAGGTCTTAGATCTCCGAATAAATGACACACTGTTCTCACTTTTGAAAGAGGTCTTAGATCTCCGAATAAATGACACACTGTTCTCACTTTTGAAAGAGGTCTTAGATCTCCGAATAAATGACACACTGTTCTCACTTTTGAAAGAGGTCTTAGATCTCCGAATAAATGACACACTGTTCTCACTTTTGAAAGAGGTCTTAGATCTCCGAATAAATGACACACTGTTCTCACTTTTGAAAGAGGTCTTAGATCTCCGAATAAATGACACACTGTTCTCACTTTTGAAAGAGGTCTTAGATCTCCGAATAAATGACACACTGTTCTCACTTTTGAAAGAGGTCTTAGATCTCCGAATAAATGACACACTGTTCTCACTTTTGAAAGAGGTCTTAGATCTCCGAATAAATGACACACTGTTCTCACTTTTGAAAGAGGTCTTAGATCTCCGAATAAATGACACACTGTTCTCACTTTTGAAAGAGGTCTTAGATCTCCGAATAAATGACACACTGTTCTCACTTTTGAAAGAGGTCTTAGATCTCCGAATAAATGACACACTGTTCTCACTTTTGAAAGAGGTCTTAGATCTCCGAATAAATGACACACTGTTCTCACTTTTGAAAGAGGTCTTAGATCTCCGAATAAATGACACACTGTTCTCACTTTTGAAAGAGGTCTTAGATCTCCGAATAAATGACACACTGTTCTCACTTTTGAAAGAGGTCTTAGATCTCCGAATAAATGACACACTGTTCTCACTTTTGAAAGAGGTCTTAGATCTCCGAATAAATGACACACTGTTCTCACTTTTGAAAGAGGTCTTAGATCTCCGAATAAATGACACACTGTTCTCACTTTTGAAAGAGGTCTTAGATCTCCGAATAAATGACACACTGTTCTCACTTTTGAAAGAGGTCTTAGATCTCCGAATAAATGACACACTGTTCTCACTTTTGAAAGAGGTCTTAGATCTCCGAATAAATGACACACTGTTCTCACTTTTGAAAGAGGTCTTAGATCTCCGAATAAATGACACACTGTTCTCACTTTTGAAAGAGGTCTTAGATCTCCGAATAAATGACACACTGTTCTCACTTTTGAAAGAGGTCTTAGATCTCCGAATAAATGACACACTGTTCTCACTTTTGAAAGAGGTCTTAGATCTCCGAATAAATGACACACTGTTCTCACTTTTGAAAGAGGTCTTAGATCTCCGAATAAATGACACACTGTTCTCACTTTTGAAAGAGGTCTTAGATCTCCGAATAAATGACACACTGTTCTCACTTTTGAAAGAGGTCTTAGATCTCCGAATAAATGACACACTGTTCTCACTTTTGAAAGAGGTCTTAGATCTCCGAATAAATGACACACTGTTCTCACTTTTGAAAGAGGTCTTAGATCTCCGAATAAATGACACACTGTTCTCACTTTTGAAAGAGGTCTTAGATCTCCGAATAAATGACACACTGTTCTCACTTTTGAAAGAGGTCTTAGATCTCCGAATAAATGACACACTGTTCTCACTTTTGAAAGAGGTCTTAGATCTCCGAATAAATGACACACTGTTCTCACTTTTGAAAGAGGTCTTAGATCTCCGAATAAATGACACACTGTTCTCACTTTTGAAAGAGGTCTTAGATCTCCGAATAAATGACACACTGTTCTCACTTCTAAGGACTCTAGTTTTCATGCATGACAGCGCTCTATCATACTATGCCAGGGTGACCTTATGCGTTCCAAGGCGTTTGCGGCAAACAGGGTGCCATGTTAAGAGTGTGACCACAAGCCTCTTCTGATCCCAACCCAATTAAAAATTTGATAATGTAGAGGTCGGCCGTATTTAAATACATTTATGTATTTAAAATTGTATTTGTAAATACATTTGAAATCATGTATTTATAATAACAGTTAAGAACGTGTACTGTATGATTTAGCTTGTCGCAAATTGTATGACACAAATGCTTGACTGTGTGAGCAGGTGAGGGAAGATTGCTTCCATCACTTCAAATTCAGTTAACAGATGGTCACAGCTGTGTTTGGTTGTATAGTGAGAGCGCTTAGCGTTTTTTCAACTGCTGCATGGCAACTTCAGCTTCTTGGAATCGAAAGAGTGTGAAATGGAGAGATTATACAATAATAAAGACGAGGAAGATAAAGAATCATGTAATTATAGTCATCCTTTACTAGATGGTAATTATTTTAGAGTGAAATCTTCCGACGGAAAAAAAATCAAGTTTGTATGTACACATGCAATGGCGAAATCTCTGCGGCGAGCAATGCTACTTCTAATCTACGCATTCATTTGAAGGTAAGAATTTATTAAAGCTAATTATATGATACTTAATTGAATTGACAAGTTTCACTATTTTTTAATTTTTAAAAAATAGCAAAATTGCTAGTAGCTAACGATAATGTTAAGTAGCGTAGGTTTATCATGCACGACCCTATCTGCTTTCTTTGGCAACACTTTTATTTATAGTATATGCTGATTGAATTTAACGTGAATTATGGCAACGTGAAACAAATGTCCTTCAATTATCTGATCATCTACATTTATCAACAAAGAAAGCTTTGGTGCAAAAAGCGGATAACTACGTGACAGCTCAAAGAAAAGATTCAAAAAGAAGATGTCCAGTATTAGACGATGGTCCTTCATGCAGAGCAGCGGTTTTAAAGTAAAGGCATTACCGGAGTGTTTTTGCAGTGAATACTAAGAAAGTCAAACAATCTGTTGTTGATAAGCTGATTTCGGATTTTATCATACAAGGTGTGCATCCCCTATCAACTATGGAGCAACCAGCTTTTGTGAGATTAATTAAAGGTTAGTTCTGAGTTACAAATGTTGTTTACAATTATAGTATTAGTAGTACAGGTTAAGCTCTTATAACGACGGAATCTTAAAGGGTTCTTACCATTGATCCTTATGTAGGCTATATAACGAAGTTAAATAAAGAAAGACATACAAACAACAGAGGTTAATATATTGCAATAATCATGAGAATCCACATATATATATATATATATATATATATATATATATATATATATATATATATATATATATTCTTAAAGCGCGCTATCATTTACTTGAGAAAAATATTGAATAAAAGATGTAATGATTAATTAGTACAATTATTGATCGATTATTTTTAGTTATTAGATGAATTCTATACGATGTTTTTCTTTATAGTAGCAATACCTGTATATTATTATGTCAAAACTAGCATACCCGCCCGTCAAAAATGTAGGAAATAGAGCTTAATAATGTATGTATTCCTAACAATACTCAAAGTCAATATTTTACAATGAAATTCTGAATATGTAGGGCTAATAATATATTTATGAATTATTGTACCAGTCCAATATAGCTATATGGTATTTATATGGCTACATTTTATATATAAAATTGTATATGCATAACATATATTCTTATTTCACTGTAAAAATCAATTTCATTCACAATAATCACACATTCCACTAACGCAGGTCTAAATTCTTCAGTTGTCATTTCAAGGCGGACGCTAGGCCGAAATCTTATAGAAGAAGAGAAAGTGACAAGAGCTCTACTGAAGAATAAACTAGACAGCACATCTTACTTATGTATTACTAAGATATTTGGTTAACTCGTCATTGTAGTTTTTGGGGCGTTACAGTTCATTGGGTATGTTGAGATTTTACTCTTTATGAAATATAAAATTCAAAATGTCTTTACAGTTAGGGAGTTATCAGCTCTTGGCTGAAAACAGTCCTATTTGTTGGTGGAATTTATCTCGATTATATTAATATATAAAATTTATGGAAAAATTTATGAAACAAACATTGGACTGTTATTTCATTTTTTATTTCCGCTTAAGGAAGCTGCTCTTGTCCGTCAGAGTGGAGTATTGGCATGCTCTCGCTTCAAAGGAGAACATAACTACATCAAGATTGCTGACATATGGAGAATATCATTAATGAATACGATATCCCCATGCATAAAACCACAAGCACCGTCGCTGATAACGGCTCTAATTTTGCTAAAGCATTTAAGGAATTTGCAGTCACTGCTGCAAATGTGTCCACAGATTCAGAAGATGGAATCCAGGTAGGTGAAGAAGATCAGGGTGAGCACGAGTTTCTTAATGAGAAGTGCCTTAGAATAGGCAGAAGACCTTTTACCTGACCTATGCAGCTCCAACCTACTCTCTGTTTGATGCATTGTCATTACTTTTAAAACACAAGGGCAAATTACATCAACTCATGACGTCCCTTGAACATCCAGTGTTCAGAAGTCACGAAGTTGAATTTCTTGGTGAGTACTCGTATGTCTCAGTTTTTACTCCTATTGCAGTGACAGTTTATTGCCTACAGGGAGAAAAAAACTGTATTTATGAAGAATTTATACCTACCTTGCTCACTGTGGAGAAAAAGCTGAAGAGCCTTCATTCACGTTCTTTGAAATCTAGTCGACCTCTTCTAAGTGCAATTCCTAAGGGCTTTGGAAAGCGCTACCAATCTTATTTGACCTTGGCAAATAAAGCTAGCGTTACAGATGCCATTATTGCACCAACAAGCCATCCATTCTTCAAACTCCGCTGGTTAGATATCAGTATTTAATGGGACAGTTCAATCCACCAAGACTCTCTTTAAAATATTATGATTCAAGTGCTTGAGAATTTAGCAGAGGGACCCGAAGCTGAATCATCCAGGTGTATCGGACAGTGACGATTATTTTGGATTTACAAAACCCACTTAAACACGATCAAACACAGATTTAGAATTGTTCACTTACTTTCAGGATTCAAATAAAACACTTTAAAGTTTAGATAGATATCCAAACATAAAAAGGTTATTTATTAAATACAACACCACCCTTCTGTCGTCAGCTCCTAAAGATCTTCTCTTTAGGAGGATTGACCTTATCTCCAAAACGGAGTACTTTATCTGACGAAATATTTCAGCAACTGATATTACTCAAATGTAATGCTGATATAAATAGCTAAGTGAAATTTCATTCTATGGAACTTTCTATTTTTTTTGTAGTCACTAAGTCCAATTTTCATCAAATCCTACATTAATTATTATAATATACAATTTCATTTTAATGGATATCTTTTGGTTGTGATACCATTAGTCCTTGTCGATTGACATTATATATCATGTATTTAAAAATGTATCTAAATACATTTAATGTATTTAGTATCTAAATACTAAATACATTTTCAAAATGTATTTAGTTAGTATTTAGTATCTAAATACATTTACCTCATGTATTTAATATTTAATATTTAAATACTTTAAATGTATTTAGTGCCTACCTCTGCTGTAGTCCTTCAGTGAACAATTTGTGGACGTCAATTTTCGTCTAAAGAAGTCTTATGAGCAATCATTAAGGCTGCAGAAGAATCAGTCTAACCTGCTACATTTAAGAAATTGACAGATTCCATGCATGATAAGACTTCTGAAGTCATCCGTCGAAATAGCACTAAGTGGACAAATAATTCATTATGCCTATCAATCTTGCTTTATAATTATGGATTGCTGTTAAATATAAACGCAAGGTATGCTTAATGTGCATAATTATACTTCATTTTCTCAAAATATGCCTAAATAGGCTACTTTCATTCAAAATGTATTAGCGTAGTTCACAACAAAATCGAAGAATCTGAAATAAAAATAGAAGGACGTAATACATCATAATGTAAACATAACATTAGCGTTGCCATATTGTGTAGCGCAGCTGCAAAAAGTTTCAGGAAAATTGATTTAAAGAGAACCGAGAGATCCTACTAACGTTCCCTACCAAGCTATAAGCTTGGCTCAGAGCTTATATAGCAGCTACAGTAGTTAGGCGGCTGAAGTCTATATTTATGTTGTTATAAGGAAAAAAAAACTGTTAGCCATTTTGTCATTTTATAGACTATTTTAAGCGAAAAAGAATCTTCTTTTAGCCTAAGTTGTTTTTTGAAAGAGGGACTAGTTAGACCATGTGGTATTTAGGGTTGGTTAGGTTTATAGTTAGTTTTTATGCTCGGTTAGGTTTTGTGGTTTCATTAATTTGTTTTAGAGAGGTTATATAATAATTAGTGGCATTTTCCCCTATAATTCCCAATTCACCCAGAAAATACTAACCGATATGGGTGCAAAAGGAAGCTTTTTTATGCCCACCCTGTATAGCCGCTACATAAGGTTCCCATCAGTCTTCAGCTTCGAATAGCTATTTTTTTTTTTTGCGTTTTCGCTGCAATACTATGCCTGCTTCAATGCTATAATTTAATTTCGGCTAAGACGCCAATTATTCAAAAGAGAACAAGGTTTTGAATGATGCAATAATAAGGCCCAGTTAAGTGTAATGCAAAACAGATGAAGATGCCAGAAATATGTGTCGGTTCCGAAACAATAAAGACGCAATTTCGCTCTTAGGTTCCGATCGCGCGACTTTTATGCAGAAAAGAGCGCTTTTAGGAGATAATAGCTCTGAAGATAGCGCTATCCACGCAAAATAAAAGCATTATACACTACAGAAATAGCACAAAATAAATTCAAAGTAATTCTGCATACCGGTGGAGCGGTTAGTTTGTAGAATTATCCAATATTTAATCATGGATATCACAAAATTATTTACATTAACAATTGGCTATTTAAATAAAATATCGGTTTAATTAATAGTGTGTTAAAAAATAGTAATACTTAGCAACACAACACAGGAAAGTCGAGCGACACCATGTAAACCTATCTAAGTCATTATAAAATATATTTAAATAATTATATCCTATTTAACTCTCCTTTCTAGGAAACACTTTAAAAAAATGTGACATGACTAATTTTGGTAATTGAACCTCATTGAGCTCCTGGTCCTAATTGAATCTATATAAATTTCCGTCTAAAAAGATCAGACTAACTGTTTTTGCATCACAAACTATTCCATAACTTGTCCCAAACGATAACTAAAATGTATACTACGCATGTTTAAAGGCAAAGCAAGCTATCACTGAATTTCCTTGTACACCTTCGCATTCATTGTACTCCCTAAGCACAGAGCTTGCCTAGTGCCTTCTAATGAAGTCATTCCCCAGACCATAAAACCTCCTTAGCCAAACTTACCATTCTTTTTGATGCAATTTTCAGACAATCTTCCGAAGTGGGCTTGATTCCATTGGTCATCGTCCATATGAGTTGCTCACTGGCGATGGCATGGAACGCTCGCTTGTTCTTCGCATTAATGGCTTGACTGTGGGTGTGTAAGGCTGAATATTGTCTTCCTTCAGCCGAGGTTACAAGGAATGCGTGTAAACATTGATAGCCAAAATCTCATTAACCTCTCGAAAAACTGCTGGAGTCCGTTTCAAACACTCTTTCTTTAGTATGTTGGTAATAGTTCAGTGTTCCCTTTTTTATGTCTTTCTTAGCCGACCGATTGATTTACTAGCGTCAAATAAAATTGTTTTATCATAGGTTAAAAGCATATTATGGACTCCACATTTTGAGCGCTTTTGACTCTCTGCAATGGCTATTAGTTGCTAGGTAAACAATGCTGGTTCACTCCCCAAAAATCCTAAGCGTTCGGATCTATTTGTGCAATTTGCTTTTTCTATTAAATTGATTAACTGCTAATGACTTTTTTAAAATTTATCACAAACTTTATCTCTTTTACCAATCCATAGATCATACCTGTAATTTATCGTACACGAATTTTGAAACCTCTAATTCATTCTCAGTGGCAAATTTTATTAAATTTATTGATTTAGAAATACAGCGTTCTGATCTTCTTTGTTGTTGTTTTTTATCTTCATTCTCATTTTTTTCATTTAATTTGCTGATTCTTTTAATGAATAAGAAAATATTTGCTAACACTGTCAAAACAGATTGGTACCTTAGAAGTTAAACATCTTGGGTTTATTTAGAATGCTAAGTGGAAAAAATGCCATCCGTTCTTATCTGTATCCTTTAGTTTTTTTAGATAAGCTGCCTTAGCAATTATCCTCTTTCTAACACCAGAATAGGAGCTATAACTGTTTGATTAGATATTAGCGGAGCCTAAGAACAAAGTTTGAATAATGTATTGAGGATATACGAGTATAATCTCATGATCATCTTTTCCCAAGTTTAGTTGCAGAGTGCCTCTCAAAGAGTTCCTTTTCAGTAGAAGCATCCGGTTTTGTAAACAATTCACCCGATAGACTCCTTCTTTTGTTACGTATCCGTTTCTTCGCTCTTTCACAAAAAAATATTTTTGCCTTCCCAGCCGTTAAAGTCCAAATTTAAGAAATGAGTTTTCCTAAATCACCTCCAGTTTCCAGCTTAAAATCGATATTTTGAATGCAGTCTCCCATCATATTCACTTTCCAATATCATTTAAATTTTTACCACTTAGAGCATTTCAAGAGATCAATAAAATGACATTTTATAATAAAATATTTTTATTGCTTGTAAAAATTATACTGATAATTTTGGCTTATTAAGTTCTCGTCTTATTTCCTTTTCGATATTGTTCTCAGATTTTATGTGGACAGTACATAAGCTGTCGTGTTTAGGTGTAACGGGTGGCAAAAAGGCGTACAGGGTATAATTATTGGAAACGTTAGCAGACAATACCTAACCAGGCAGAATGACTGAAAGTGTAAAACAAAATGCTTTACCAAGAAGAATGTCATCAGGCGAGAAGAGGATTTTGTCAGAGTAAACTGTATGGGAATGAAAATCTCATCATAGAAGTAAAGGTGAGACGAAGGCATCGTTAACTTTAAAGTTCGCAAGGAATATAGAGTTCGAGACCAGACTAAATAAATAAAACGGGAGTCCTTTCATTAGGAACGGGATAGACCGGCCATTCTCTCATTTCCATTTCCTATACCACTTCCATTTCGTAACCTTCACAATATCTCGAGGAACCACGCCTATACCAGGTTACGTCAGTTACTATCATTTCCTTTAGTAATTACTTATAAACCTAAATGAAGCGATTTCATTATTATAAGTGTTTACAGCGTATTATCAATTATTTATGCGTCTGTGAATCATTTAGAAGAGAAAATGTTTGAAACATATCACTCTAAAAGAAATGTGTATTGATTGCCTAAGTTACCTTTTACCTCGTCTTTTCAGAAGAAAGGAAGTAACGAGGAGAGGCTCCTTTTTTGTTTATTTCAAGTCATTTTTATAAGTAAGGCATAAAATATTTAATCCTTTAATATTAGAAAGTAAAAAATAAGATCACAATTCGCGAAAAGAACTTTTACAGATGATTTAATCTATCTTAACGGATTTTTAAGAGAAAAATATGAGATTAATTAATAATCTGTCCCTTAATTAAAGTAATTGGTATTTCACTTTAAAAAGCTCTCTCCGGATTCTTCTACGTCTTCTTAGTTTCTACAGAATAATGACCATAAAAATCTCTTGTATTTACTTATGGACATGCTGAGAAGAAGGAAGGTGAAATCAATAGCAAAGAAACTACATATCTCAGAATACTTAACAGATTGACCATCTTACACATTATGTGGTCCAGAATGATGGCGTTAAGCCTAATGTAAGTAAAAGAAAGCTAATTCAGACGTATAAACATGTGTAAGTATTAAAATCATGTGTTTTTCATTTCCAAAACTACATCATTATATATGTCTGTACATATAATTTATAGAGGTTCTATTAAAGCTCAAAACAATCTTAGAAAACAGAGGGAAATGTTTATTTCGTCTACTGTGAGAACATTATGTGGCTAGATGGAGGCCTTGTTTTGTATATTCTCTAGTGTGTTGAGGTGAGAAAATATGAGATGTGGAGTTCAGTCTGTGCGACAGACGCGAATGGGGAATATAAATTCTGCTCGTATGTGCGAAAGATGAAATACTTAAACTGCCACACTGTGCTTCCCATTACTGCTCAGTGTGTGTTTTTTTTGTGTCCGCTTTACTTGTTTTATTGGTCTCTTCTGTCGGAAATTTAGTAAATTTCTTTTTGCGACGCCGAGGAAAGTAGCTGTTTTTGGAAATATAATGCATTCATGATAGCTTTTAGGGTCTATCTGTTAACAAGTTAGAAAGATATTATGTGTGCGAAATGACGTTGTAACGCGTTCAGCTTTGAGCGAGAAAATTAATTCCTGAACTTCGGAAAGTGATCGTACAAAGAAAGACTAAGTCTTCTCAATCTAATTTTCCTCAGAGTTCCGCATTTACGCGGCCATCATATTCAAGTCCTTAAAATACTCAAGGGGTTTATAAATATAAATTATGAATCAATATCTGAGATTGATAAACGATCGTCTACTAGAAATAATGTTTGGAAGCGAGTAACAAAGGATCTAACATTGCGATTGAACAAAATTTTATTTCTATAAAATATCTCAACCTTGGAATAATTTGTCTAAGAGTGTTGTTTTAATTACTACGATAAGTATTTTTAAGAAGAGAATCGAAAACAATTAGCTTAAATTATTCTATGGTTAAAATTAAAGTTGGTGAACTAATTCTTTATCCGTATCCTCTCATCGTTTGACTGTTCTTCACATATAACTCCCCCCTTTCGCTGTTGAAGTAACCTCAAATGGATTATAATTATGGTTTGTGCTGTTTAAGAATTCTGTAATTACCTTCCTGTGTGGTAGTTTGAGTTGCTTAAGCCTTCTTCTATGTTTTTGTTATGTAGATCTGTACGGTGCATTTTTAGTGCAATGGGAGGAATTCTTGTTAAGAGGCAGCTGCATAATCGCACAACAGATCCCTGAGTATTACCACTTGTAGCGGATGGCCATGGTGAACCATTTTCATTAACAATCATTCCCTGTTCAGAGTTTTCTTCTCAACTTGAATCCATTTTATTACGTTGTGCACTTTTCCATACAATTTTAGTTTTATTACGTAGTTTCTGTAAAAAAGCGAAAATGTAATTTTTTAGAAATGGAGTATGTTCCTTTTGAAAAAAAAGCTTTATTTAGTTCAAAAGTTATGATTAATTCCTGAAAAAAAAATTAGTAAATTAGTGAAGTATTGGACCGCGTCGAAAAGCGAGTTGTATGACATTTACTGTTATCTAGATCCAGATGTTCCAGCATCAGATCTTTACCAATGGATTCCAAGAGGTTACCAACGCCCAAAGTAAGTGAGATGAGACTTTATTTTCAAGATCAGTCTCTATCGTTATTTTTAATAGTGGTGTTGCATTTTTCCATTTGAACTTCTTAGAATATATCCATTTGATAATAAACCTTATAAAAATTGGAAATATTTATTTTACTAATATATAAATGAAGTTGATTTTTATTATTTTAATAATTGATTTATTAGTTATTTGTATCTTTAATACTAAAACATTCTAGGGGGATGTATGTGTTGATTTTTTGGGGGAGTAGACTTTCCGTGTATTCTAGAGAAGATACAGTGTATGTGTATTGCGATAAAACGAATGCAAGGGTGGTGGATCATTTGTTTGGTTTGAAAGAGGGCCTTATGTAGGCAGATTTCGATTTGTTTGGGAGAAAGTAATAGAAGATAAAATGGTTGAATATTTGTGTGATAGTGTCGATGCATTTTGGACCTAGATGGTTTATGTCAAGGAAGGGAAAATATTGAAGTACTTATCGTCTGGTATGCATATTATTTGTGCCGAAATGTGGAGACGATATATGGTCTATTACAAGTGAGTTTAGCTTCTTTTTTTTACTTTCTCTTTGTAACAATCGGATTTTGCTACTAGTTTTTGCGTAATGTTCTATAATCGTTTTTTTACTTCTAGTGAAGTTTATTCTGTTTGCCATTGACTACATGGCCTCTGTACTTATTGTTTATTGTTGATTGAGTTGGAAATTATCAGGATGATTTTCATCTTGTTGTTCTGTCCACTTTGTGGTTTAGTTACTACTTTTAAATGCTTCGTGTTGCTTTTTATGTCTGATTTGTTTGGAAGCCAAGGTTGTTTGTCGATTTTTTCTATGGTTTTCGAAAGTTATTTATTTTTTTGCTGAAACATCGGTTGTGCTCTTTTAAGTTTCTCCTGTAGATGAACTATTTCTTTCGCTAGAGATTATGATGGTGCAGATTGTATATGATTTGTTAAGGTCTGTTAAATGGGTGACAGTAGTCGGGGAGTTTTTTTCAAATCTTTTTATGGAAATTGTCGTATTCAGTTCGGTTTTAGTTAGTGACAAATGCATAGGGTTGTGTTGATGGGTTTCTCAAGGAAAATATGTTCGATGATTTAAAAATGGTCACAAGATACAACATTCTTTAGTTGTCTGGTTGTTTTGGTAGCTAAGTTTGATTAGCAAAAGATCGTATCCGGCGAGGTGTCTTAAGAATAAAGGCTCAAAGTTTTTCTTGTGTGGGATGGATGCAGTATTTAGAACATCTAGTGGATCGCACCTCTCTGTCTATTGATTCTAGCCAGATAAAGGCGTAAGCGTTTAACTCAGCTAGATCTAGTGTATTTTCTTGCTGTGGTACGTAAGCCCTTATTTTTATGGTGAGAATGTGGGGAGGTAAGTAGAGGTTGGTGGAAATATAAATTTTTATGTGGATGTGTGTGATAGGCTTTAGAATTTCATTGCGCAATAGTAAGAAATTGGAAGTTCAAAGTGAAAGTTTTCCATAATAAAGGTGATTAGGGCTTCTTTTCTTCGTTTATCTGTCTCTATTGCTTAATGTTTGTAGAGCGGTTTAGTTTTTGGAATCTGAGTTTTGTATCCTAGAGGAAAGCCAAATGTCTCTTATAGTTGATGAGAGATTCCTTTAAGACTATTCGGTTTTGCGCAAACCGTTTATGTTATGGGGTAAAATATTGCCAGCACTTCACAGTGGTGTGTTTTCGAGATTTAGAATGTGATTGGAGTGGGTCAGAGAGGTTTGGATTATTGTATGGTTCATCTGTACGATATGGGTATTGAGGTAAGTTGTGTTCTTGTAGTAAAAGGATGTGCATTAATGGGTTGTATTGCTTTACCGGTGGATCAAGATAGATGAGAGGAATGACGTTTGGGTTTATTTGTAGGATTGTGCACGTCGTGTAGAGGAGGGAGTGTCGGTTTAGGGATGACTGTAACAGAAATAAGCACATCATGTTCTGAAGTCGAACCATCCTTTGCAACTTGCGTATTAGATCGCAATCTTTTTCTACTCTGCCAACCCGACTAAAAGACCAAGCGAAGAAAGCTTGCCCTATATGAGGACCATTCATCGCCTAATTACAACTCATTTATCTTTCGCCCTCCGTCATCTACCGTCATTATTTCTTCTCGATCGCTGATCTAAATTTGTTATTCCCTCTTTTACTGAGTCAGACTACAAAGCATAGTTTTGAATCAAATATTTATGTTTTTTCTCATCTTCCGACGCTAATTCTATTTATTTGCCACTTTCATTTTTAATTACAAAATCTTACCCTCTTATTTTCCGTATTCTTTCTGAACTTACCTCCAACTGTGCTAACGCTCTTTCTATAATAGAGATTTACATCACGAATATTTCGCCGTGTCGATGTCTCTTCTTTCCTTTACTCTATGTTTGCTCACCATCTTTGCTCTTCATCCTGTAGCTTAACAGGAAAGTTACAGAATTATTGAAGAAACGAGAAGTTCCCTTTGTAATTTTATATCATATTAATATCGATCAATTGCTAATTTGTTTTATGTTTATTACTCCATGTACGCTAATTCTTATTCTGCTCGATTTCATTTTATTGAAACTGAAACTCGTACGAGCGAGCTTTGGCATGGACTATCTTAACTTTGTTTTAATTTATCTATCTTACATTGTGCTATTCGGGCTTCAATATATGTAATTTCATTTCTTCAAATGGTATATTTATGTTTTCAATAACACCCGAAGCTCCTCTGAGCGCTACAGTAACAAGAAACAAATTAAGACATACATTGACAATTTACTGCAATTCATTTTTCTTAAGGCACTCATTTGGGCAATCCGCTTTAACATTAAATATTTTAAAACGTATTTTGTACGAATCACTAACTCTATAATTTAAGAAGGGGACTTTTTTGAGTATTTGAATAATAATTTCATCTTAGCTATTTCTAATAATTCTTTTATAGTATTGAAAAACAAAATGGTGAAGTTCAGAAATAAATATAAGTATAAAAATTTCGTGATTTTTTAAAACCCAAAGAATTACAAATTGTAAAGCTCAGAAAATTTACTTTTATATATCTTCTTCTATAGCTATATTTTAGCAACGTGATAATTTGAAGGGGGGGGAAATTTAGTTTAGAGTTCCTTTTTAAAATTATTATAATTGGCGAAGTTCAGAAAATTTATAAAAATTTAACCATGGCTGCCTCTTTTAGATTTTAATGTTAGTAGCGAAGCCATTGCCTGGTATCTATATAATAATGAAGAAATTAATAAAATAAATAAAAGTTATTGCCCTAATTATTGTAAGCTTAAGCAGCCACAATGAAAATAGCTGTGGACCTTTATGCAAACCACATGAATGCAAACTTACAAGGAAACTATAAGTTTAAGATGGCCTGAAAGATTGGTGGACAAAGGCCTAAGAGTAAAGAAAAAGGAAATAAAGAGGTAGATCGACGTGAAGTGAGATTAATAGAATTTTCAAAATGAAATGCTTTAAAAGCAAGAATTTTTTAATCAAACATAGATTAAGAGAAAATGGGAGTAAATAGAACGAAATGGAATGAAGATGTCAGAAATCAGACAGCGAGAGAGAGAAAGATGCGCGCTGGCGCTCCTTTAATGAAGAGAGAGACAAAGGCACCTGGTCGACCCTTTAAAATGCGCTAATGGAAGTGTAAAATTATGAGACACCGTTTGACAGTTTGACAGCCCAAAATGTCCCATTTGGAGTTTCGCCTCGCCGACTTAGGAACCTTCTCGCGATCGTGCTAATAGGGAGAGATTACTCTCGCCTCCAGATGCGTTGAACCCTGGAACCCTCTCCTTTGGACTGAAGAGGGAAACCCCATTCGACCCCACTATAAATCATCTTGTGCCAGAGTTGGAAGGCAGTGTCAGCCGTCTGCCCCCACCCCCCGTCAGTACCCGCTATTCGCATCCCTTTGGACTCTGCGCAATTCTCGCAAAACCCCTCAAGCTCCGGGTATTCTCAATTAATTCGAGTGAGTCTACCCCGGAATCGTTCTACCCGGTCCTCGGACGCAACGCGCCCAGTCTCGATTCGTGTTCTAACTCAAAAGCAAGATCTAAGTTCATCCCGTATTAGTCATTGTCAAGAGACTATAATTTTAACTTTGTGCCAAGGAAAGGAGTACTCCCTCGGACCAAATCTCCTAGGTAACAGCAACGTGCAACTCTCCTGGGCAAGTGCTCTCTTTACTACCCTCTCTCCCTCAGTGTAAGCCTCCATCGTCGGCTTCGTATACGTTCAAGCTCATTCGAGCGATCCTCGGTCAATATTGTTCATTTGTTTGTATGGCGACCATCTCCGCCAAGTCTGCCCTTTTTTAGCCACTGAGACTCGTCTAAGCCTAATGTGTATATAGCTTGTTTTAAAACCCCTTTTAACCTTGTAAAAGAATATTAATTTTCATATTAGTAAAGTTATTTTTGTACCCGTTTTCTATTGTCCCAGAACCTCTAGGATAGTCGACTCTCGGACCAACCTACATTCAGTTAATTTGCACTCTGCTTGTATTATAAATCTCCCACGCACATAGCCGTCATCGACCTCGGCTGAGAAATGCAGAAAGGGTTAACTTGACTCTATTCTACTACAGAAGAATAAAATAAATTACACTGTCCTCATTTCGCAAAACAGCATGTTATCATGTAAGCTTTCAGTTTTTTAAATACTCAATCTAAACATAAAATATCTTAAGCCATATTGCATTCAAATACATTTAAAATTATTGACATTATCATATATTCCTCATTCAAAAACTGTGCCTTAAATATTACTAAATAGTTTATTTTTGCATGTTTGGTGAAAAACATCGAGGCCCGATCAAATATCACGAAACTAAGAAAGGCTAAATAACATTTAGATAAAATATAGAAAATTCGGAGAAGGTTTAACCATTAAAGAAAAAAGTGAATATACTATAGTCAAGAAGATTTGAATAAATTACGACTCTAAGAAAAAATAGAAATTATATAAAAAAAGTACTGATAATACCATCGGACGCAACAAGTAAAAGGTATCAGAAACCAAATTATATTAGTAAAAAACTAACAAAGAGGTGAAATAGACAGGAAAAATATCCATTGGGTTAAAAGATTAAATCAGCATGTCTAAGAATGCAAAGTACAACCTACCCATAAAAGGAAAGTCTCAATATATGATAAAAATACTTCCTACTGGTAGAAAATATCTTAATTGCACGCCATTAAGAGAATGACTAGTGACAAATCTTCTAAATAAGAAATTGGACAAAAAATTTAAAGGAGCTTATTAACGAAATACCTCTAGTGTTTAAAATATGGTTATAAAAAATAATACATTTGCCAAAACAGATGAGGGAACAATTAAACAACAACAGTGGGCAAATCATCACCATACATGTAGTTACTTATCCCCTATCCATTAAACTAACCAAAACGCTCAATTACTTAAAACAGGCAGGTTAACAGAAGTGGAGACTTACAGTAACAAGGAAGTAATATTCCTCCCATTGCACTAAAAATGCACCGTACAGATCTACATAACAGAAACAGAGAAGAAGGCTTAACCAACTTCCTGATTACAGGTCAAAAGAATACGGTGACCTAGGAAAGCTAACTCGATCTTCAAAGACATGAATTTATCCTTAAAAAGTTAGATAGAAATTTTTACTCTTGAAAGCTATCAGGTTATCATACGAAGGTAAAAATATGGACAGGAACATAAATAATTTAAAAACGGAAAATCGCGGAGAAAAAAGAAAGCCACATTTAGAAACAATCCTTACCACCATAAATTTAATAATACTCGGATAACGACCCCAAACCTTTAGGAATATTGTAGAAAAATAATAGTTTAAATGTTGCAAAGTGAAGGGCTGGTACTTGAAAATACAACCTCTAAAATAGACGAAAGTAATCGGAATCTGATCTTCTTTATAGATGAAGGAACCCAGAACACGACCTCACCTGAAGGGAGAAGATAAGATTTCTTAATCCGCGAGTAACGTAGATGTCTCCAGCGCTGTATCCCAATTCAGAACAAGATGGTAGTGTTGTCTTATTTGTTGACCCATGTTATTAATAAATATACCAGGTGTTACCCCCAAAAGGGGGCCCACTCAAATAGGAAAATAAAGCCAAATCAAGTACGATCAAACAAAAATAAAATAATCGAAAAGAAATAGAGTTATTATTACCAGCGTAACAATCTCTCAAAAATTAAATTAGTTGTAAGATATGATATAATGTTGCTATGAAAATCTCATTTTTTCGATTCTTTTCCACACTCAGCATAAGTCTCGAACAAGTTATTCGACATCGTTGGTCGCGAACAAGATTTCGACTATTTGAGCTTCCAAAATGTAAGTAAACAGATTATTTGAGTAAATGCCAAAGTCAATAAGTATTTGCAAGCCATAAATAAATTTCAAAATTCAGATGTCTGCAAAAGATATCTGTAAATAGTCCAATAACAGCAAAGTAGAAATTTCCTGCACGATTTCTGTGAATTGTATTGTGTCTACAAGTTTACTTTCATCAATGTTGATGTTTATATTGAGTATCAAAGACTCTCTGTCATGGTAAATTTTGGAAAGACTTTGTTCATAAATTTTGAAAGATTTTCAAAAAAAGACATTATATCTATTTTAATCTGTTGCAAATATTATCAAAGCATCGAGAGGAATTCTATCTTGTTTCAGTTCTTTAAATCATTGAGGGTCAAAACAATTAGTATAAAATTTAGTGTTTTGGTTCGGAAGATCCGTTTATCAGTCATCTGCGAGATACTTCTATCTTGAAGCGATTTTTAGGATTCTCACACCAAGTATCCTCCTCTGCCTCACCTGACATACTTTTTTCCTCTTCTACTTCCAGACTTTATGAAGGATGTTTCCACCCCAAAAATCACTTTTTTTTCATCATGATAAAAAATGTATTGGCTGTTATTGTAATTTAGATACCTATTCTAGACTAAGTCAAATTATAAATTGTCCAACTTGTATGTTGTTATCTGGACTATGTGGCAGAAAATAAGACAATGAATACCCCATTTTGTAAATATTCAGAGGCTCATCTGAGTTTGCTGAAAACACGAAGTTGAAACTTACAAAGTGTGTCTCAAATAGACGACATGTATTCAAAAATTCATTTGCTCCAAGGCTCTCCTAGTATCAAAATTTATAATGAAACTTTTACAGAGAAGAATAATCAAAAGATAGAACAACTCTGGTTGTGTTGCATCAAAACTAACAAAAATATACTCACTTGCCTCATGTTATTATTCTGGTAAAATCTTAAACTTGACTGACCCCAGTCAAGTTTTCAATACCCTCATCAATCAATATCCAAATGCGCTTCCATGACTCCGAAAAAGATGTCGTTGTTGACTGAATTAACACTCTCTGGTCTCTCACATCTAACACTCTTTGGAACAATTCTGTTGCGACCAAACTAACAACATGTACATTTAATCAAATGTAAATCGATTGTAAAGCTTCATCTTTCATTATCTTTTGTACACTATTGTACCCGTTCCTCATGTTGCTAGCTCCAACAAATGAAGCCCCTGCAATCTTTTTTCCTTTTAAATCACCCTTTCCAAATGTATCCCCTTAACAGCTAGTATAATCCATAATCCCTGGAATATGTCACTTTCTTCGGCTCAAACAAAAGTTCGTTGACCTGTGAGAAACATAATGCAAAATTATGGCTTCCTGGTCAATGACTGGTCTATGATCTGTGTAATGTCCATTTTGACATGATACTTTTAGTCCCCAACTTCAGGACCAAAGCGTGACTTTATTAAACTATTAAGGGTGATTAGTATGGAATTAACACTTGTTTTATTCTGACATAGATACCAAGAAGCCACGCCCTCTTTACGCTATTTTACACTTGGTTTTTAAAGTATTATATAGTTCCAGACACATTCAAACAAATTTATAATGAAGTTTAACAAAGGAACATCAAACATTGGTAGTAGCAGTCTTGTTTTAAAAAAAATTGCCAATTTTTTTATGTCGATTCCTGCTTCATCCAGATGTGCTCTGGATTATTTCCCAAGATAAGTTGTGAGAACCAATATGCAATCAGGCTTATTATATCTATTTCTTTATCAGCAGTAAAAATGCCAGAGGGATATGGTTTAGTAGTCTAGTACTGTTGTGGTATAGCAAGGATCGAGTGATGGTGTTCGTACGTATAGGTTTGTTACGTACTCCTTGATTAAGTTTTCTCTCTAAGAGTGCTATATTTGGTTATTATTATTATTACGTTATTTTTTTCATCTTTGAGGGTTTTTAGTGCCATGCTCAGGGTAAGGAAGTGGGGAATGAGGACGGCGGCATTAAGTCTCCTCTTCTAACGGTTTTTTCTCAGAGCGTCTTTCAGCTAGCTCTAAAGGGGACTTTCTGGTTTAGGCCGACGCTCCTCTAATTTTGCATCTGAGGTGAAATTGAATACCCACTCTTAGGGGAAATCTTACTGTTTTGACCAATGGTAGGCTCACCGGGGTTCAACATGTGATGAAGATTAGTCCATTATGTGGCTTTGGGCGGCCTTTCTGGTTCTTCTCGAGGCGAGAGGAGAGAGGGGGAGGGAAGCCAAGTAATAGGATTACGCCACCAAAAAATGCCAGGACGTTGTGGTTAAGGTACAGAGCCTCAGTTGTGAAGGTGGGATATCGATTACCCCTCAAGTACATTTTGTTCGTTTGCATAAGATAAAAAGACACTATCACTAACTCTGACAAATCTCTTATTGAAAAAGGCAGAGGTACATCCAGCAAAGATGTTGACATCAGCTATGTGAAATTTTATAGTAGAACTTTAAACATCATTTTAACCTTTTGTACAAGTCTTTCGCCTTATGAATACAAAGTTAATCATGGCAATTAAATTCAGTGTTATAATATCATCAAGTTATCTAGCATCTTAATTGACAGAAAAGATTTGGTTGATTGTCAAATCTCACAGTACATAATAAATATCAGGTCTAGAAAAAGTTTATGTGATTGACATGGAATTGTAAATAGTTGGTTGCTTAATAAAGGTGCTGCCTAAAAACGTCAGATACAAGATCTTATATCCTACATTTGAAGTCTTTTAAGCTTAAAGGGGCTCTTTCTCTAACGAAAGCTATAAAATGCTATATAATGTATTAAATGAGAAACACTGACTCCGGAATATAGAGCGAATGCAAAGAAGTTTATTGCAAAACTATCAGTGAAAGCTATTAGAGAATATCAGTGAAATGTGATAATGTATGGCATTGGCTGAATAATAGAGAAAATAGCAGGTTTTATGCACAAAATGTAAAATTAACCTCTGGCACAACAATGAGAATAATTGTTTTTATGATTTTCATAAAATTAAATAAATAAAACAAAGAATGGGATTTATTAGTGTTTTTTTATGAGCCGTTCGCTTTTATTCAAGGTTTGTTATAATCATTCAAACTTAAAATATAAAATATTTTTATATTTACTCAAATCTATAACAGTGATAAAATAACACTTCAAATATAGCCATTTATTTCCCGTTGCATATTCTATTTCAGAATTATAATAATAATAATAACATAATATTTTTTATTAGCCCAATGCATTTCCCAAATGGAGGATTACGGTGACTAATTATTTAACTAACAAAACCCCTATGTTATCCTCATCATGTTTCCATAAAAGCTTATCTAATATAACCTCATAAACTAATATAATATTTACTTCTAATATTTGTATTTTCGCTTGAAATTTATCATATGTATATTTATGCCTCAACTTCGTGTTTTTTGTATGCTCTATGGATCGATCCATGTATAATAAGTTCGGCAAAGATTTTTATGTTTTATTAACTATTACCTTTATGATATGACTGCACAATTAATTAAGAACTACTACACTCACGTTACGCCCAATACTTTGGCAACAAATTTCTCTAAAATGCACAGAGACAATTGAATCTCTTTAACAAATAAATAATCGCTTTATACTTTATCTCTCCCTGATTCTGACAGATTTTTATTGGATCCATTTTATAATGCTGAAGAAATGCTGGAGTGATTCGAGGTTAGGTCCATTGATAATTCCTAGAAACTTTAAAATAGTTTACTCCGTTATAAAATTAAGTCAATACTATTTAATGAACTACATATAATGCACTACTAGATTTATTAGACAATTTTTACTAACATTATGTTGATATTATTACATGTATTTAATTGGTCTAAAATGTTTACTAAAAGTTTGACATCCCCCAAAACAGTCTGAAATTATGGATTACCGAATCTACATACGTTTCAACATAATGCTCGTCGTCACACAGCTCGAATGACCAAAGATCTCTTGGAGAAGGTATGTTGGGAAATTCTGCTTAATCTTCCACATTCTCTTCACTTTTCTTCTTCTGCTTAGCTATTATTTACTGGATTACACAACCATTTGGATCGCCTTAGGTTGACATCAAGAGAAGAGGTTGAAAAAGAGCTGGATTCATATTTTGCATCAAAACCTAAAGAATTTTACAAACGAGGCATTTATAAGCTTTTTGAAGGATAGAATGAGATTCTAGAAAGAAATTGAAGTTATGTTTATGATGAAATATTTATCATTAATAAGTTTTTTCATTTTTAATATATACCCTAAAATAGGACATTACTACTTTCGTTCCAACCTGATACACGCATTATCAGATTAGTAGAATTTATTATATACAATGTGCATATAATAACATCACTTATATATAATTTAATATTATTTTACATAACAATATCTTAATAATATAATTAACCTTATTTTAATTTAATACATTGTATTGCATTCGGTAGTAGTAGTTTATTTTTTAAAGCTAAAGGGCCGAATAGGTTCCAATGGAAAATTTTCCAGTGCCTAGTCCACCCATTACCTTGAGATAGGAATAAGGCGTGGATTACCTGATAAAGGAGCATCAAGCAGCCAAGATCTTTAGACATGCAAATCTTTTGTGTGAGGCAACCCATCTGAGGCTCGCTCTGACGTAGTGCATCGTCGGGAAGGTTGTACTGGAGATCCCTATATATCTACGATACGGATACCCATTTTGTAACTTGCGTCAAATAAATTACCAATCAAAACGAGCCAACGCACTGAATTTTCTGCCAAATCATTTACAAAGAATTACACAGCAGTACATCTCATTATTTACCTGAAGGTGACGAGACGTGGTAACGAGAACTGGCAGATAAGCTTGGATGCAGAGTGTGCTAACCATCTTAGGTTCTGGCTTCAGACGATATTCGGACAGTCTGAAATGAAAATAAGCTCTACGAAATAGAAGGGAAACTTAATAAAAAAGAATTGATCGTCTTTGGCCTCATCTATCTAAGAAAAAGAGAAGGAACCATATAATTTACACACGCTCACATACTTTCTTGTAAAGCCACAAACAAACAACACATATACAAGTACCACTCAATGGCATATGATTCGTCTTATTCGGAGACATTAGGCCATTTCTAACACCATAATAATATCCCATAAATAAATAAACTGGGAATTAAAATATCAAAAGGGTATTCACAACAAGTAATACAACCATATTCACCTACAACATATAACTTAGATGAAGGGGTAGATTAATTTTCTGCAGTTTTCTTGAATGGGCGAGAAGAAAACTACCAGGCTATGATGATTTAGGGGTAGCTCTATGCAAATATTTAAGAAAACAAAGTAACAATATTCGATTGGTAGGTAAATTCACAGACTGTAAACTAAATGAACTTAGCAGAATTTAAATTTGATTAGTTTAGCTTAGGTTAGGTTGGGTTAGGTTAGGGTTGGGTTGAGGTTAAGTTAGATTATCTTAGGTTAGATTAGGTTGCGAATTATTTTCTTTTGGCAATAACATCATAATTATTCGCCCAATTCTAACGAAATTTGAAACTCTTATATTGTTTTATATTCACTTTCGAATAATAGAATTGCCAAGGACCTCCTAAGGTTAGTCCGGGAATTATTCAATGTTTTGAAGGTCGTAAAATCATAAATCAGAATAAGTGAGAGCACGCGACTTTATGGTCAGCAGACCTTTTATTTTCACCGCTGCTAACTCAAAAAAAAGTTAATTCTTTTAAAACTCCTGGTTGTTTTTATGGTCACCAAATTGCAATATGGGAAATTGTTTTACAACTTATTTGCTGATATCCAATCATTGATGCTAAATATAAGTACCAAGTCAATCAAAATTACCCCACTAAGTTAAATTTGAATTATTGCTAATAAATTATCCAAAGTTTCCTATTTATTTTTCTAGATAATTTTATAGTTAATCAAAATATTTTTTCACAGTTGTATGTATTTATTTTACAACTTTTTTTTAAAGAAAAATATTTATTATCACTTTTAAGAAATTTAGTGGAAGAGTAAGAAGCCCTTGTAATTTTTTATTCTGGTAAAACTGTTTGTTGCGGTGATGTAGGATGTGATGTTGATGAGAGGGAAGTCGAATATAATTTATTTTCTGAACGTGGCAAATTTGTTTATATCGGTGATGGAGGATGTGCGAAATGCCACTACTCTTTCAGTTGTTTCTACTTTAACATCTCAACAAGGTTTGTAAAAAATCTTCTAGTGGTGTAAGGTGTCAAAAAAAAATCAAATCAGAACGAGGACTTTGGCAGCAAATATAATTTAATATAAACCAATTTCCTCCATACATATTGCTAAACATATTCTTTCCAATGTTTTACTTATGTTTATCGATGATGATACAATCATTCCAAAATTACCATTCACAATATAGTAACTTAAAACTGACGATTTTATTGTTTATCTTGAAGTAATTAATAAAAGAATAGGACTTCAAAATGCAAGAGAAGAGCTCATTAGACAATAATCCAATAAAACAATTATAGACCCTTAATTAAGGCAACCATGATTTTATAAATACAACGAAGAAAAGTAAGTTGCGAAAGATAATGAAGCATCTAATGTTTAAAAATGTCAACTCAAACTTAATGATTTAGAAAATTCCGGACAGAAAAGAACTTCAGTATCAATCGAGCCCAGTCGAAGAGAGGAAGGTAGAACGGTAAGTGCTTTATGATGGAAGAAAAAAGGTATAAATCTAGTATCAGTTATAAGATATTTTGGGTATTTAGTTATCTTGTGTTTTGAAATAATATCGATTTATTCTTAATCATCCTGAATGAGGTGCACTCAACTACTTGTGAAGGTAGATTATTCCATATTTGATTTATCTTATATGGGAAAAATTTATGTAAAACAAGATTTAGGAAAACAAGATTGTAACAATTATTTATAATTAACGGTCGAATTATCTAACTAAAAGAGTTAACTCGTAAAAAAATATTGTTTGAATTGTACTTGAAATTGATTTATAGAATTCATTTATCTTATATATTTACAAGCCAAACTCACAGACCATTTAGCAAATAATAAATTTGCGTAAATATTTTAGCGGTGAGCAGATGCCAGAGTCCAATATCTTTGTTAGATAAAACCATATTCAGGAAAGGATCTTGCTTGCAATAAAGAAAAGGACCTTTCACCTGATGTTGAGATCGAACCTTACTTCAAAAAAAGCTACTAGGACACAAGTGACAGCTGGTTTACACACCTAAGGCTTCCCAAGAAGCTACGAACACTTCATATTAGGTAATATGATGCAGAGGATTGGCATAACGTTCTTAGAGCAGAGTTGCGTGGGATAGCAAAGTAAATAATCTCTTTTGCTGATATCTTAATGTTGGTTTCTCCTGCGGGGCCTAAAACCTGCTGCTTGCATTTACGTCCACATTGCCATCTGGATGATCATTACAGATCTTTCCCAACATATACCTTCTGGGCTATACACCCTTGTTGCTCTAGCGCTCGAAATAGCTTACTTCCTATCCTAGTGATAAATTACAATATAAAAATCGAATGGGATATAAATAATTCATATTTTAAATGCTTTTTTTACAATCATCTCAAGTGATTAGGATAAAGAAACAAGGTCTGCTGACCAAACGGTCGTATGCTCTCACTTATTCTGATTTATGACCTTATGACCTTCAAGATATTCATTAATTCCCGGACTAAATTTGGGAGGACCTTGGCCATTCTATCTTTGGAAAGAGAAGGTAAAACAACATAAGGGTATTCAATTTTGTTAGAATTTGCCGAAGAGTAATGTTATTGCCAAAACAAAATAATTCATAGGCTAACATTGGGAGACTTTGGCAATTATATTATTCGAAAGAGAATGTAAAACAACATAAGGGTTTCAAAGTTCGTTAGAATCGCCCGAATAGTAACAATGTTATTACAAAAACAAAAAAAAGCAAAACGAGGACTGCCTGGCTGACCGACATAGTGAGATGTAGAGTCGCAGGCGACTAAAAACAATGATAAACCTAGGAAAAGGAGAGATATTAATCTTTTCACATCCATTGAAATGTTAAGTCGTAAATTTAATCCAATCGATCAACGGAAGCGTAAATATTGCGAGATTGTTTGATTTAAGAATAAATCGCGTATCTTTTGAGGGATTTTGTGACAAATCATTACTGTCCAATATCTCTAAAGGTAATCAAAGAACACATGCAATTATTTTTGTGCTAATCGCAGGCATGCAAGGCATGGGGGAAATTTACGCAGGAGTGGAAAAGTTGATATTTAGTTAAAAGTTAAGTCATTCATATTTTTAAAAAAATTAAAAATCTGTTATTTTAGATTTATCGGGGAAAGAATTTAAATATATTTTTTTTTACAGTTTAATTATCAAAATTGAAGCTGTTTTAGTGCATTATTTTCTCCAATTCTATTACAGTAGAACAATCTTAATAATAAATGAAGATAAAGCTTTGGGTAAGAAAAATACCACTAATGGTCCTTTCAGCGATTCAAAAGGCATTGGTTTTCTTGCTCATACAGCCTTTGTAGCGACCAGAGACTTCGCAGGAAATAGACTAAATTAGATCTAAAACAAAGGAAATCGAAACTCAAAGCAAAATTAATTGAAACTTAATACCCGAAGTAAAGTAAATCTTTGACAAATTCCTCTGGAAAACAAAATTAATGAAATAAATGATTAAGTTACAGAATCCTCATTAGAAATGTCTAAAAATAATATAAAAGAGATTATATTACAAAGTGGGATTGTGGCGAATGATACCACAGGGATTAAAAAATAGAAATCTTTGTAAGTTTTTTAATTGACTTAGCACAATTGGCATCTTTGTATCCGGAAATGACATCCATTTTCTCCGATCAGGTCAGGTTTTTGTGCTAATTGGATCCCATCCTATAACTAAAACAATTGACCAATTAAATGATACATAAATTGATAAGTGAACTTTGAGTAATAGACATTGATATAAGTAAGTACATGAAAATTGGATATTAGGTCATCATTGTTCATAATTCAGGGCATGTATTACCGTTTCTTCGATCTTCCGTTATGGCTGCATCTCAGCGTTCCTGATACCTGGTCTCCATCTATTTCATTTCCTGAGGGAATCTCTCCTCCTACTTGTCGCTCATTGATCTCATAGTCTCAGGAAACCGATCCATATGTGAAAATAATTAATGCATTCCGATGTTCATGTTGTAAACAAGGATTTTTAAAGCAGTCAGCATATTGGTGAAAGGTTCTCTGTAGTTTTCTGATTTCTTACTTCTAAGGAAGTTCTTTACCACCAAAACAAATGTCTTTCACGCATCCAGTTCCATTTGGTTTATTAAGATTTAAAACTCTGTATCTCTGATGAGTTAACAGAGTTGAGGCCTATCAAAGATGTCGGATTTCAACTTCTCCATGGTCAATCCTGGAAAATCGTGGCACTATTAGTTGAAGCAGCCACCATCCTTGACCAGAGCTATAGTCAACTCTTTGATCAAGCCGAGCCTGATTTCCAGCGGTGAAAAGAGTATCCTGCCTTTGTCCACCAGAAGGTTGTTTAGGACGATGTTCCTTTCTCTGGAAGGCACCAATTCCTCCCGTAAGGTCAGTCCATCTTCATATAACGCTAAGCTTAGTTCCTACTATCCCATAAAGTTTACTATCTTCTGGTCAACGCAAATTAACAACTCAAGCTGATCATAACTAATTTACTCCAGTACGTACCTCACCGTTTCATATTTCTTCTTCAATTGAATCGAGTAGAGAAGGATACAGAGGCAACTTGGTTGCCATTATACAGCAGACCACATTTCACTTATCGCTTGCTGCTCTCAATGAATCGTCTCCAATCTTCGTGCTACTACTTTGGCACGCCAAGCTTATGCAGAAGCTTCGCAATATTTATACATTACACAAAGTCATCTCGTCAGAGAAAAAAACAGCGGTACTCTTAGGGAGAAGCTGTTGCGTGCACTGTCAGAGAGGAGTTTTTTCCTTCAATCTGGATGCCTATTGTTTGACGGAGAACTTTGACATGCTGAGATCGCGAACTAGATCATTTAGATCCTTTTGGGAAACAGATGTGAAGCATCTTAAAAAACACTTCTTCATTTTCTTCAACACTGGAAGAATCTTCGTCACTAATGTCAGGAAGTTCTCCAAAGACAGGTACTACAATTTCAACAAAATGAGTTACAGGATGAGGTGCTGATTGAAGCATAAGATACTTGAAGCCGTTCCGATTCTTTCTGTTGATCCTTGTCATATTAATAGTACATAAGTAGTCAAGTAGCGCAGAAGTAGCCATGGTTTGTGGGCTCCCTCCAAAACATGGGAATTCCAAACTTCAAACAACTTCCTTTGCCTTTAGTCCAACGACACAGACACTAAGTATATATATATATATTATATATATATATATATATATATATATATATATATATATATATATATATATATATATATATATATATATCTTGCATACAATGTGTGGCGCACAAGCTTTATCCTGGTTACCAGGTTTCATACGAAAAAGAGTATGGTAAACACGCTTCATTAAATTTGTGAATGTATTCCTTTTAGGAGCAACGGTGTATTCGCCGCAGTTGTAGCAGAATAAATCAGACTTATTTTTGCAAGATGATCAGTCTGAATCCATTTCATTCACCTGGAAAAGAAAGTAACAGTTAGTAAATAAATTCGCCTGTCAACTCTTCAGATTTCGTTTACTTAAAGAAATAAGAAAGACTTTTCATCATAGAAATAAAAAAATACCCGTATATGTAAAAAAAAAAAATATATCACGTGGCGAAAAATCAAAGGGGTGACCCGATTGAGCAAAATCGATGTGGTTTTTGGATTCAGCACATACATAAAGTTGGTTTTGGCCAGTGTAATCATCGAGTATAGAACATTTTTTTTTAAATTTTCTATATCTTTACTTTAACCCTATATAGTTAGCCTTAAAAATATATATTTCATTTTCTGACAATGAGTTACACTGGAGTAAATAGGATTTTTTCCCACATATGTAAACTCATATTTTTCTACCTCAAATTGTTGTCTAGAGTTATCTTCTAGAATATGGCAATTAGATAATTTGAAAAATTTGCCAAATAACTTTTGTTACATTCGGGAATATTATGTCGGACACAAACAGATATCACATAAAATTGGAAAATTTGGCATAGTGCAAAATGTAATTATAAAGTACTTTCGAACGTCATTGCAACACCGGAGATAATGAATCATCGACCGTGGAATAATATATATTAATATATATATATATAGTTAGGTAGTTAGTTAGAAGATGTCAAATCGTAGACAAAAGAAAATACTTTATGAGCTTGTAAGTTAATTGAATTGTCAAATCACTAATATAATAAATAATAACTTTAGAGCTAATTAAACATGAAATTTATTTTGCCTCAAAAATAATAAAAATGAACAAACTCCAACAACTGAGTGAATGTTTTAACCATAGGAATCCCCCAAAACACCCGTCCATTCACTAAGTCATATGTACAACAGGACCTTTCGTCACATTGGTAAAAATTAAAAACGATACCATATATATTTTTCTTGCAATATAAAAATATAATACTTTTGGGATTTTCATCTTCATCATGCATGGTTAGGTTTCGGTGCGAGTTTTCGGGCCTTGTCTACTTACCTAATCTCGCCTGTCTTAGTTTTAGTTTGGAAGCGTACGGCTACATATATATTTAAGTAATGGTGTCAGAAGATATGTTCTTATTAAAGCTCCCTTAATTGACAACGGATGGAAGATTGTAAGATTATTACGAGAGTTCCATGGAAGAGGTTGGAAGAGTCGTACACTTGAAATACTTTTAAAAAAGATTCGTAATGCATGACCCACTACCAGTAAATAGGAAAATGGTATATCTAAATCAGCTACAGTTCAAGAAAATCTGAATTAAATAATTGATCAAATCTTCTCTCAAGAAGACGAACCAGGAACTTATTTATCGCAATGGACAATCTGAATATTGGGAAGAGTTCTATTTAACGTGGAGTAAAACGGCGAACAGAATAGCATTCAAAATAATTCTCACTTCAAGTAAAAACAATAATGTGAAATATATAAGGAAAGCAATAAGCAGATCATTCCTGGAAAACTTTTCATTCGATGATGTTAAAAAGATAGTGTTGACGAATGAGAAGAATTTTACCCTGGAAGTTACATGAAACCATCAAAATGTCGTATACTTGGTGAGCAAAAAATGTAATATTCCAGTGAAAAGGTTGTAACATGAAATATCAAAATTTTAAAAAAAAAGTGATGATATCAAAACGAGTTTCTTGGAACGGTAAAACTGACTTTCATTTTATTGAAACCCAAAGAAGCAAAAGTGATTTCAGCAAATTATATAGAACTTTTAAGGACAACGCATTTGACAGGCAGTCGTCATTTGTATCAAAGAAATTATATTTTGTTCAACTTTTAAGTAACGCCAAACAGGCGTTCCTGAAATGATATACAGATAATTTGTTATAGAAGAATGAGTAGCTGCCTCAAAGGGCAGACTTCAACCCGCTGGATTATTCTATTTGAAAGTTACTGAAAGGGGATACTAGTGAGTAGTTGAAAATTTAGGGAACTTTAATTAAAAAGAAAAATACTATAATCACTCCGAGAAATTTAAATTTATAAGGTAAAATGAGGTAACTCTGTATAGAAGAAGAGGCTCAGATAAATTTGCCAAGAGATAAAATATCCCCCCTCAAAAAGAGGAAAAACGAACCTGCACACACTTTTATGATATATCCTTCATTCATTCACTAATCACCCTTACTTTACAAGACATGACAGAAGCAGCGCCTGTGAAGGAAGCCTCAGCAAAGAATATACTGCGTCAAACATTACTACAAGAGAGGCTCGTTCAAGAAAGTGCTGGAGAGTTTTGTGCATCAGTTCGAATAGAAAAAAGCTACTCCAAGACCAGAATTGAGGACTAGATAGACCACTTTGAGAACTATGGGACAGTGGAGAACCTCAATGCAGCCAGTGACAACCGTCCAAGACATTCAGGACACCCCGGGATGCGTACATTTGAGCTGGTCGAGAGCATGAGGGAGTGAGTTTAGCAGAGTCCAAAACGCTCTGTGCGCCAGCGAAGTCAGTCCCTCGGTATATACCGTGAGACTTGCAGAAGAGGGCTAGTATTGGATTTAAAGGCCTACCCAAACAGAAGACAGACGAAGAAGACCCTTATAGCCTCAGACAAGGAGCAGAGAAAGGCTATGGTAGTCAAGATACTAGAGAAGATTCAGGAGCCCCCCCAACTTTCCTTAACCTCTTTTGGACCTCAGATGAAGCTCAGTTCAATCTTGAAGGAAAGGTAAACTCAAAGACAAATATCTTCTGGGGGACCTCCAGACCAAATGAGGTAGCCACCAAGCCCCTATACTCCCCTAACTACACGGTATGGACTGCAATCTCAGCCAGAGGCACCATAGGAACATTCTTCTTCGAGGAATCTGACGCAACAGTGACAGCACCAAGGAGCGGTATGTTTATGTCCTCAAAACCTTCAAGAAGAAGCTGCAGACCCTGTTTTCGTCGCTTATGGGGGAGTTCTGGTTCCAGCAAGATATAACAAGCTCTCACACCTCAAACCAGTCTTGAGATTGGCTGCAATAGAACTTTGGTGGCCGTGTGATCAGTCTCAAGACTGATTTTGAGTGGGCATCGATTTCATTTATAGTCGCGTGCATGTGACTATATTAGTTACTATATTGGTAGGTATTTCAGTCGGTCGGATGGTAAAAATTATACTTTTTAATAAGTAATTTGGCAATAACATTGTGACTATTGGACTGATTTTAAGGAAATTTGCAACCCTTATGTTGTTTTACATTCTCTATTTAAAGATGTATATTGCGGAGGACCTCGCAAAGTTAGTCCGGGAATTATTGAATGTTCTGAAGATCGTAAGGTCAAAGGTCAGTAGGATTGAGATCGAGTGACTTAGGTCTGTTGACCTTGTTTCTATCATAGAGAGGAAAGGTCTTTTGGTACATTGAGTTAAGATATCGAAAAAATTAGCCAACTGGTTACTGAGATTTAACTAATTGAAAATGCGAATGCGATGAATAGAATAGCTGGCCTTATGAGACCGGACGCTAGTGGCAGGAATCTCGATCTCTTGCTGAAAAGGGACATCGTTGAACGCATCAGGCCGGACTCCCCTACATTCATATACTCAGGCTCGGCCACCAAACCTGATGTAAGTCTTACAAACACCAACTTTCCGTTCCAGCAACTAGTCCAGCCTGGGCAATTGACGCCCAGTGATCACATCCCTATGTTGATAACAGTAGCAGCTGCCCCTTTCCAAATTCCTGTTTTACACAGGGAATACTTCTCTAAGGCTTATTGAGACGCATACAGAAGAGCGTCCCCGTTGGATCTCCCTGATCTCAATGGCGCATCCGAAAAAGATCTCGACAACAAATTCACTAATATCAACAGCTACATCTCCAACACAGACGATATTGCAATCTCGATATTCTCACACAAAAATATACTGCCTAACACTCCTGCACAAGAGAGGGTGGTGTTCCAAGAACGCTTCAATTAGATCTGCGCTCTTATCGTCGACATGGGCTACACGAGGCTCTTGGACTTCCAGTTTGTTAAGCAACTCAGGAGGCTGCTTAACACCGCGATTTATAATGAACTGAGAGAGAAGTAGAACCATCTAATCTAAAGAATATACATTGAAAGGATTCCGAAGTCTTTTTGATCAGCCTTCAGCAGGCTTGAAAGTACTACTGGGACACGCGGCCCCACCGCAATTTCACACAACGGAACTACGGTGGCTACCCACTCTGAAAAGGAAGGACTATTTTTCGAAGTCTGTAAGAATGTCTTGAAATCTCTGATGAAGAAGAGGAGGACTTCAACCCAGCCTTCAAAAATCAGGTCCTCGAATACATGGAGAGGGATGACATGTTCATTCCTTACGGAACCGCGAATTAACGCGTCTTCATGATAACTCACAGGACAGATATTTCATCACCAGTGCGGAATTGTGGGAGGCTATCACATCGTTTCTCCCCAAAGCCCCAGACCTCAGGCAAATCAACATCAGGTAACTGAAAGAGGCACCTGAAAGTCTCCGGAATAGATTGCTGGACCTGTTCAACGCGTCGCTGGCAATTATATATTTCCCAGATGGCCTTAAAACGTTGAAGATGATATTCATCCCGAAGGCTGGGAAACCAGCAAACCAGGTTCTAAACAGCAGGCCTATTTCATTGCTAGAGACCATTGGGAAGGTGTTCGAGACGATCCTTAACAGCAGGCTAACAACGCATCTGTCGAACCACTCTCTGCTGAACGAAAAAAAACATGGATTTAGAAAACACCGCGTCACGGAGACCGCCATACCCCACATGCTTAAACATGCAGCAAAACGGTGAGCTAATGGGCGCTGGATCGACGTTCTCTTTAGAGATGTAAAGAAGGCCTTTGATAAAGTCTGGATCGATGGCCTAAAATAAAAAATCTTTGGACTGAGACTCACGCACCATTTTGAAAGAAAATCCTCTGCAGCTAATTGACAGGCAGGCAAGCTGTCATTGCCTTTGATGAACACACAAGGGAGGCCTTCGAGCTCCTGTCAGATGTAGCACAAGGAGGATGCCACAGCCCCACTATATTCACCATCTCCATAAGAGATATCCCTGAACTTATAGACGGAAGAACGCTCAACATCCACTACGCGGACGATGTCACACAAATCGTTGTTCGAAGGACAAAATCCGCAAGGATGATGGCCAGAGCCACGGCTGCGGAAACCGAAAGGATCTCCAGCTTTGAAGGGCACTGGAAAATCAAGACCAACATCACAAATTTTAAAGCAACCGCGATCGGGAAACATCGGGGCGTCACTTTAAATTTAGACGCGACTAACATTGACTACTCGACACGTGTGTCTGTACTCGGCTTCAAGCTTGCCAGCACGGGCATGAGCGTCTACATTGGCACAAGCATTGGAATGGCGAACATGAACCTGAACAAAATTCCAAAATTTAGAAACCTTAACCAAGCAAATTAGAAGAAACTATACACCAGTCCAGTTAGATCTAAACTGGTATATCCTCCTATACCGCTCAACGCAGCCTCATCCAGCAACATGACAAAGCCTCAGCGGGTGAAAATTGAAGAGTCCGCTTCATTCCTAACGTAGGGTGGCAAGAGTTCTTGACCTCGAAGAGCCTCCACGAAGAGGTCGGCATAGGTCCGATCAACGTCTTCCTTCACAAACGAAGACGTGACATATGGGCAAGACTTGAACTAGTTTTATCCTGGGAGACCCTGGAAGCCCTAGACACAGAAGCAGAAGGAGGTAGATTCAAAAACTACCTTCCCAACACCAGAACGATTTCACCTCTACCTAAATACAAATAACTCGAAAAATAAAATAAGGACACAAGAAACATGAGAAAAGATCCTGTAGTGGGAGAAACAAAATTAGAAAATTATAAAAAAAAAGCTCCCGCAGTGGGAAACTCAAAACTAACACAAAATAAATAAAAAGATCCCGAAGTGGGACACCAATACCAAATAAGGAGTAGGCTCGATCCCCGGGCATCATTTATCTCTACTATTTTCTGCCTCTTCTATCTATTTTTGACCTTCTCTCTCTTCATTACTTCTCCCACCTCTTATTTTATCTTTCTAAATGAAATGGAAAAAAAATCCAAAATCATTTTCATTGCTCATTTCCTGAAGATGACCTGCCACGGTCGAAAGCGGTCTCGGAATTAATTATGTCTTTTGTGAGTGTTTTTTTCTATCTCGCCAACCCCAGTATAACAACTTGTAATTGTAAGGAGAATAATGAGATTACAAGTTAGAGTGAATAACGATGCCATTGCTGTAGACTTCAACAGTACATGTATCCAACATGGCTTCTTACCTGATTATATATATATATATATATATATATATATATATATATATATATATATATATATAAAAATATATTAAATACCGGGTCACTTAAAAGTCACGCTACTTTCTTTCAGATTTTAAACCAAGGAATTTAATTTGGTAGTATAATAGTGTTTACAAAATTAGAATTTGTTAGTATATAAGTTGAACCCTACATCTTGTCAAAATAGGTGATCATTTATTTGACATTGGAAATGAATTCTAAAATTGCTGCCTGGCAGGAATTTTACTAATCTCCAACCTACTTGCCCAGCAGGTTCTACAATTTATTCCACTCATAAGAGATTTATGAGAACAGTCTTTGTGCCTGATAAACCACGCACAGGAAGTCCTAGAAGTAGCTGTTCTGAGTAAAACATTGCTATCATAGAAAAACCTTTCAATAGAAGCCAAGGGAAGTCCATAAACAGAGCCTCACGGGTATTAGCTATTTAATGCTTCAACCATCCAACTGATACTACGTAGAGACTTGAAAATGTTTCTTTTTAAGAGACAAGTTGTTCGAAAACTTATAGAAGAGGACTTTAATCAAAGGGTAGAGCTATGTGAGACACTCATTAACCACGATGAAAATGACCTTCTATCTTTGATAATATGTTCTTCAGTGATGAAGCAATTTTTCACTTATCTGGTCGCGTGAATCGACCTACCACTCGATTTAGTGGTAAAAGCGACCCAGTTGTTGTTGTTGACGAGTAAGAGCGCGGCTCTCTAAAGCTCGTTGTATGGAACGCTATCTCTTCTATAAAGCTCATTGAACCATTTTTCTCCAAAGAAAATCAGCAGCGAGATGTTAATGTGACAGCTGTCAATTATCTAGCGATGCTTCGAAAGATTTTCTCCCTGAATTAGAACATGTATCCAATGTTGATGATTGTTTTTTTCCAACAAGATGGTGCTCCTCCACATTACATATGCTAAATCAGTTCGCGATTTCTTGATTTCCCTGGTAAATAGGTAGGTCGTCGAGGAATCTGGAGTGGGTACCACGTTCTCCAGATTTGACACCCTGTTACTTCGTTTTCTGGGGCTTCGTGAAAAGTAAAGTCTATGCTTAAAAGCCCAGGAGTATTGAGGAGTTAGATGAACGTATAAGGAATACTTGCAATCTTGTTAGAAGGGAGATTCAAACTGGAGTTGGAGAGGAATGCATGAAGAGGTGAGCAATGTGCCTCGAAAAAGAAGACGCTCACGTTCAAGTCTATAGAGCTTAAGAAAACAGAAAAAGAGGAATTATTTCGTTATAGAACTAATTCTAGCAGTCTATAGCAACTTCACAACTAATTTTGTTCAAATCCATAAAGTTGTTATCATGTAATTCAAATTGAAAAGTGTAGCAAGACTTTTGAATCACCCGGTATATATATATATATATATATATATATATATATATATATATATATATATATATATATATATAAAATAGCAAAGTTTTGCCTCCTCGACACTGCATCGCCCGCTCTTCAACCTCATCAAGTAGTGTTTGTAGCCTGAATGAACAAAGGCAGTGGTCGCTAGAAAATCTTCTCTTCTTTAGACTCGTTTTATTTTATTGGAAAACGTCACAAGTTTCATTTTTATGAAATGTGTTTTTTTTAGATTTTTTTTAAAAAAAAGCTTTTCTAGCGTCTACGTTCTCTCTACGTTGTGGTTGAGTGAATCAAAATAATTTGATTCAGATGACTGCATCGGCTCAGGAAGGTTTTGATAAGGCTGTATTTAAGCAAGAAGCTGTTAATTAGGGGTTCGGTGTAGAGCCCCCCCCCCCTCTCCTTCACTTCTGCTGAGCTTGAATTCTGTATTAAATTTTGAATGATTCCATCTTAACTTACCTAATGTGGGAGGAATGTAAACAAATTTGCTTTATTTATGCCAATTTGGTGGTCATTGTTATCCCCCTGTTGATCTATCGCTAATTCGACTTCTCCACTACGGAGAGTATTAGATTTATACAACTAGTCTGGACAATAATTTGTTCCTTCTAAATAAATTAATCGCTGGACAATCCTTTATTGGATACAGCATAAATTCCTGTTCATTTATTGCCGATGTTTTGTTTTTCGTTTCTCAAAAGTTCTCTTGTTCCTACATCTAAGTATTTGTTGAACTAATTTTTATTCTGCCTCCTCTCACATCCCTATTATTTGCAATTTTTAAACCGTCTCATTTTAGAAGCATAAGATGACCAAACTTTTTGTGGGCTCGAGAATCTCAAAGCTGTAAGAAAAAAATCTTTTGGATGAAAACCATTTAATACAAGCACTTGAATGTTTTTTTCATAAGAATCTTGAAGACTAGTTTGTTTTGACGACTTATAAGGACACGTACGCCAAGGAAGGAAAACTAGAGTGGTTTTCTTCTTCGCAAGTGAATTTAAGAGAGGATAAGAGCTCATTTAAAAAATTAAGGAGCTCTAAATGGCTCGGCCCTCTGGAATTAGGAAAAGATCACATTATCTACCTACAGAGCAAAGGAAATGTTGGCTTCCAAATGTAAGTTTGAAAACGCTTTTCAAAGCTTTATGGATAAGTTTCTAAGTGTGGCTGAGAGTAGGGAGATCCCATTGATAAAACTTTGTGGTGCTTAAAAAAGTTACCATTATTTTTCTGTACAGCCATGATACCAAGTTTGACCACAAAGTATTTTAATTACTTAATAGAAACGAATTTCAATCTAATTTTATACAACAACGCTTTTATCAAGCAATTAATAAAAAACAAGGTGTATATGTCTTCACAACGTAGAAGAAAAAATAATATCATTAAAAAGCTAAGAAATTGTTTGAACTACGTTATCCTGATATGCAGTATCCAACTAAATCCACCATTTATAATAATGTGCAGAAGTATAATAGGTGAGGTAGTACATAAACTAAATTTAAAAAAGGTTGTTTAAGTTTTCGCAAATCAGTAAGAATCAAAGAAATTATTGAAGATATTACAAGAAAACTTTTAGAGAATCCATATGTAACTGCCAGAAAGAATGGAATGTAAATGCCAAAATCATCATTTAATCGGATTTGTATTCATGATTTGGAATTCTATCTTCATAAGATGCTCCTCCTGCATCAGCTATTTAAGACTTATCTTCCTGCCTGAATAAGATTTTTGTTGAATTCTTTCTCCCTCATCTTGTTTGGTTTTTATTAATATTGTGATTGGTGACGAGGCAATAATTTTTATGGATGGCAAAGTGAATAATAGAGTGTTTGACAGTATGCATCACTAAACAATCTCCTGAATTCAATTTTGACCGCGCTATTTGCAACAAAATGCCGTCTATGTGGAACGGGATATACCGAAATGGTAGTTATATTGGTCTGGTAGTTAGAGACAATAACGAGAATGGAGCTGGCTACGTAAATTGATTAACGAACAAATAACTGTGGAAATACATCACAATTATCACAATAGATTCAATGCATTTTGGTGGATTAAGGAAAGTGCTCCACCAGATACGTAGCTACATTTCAGGCAGAAAAATATTCACGGAAATTTTCCACGATTGAATTTTTGCTCTCCATCAATTTATTAAATAGTCCCTGATATCAGAAGATGTAAAACCTTACAAATTTTTCTTGTGAGCCCATTTAAAGGTTAAAGTGTATTCTACACCAGTTGAAAATGTAAACTAGTTGAAAAAATAAATAACACATTTTTCCAACATGCTCAAGAAAAATCCACAATTATTAGACAAAGTTGTGAGAAATCCAAAACTCGACTCATAGGAATAAACTTGGTGTTGTTACGGAGAGGAAAATAAAGGGAGAACAATTACACCGTGAGGATCTATCTTTCTGTCTCTCTCTACGTCTTTCTCTCGTCTTACTCCCTCTCTCTATCTCTTTCTCTCAGTATATATATATATATATATATATATATATATATATATATATATATATATATATATATATATATATAGAGAGAGAGAGAGAGAGAGAGAGAGAGAGAGAGAGAGAGAGAGAGAGAGAGACAGAGGAGAGAGAGAGAATACTGAAGGAGCGAGAGAATGTAATCGTATAAAGGCCTCACAAAGAGCCGTACTCAATGCCTGAGCGACCTGCAGTTAATTTATCTGAGTCATTGAATGAGTGCTTTGGTGATTCCCAGCTAATGTATTTATATTATCAATAACGACCTTCAAAGGAATGCCAAGTTTATCTCTCTCCCTCCATTCACTATTTGTTTAATTGCTTCATCGAGTTTTGTTACTGGCTCGTAGTTCACTCCAAGGAATAACATTAAGCCCCTCCCTCCAGTTCAACGGACGAACCCCCATCCCAGCCCGAGAGTAGCACCATCTCATGGGCGACGCCGCTTGATCGTCGACAGTTAAGCAAATTGAGCCTCGCTCCTTCAGATCCTGGAATTGGCTGATTGCAATCGAGAGCCAGATTCAGACTTGGAAAGGGGCCGATAGTGGTTTGGATTTCCAATGCAAACATCGTTAATCCGTTTAAAGGCAAAAAGTCTAGGTTCCTTCGAGTTTACTTGCTATCAAGAGATATATTATAACCCGCTCTCTTTATCTTTTCTTTCACAAAAAAGCCTCTCCATTGAGTTATGCAATAATAGCAAAATAAAAATTACGATTCCGAAATCTTTATTTCCCTGTAATAACATTACATCAGTTCTGACGAGAGATCGGTAAAAATCACCAGAATCGATGTATGAAAGAAGAAAAAAGACGCAACAGAACATTTTTACTGTCATCGAGTAAATAGGCAAAATATCTAATGAAAGTATCGTAATTATATCTAAATTCCAATTTCTAGCATCAATTTCATCGTAATTCGGATTTCATTTAGTGATTAAATAAATCGCTGATAGCATTACGAGAATTTAGGTAGATAAAAATGCGGGCTCTCTATCAAACTTGCTTAAAATACATTGCGATTACTCAAAAGGAATTATTGTAGTGTAACAAAATTAATATAATCAGAGACAATGTCTGATATACATTAAAATACCTACTATTCATTCAGCGTACCTGGAAGAGAAGAGATTTCAAATGGAATGTCTGTTTAAACATAACACTAAAGTCGTAACTAATCGCTGGCGAAGAAAGAGATATATGAAGCTACAGATTGGGAAGTAGCGCCGAATTTCTTGATAGCATTAGTATAATCAACTCCTGAGGAATCATTAGTAAATTCGCTTTATACCCTAAAGGCATTCTTAGTCTGGTCTTCTTTTCCATTCCCTGCAATAGACTTTAAAATTATCTTCCTAAGATTCTAAAACTCTATTTTCAGTTATTTATTGTCGAGATTAGATGAATGGGCGAAGAAAGTACTAGAAATAATTATAAATTAATTATAATTATTTATATATTTTTTTGAATTTAAGATTGATGCAACTAATTAAGAGTTACCATTCTTAAGTTAGACATCGATTATGGAGAAGTTTAAGCTTAATAACAAACGAAATTATTCATCAGGTAATGAAACACCTTCTGTTTTAGCATTTTACATAACATTGAATTTTGGATGATCTTAATAATACCTTGAGAACTAGTCTGTTTTTTTAATTAATCCTCTAAAGACAACTTGTTAAGGAATTGAGGTAATAACTTTTACCACTCTTTTATAAAGTCTCTTATTGGGAAAGATTAACATTGAGAAACAAGAGTTTAATAGAATAAGGTCAAAATAGAAATGTTCTGAGAATTTTGTTCAGAGTTTCGACATAACTATTTATCGTTTTAAGCCTTTGAAACCAGAAAGCCTATCTGGGATAATCAGAAAGCATCTTATAAAAGAAATAAAAGTAAGAGTGATTAATATCATCCGATTATGATAATCAAAGTTATTTCCAAATAGGCCAAGATGTTGATAAAAAATAATGATTATTGAAATGACAAAAAGAAGGAAAAAAATACACCAATATTATATTAGGTGACAAATTCCTTGTTAATATAACAAAAGAAAATTGGATAGAAACGGTCTATGAAGTAATAAAACATACAGAGAATATACAAAATAAAGGAGTTGATAAGTAAGTTTAAGATAATATGCGAGGTAAAAGTCTAAGTAGATGGTTAGCTAAGTTATGATTTATTTTCTCTACTTATTCTCTACTCTGGATTGTGCAAACGTTCTGGTACACTAGGGATTTTTTTATCTTTCGAGAGGTTCACGTGTGTGATAGAAAAATTCCATCAAACAAAATTGAAGTTCTACTTTTACAACACGTGTCAGCAAACTTTTCTCATCGTTTGCACGTCTGCCGTGATGGAAGTTGAAAGAATCGATAATTCTGCTCTTCTACGCGTTGGCCGAAAATTCGACATCGCCAAGCTGGTTAACGTTGGTCGAATCACCATCCATAGACTTGCGGAGAGGCTCAAGAACGGGAAAGATGTTAAAGATCGACCTTGTTCAGATAGATCTCAAATTTTCAACCGCTTGGCTGTGAGAAACACCTTTGAAACTGTTCTTAAGCTCAAAATGACTGCGTTCGCGAAGAAGAAGAACATCTCGGTGGCCCCTATGTACAAAGCCGTCAAAGAGGAGGGTAGTAAGCAATATCTTTAGTTGCGTTGAAAGGCCTCTGTTCACCGATCGTCTGCAAGAACAACGTCGACAACGTTTTTGTTGAATTTTTAATCACTTGAAGAACAATGGCAATCAAATTTCATTTTTTGTGATAAAAAAAGTACACGGTTGAACCCGTCAACAAAAACCAGAACAACCGATATGTAAGTTTGGGTCAGGCCGTTTCCGAGGTCAGCTGCCTTTTCACGACCAAGCACCAGGACTTCGTGATGATGCTTGGCATAGTGGATTTGAATGACAATAGGACGCTGCCGGTGTGGTTTGCTGCCGGTTACGGGCTCACTGCGGTAGATCACATGGACCTCACGAAGAAGAAGGGGTACGTTTGTACCTCTTTAAGTACTCACTAAGGTACAAATTAATGAAATTCAAAACAATCTCGACAAGTTGTCGAACTTAGCGCATATGTGGCAAATGCCTTTTAACACGGATAAATGTAAAGTGCTCCACATCGGATACCGTAACGGCAAAGCAAATTACTCATTAAATGGTATTCACCTCATAAGCGTAGACAGAGATGGACCTAGGAGTAACAATATCGAGCGACCTAAAGCCCAGTCAGCAATGTTCAGAAGTCCTTAAATAAACAAATAAAATAATTGAATTCATTAGTCCAAAAATACTAATGAAGCCAAAAATACAATTCTTGCTCTCGATAATTCCTTGGCCTGTCAGATTATGGAATACTGTGTTCAAGCTTGGTGCCTGTACTGCCAAAAAGATAGCGAAATTAGAACGAGTCTAACGAAGGCTTACTAAAATGATACCAAGTTTAAAGAAAAAAACGTACGATGAGCGACTTAGAGAATTATATCTACTTCCGTTAACTCAGTGTATATTAAGAGGAAACCTAATTCAAGTCTTTAGAATAATCAAAGGCACAGATAATATGGATTGCAATAAATATTTCACTACCAACCAGTCAAATTACACTAGAAGAAACGGTTGCACGAATCTAAGAATTTTTTTTTAACCTAATCGTCAACTTATGAAATGGGCTTCTTCGTAAAGTAATAGACTACAACACCGTAGATACATTCGAACATTGTATAGATAAATACTTTGAATCTAATCCGCGACAAACTGCATTCTCTAGCGAATAATTAACTCCCTAGCCTTCAGGTGACAAGTTCACTGAAGTTGCAAGGTATACTATCTGTCTTCCCCATCTTTATCCCAGGTCACCTAATATGGACTATAAGGTCTGTTGTGACTTGTTTATCTATGTAACTCTATGTAACATCATTGGCATGGCATATATGTATCATAGTCATAAATAGCATCAATAAGCTTACCATAATTTCGATTATTGATTACAGTGTCAGAATATCGTGTAGATGATGCTTGATCTCCTTCCAAAATCAGTCCCTATTGTATTTGCGCCGGCCTGAAAATCCTAATCTTGCTTCAACAATTTCAACTGGCGTGTGTTCCGTTCAAACCATTTGGCCTCTACCATTAACAAAAACTATAGTATAACAAACCCCACAGCAATAACTGAACCAATCACTCAAAGCAGCAGATGATGATCCTGTATACTTTGTAACCTGTGTTAATGAGAATGCAGAGACAACAAAAAAATGAGTTGAGAGATTGCACAAAGGCTAAAGTTTCAATGTAATTTTACTTTTAAATCTGTATAGGAAGAGAAAGTAGAGCATCTTCTCCTGGGCTGACTGCTCGGCAACCTTTTCTCGAGCATCTCCATATTACCTATTCTTTCCTCGTGATTTTTTAGTAGTAAATATGACAGGTCTATCGCACTTTTGATAAATATTTCAATCTTTCGGTAAACTTCTTTAAATTAGGGAGTTAAGCAGAGCATTTTCACTAGAAACAATGTTACTGTATGTCACAAACTGGGGTCAGGTGACATGCCCAGATTGTTTAACCCCAAAAAGTTTATAGTCAAGGATAGAAGATGCGTCGACTTAAAACGAAAAAACTTTATTCACAAATGTTGGATAAATGAATCGACTTGAAAATGCCGATATATTCCAAGACTAAATTATCAGAGAAAGGACCTTAAAATTAATTACAACCTTGATAGCTCGAGCTAAGGAATGGCCTTTTGGAACATGTAAACATATTTAGAGTATGGAAGACACAAGAACAAATATGTACACAAAAAATAACGCACGTATGATATTCCTATCTATGAGACCACGGAGAAAGAGGGTTGAGCCACAGAGGGAAGCACTCACCGGTAACGTAACTACAATGTTCCTACGCGTACAAAAATAAAGGGGCACTCACGACCACCAATATCAGGCCTAGTACAGGCCACACAAAAACAAGGACACCACACACGGTTGCTCTACTGAAGATGCACGAGAGGCACAACAGCCGCGGTAAACCCGCACTAAAATGCAAAAGGGGTACAACTCTACCGGTTGTCTTACACTAAGTCAATCATTCACAATAAACTTAACTCAGGGTAACCTTAACTCACGGTAACCTTAACTCACGGTAACCCTAACTCACGGTAACCCTAACTCACGGTAACCCTAACTCACGGTAACCCTAACTCACGGTTACCATAACTCACGGTAACCCTAACTCACGATAACCCTAACTCACGGTAACCCTAACTCACGGTAACCCTAACTCACGGTTACCATAACTCACGGTAACCCTAACTCACGGTAACCCTAACTCACGATAACCCTAACTCACGGTAACCCTAACTCGCGGTAGCCTTAAATCAGGATGGCCTTAAATTACAATAGCCTTAAATAGCAATAGCCTTCCGAGACGCACGAAACCGGAAAATAAGTACACAAAATCCACTTTGCTCCCGAACACAACTTTCTTCTCCAAGCACAAAAAAAATGGTCTGTCTGCTGTGAAGAATTTAGGCCTCGTCATTGAATTCCACGGAACACTAACAAATATGGATCGTTCAAAATCCCAATGCTACATCAACATACAATGAAAGTTCTTAACATTAAATATAAAATAACTTCATTTCATGACCAAATCGTAATAATCTCAATCCAATTTAATATTCAATAAAATAATTAGGAGGGTAACCGGACGATCAAAGCGAACGAAAATTCTAGAATTCCTTTGGATGACGTGTCAGCCTCAATTAAGCAAACATAGGTCACACGATATCACGTCACAGCCCTCGTCAGAAAATAAAGGCAAATTAACAGATATTACGTGTGTGACACTGTAAAATTCTCGTAAATACATCTTTATTCACTACATTTTTTATACAATATTTGAGAGTACTACTAAACATTTTCAAAAGTCAATGTCAAAATGAGTAAACGTTTAACTGTAATTAAATGGCAAATTTTAATATTTACTAATTGTATGATTTCAGTGAAGTTGATATTAATATATTGCTTATAATATAAGAGAATGTTTTTTTTCTAAGTAAACAAAAATAATTTATTTAACTAGCAACTGCACAAAAGAAATTAACCTCTTTACAGCTCTCCTTTGAACAATGAACGCTTTTATGTGTGCATTCACCCATCTTCTAGCTGCCAAGAACAAAAAACAAATATCAGCTAGCTTATTTAAATCATTCTCAAAGGCATTTTAGGCATTTTTTCTCTCTTACCCGAGAAATTTTATTCCATGACAAATTATTTTTTTCTTGTGAAGAAGAAGAAATCTTAGATTTACTTTTTGCCAAAAGTTAAGTAGATTTCAGTCTTAGATTTACTTTTTGCTAAATGTTGAGTAGACTTCAGTCTTAGATTTACTTTTTCCCATAAAGTTTTTCTGGGAAACAAACAACCATATTTTTCATCTTCTAACGAGTTTAGGACACATTCTTTTATGTAATTAAGATTTGAAAATTAATTACAATTTTATAAAATTAGTCTAGGCAGTATATCTAATATTTTTAATTAGCGTGTATAATATTTATTATATATTGGACAGTGCGTATAATATTTCGCTGTAAAAATCGCGTCTTTACTCGAAAAATATAATTGCCAAAGTCCTCCCAAGATTAGCCAGGGAACTAATTTGCTTTGGCAATACATAATTATGCGGCCGATTCTAACGAAATTTAAAATTCTTTTGTTCTTTTAAATTCCCTTTCAATGATATAATTGTAAAAGTCCTCAAAAGGATAGCCCGGTTATTATTTTGTTTTGGCAATAACATCATAACTATTTAGCCGATTCTAAAGAAATTTGAAAATTTTATGTTGTTTTACATTCTCTTTCAAATTATAGAATTTCTAAGGTCTTCCCAAGATTAGGCTGCGAAAAATTGAAAGTTTTGAATGGCATTGTGAAAAAATTGAGTCAAGGAAGCCCAACGTAAACCCTAAAAACCCATGTGGCTATCACACACGAGGTCAAAGGACGAGAAAACGGGCCTGAAACCTACGCGAAGAAACTTTGAAACGAAGCTGTATTTATTTATGGAGGTTTCATCGCAAGCTTTGAGGAAATCCTGCATACCACCTACCATCTGGAAGTATTCGAGAGTGAGGAAAGTCATCAGTTATCACAAATTCCTAGCTGAAAGACGTCCCCCCCCCCCAGCCACGTGTTTACCTTGGGAGAATATCCCCACGTGGCCGGAGGCGATTTCAATCCCATCGTTCGTATTTAACGTCAGGTTCGGCTGGTACAAGACACTACAGGCTCAAAATCCAGCACGAGACATATCTATTCTGAATTTGGCTCCGCTTTCGTCTCTGCGAGCGGAAAAACAAGAAGTTCTCCTGCCGGAATTCCGTCCTAATCAAATGGCGATTTCCCAAAAACGGCCGTTCTCGTTCACCAGCGCAAGTACTCCCTCGTTAAGCTATTCCGAGGTAAATCTCAACCTTCTGCAATTTCTCTCTTCGAATTGCTCCCCGTCCCATTGCCGTCCAAGCTTTAACTTCTGAAAGACGTCGACGCGTCCGGATTCCTTAATCCGGTCATCCCCCTAATTATTTATTTGTATTTTTGCTCAGCGCAGCCTTTTGAAGACTCAATCCGAGTTTGGTCATTTACCTACCTTAAGCTCATTATCTTGTCCATTTTGCCCGACTACCGAGCCGCCAAATTCCTTGATATCCCTAATTCATTTTATTTATGTAAATATTTATTTTTTGCGTGTGTTATTAAATATTATTTTTCTACTTTTCTTTCAAATAACCAAAAACAGTATTCAGCCATAGCTAGTAATTAACGGCCAATCTGAACTCGCTTTTGTTATTTGCCTGCGTACTCAGGGAACAGTATCCCTCCATTTATTCCCCCTTATTATCCTACCCCACCATCGGGTAACGGAGCCGAGGTCAGGTCTCTTGGGTGTCATTTCGCTCTATCCCTCACCACTTGGCTAATTTAATCCCACTCCATAGATAGGTTAGCAGATCTTGTTTTGAACAGTTTGAACTTTAGTTTGTTAGTCACCTAGGTATATTTTAAGGGAGGGCTGTTTCTTCGTATATTTGATAACTTTTCTCAAAGTTCTCTGTAGGAATACAGTAAAAATATATATGAATATAAAATGTTTTTGAATTAAAGAAAAACAATAACAAATTGTGAAATTCAGAAAAGGCATGGCTATTTAGTGGCATGCGAGCCTAGTCGCGGGAGCCTCTACATCTCACTATATCGATCGGTCTTTCGTTCGGTTGGTCGCGTGGTCGGTCGTTTGGTCGGTACTTCAGTCCCGTTTTGTTTTGTTTTTGTTTTTGTAATAACATTGTTCCTATTTGGCCGATTCGAACTAAATTTAAAACCATTTTTTGTGTGTCTGCTTGTTGTATATATATACTCTGATAATCTTTCTTTTTTCAAGTTATAAAAATATGTACCTTATTATTTTTATTAGGGGGAGTACATTTTTAATTTCTTTGCATTGTATGTGTATAACTCAAGGTCGCTATTGACGTGAGGCAAACGAGCCTCCATTTAAAGTCATTAATTGACTATCGTCAATTAATGGGGTTTATTTTCCTTGTTATTTTGTAGAATAATCGGTATACAATTGTACCCTCCCGGAAATCCATCTCGTTGGATTCACTTTTGTATCTGTTTAAATATTTGCGAGATTATTTTTAGAATTTAGTACCATGTACTCTCCATTGTTGTATCCACGTTGATGTTAAAAAAACAAACCTCAGTTGGTTAATCTCGTTTGTTATTAGTCAGTCGGATGTCACTTGTTCCCAAAGTTCAATCTTGGGAGGGAAGGAGATGTCATAGTTAGAGAGAAAAGCGCCACGCGGACGGAAATCTTCAAGCAGTGCCCTGAGAAACCGATCCAATTCTGAGCTTGACAAGAGCGATGAATGGACCGAGCAAACCGAGGATAGCGGCGGAAGCTCCACGAGCTCGTGTGAACCTTTGTAGAATAATCGGTATACAATTGTACCCTCCCGGAAATCCATCTCGTTGGATTCACTTTTGTATCTGTTTAAATATTTGCGAGATTATTTTTAGAATTTAGTACCATGTACTCTCCATTGTTGTATCCACGTTGATGTTAAAAAAACAAACCTCAGTTGGTTAATCTCGTTTGTTATTAGTCAGTCGGATGTCACTTGTTCCCAAAGTTCAATCTTGGGAGGGAAGGAGATGTCATAGTTAGAGAGAAAAGCGCCACGCGGACGGAAATCTTCAAGCAGTGCCCTGAGAAGCCGATCCAATTCTGAGCTTGACAAGAGCGATGAATGGACCGAGCAAACCGAGGATAGCGGCGGAAGCTCCACGAGCTCGTGTGAACCTTTGTAGAATAATCGGTATACAATTGTACCCTCCCGGAAATCCATCTCGTTGGATTCACTTTTGTATCTGTTTAAATATTTGCGAGATTATTTTTAGAATTTAGTACCATGTACTCTCCATTGTTGTATCCACGTTGATGTTAAAAAAACAAACCTCAGTTGGTTAATCTCGTTTGTTATTAGTCAGTCGGATGTCACTTGTTCCCAAAGTTCCATCTTGGGAGGGAAGGAGATGTCATAATTAGAGAGAAAAGCGCCACGCGGACGGAAATCTTCAAGCAGTGCCCTGAGAAGCCGATCCAATTCTGAGCTTAACAAGAGCGATGAATGGACCGAGCAAACCGAGGATAGCGGCGGAAGCTCCACGAGCTCGTGTGAACCAGGCTAAGGTTTCCTTCCGTCGGCGCCGTGTCTGATAAGGCAGCCTTCCTTCCAGGACCTTAGGGCAAATCACTTCTGGCGAGCTCTGTATAAAATATCAGATCGAAGCCTCAAGAAATTAGTATCATCCAGCCCCTTTAACGCGACGCGTAAACTTTCAATTCGGCTCCCTACCCCTCAAGTTCGAAGGCAAAAATTCTCTCCAGATTAAACGATAGTCTATCGGCAAGTGACGATTATTCTGGAATCGGCTCCGTCCGTCAGACTTATTGCCCCCTCGCCTATTTCCGTAAAGGTTAAACGTGATGATTGCAATTCCCATTTTACAATCTCTCTCTCTCCGACAACTCATCAGAGCATACCGCTAAAAGTAGGCTTCGCAAGTAACTCTGTCGTGCATTCAGCTTCCCGTTTTCTTTGAATTGTGTGTTTTAGTTTGTCGGCGGGTGGTCCACCTTCCGTTCTCTCTTTAACTCCCGAGCTCATCTGACCTTAAAATTGTAACTTTGCCAATCAATTCTTTCACTTGTAATTTGCCTGTAAATAGTAAAGTATATTTTTGTTTCACCAGTTTCTCTGCCCAGAAACTGTAAAAAGTTATATTAATTTGGCCAACCGCACTCTTACTTAATTTTATTGATATCAACGCACTTCGTGGTTTCAAATTCCCCCAAAGATTTATCGCGCTCTATCTGGCCGGATCAAGGCGAGCAAAGGTCATGGATCTTACCATGACCTACGAAAATATAATTGACAAAGTCCTACTCATGTTAGCCTAGGAATTCTTTTGGGGGGCAATAACATCATAACTACTCTGCAGATTCTAACGAAATTCGAAACTCTTATCTTGTTTTACATTCTCTTTTAAATAATATAATTGCCAAATCCTCCCAAGTTCAGCCCAGGAATTATTTTTGAAGGACATAACATCATAAGTATTGTACCGATTCTAACGAAATTTGAAACCCTTATGTTGTTTTACATTCTCTTGCTAGTGATATAATTGCCAAAGTCCTTCCAAGGATAACCCAGGAATTATTTTGTTTTGGCAATAATATCAAATCAAAACAATTCAGCCGATTCTAACGAAATTTGAAACCCTTATGTTTTTCTTCATTTTCTTTTGAATAATATAATTGCCAAAGTCCTCACAAGGTCAGCTCAGGAATTATTTTATTTTAGAAATATCATGACTCTTCATCCCATTCTTACAAAATTTGTAACCTTTATGTTGTTTTACATTCTCTTTCGAATAATATAATTGCCAAATCCTCCCAAGGTGACCCAGGAATTTTTTTTGGGGGGGAGGGCAATAACATCATAACTACTCGGCCGATTCTAACGAAATTTGAAAATCTTAATTTGTTTTACATTCTCTTTCGTTCGATATAATTGCCAAATCCTCTCAAAGTTAGCCCTGGAATTATTTTGTTTTTCAATAACATCATAACTATTATGCCGATTCTAACGAAATTTGAAACGCTTACGTTGTTTTACATTCTCTTTTGAATGATATAATTACCAACGTCTCCCAAAGGTTGATCCGTGACCTATTTTGTTTTGGCAATAAAATCATAACTATTTGACTGATTCTAACGAAATTTGAAACCATTATATTACTTTACATTTTCTATCGAATAATATAATTGCCAAAATACTCCCAAGGTTATCCCAGGAGTTATTTTGTTTTGGCTATCCTAACCAAAAACACAATAACCAATAAAGACAAACAAATATGAATACCGAAAAGATAGCTAAAATACTCAACTAGATTAACAAAACTATACAATTGAATAACTGATAATTGGAAAATAGTGATAAGTGAATCAATGACAAACTAAAACACAATGTGAAGCGGAAAGTAGACTCACAAAAATAAAATAAAAGTGAACAAATAAGACCAAATTCTACTGAAGTTAAGTGTAAGTGAATAACGAGTGAAACACTAAAGTTAAAGATAAAAAACTCAAATCAAATGTAAAAATTAAATAATAATTAAATATTAACAAATAAATAAATCTCTAACATATAAAACATAAACCAAACAAACAAAATTTCATGCAGTTTAAAAACGCTTACCCCATGAATTTAAAAATAAACACCTAAATGAAAGAAAAACTGCATAAGGTAACCAAGAATTAGCGATTTTCCCGCACTCTGTAGGAAATTTAAAGTGGAATAAAAGAGTTAAACGACATGGAAGGAACTAAGCAATTGAGTGATGCGTCATTTAGAATCCACGATCAATTCAGTAAAAATGCAGATGGAAATATTTACATAAGAAAAATTTCTAATACATGCGGAAAAATGGTAAAACGTGAACTTAAATTTAAAACGAATTAAATGCAACGAGAGTGCGTCGATAAAAGCCAAGGAGGGAAGGGATACACAATAGAAACAAAATTGACTGAATTTTTTACAAAACAATGTGAATTTACCTAAGAAAGTTACATGATTGTTAATATGTGACCTAATTTAATGTAACAGCTAGGGAGATATTTTTTCAAAGAGGAAGGGAAGATTTTAATGTAAAGAGCTTTAACAGTTAAAAAAAGGCCTGAGATGTTACTTACCCCATGAAGTATCCTGAATTTCTCGAGTGTAACCATAGAACTATATTGCGTGAGGTGGTTATAAATAGGTGATGGGTTAAGTTCATCAAGATGATCACTAGGTCTCTTAGGTCTATCCATATGTTACATATAACGGGGGGGAAAGCAAACGCCTTATAACCCCCACATATGATAAATTGCCCCCTTTCGTATATTAAAAACCGTATGTAGTTTTGGATCGCATACTGGCGTGTGCTTGATCTTTGAACTTAAAATGTGTCCTCAGCGACTCAGTTCAGTTCAGGATCACCAGTCTTGCCCTTCGCAGCAGCAGTTAATCTGTGGCTAAATTCTTCTCTCAATCGTTTTTTCTTATTTTGGTTGTTTTATATTTTCATATTTTGTGCATTATTTCTTTTGTGTTTTCAATTTTATCTTCTTATAAAATCAGTTTTCCAAGAATTTTATCCTCAGATTCAAACTGTCCTATACCCAACTCAATCCTTAAAGAGTTGTATGAGGAACAGTGCAATAGAAAGTGGTTAAGATTCTCTATATCACTTTCACAAACTGGAATATGGTATTTTCATTTGAATGTATATTTTTGTCATATTAGAGGCAGAGTATTTGTTTTTTATTTTAAGGTATATCTGATAAATATTATTTGTCATAAATATTTTCTTCTTTTATCTATTTTTTTCAATTTCTGTATATTACAAGAGTTGAATTTGTTGAGATTTATTCCTTCCACAATTTTAGGTCACACTCATATATTTTTAGTCGCGGGCGAGTCAAGTCGCGATCGACTCTGCCTCTCACTATGTCGGTCGGTCCCCGTTTTGCTTTGTTTTTGTTTTTGTAATAACATTGTAATTATTCGGCTGATTCTAACGAAATTTCCCAAACTTATGTTGTTTTCCATTCGCTTTCCAATGATATAATTGCCAAGGTCCTACCAAGGTTAGCCCCTGAATTATTTTGTTTTGGCAATAACATCAAAACTATTCGGCCGATTCTAACGAAATTTGAAACCTTTATGTTGTTTTACACTCTCGAATGATATAACTTTCAAGGTTCTCCTAAGATTAGTCCGGAATTATTGAAATTTTGAAGGTCGTAAGGTCATAAATCAGAATAATTGAGAGCACGTGACTTTTTATAGTTGATTTGAATTGTTTTATATCTTCTTTATTTTAAATTTTAATATCCCCGATACCTATTTGTTAGCCACTTGATAGTTTGTAAGGTCTTTGATAAATTTATGGTTCTTTTATATTTTATCGTTCAATGTGAATTTCGAAACATCATTTTCTCTTTTCAAAATATTTTTAATATACACATATATTTTTCTTTTACTATCCTTGTCTTCATTAAAGATGATCCTATTTCTGCCCTTAAAGTATAGTTTGGGTCATATTTGTGGGCTCCGAATATCTTCCTATGCACAGCTTTCTCTATAGTCGGTAATTCTTTACATCTGAATCATTTATATTAATTATAGTCGATCTATAGAGAATGGCAGGATAGGCAACATTTTTTCCAATAGGTCTTACTAATCACCAACTTATGAACACATTTAGCTGTAACAGGATATAAAATGTCGAGCAGTTTATGTGTGTTTTTCAATTTTTGAATGATTGTAGTTATTAAACTAATTTCTTGAGTCAGTTATAGTTACTCATAAATATTTAATCTCATTTACAACATTAATTATTACTATATCAGTTGTTTTTTTCATATTCATAGTTGTTATACCGCTTATTGATGCATTGATTGTAAGAACGCTTTTTTCACTTAATTCAGTAAAGATGTTTATAATACATAGAGTTGTATATTTTGATGATTTTGTCAGAAGAAGCCAATCATCTGCATAGAATAGTCTAGGTACTTATCTTTATTATATCGTTTAGAACTCCGACTGTATTGTTTTCAATTTCACTCATCATTATAAATGTTATCAACTTAAATAATATAGTAGAGCCCGTACAACCCTGTCTTATTCCATTTGTTATTGGTATTTTGATTTCTTAGATATTAAAATTCATGATAGTTTTCTTATCTTGATAGATGTGATCAATAAGTAATATAATGCTTGGGTTTATTTTGAGTTGCATCATTGTATTTATTAAACTACTTCGTTTATTAAAATAACTGGCTTTATTAAAGTCAACTGAAATTACATATAATGGTTTTTAGTTGCAGGTGACTCTACATTTCACTCAGTTGGTTTATCAGTCTCCATCTTGTTTTTTTTTTGTTTTTTGTAATAACATTGTAACTATTAAGCCGAGTCTAACGAAATTTAAAAGCTTTATGTTGTTTTACATTCTCTTTTAAATGATATAATTTTTAAAGAGTTCCTAAGGCTAGCCCGGGAAATATATTGTTTGGGCAATAATATCATAACTATTTCGCCGATTCAAACAAAATTTGAAACCCTTTTGTTGTTTTACATTCTCTTTCGAGTGATATAATTACCAAAGTCATCCCAAGGTAAGCCCTACAATTATTTTGTTTTGCCATTAACATCATAACTATTCGGTCGATTCTTACCTAATTTGAAACCCTTATTATGTTTTACATTCTATTTAGAATAATATAATATCCAAAGTCCCCTGACCTTGTTTCTGGGAGAGTTCGTATATAAAATCAAATTTAGATGGGGAAAAAGAGCTCTGTTTGTTGTTTTTCCGTATATTAAAAGTATTCGAATAAAAGCTTTTTATTGCCTTTACGCCCGAAAAATAGAGTAAATTATTGGCAGATATGTTTCGGAAACCTTTTAATTTGTTTTAGACCAAAACCCGCTAGATAAGCCGTAGGCCACAGAGCGAAGGTCTTTGCGTGAAGTGCAACCTCCTCATGTTCAAAGGAATAGCGAACACGCTCCTCTTTTAAATATTTGTTAATTTCATAAGAAATATATTTGTAAACAATTTCTTATTGACGTTCAGTAAAATTGTATTAACGACCAGGCCAAAAACGCTTGCATTCCTCTCACTTATGGAGTTGCTTGAGAATCTAAGTAATTTTCGTGATATCGAAGAAGAATTAGCTTAATTTACAGTCAATCTCTCTTAAAGCCTGTTTTATATCGCTGGTCACAACATATACCTTATTCTCCTTTGGCTTAATGCATTTTTTTCGGTTAATTTGGGGTTTATGCCTACCCTCGAATTTCCTAGGCGCTTTGTTATAAATATCTCTATTTTTAGTCGCGGGAGACTCTAAATCTCATTATGTCGGTCGGTCCCCGTTTTGCTTTTTTTTTTGTAATAATATTGTAACTATTCGTCCGATTCTAACGAAATTTGAAACCACTATGTTGTTTTACATTCTATTTATTTCTAATGATATAATTGCCTAAGGCCTCCTAAGGTTAGCCAGGGAAATATTTTGGGGGGCAATAATATCATAACTATTCGGCTGATTCTAACGAAATTTGAATGCCATATGTTGTTTTACATTTTTTTTTCGAATGGTATATTTGATAAGGTCCTCCCAAGGTTAGCCCGTGTTTACAGAAATTTGAATCCCTTTTGATCTTTTACATTTTCTTTCGAATAATATAATTGCCAAAGTCCTACCAAGTATAGCCCGATAATTATTTTCTTCTGCCTATGATATCATAAATATTTGGCCGCTTCTAACGAAATCTGAAACCCTTATGTTGTTTTAGATCTATTTTGAATGATAGAATTGCCATGGTCTTCCCAAGGTTGGTCCGGGAATTATTGAAAGTTTTGAAGGTCGTAAGGTCATAAATAATTATAATCTTATGACGAAAAATAAATTGGCCTCCATCTTGGGAGATACATTGTAAAGTTTGAAACACATTATAGTGTTATTATATATTATTTTAAAGTGGACTTTTTTCTCAATTAAAATATGATATGGGCTTTCATATTAATCAATATTAAAGAAAATTTGATTGATTTAATTATCATTTAGTGGGGGAAGCTTATATGTATGATATTAAGTAACGCGGTAGAAAACTAGAGGCCTAACGACATTTAGCAATCGCCTTTTCAATTCAAATTAGGGATATTTTCAGGGGGGTTTTAAATTTCGAGGTGGTGAGGGGTGCAACCCTCCACAAAGCCCTTTTTTAAATATGCCCGGTAAAAAACATAAATATATATATATATATATATATATATATATATATATATATATATATATATATATATATATATATATATATATATATACATATATATATATATATATATATATATATATATATATATATATGTATATATATATATATATATATATATATATATATATTTTTCTATATATATATATATATGAATTATCCAAATATTAGAGGGTGGGCATAAACCCCAAAATAACCCCTTTTCTGCCACAACACTCAGTGCCTTCTTAATTACTCTTCCTTATTACAACCTGAAATTTTGTTCTGCCTACTGTATTTAAAAGACAACTTCAACAAGCCGTTCTTATACAATCTTCAATAAAACTTTGATAAGAAATTTAAATTTACTGGGAATGTTCACTCTGTAGCTGCCCATCTCTGTAAGGGTTTTCTGAGAACGAAAATCATTTTAGAAATTTGAACTGGTCCGGAAAAAAATTCAATTCAGAAGACGATGAATATTTTCAAAATACCTTGTTAAATAGTGAAACTTGGAAGATTGACGATGTTAAGCTTCGTTAACCGTGTCGGGTCCCGGGGCTTTCTACCTGAAGGAGTGAATTACCTTCAGAATTTCGTTTTTTTATGGACTTTCCTTTAGTTACTTGTTTTCATTCTTTTAACCTCTACGCTTTAAATACCTTTTCTCCAGTTTATTATTCATTTTCTTCTATGTATCCCTTTCCTGTGTTTATTTTTCGTTTCTCTGATGCAAGTTTCCCTTTAAGGTTTATATCGATGCCTAGAATGTCCTTGGATTTATTTCATCTACAATGTTTATATAACTCTTCCTGAAGTTGGTGTTTCGTTCTTTGTGACCAGTAGGTTGAACGAATTAATTTGATCCTGTCATTTAGATATCTTATTCTACACCCGCAGCCAAAAGATTTCTGACACCTGAAATTTTTTTCCTCTTTAGGTAAGTCTATGAATAGGTTAGTGTATGTTTGGATGCTTGTATCGAATATATCTGAAAAGCGAAATAAAAGTATAAGTTTTCTTACACCTTTCTTAAATATCTAAAATGGCGTTGCTATTGAATATGTAATCAGGTTATCAATATGTAATGTTACAGATAAAATCTTCATATAACACATCATATTTGTTGATTAATATGTCGGCAGGATCTGAAAAAGTTAATGGCGAAAACCCATAACTCGACCGTGGAGGAAAGAGGTCCGGTACGTACGCTGAACTAGAAAGGGGATCACCTGTCGATAAATCGACCGGAGGGACAGCGAATCTAATTCAGGTGTTGCATGAAGTGTTTAAGAGGATCGGAGAAAGTGGAAACATTTAAATCCTGCCTAGTTCTTGATGACAGAGTGTCAGTACACATGAACCTTCAGGATCGTATGAAAATCGCAATCCAGCTGAAACAGGAATAGACAGAGCGACGTCAGAATAATGGATCCCTCATAATAGTCAGTCACAGACTTCTTGCACAAGGTCAGAAGTCATGTAAAGCCGACTAGAAGCAGCTGACAAACTTTTAGCAGAAGCAAAATACACTGGTTTGGACATGTGTTCACCTCAACTGGACCTTGCATCAGCGGATACGTGTATTATGGACTTACAACTCCATGTTCCAGTTGTTCTCGTTGTTAGACAACTTTGGCGTCTGCAGGAGGCCAGGGGAGCTGTGGAAACGAGTCTACATAATGTCAAGAGTAAAGCATGGCGGCCTTTCTGTAATGGTATGGATACTGCATGTCAAGATCAGCGGTGAGTCATCCTAGCGTTTCCGATAGCACTCTGAATTTCAGACAAATGAGAAGTTTTCCTGATAGATTAGATGGCATAAATGCTGCCCTCATCTCAAGACCTCTCCAGTTATGGTCGGAATGGGATTTTCCAGCCGAATAACGGAGCCATCAAGCCTGCGTCTACCCTACAGTTATTCAGCTTAATAATATCACGTTAATGGACTGGCCACCTCAGTTTTCGGATATGGATCTATTGGAAAACCTCTGGCAGGACCTGAAAGTGGCCATTAGAAATCTTCAGCAAATGAAGGCAGTCATCACCTTGGAGTGAGCCAGCATCAGACCTATCAAGTATCGCACCTTCGTGGAAAGAATCCCTCGAAGAATAATTTCTCTCATCACCGTCAATGGAATCTCGGTTTGCTACTGAGTTTCCTTTATCAGTTTAGTGTTGCTGTAATTTCCACAGAGATTCATCTGCTTTTCCGTTTTAAGTTGCTTAGTTGTATCTTTTGGCAAAAAGGCTGAAAAGTCCTTTGGGGCGGTGAATGTAGGAATAGAGCGGAGTGACAGAGGGAATGAAATATGAGCAAGGGCTTTGATTGGCGAGAGTTGTCTCTTCTGAGTCACTAGGGCATCAATTAGTACCTTTGTGTACCGTATAAAGGCCAAATCTCAGTTTTTAATTCTAATAAATTCACCTATTTCAAATATATTCCGGTAAATATTCTTTTTTTTCCTTACAAGTAATATCACATCTGCCAAGTCGTTAATGGCTCCGTTTTTTGAGTAATTTCACATAAGATCTCAAATTTCTCATTATACATTGTTATCATTTTAATATTCCCCTTACCTAATTTTAACTAATTTTGACGTGCTGATTTCAAATATGGCATCCATTATTTTGTAACACATCAGGCTTTCATTTTACAGCATATTCCTATTTTACGACCTACAGCATGTATTTACTCGGTAAGGATGGTTTCCTAAGTGGTATAGCTTCAAACCATAACTTAAAATGTCAACAGAATTTGAAAGGATAAATGCATTGTAAGATAACATCAAGTATTACTAAATACATACAGGTTATTTTTATAATATAATGGAGAAAACACAAGCAATCGTACACATACCTATACATTCATGGAGGAAATTTTTGTTTGCGAGAGTCTCTGGAGTGTTTGATGTCTACACAGTCTCGGTGAATATTCCAACAGTAATCTGCCATCATGTTTGTGTTCCATCGGCCTTGATATCTCTCCTCCATAATCTTAATATCTTTATGAAAATGCTCTCTGTGTTCATCACGGAAAAGCCAAAAATTGATAAATATATACAAAGAAACTTTAGGAAAACGGGTCACACACAATGGAAAGCAAACGCACCTTTATGTTGATGATTTCGAAACTAGAGTAAAGGCTTGATGTATAAAGTTTGCCCGATCTCGGGTTGTCTAGGTGCCGTGTGGCGAATGGGCGCACGCGAGGTGGTGGTTTGTTGTCTAAGAGTGAGACCAGTCGCATTCGGACAGTAGTTAAATAATTTGCGCGAGTGTTCTGTTTCGAATGCTTTCCTTTACAATAATCAATAATTATAATCAAAATATATAGCACTATTAGAGATAAAACGTAATCTAGGAGTTTTAACGTACGTAAACAACCCATAAGTATGAACTCCAGCCATCACTCGGTCCTTCCTCTACCACGACAGGGACAATTCAGTCCTAACGTGATGGGCGACTATTGCTGGATGCTGCAACGAGAAGTAGAGTGAGATATACAAATAAAAGGGCAAAGTTCAGAAGCACTTTTAGAGTTTCATATTTTGTCAATTATTAAGGATTTGAACCTATGCTTTTTGGTACAATTTCTTATGAGCTTATCAGTGGCGTGTTTAAGATCGTTATCTTGCGCGAGACAATTAATGTCATCATATTTACTATTTTTCTGATTGTTTAAGAAAGTAGATCTGATAGTAGAATAAAACATCTAAATCATACTGAGCAATGTGAAATTAGTGTATTCACATAAGAGACAAGCTGGTCTGTTTGAGGTTAAATATCTGTTGCACGACACAAGTGACGGAGTATTGAATATTTGTAACTATGTATTTATTTTTTTTATAAAATTTTGTCTGATAGAAAAAGAAAAATATGAGATTCAAATTCAGAAATATGAAATTAGTTGTGTGAGCATAATCTCATATCTGAACTATTTTAACTGTTGACTAGTGTTATGATTGTTACAAACAGGAATAATTTGTGTAGCAAATACCTGAACATCTCTCTCAGGTGCATAATCTCACAAAAAGGGCAATTATTGGGGACAATCATTGTATCATATCTGACCTAATTTTATATTCAAAGTAATGTGACTCATTGACGTTCCAACATGTGAAAGGGCTCTAAAACATCTACTTTATGTGGTAAAAAATCACATATTATCTTGCAAAAAAGCTTTGGCAGAGACGGTCATATATATATATATATATATATATATATATATATATATATATATATATATATATATATATATATATATATATAGGTGAATGTTTGATCCGGCTAAGAGTTTTAGCAATTCAGGTTGTGCAATAGTGAATTGTTTACCCAATTAAAATGTAAGTGAGTTCAAGATACTTTATAAGTTGGCAGAAAGCGCGACAATATTTTCTATTTTAGTTAAGGTAATCACCTACTGCAAAGCTCCTATTGACCTGCATCAATTAAGCCTCATATGAGGTTCTCAAAGCTATCGTCATATAGTGACATATTATACCATTTTTGAAAGACTAACAAGAGAATGTCTGATTACAAAATAATATACTATTGTCGCAATTGAAATTTGCTTTTTGTGAGATGGAAAATAAATAAATGAGTGAGTCGCCATTGAAGTTACGTTGTGCCCAATAGACCATGATGGTCGAAAAGGTATAAAAGTGAGTCAAATAACTGTGAACTCAAAATCATGAGTAGAAACTATCGACCCGGCGCTGAACTCACATGAGGATGGTAGGTAACAGAGAGAAGATAATATGCCTGAAATTCCTGCGTATGCGATGGCGTCAGTAGAAAGAGGGCACGACGACAAAACAGTCGTTAGTCGTAGGAGGCAGTTTACTGAAGATGAAAAAACATGTTCAGAGATCGTCCCCATCCCCTAACACGATGGACCTAGCCATATTCACCTCATTGTCTGCTACTTGTATATCTGGGTTCTGCTTGTAGTCTGCAGCCAGCGATGACCAGAATGAATGGTTCTCACGCTTAGAGGAAAATGGCTGGTTTTTACGTGGTAGACTCTACCTTGGTGCGCAGTAAAGGAAAACTGCATTTAAATCGTAGCCAGTACATTTGTTAACCTCTGTGTTATGCTTATTAACTGTTCTTACACTCACTGTTGGTACCATTGTCCTCTGGAAGCCGATTATATCTTAAACAGGCAACCTTTGTTTGTAGGGATATATTGGGATTTTTCACGCTAGGGTTGGAATGATGAATCTTCCGAGTTCCAAAAATAATATTGGAATTACCTTCCACCCAATCCAGAATCGGTTTCAGGATAGATGCGTCAATATACAGAAGTGAGATTCAAGTGGTACAAAGGTTTCAAGTCTATTCTTCTCTTATAATTCCTGATTCAGAATCTTTTGACCACTACTGCTGAGATTTTCAAGGTTGGCTTAAAAAATTAGAAATAAAGACAAACTAAGTCAACTCAACGAATGGAAATTAATGCTTAACATTTTGAAGCATTACAATTTTAATTAAACGAGGATAATTAGATTTTTATATTTAGTTTCCATTTTGGCGTCTTTAGAAAGAAATGAAGTTATGTTTAGGCAAATTTTGCTTTCAAGTCTGCCTTCTAAATTAGTTTGAACAACATTTCTAGTCCCGGTGATTAGTTTATTTTCATATTTACCAATATGGTATTTTCCGTGTATGCCACTGTTACATATGGCAATGTTTGAATAGTTTGATGAATGCTGGTAAAAGTTTTAATATTGAACACTACACAAAAATATGATTATTTTCGGTTTTTGCTAGTTCTTTTAACTCCTGGAATGAGAACAATGCTAATATCTTCTACCCTCTACCTCTTTATTATCGAGTATATATCCCGCGTTCAAAATGTTATTTTCATCCTTTTATCGCTTTCTAAAGTGTATTATTTACTAGATTTTGCCTGCCCGTTAAACTGGATTTTTTTTTTTTAATGAAGCAGTGATTCGCTTCTTTTTTTTCCTAGTTTGCCTTACCCTTATGAGTCTTGTGAGCTCTGCTTGCTATTTGTTTGGTTGTCTGCTACCTTCCATTTTCTAGTGGTGTTTACCGTGTCTTATTTAAGCCTTTTGATTTTCATGTCAGGCAGCGAATTGACACGATCCCTCTGGTTGCGCCTTTTGAGGGAAAATGCCCCGTTTTAGATCTCGCTCGTTGGCGAAATATCCACTATCACGGGCGTCTCATTCAACGGCTTCAGTTCGAATCCCAAATCTTTTGAGAGACTGTACAACCGCCACGTTCCTTAGAAGATAAATCCGCCCTGTAGGTTTCTCTGAGAGAAGTCCCCCAAACTCTAGGTCTCTGCTGATAAAATTCCACAATGTAGGTTCCCAATGGGATAGAGCAACACTGATGGACCCTAAAGAAAAGGGTCCCATACCGAGGTATGTCCACAGTGAGATAGGTCCACCCTGAGAGTCCTTTCAGAGATTGTTCCCATCGTAGTGGCTCACGGTAAGTCTTCATTATAGGTCCTCACTGAGATTGGTCCTCAATAAAATGGGTCCCAAATGAGATACGCCACTTCTCATTTAAGTCCTGACTGAGATTAGGCCCAACTCTAGATTTCAACTAAGACAATTTCGGACTTATGTATGAGCTGAGTCTCCCCACTGAGATATACCTCACTATGTCAGGTCCTTATTGCATATGTATAATTTAGATAGGCCACTACTGAGATCGGTATCACTATTAAAGGTTAATCAAGTTAGATACATACTGATATAGGTTCCAATGTGTAAGGTCCCTACTGATTTAGGTTTTAATAAGAGAAGTGCCGATTGATGAAGGTTACAGTAAGTTACGTTCCTACTGAAATAAATATCCCTGAGATAACTCTCAATTGAGATAGGTCCTTACTGACATAGCCTCACTGAGTTGCTTTCCTTACTGAAATAGGACTCACTGAGTTGGTCCCTAATAAGATAAGTCTCAGAGATAGCTCTCACTGAGATAGGTGCCTGTTGAGATAGGCATCACTGAGATAGCTCACTACTGAGATAAGACTCACTGAGTTAGGTCAATAATGAGATAGGTCTCATTGAGCTAGATTTCTACTGAGGTAAGTTACATTGAGCTATGTCCCTAATGAGATAGATCTCAACGAAAGATTCTTAGCGTTATTAGGCCCATCGGAGATAGATCTCCACTGAATGTTCTCACTGAGAAGTCCTCACTGAGATAGGCCCTTACTGTAAATCCTCTCCTATATACTCACTGAGATAGTTCTATGCTACCGGTTCCTCTGATATAGGCTCCCATTTGTTTATGTCTGCTCTGATATAGGCTCCCATTTGTTTATGTCTGCTCTGTAGAGGCCACTGAGGTGATTTAATAGTAAGTTATGTACCCACTGAGATAGGGTCACCCTGTAGAACCCCACTGCACTAAGTTAAAGATCAGAGGGCCTCCTGAAGTAGGTCTCCACTCAGATAAATACCCCTGTAAGACCCCACTGAGATACGTTCTTAGTGTAAGTTCCACTGAGATAGATTACAACTCAGAGAGGTCTCTTCTCTATGTCCCTAAAGAGATAAGACTAATATTGGCCCAACTGTATATCCTTACTTAGAAAAGACACCGCTCTAGGTCCCCACAGAGATATTGGTTCCTACTGAACTATATCTTCACTGACATAGGTCCGCAGTGCCAAAAAACTCAAACTGTAAACACTCTCCTTTTTTAATCTTCATTTACTCGAGTTTTCCCTTCACTTACCTTGGTCATTACCTTCAATCAGTTCCACGTATCCTACATTCGGGACGAAAGTTCTCCGCATTAAAAATGGCGCAAACCGCCGATACTCCTTAATATGTATACCTCTAATGACGTCATTGAAGCTCCATAAGTTCTTCCTGTTTTATCCTCCCGCGTCATTCTTATGGTTTTCACTACTACTGCTAATAATAGTAATGATACCTTCAGAGCCCTGAAGGGCTTGTTTCTAAATGGTACATACTATGAAAACCACTGCGCAGCTTAACGAAGCAACTGCATACCAATTTTTTCTAAGAGGTGACATTTGTTGAAATAGGCCAACTATGGGCGTGCTATGATAGCAGCTTTATTTCATCAGTCATGATTAACCCCATATCCGTCTAGCCAGGTTTGAAAATGAACCCATTCCGGGCGGATCCACAGCGAAATTTAGAACCCATTAGGAGTTCCAAACATCCACAAAGGTTGGTTAAAAAATAATACAAAGTTTGTCGTAGTTGAAAGGAAATTTTATTGTTATGAAACAAACTTTTAATACGTCATCACAACTCAGAATAAAATTTATAGATTTAATAGATATGTACGTCAGTGTAACAGAAGGCATAGAATATGGGCTAAATCTAGGTATTCTGAGTCTCATGGGCTTATTAATTTTCTCTCCCATTTAGCATTGCCATTGAAGACTTTTCATATTATTCTATTTTATTTACGCTTTTGATTCACACTTAGAGATTTTTTTTCTTAGAATTTAAAGATGCAATAGAAAGTAAATTAAGTTACATGAAAACGAAAAAAAATAATCACAACTTTCAATATTTTGTTGAAGCGTTTCGTCACACATGGACCAAAAACCTTAGGTAGAGGGAAGACTAATTGAAAAATCTAACAAAAGGCGTAAAGGTTAAAGGAACCCAGCTGCATAAAAAGATCCTCTGCAGCAGTCAGTTAGATTCTGTTGCTTAGCTACCTACTACAGAGTCAAGAACCGAACGCCTTATACATAAAACCATCGTGCAGCTGCACGTAACGCTGTTCATCCACACTCCCTTTCAAATGATTAAATCCTTTGTAGTTCCGCTGCCCAAGGATGAAACTAGCATAATAGTATTATTCATTCCATTACTCAATCTCGTTTAATTCATGGGTAAATCGCGCTTCCGTATTTCCATGCAATTTTCATCAAGAGGTAGACTCTACTCAAACAATTCGCCCCTATTGGCTACATCCATAAGCCACTGCTACTTTTTGCCAACGCAAATAATTACGAAACCGAAACGAATTAAGCAACCACTTAGCTGTAAAATCATGATAGCATCTCATGTAATCCGATGAGCAACGAAGCACGCATTATTTAATCTTATAGATCTCCCTGCCCCCCATTTTTTGCAACTCATAGACCGAAAACATCGTTCATTCAACCCAAGATCGCATCTAACTATATTCGGTAATCACTTTATATACAAGACAAACTGCTGTCTTACACACGAGCGCATCACCTTCAAAAAGCGATCCATCGCAACGGCAGGTTACAGGAAGCCTAATTTCAGCTTATTATTACATTCTTTAACTGCAACTGGCCATTTTGTTACCCAACCTCATAGTATTTCTTAAATATATAAATATATATTCTACTGAAGAGTGCACGTTGTTATAAACTAGATCAACTATTACAGGAAAGTCATTTTTATATTTCATTTTAAACAATTTGGCAAATAGTGGATCATTTTAAATAATATTCGTGGAGGGTTGATTCAAGGGTTTAACACAGTTTAACCATCTCTTATAATTAGTCATTATTTCTTACTATCATGACTCAAAAACTTTTAAGTTAGCACACAGGATTTAAATTTGCTGCCAAATAAATTTTTGATTTGGAATATTGGTTTTAAAAGAACATAAAATTTAAATTGGCCCATTAATAATTTTTGAGGATTTCTGAAAGAGAAAATTAAAGTTTCGCCAGAGTTAAAACATTGGAGAGAACCTCTCTGGCTCCAAACTCCAACTTAATTTTTCTCGTCTAATTTAGATATCAAATTTTACCTAAAGGTCAAGAATAATAGAGACCCTACTTCGTTTTTCTCTTAAATAAATCATTAGTAACTCTATTAAAAGCAAACATCGATAAGCTCTGTTCGTCTCTATTACAACGGCATCTCTCCAAGGTATATTGTTTTAATGATGCGATTAAAAAATAACCAAAACCTCCTTTAACCGATTCCAGATTTATCAAAGACCTCGGTTCATCGCTTACTTATTAATCAAACACCTCCCTTCACTGATTACTGAATAATCAAATCCTTTCATAGATTGATGCTTAATCAAGGCCCTTTTTTCACCGATTAATCAAAGCCCTTTCCTCTCTGATATTGATTAACCAGACTTGCTTTCAAATATTTCTGATTTATGAAAAATCTTCAGGCTCTGATTCATCATCAACCAAAGATCGCTTTTCACTTATTCATGATATTTTGATATCAAATATTTAAGCTAGGACATTGAGTACATCGATTAGTCATTTATTGCTACTTCCCTGAAATTTTTAATTTGGAGAAAATATTTTCTCTGATTTTCTAATTTCTGACGAAAACTTCAATAATTTCACTGCTGTAAGAATGAATAAATATAGGATTGTGTTAAATGTAACTCTGTATCCATTATTACATGTGAATGCATTTATGTACAAATAAATCCCAAGACATTTCAAATATTTCCTACCCTTTAAATGATTTTATGCGACATACAAATGCTTATGATATGTACAAGACAAAAATATTTGATTTACTTATTTTGATATAATTTTTTTAATCAATGTAACTGATCTAATTTTAACTCACTTCAAAATCATAATATTTGTAAAATAAAAAAGCAAGTTACAAATAAACAAGCATTTTTATGATTTTTGAAAAATTTAACAAAAGTAATTTTTTAAATATGAATAGGGAAATTACAAAAAGTATAGGACCAATAAGTACCCAATAGATGTAACTGTTTGTTTTAGAGACGCGGAAATAACCCTTTCCTAAACAGTTTAATAAAGTCATTCCTAGATCTATTTCATTTTATTAACTAATTACAACGGTAAATAAAAATTTTATGATAGTATTAGAAAGTCACATTAAATAAATCCCTACTACTATATTTTTAAATGTAGGATTCGAACACTACCAAAACTTTCATTCACAAAAACCCATTTAGAATAAAAGTTCACAGGCCGTTTAGCAGAAATGCTCTGCCATTTTCACAAAAACACCTTAATTGACAATATCCTGCCATCGCATTTTAAACGCTTCACAACATCAATGAAATATTTTGCTAAATTTTTATGTCTAGTTTTAAATGAAAGGATTATCACACTTGAAGAAACTATATAAGCTTCAGTAAATAGGAAAATCTCACTGTCAGGGTCAAATAGGCAGAAATTTAGACTAACTATTGAAAAATATTGGTAATCCAGGAATGTTATAAAAATCTCTCCCACACCAATACATCAATTTTGTGAATTTAATAAGTGAAATACTGTGCACACTATACAATCATGTGTTATTTTATCTAGAATATATATACACACATGCCTGAGGAGGCAGAGAAGGAGAGAAGTGAGTTAACTTGTGAAGTTTGATAGAAATAATGTATATTTATATTATTAAACTTACCAAAATATGATTAGAGATGAAAACATAAAAACAATAGTAGGGGTTTGCATTACGTTTAGATTTCATTCTACTTCATTATAATTAGCTTATCAAAACGATTTAAAAGCACAATAGCTTTATATAAACTGTAATAAATTACCAAATTTTCGCTATAGCGGTCCCTCAAAAAAAGAGATAGTGACTCAAAAGGCTTCAGAGCCACAGTCCCTAAGCAGACAAAAATTCATCTCCTTCCTCTTCCCAAACTCACCCAAAACACAAGTAATGTATGTCTAATTTTTTTTTTATTTCGCTATTTTATCGCAACATTAATAGTTATTGTCATTACTTATCATTCTATAAGTGCAATTTTATATCTGGAATATATACTATTATAGTAACCAGTTAAAACTTTAATACAAAGAGTTGGAATGTGTATAGAATATATGTCTAGATTAACTGAGTCAATTTTCATTTATACAATAATAAATATAGGATTTATATTGATAGAAAATAACATATGTAATTTTGATTTCAATATATTTGCACAGCACTCTGGTAAAATGTATCATTATAATTTATATATATATATATATATATATATATATATATATATATATATATATATATATATATATATATTAAATATGACGTGTTTTATATAATTTCCGATTGGAAATAGGATTTTGAAGAGGGCAGGGTTATAATCCCATGCTTCTGCATTCTTACACCTACTGGTATCTAGTACCAAGAAACATTGCTCTCGACCAAAGGTTACATCTAGTAGATCTTTTTATGTGTGTTAAATTGGCAAATTTTAAATAGAGGTTCAGATTTAATCCCAAAGCATGCTAATAAGATCGTGTGTTTAAACGTTTATTTCACTTTAAAAATATCTGATTAGCACATGATTTATAGCATTATTTTTTGCTTTAGGAAATATTTACTAGAATTGATGGTTTGCACAGTTTTCTAGTTAGTGAGATGAATTTAGAGTTGTTTTCTATGTTTAGGTTGAGTGCGTAAATGTGAAATGATATAAGTGGATTTTAATAAAGGATTCCCGAGGCTTTGTGAAAGGTATACATCCACCATTATTTATTAGTTCATTTTATCTACTCACAATCATATATCGAACAATAAATCTCATTACTTCCCACGAAGGGGAAAATTCTAAACCCAACTTTAGAAATCCATCACAACTTCCACTCTCTCTTAAATGCAGACCTCTACAAACAGAACACAAACCAGGAAATCAATTTCTCAGAACCAGGATCACTATTAAAACTATTCAGTTAGATTAACTTTGCTCTCTACAAATGGACACTTTGATAACAAGTCTGTAATACCAATTGTGAATTTCTGTCACACATCTGACTCAGAGGACATTCCACTAAATGGGTCAAGGCCATATTTGTCCAAAATAACGCTAATTTTAGGATAAAATTTGAATTATTCTCTGGTTTTATTTACTTTGACCAGTCCGCATTATAGTTCTCAAGTGTGCCATATGTCTCTACATAAAAAGAGAAGGATCTCTAGGCTAAACTTAGTCTTATGGGCGGTGCATCATCATATTTTCGGGGATTGAGACAGAGAGAGAGAGAGCCACTAGGAAACAACCCGTTTCTCTTTACCGTCCATATATATTTCCTTCCATGTGAAACTTTAAAAAAGATAATGGTAAATTAAAAACACTCTTCATTGTTCTGCTGAGATGGTAGCTACTTCACAGTGGCTCACAAATATATTGCTCAATTATTTCACTCCGGCAAAAATTTGCAGGTGACTGCTAAACTCAGGCACAGACTTTTGTTATAAAACTTCACGTCTCTTTTCGTAAAAGTTTGACCAATTTTTTTATAGTTGCTCCCTTGCATTGTTCATAATTGACGATAAGAATAAAAACAAAGAAAAATTAAGTTTTACGGAGCTCTACTTTCCCGTGTGGCAGAATGGAATCTTGCGTCCATTTGTTATTCTCGTATTCACTCGAAGAAGTCAGGGGAGTTTGGAGCAAACAAATGCTTTCATTTCCAGCAGTCTTTAAAGAAGGCAAAATCTTGTACTTTTCAGCTTGGAATGTTATTTTAGTTATTAACAAAGGCAAGGTAAGGCAAACCATCACTGCATTTTGCTGTTAGGGGGTAAAGCAAACTATTACTACTCTCTCTGCCATTTCCAAAACACGAGAGCCGCCCCGGGGGCCAACAGGTGACACAGTTTCTCCCAATGATCGTCTTATTGATTTCGTTATAAGTTTCGAGAAGGTCGTCCAAGGAAATCGAAGGTTGTCAATAATTTCATTGTTATTAATCATAATAATAAATGAGTATTTATTATCTATCATATTGCCTCATATTTAGACAGTAAATCGATGGAAATTTAGAGGTAGGAGGGAGTTATCCGACCAATGTATAAAATCGGAATAAGTGGTAAGAAAACTAAACAAATGTAGACCGAAGCATAGGAAGAAATAAGAACAGAAGTGAGCGGTTAAAGCGTAGGTCAGACCTTATTTCGGAACGGCTAAGCATGTTGTAACTTTTAATGTAGGTAATGGAAGGGCTAAATGAATATGTTGTTTTCAGTCCATTAGGCTTGCAAGCGGTTTGCTTATAATGACCAAAGTGAATCTTTAATTAATGGGAAGATGGATTGTGTGTAGAAAGATGTGGAAAAGATAAAAAAAAGGACTGAAGTGGAATAATTTAAAAGAGAAGGGATAGATTTAGACGTAATAAAGTGGTATATTTGGGAGAAATCATTCGAATGGGATTAAATGTACAAAATAAACAAACATGCAAAAGTGTCAAATGACATTCATTGCTTGAATCTCTATTGTGGTAAGTAACGGTAAGAATAAATGCGATTGGACATACAAATAAATAAAGCGATGTTTAATTACCAAGTAATTATATAAGCAAAAACGTGTAAGTAAATCTAAAAATGTTCAGTGTAGGCTGATGCACGAACGATGCGACGTGAATGTACAAGAGAAACAAGATTTCGATCTCACAAATAATTGTTGAATTTTTCTTATTCCTCTCAGATAAACCAAACGATAGAAAAAAAAGAATTTCATGAAAAATGTCTCAAGTTTATCAGAGAGTTTTGGAAGACGAAGAGCTGGGTTAGAGTAGAAAGAAGTGCTGGGATAGATGGAACATGCTGTAATGGATGAGATATCTAATTATGAGGTGGTTCTCTGGAACCAAGACGTATGTGGATGAAATAAATGTTGGATATCAATCAGCGATGGATATCTTGATGAAGCAAGAAAGGCTAGCAGAAAATAATAGAATTTTAACGGTATTGCATATAGAATGGTCTATGGTAGTGCTTTAATGTTGGGGAGCAACGGTGTGATGATAGGATGTCAATTGTAATGAGATGGATCCATGTATACGAAACGAGGACATACCGAAGAGTATTTCATTATTGCGTGTACCTGAATCGTTGGGGTTTACGAGCCATCTTGTAAGAATATAAACATAGATTTGTTGCTTTTTTAAGTGCTTTTTACATCAAATTGTACCATTTGTTCTCGATCATATTGGAAATTGTGTTTTAAATGGCTTCAAACCACCGCAACCCCCAAAATTTCAATCCTTGTCTTTTATTTAAACATAGCAACGTTTTGAATAAATTTTGTACCCATCTTCTGTATAAAACTAAGAGTTCTAATTAATTTTTCAACCTTGAAGCTTATATTATAGAAAAAGGCATTCATTAATCATCTAAGTAAATTTAAGTTTTGTTTTCGTTCTCTTTTTTTCGAGTATTTGTGTTGAGGTAAAAAGAATTATGTAGAAGTACCTCTAATCCTTTCATGTTCAATGGAAGCCAAGCAAAATTAGACAACTCATTACATTTTAGTCAAATCGGCTGCTTAAATTTATTGACAAGTTTGATATACATATACATTCAATAAAGCTCAATATTCGGAATAAATTTTCCGGTCCAAATGATCCACATATCTAACAATGGGACAAGAAGTTGTCGAAATTTTAAGTTATTTCAGATGTTTATGAAGATGTAGAGGCTCCATATCTTTACGCCCCACGGATTTAAACACACCGAAAGTGTATAGGTAGCGAGCACGATGACCTTCTTGTTCAGGTTCTTGGCTTTACTCAAGTCAGGTAAAGATGAATTTCACCGGTAGGTCAGTTCTCTTCTTGCGATCGATCTTGTCTGAACTCACGGGCCCCATTTATGTCCGTGTAAGCAGCACTGCTAGTGAAAGGCATATTACGCCGATTCCTTTGCTTCTGCCAACCTCAGACGTTAATGGAGAGAAGTTCTGACAATCCGGTAGAGCTGTGGATTTCTCGTAACTGCTTGACAAACAAAACTCACTTCAGAATGCGTAGATAGCAGAGATAATAAGCCTGAACACCTTCACGCAAATAAAAACATCAACCTCGTGAAGATTTTCTAGGACACAGATTTCCCGGCCATTTTCCATCGAGAGAGAACGAGCAATTTCTTTTTTTTCTTTCTCTAGTCGCCTCTCTATCATCGAATCGATCCGATTACTCTATCCCCTTCTCTGTACAACGAAAAAGTTTTGACGAGTAGATTGATTCCCTACTAGTTTTCCCAACGTTACTATCTATACGGCACAGTCTAGTGACTAAATTCTAGTCCAAATAAATCTAATTAAACCAAATTATTGTTCTCATACAAAAGCGCTATATCATTTCTAATTAGTGTTCATGTTTACGCAATCTACCAGTGTAGATTAATGATAACCTATCTCTATTTAATTTAGACGTACAACCACTGATGTAGTGAATTGTTACCGTTGATAATAACTTTGAGCCCTGTGTATTCCGAGTTTCGGTGACTTGTTTAAGTGTTTTCTGTAAAGGAACAATGTTGCATCGAAAATCTCGATTCTTTCTTGCATCCTCAAAGTAAAAAACATATTTTTACGTCTTCAATCACTCCTAGTGAGTCATTACCATTGTTATTTTGGGAATATATTTCCACTCTTCACAATTCGTCGTAATTCGGCATATATGAACAGGAGGATCCAAAAAATGAGGCCGGAAGGACAGAAAGATATATAGACAATAAATACTGTTCGTTCACATCTATCTTGAATTTACCATCATTCAGCCTTCAGCTTCCTAAATTAAAAAACTTGAAATCTACAAAATATGTACATACATTCAAAAACAATTATATATAAAGAAAATGCTTTAATAGACAACTGCAGTACAGTCTTTTGTGATATTAATTGATATTTTAAGCGTGATTGGACCACTTTACCTACAATTTTCAATCTCCCTCAAATTATAAATTGAAACCGTTTTCTCATCACTTTATATATATACAAACCAACCGAATAAATTTACCTTCATTTTTGGCCAGTCATATTTTTCTGAAGGTAATTTTAATTCATTTTTGGATGCTTCTTCTGTGTTTTCATTCCAAAATTTTCGTTTCCTTTTCTGATTAATTAATATTTTATATCGTTCTAACATTTGAACTTAAAATAAATGTTATAAAATTTCCTTTTACTCAGATAGTGGGTAGTATATTTATCTGAATTATTAGTATATTTGCACTGGGTTTTATCTATCCTGGACTTTAATTCATATATATTACATATATATATATATATATATATAAATATATATATATATATATATATATATATATATATATATATATATATATACATGTATGTGTGCGTGTGTATGTGAGTATGTCACTGCACTCTCTGTGTATTATTTTTAATTTCCTCATCAGAGCTCTGTATACCGTCTTAAATTTCTCCGTTGTCGACATTGTTTTGCACAAAGCTAAGAATGATTTTTTTCCAAATTTCCGCAAGAATTTGTCTTTCCTTCACGAGGGGTTCGTCTCGTATTGCTGTTTCGTGTTTCATTTTTTTCTTTACTACCGCTTCGATGTATTCGCTGGAAATAACAACAAAATTAAACATTAAAAATCATTACACTTCCAAACTAATCTGATGATATAGCAAACTTTCCTTAATACACAAGTTCAATATAACTTTTGAGCTGTAGAGAAAAATTGTGATCGTTTTTATCCCAAAGATGGGAGCTAGACTTCTTCAAAACGCTGTTTAAATGAGCATGAAAGATATGTGCTCAGTACGGAATTTTCTTAAATCCCTCATCGTTAAATTATTTTTTAAATATTTGATTTAGTCCAATTTGAGCACCAGATTAACTCGCAATGTTAAGATGTTGAAATGAATATTTTTAGCGCTCATCTGGCGACTCCCTACAAGTGAACAAGTAATCGTATGTTAATGTTGGAATGAAGTTGCATAATGGTATTGAATATTCTACAACAGCCCTGCATTTTTTAAACGGAAACTGTTGAATCTCTTAGAAGTAAACAAGATCCTTGGCATTAGATTTTTTCTTTGATGGTTCCAAATTTGTTCTTCATATTAGGTTGTTCAGTGTTAGTTCGTCATCCATTAAACCGACCGTTATTCCCCCAATTTTAATTAACACCTTGGAGCATCACTATACATCTTATGTTTTGGATAATCGTTACTTGGAATTCCCCGAGATATCTCGGCTTTTTTGCTAGTTTTGCATTTGTAGTCAAGTTCAAGACTTCCGGTTACTTTCTCACTACCAGTAATAAATGACGAGCCTTCATTTTGATAAGTGAGAAGTTTATAAAAATAATAAAACAAACGCCCTTATATCAGAGGGCATTCGAAACCTCGATAGCTATCGAACCAATATATTTTTTTTTAGTTTAATGAAAAAACCAACGAGCTTATCTCTAGCAGATTGTATGGTAGGAGAGAGCTTTTTAAGAAGGTGGTGAAGGGGAATACATATAGCAGCAGATACACCTTTGTACATTGTAGCCGATGGAGCAGGCTTTTTCTCAGATGACAGCTACAACATGGTTGCCAGTACTACACATAATAGTCCCATTTGCAAGTCATTATTATCAATGCTCTTGTCTATGTTGAGTACGAGGAAACGAGATAAAGGAGGAGTATTTAGATTTTGGCATCGTCCATAAATATGAAGTACATGAACTTACAGCTTTCCACAGTTACTTGGTCTGTTATGGTTCTAGTTTTTATAGTAAGATCCTCCTACAACCAACCCATTTTTGCTCGTATTAGAGAAAAGCTATTACAAATGAGTCTGCGCCTTATGGCTTCCAAAATCATTTAAGACATCACCAATGAATTTAGAGCTATATTTAAGCATTCCATTTTCCACCGTCAGATAAAAATATCGATTTCATCCAAATTTATCCATTTAAGCTCAAAATTGAATCATCAAAATATTTATGCTCCGTGTTAATATTCCATTGTATCCGCTTCCGCGAAATGAAATGCAAAGAGATAGGCTAATGTGGTTTCATACCCACCTTTATAGAACATATTCCTAGCCATCGTCGGACAGTTATGGGCGTGAGAATTCGTAAAGTCGATGTTAGTTCTGAGCGGCCGGTGATGAAGCAGCTGAGTTGGCCGAAAATTGTTTACCATTTTAGCTTTGGGTGTTCTAGCTGTTCCCTGATGCAGTTTTCTCAAATCGTGGACCTGTATACGCAATATAGACATTAAATCCATGATGTTTTTTAAGTGTAAACTTAATGTAATTTCTTGAATTTTGAGTAAGTTATATAATGATTTGGTGCACACTAATTTTGCGCTCAAATAATTTGGGTTAGGTTTAACTAGACCTCTCAAATAATTAATTACACTCTAATATCTGAAAAGAAGGTTGTGATTAAATTAATTGGGTAGTAGCAACTAGCTGTTAACGTAGTTTTCATAGTTTTATTTTTTAATATATTTTTATCTACATGTCGACAACAGTTTGCTTATCACTCATTATATGCAATAAGATAAGCAATAAATAAATAATTAAGTAATTATTGCGCAAATACAAGAATATCAGAGGTGAGATGAACGGAAATTTCATAGGAGGGAGTAACTAATCGAGCAAGAATCCTTTTATCAATTTGTTTGTTACAAAATACCTCTACATAAAAGCTTCTTAAAAAATATCCGCCATTAAACATTAAAAGAAATTCGAATTCACTAAATATATAGGAAAAATCCCTCAATGACGTGGCAAAGAGATCAAGACAGAAGAACAGCATGGAAGCTAAAGAAATGGGCTATATAACGATAAAGTGCAAACGCTTATCTTCCGGACATGGCAATCAATTTGCCATTTTATTGTAAAAAAAATTTACAAACTGAAGAACAATTCCCTTATGATTGAATATTGGTGGCTAATTTCTGAAGTACCTATGTATCATACAAGGGGCGTTGCGTACAGAAGCCAAAATTCCAGGATTTATTAGGAATAGAAAAGTCTCCCTTACATAAGGAAGAAAAAAAAATGAGGGTAACCAAGATGGCAAAGCTTGTTTATCAACGGCACAAGGCCCCTGAATACCAGGTATGTATTTTGAATTTCTCGTGGGTATTGTTATTTTTCACTTAATTATTAGTGTATCACCACAGCTAATATATATAGGGACTTCGGTTTTATCCTATTAAGAGTAAAATACGATAACACAGTGATATGCAATGGAAAAGAATAATGGATAGGCAGAGATATACCATAAAGGTATGTAAGAAATATTTTATATAGCATATATTTATATTTTTGTTACGTTTCCTATTTTAATATGTTCTTGTCATTCATTGAATAGATTCAAAAGGTAATTATTAGTACTATATAATTTACACTATTCACGCTATTTAGTTTTTTTAATACTGAAGAAACAGACGTGCAAGAGATGTAGAAATCTAGCACACACTGTGAAAATGAAAAAAACAACCGAACAGAACAATAGCGAGAAAATATTGAGAACAACAAAGAGAAGTGCCTTAGAGGTACGTTATATGATTCAGGGCAAACATAAAGGGGGAGATTTCAGTATTCTAGCTGTGAATTGAATGAAGAAATTATCAACTTCCTTTATTTCAGAGTTCATAATTTTTACACAGCAACCATGTGAATAGGAAATATGGCAGGAGTTGCATGGACAGAAGAATGGAGGTTGCATACACTAATGTAATTCAATTGAGCAATGCTCAAAAGAGTATCTGTAAAATAGGGAGAGTACAGCAACTTTACTCCAGAAAATGAGTGAATCCAAGTGAGAAGAAGGTTGGTAATGAGACGGCCGGAATTAGATTCAACTCTAGCAAGAAGAGAAGTGAAAGATGAGCAAACCCAGAAACAGAAACAATATACCAGACAAGTGGGAATAAGTCTTGCATAGATGAGGGGAAGCTTTTCAGAGAAGTACTTACGATATCTAAACAGTATTTCCTAGCTTTTTACAGGCAGACTTAGGTAGGCCCGCAATATGACCCTTCCAGTACCTCCTACTATCAGCTTCTAACCCGAAATGTTAACTGAATTAAGCGATTAAATTTCATTATTTTCAAACATTACTCGAAAGTCATGAGGAGTATGAGGTAGAGAGATAGGAAGGAAGTTTATATTGGAAGCATCGAAATGTGGCCAGTTCTGTCTGCCTCAGTCAAAGATAAGCTTTAGGGAAGATGAGAGGATGAGGTAGACTGTGAAGGTAAAGGGTGTAATTTATAAAGAGTAGGATTATCAACATATGCACGGGTGGGACAATAGCAGGTATGTAGTAGGTCATTTATAAATGGAAGAAGATGGGGAGGGAAGACAACAAAAGCTTTTAGGACACCAGACAAGAAACTAAAGATCAGATCAGACAGAGATGGAGTACAGTCAAAAGCAAGAAGTTTTCACCTCATAACGTAAACAAAATAAGCCATTATATAGTATTGTTTACTAATTGCTTATGCAAGGGAGCCCTCGTGATAAGAGATACGCTTGATGGAATGATCTTCTTAATTGCAGTGGCGGCAACAGTGGTCAGTTGATCAAGGGTGTCTCAAGAACAAAGATTTCCAATGCCTCTTTAATGTGAGGAAAAGGGTCTGGCAAATGACTCTTGAAGGAACCCCAAGTTTGCAGTGTCTCCCAAATTGTCTCGAAGGCTCATTAGTAGGTCTTTTGGTTGGAGATGTAAAAACCTATTTTTATTTGTTGTGCCGTAGTGGAGGGGGAATTTGTCGAAAAAATGGCAGCTCAGAGAGTGAGGTAAGAAAGGCTTTCAGGTTCCTTTAAGAAGGTTGAGATTCTCTCGATGGTGGGGTATGGGCCCTTACCAATGACTTAAACGTCTGTTTGTCATTGGTAAGCCTCTTAATGAAAATAAGAGTATGGCTAAGGCGAACAAAGAGGTGGATAGTTCTGACTGGAATTCTAGCAGGGTGATGAGAGTGAGAGAAACGTCAATGGCTGTTGTACTTGCGAATTATGTTACTTATTCCATGATCTAGTGGTAAAAATTTGCCCAATCCTGTGTGTTTTACTGTAAAACAACAACCTCTGACACTCCCCTGCCTCCACGCGCACTTTATCGGAGACCACGTGCAATGGTATGCCCCCATGGACAACGTCACTGGCTGTTCAAATATTCACGAAATTTCGCCTCCTGAGCGCATTAGTGCAATTTTCCCCAATCTTACCAACTTGTCCCAAGCCCCTCCCGATGACGAGGTGTGAAAGAGCCGTTCTGTCTCGCCCCTTGCTGCTAAATGATGAATCGACTCCGCCTCCGGATTAAGATGTCTGGAGCTTGTGACTCCTTTCTCCAAACTCCTCCTTTCCCCTCAGAATCAGCAGACAAAAAATAATCAGGTTATTCTGTAGTTCGAAGAGTCCAGCCCGCACCTAAATGCCGTCATCATCGTCTCAAGTCTAAGTAAGTCTCGTGAGCGTTCGTCAGACAGTAAGACTTTCTACCCCAGTCAATTCGTAGATTCTGTAACGGAAAGCCTGGGAATTTACGCAACAGTCTCCCTTCTTTTAATCGAACCGAGGAAAATCTCCATCGATTAACTTTGAGGAAAAGAAGTTTCCTTTTCCAGTGGAATTACGAGTAATCCCACATTTCCCGTCGAACGTTATCTTTGAAGTTTAGTTATCTTCATCGGAAGGTTGGTTCGGATCGTGCCCCACCTGCCTCATTCGGACCATGCCCACACTTGCGTCATCGGATCGTGACCCACTTGCCTCATCAAATCGTTCCCCCATCACCTCATCGCATGAAGGACCTTCCTCGAAGTCACCGACCCGTAAGACTGAAACCACCTCCATTATTAGTATTGTCATGTTCCCCCTTTTGATCTGAGCCTAGTAACATTAATCAATTAATTCCATTTGAGAATCCCTCCGCATTAGATAGCTAGAGACTATTTCAATTTAAATAATTTACATTTGCCTATTATTCTTATTTTCATCTTTATAAATAAAATTATATTTGTGTTGTTTCTTCTTTAACTAACCTTGAACGATACTCTCGGCCTATTCAAGCAAATCTCGCCAACAATTTATGCACTCCGTCTGATTATTAAGGATTTGAAACCCAACGCCTCAAGTGTGACCTCCTAGTCGGTCGTTAATCCCTGGAAACAGTCCTTCAACGGTTCGTGTTGAGGTAGGTGATTAAGTCACCCCCCACATAATATAGGAGTGATGTATGGTATAGAGTGGTATTCCACGACAGCCACTATAATTGATAATTTGTGAAATAGAGTTTCTAATTGATTGATTTAAATTGAATGTTTTATTTATTTTCATAATCATCTTCCCACAAATTAAGACTAAATATATTTTTAAACGGAACAAAAATAGGAAAATCCTTAGCAAAACTCAATGGAAAATCCATTTTCCATTGAGTTTTGCTAATATTATATAAAAAAAACAATTTATACAATTCTACAGGTTTTGATCTTTAATAGTTTTTACTCCTGTCATAATTTAGTCGTTTTTAATTTTTTGGTTCAAAGATGAAGTTTTCTTGGTTTTGAAACGTTTTAGAGAGGAAAATAAATGATGTTACATCCGCATCTGGTGGCTCTTGAAGTCCTCTTCAACATTAAATGCAGGCTTCACCGCCAACTTAATAATAATAATAATATATATATATATATATATATATATATATATATATATATATGTATATATATATATATATATATATATATATATATATATATATATATATATATATATAATATATATATATATATATATATATATATATATATATATATATATATATATATATATATTGAGAGAGAGAGAAAAAAAATAATTAGGCCATCTTTTGAAAACCCCATTCTTTATATGAAAATCAAATCCCGGACCAGTATCAGTAATGTGTCTTTAGAAGATATATTGATTATGTTAATCATCAGCCGATAATGGCACAAAATAAATTAACTACAAAAGATATAAGCTAAGAATGCATAAGTAAAATGAAGTGGAATCGTTGAAAAGAAGATATATAAATATATATATATATATATATATATATATATATATATATATATATATATATATATATATATATATATATATATATATATATATATATATATATATATATATATATATATATATATATCTATATATATATATATATATATATATATATATATATATATATATATATATAATATATATATATATATATATATATATATATATATATATATATATATATATATATATATATATATATATATATATATATATATAAATGGATTAATATTAGGACAAGTGTAAAAAGGTAAATTGCAAATATTAAAAAATAAATGAGTAAAAAATTTAAAAAATTAAAATACAAATTTACCAACATAAGTATTCTTCTTTTTTTTTTAATTAAGGGGCTATCTGGCGACTGCCGACTAAGGCATAAGTTGCCGTAAACAAACAGCCTAGTTCCAGGCTACTTTAAAAAATTGAACAGGAAACAATAAAAAGAAATAACAATAACAATAACTAAGCAATAACAAAAACAATAACAAAAACAACAACAATTAAACCGGGTTAAATGAAAGGGAGAAGGCCGGCCTCCCCCAAAAAGTCAATAAGTCCACCAGTCAAAGTACACGCACTCGTCCCGAGTACAAGGGACAGGCGGTAGCGACCACGCCCATCCCGGTACCGGGACAGGTGTCGTGCGCGAAGATCACCCAGACTGGGACATTCGACAAGAATGTGCCGAATAGTCTGGGGGACGACGCAGTCGTTGCAATAGGGCGCAGGTGAGCGCTCCATCAATAGCGATGCGTCACACGAGTGTGGCCGATTCGGAGACGACAGAAAGCAAACTGAAGCCGCCGCGGCATTGGGGGATAGGTCCAAGGGAACAGTCGCGGCGCAATGGCACGCAACTTTAAGTTCCCTTCGACCGTCTTTCATCTTCTTTGCCAAGCAGTCCGAAGAGCTGCCCGTATTCCTGCCATGTAGTCAGTCTGAGGAAGATTGAAAAGCTAGGCCGGTCGCACAGTCCTCGCGGACTCTTTGGCGCCCTAATTCCCCGCAATTCCTACATGTCCAGGAACCCAGCAGAAGATAATCTCGAGATCTGCCCGGCTCGCCAAAACCGTGGCGTCACGGATTTCACGAACTAGGGGATGCGGAGATTCCAATGCCCCGAGAGCACTCAGGGCGCTTTGTGAGTCGCTAAAGATCACAATCCGGTCTCCGAACCGGGCACGTCGCGTAATCTCCCGTACCGAGTGGTGTATTGCCACCAGCTCGGCCGTGAAGACAGACGCAGCGCCTGGCAGAGCCCCGCTGACTTCAAACAGAGGGGATACGGCGTGGAAGCCGACCCCTTCTTGGGACTTGGAGCCATCCGTATACACTGGCACGGTACCAGCGTGACACGATGTGTGCTCCAAAAAGGTCGAACGCAATACTCCCGGCGCAGTACAAGCTTTGGGAGCAGAGGCGTGGCGACAAATAGCCAAATGTGGTACCCTCCAGGGTGGCGTCCTGGGCAGAATCAGGGGCGCTACCGGCCCGAGAGCTATGTCTACCTCTCGAAGGAGTTTCCTGGCCCTAAACCCAAAGGGCTTAGGGTATGACTGGCGTCTCTCGGCGGCATAGGCACCATCGAGATCAGCTGCGGATGCAGTGAGAGCTGTTGGCGACTGAGGGAGGCGCCGGGCTCGCGCGTACAGGCGAGTGATGCACTGCACGCGGCGCAGAGCGAGTGGCATCTCCCCAGCATCGACCAGCAGGCTCTCGATGGGGAAAGTGCGTAAGGCACCGGTCGCAAGGCGAAGGCCGGTGTGGTGGATCGAATCCACCTTCCGCAATAAACGCTTGGCTGCGGATGCATAAAACTCGCATCCGTATTCGAGCTTTGAGCGAACAAAGGATCGATAAAAAAGTAAGGCAGTAGCCCTATCAGCGCCCTAAGCGCTGAACGTCACGGAACGGAGAATGTCCATGGCACGGGTACAAGAGACCCTAAGGCTGCGAATATGAGCCACCCAAGTGAGGCGTCGGTCGAATACAAGACCAAGGAAACGGTGCGACTCAACCACATCCAGGCGCACCCCATTAAGAAACAAATCTGGGTGGGGGTGAAGCCGTGGATGGCGGCAGAAGTGCACCACCTTAGTCTTGGCCAAAGAAAACCGAAACCTGTGCGCTTCAGCATAGCGAGATACGCGGTTCAATGCCTGTTGGAGTCGACGCTCCAGAGTTGGCATCTGGGCCGCGCCAAAAGAGATCGAAAGGTCGTCCACGTAGAGCATAGTGAGAACATCTTCCGGCAGCACCGAGGTGATGCCGTTGATGCTCAGGGCAAAGAGTGTAACACTGAGGACACTTCCCTGCGGGACACCCTCTTCCTGCTCCTTTGGGCCGGAGAGGGCTTCCCCCACCCGTACGCGGAATCGACGATCTCGCAAAAATTCAGATATAAACATTGGGAGGCGTCCCCTCGCCCCCATCGTGTGGAGAGTCTCCATGATACCGTATCGCCATGCGGTATCATAGGCCTTCTCCAGATCAAAAAACACCGTGGCGTAGTGCTGTCTACGAAGGAAAGCCTCGCAGACGGCATTTTCCAGGCGGAGCAGAACATCCGACGTGGAGTGGAACTTACGGAAGCCGCACTGTGCAGAAGATAGATGGCCTCCGCTGCCCAGGAAATAGGCTAATCTAACATTTACCAATTTCTCCATCAACTTGCACACTCAAGAGGTTAGATAGATTGGGCGGAAACCGGTCGGAGTAGAATGATCTCTTCCCGGCTTGCGAAAGGCGAGCACAGTAGCGATTCACCAGGAGTCTGGGAGAAGACCTTCCACCCAGATCCTGTTGAACACCAACATAAGTAAAGAACAAGAACCGAATGATACAAAAAGTCAAATTTGAATAGAGTTAAACTTGGACACTGATTTAAAATAAAAGGAATAATGGAGAACCACCTTAACACGGTAATTAAATTGTCTAGTCACTAATTAATTAACTCTATTGTTGTTCATTTTATCTCTTTATAATGAACTTGGAATACAATTTGGAAGTACTAGGAATATTCGACTGAGGATTCATGTGGGCTTTGTGCATACCTTAATACCCTCATATGCATAACATACTATAAAATAAAACGTGAGTTAAACGGAGAAATAAACGAACGCAGAAAATACCGATAAGTCTGATTCCAAGCACTTTCATTTTAATCATTTCCTTATTAGGTTTTCGTGCATAAAGATAGCGATTTGAATCTTTCTTTCCTCTAATTCCTATCACTCTAAGTAAAACTTGCGAGAAGTATAAAAAAAACTCGAGAATAGATAATTCAGTTAGTATTCACTCAATTTTTAGTAACCTATGAAGGAAACTCTTCAGGAAAAAAAATCCTCATATAAAACTATAATCCACTCAGTTTGCCTTAAGAGAGACAAAGAAGAATTATTGAAAACAAAGGAACTAACACCGCATACAATATATCTGCACCCAACGAGCTCCTTCCAAGCGAACAAATCTTCCACTCTAATATTACACAGTCGATAGTCGATACACATAAGATGCTCGAGCTCTACAATTTTGCATCACCAGACACGAACATTGACTGGATACGAATCGGATTGGTACATTACTCTCAAAGTACACATGTAATTTACATACGCACATATTCCAGCATGCCATTAAATTCTTGGTTCCCAAAATGCCATTCCATCAGGTTGTAAAATAATCGCCCCTCCCACTTCATACGCGAGTCATCTTGGGGAGTTTTAGAGACATTCTCCACTCCAAATTCACCAACTTCAACACGGCATAAATTTCAACAATTCAGATACCATTTAACGCTGTCTCAGGAAGAGAACAAATATGACATGCCGATTATTTGCCCATCTCAGGATAAAACCCAAAAGTTACAGAGATTATCGAATTTCTGTGAAAGATCTATTCAACAAACCAACATGAGATTCAATCATGTTAGTTTCTAAAAAAAACTTAAATATTTCGTTCTTACCTCCATATTCCATTTTATCTTTGTTCTATTCATTCATATAAACAATAGATCGCTCAAATTATGGGTTTTAGAACGCGTTAAACATTATTATCTCCCTTAAAAGAAACGAAAAGTAAAAGAAACCTGATCGAGGACAATATTTCCATCCAGGTTCAAGAACGCAGAAATAAAGTGAAACTAAGGAGTTTTATGCTCTCCAAGTAATGGTCACCTGCTGTTTGCTGATGTAGATGGGTCTGTTGATCAAAATCCACGTCACAGTCTCGTGGCAAGGAGGCTGTGTGAGAGACCCATCGTATGTGATGTAGTGATCCGTGTCTGGCAGGAGACCGTGAATCGATAACTGGCGAACAGGAGCTGAGCTTCCGGAAAATCGTATGGTCTCGATCGCATCAGTTAGAAGGCGAAGTTCACTGTTCATCTTGTTACTGCTTATCTGGAAGATATAGATTGCCATTTTATTGCCTTTTATACTGCTGAAATGTCGATTCGAGTAAAAATATCGATTCCCCCGGCCATTCCAACCCCAAATTAATGGTGATTGTGTCTGGCAGGAGACCGTGAATCGATAACTGGCGAACAGGAGCTGAGCTTTCGGAAAATCGTATGGTCTCGATCGCATCAGTTAGAAGGCGAAGTTCACTGTTCATCTTGTTACTGCTTATCTGAAAGATATAGATTGCCATTTAATTGCCTTTTATACTGCTGAAATGTCGATTCGAGCAAAAATATCGATTCCCCCGGCCATTCCAACCCCAAATTAATGTTAATTGTCTTATTTATAAATCCGAATTCAATAGCACTTTTCTTGTATTTGTAACAAATACTAAAATTTTGCTAGCCAATAGTAACTCCATGTTTTATTATACCACTGTTCCAAGCCATGCCAGTGAATAAACTTTTTCTATCACAAATTGACCCATATTGCAACGACGATAGAAAATGTTGCAAGAGCCAATTGAATATTTTTTTTAAGAAAGTTAGAATGATTTTTTAGGGAAAGTTTTCTCATAGGCAAATTTCGCCATCAATTCTCCTGTAACACAAAAAAATGGTCCCGTATTGCCACTTAAAAATCACTCCAAACGATTTATAACATTTTATTTGCAATCAATGCGTTTTAAACATTAAAAGCACGTGTCATAATGCAGAAGTAAAGAAGTGGTTTTGGTACCACTTTCAAATACAATTTCGAGAAGAAATGTAAATACAACAAGGCATATTGGCCAATTTAGAGGTTTTGCATGCATTCTCATCGTAAAAGTATTTTCAAAATGGTTTATAATATGCGCAAAAGGTGTTCTTATCGGTCACAGTATATATTTACACATAACAAATATAAAGGGTGTTTAAAAATATTATATCATTTCACAATCTAATAAGTTTGTCAATTCTCGTTCAATTTTATTTCTAATGTTTTTTGTTTTTATCTTTTCATGTATAGAAATACCATTTGTTGCAAAAGAAAAGGCGTTTTGTGTGCTAAAGTATGCTTGGACGCAGTCGAACAAGACTGTGGTCTTATATTTGTGAAAGAATTCTCTATAGATGGAAGAAAGCAATACAGGTGGCACAAAACTTTTAAAAGAGGACAGCGCTCTGTGAAGGGCAAAATTATCTTTATGAGAACCAGCATCGAAAGAGACTGTTGAGTGGGTTTGTGAAAAACTCTTGCAAAAACCCCAAGAAGTCCAAAATCAGAGCAAGCCTGGAAACCTAGATTCCTCCAACGACAGATTGGCGTCACCTGACTAAACGTTTTCGAATGAAACTCTACAAACTGCAGCCCGTTCATGACTTAACGGCAGATGACAAGCAAAAGTGCAAACAGTTGTTTAGATATACAAAAGGAACTTGAAGATGATTTCGATGAACGTCATGTTTTCATTGATGAAGCTACATTTCATACGAAAGGCAAAGTTAACAAACATAATGTTAGCATTTGTGGAAACGAAAATCCCCATGCCACAGTTGAGCACGAATTGGACTCATCAAAAACGAATGTGATCTGCGTCATCTCCAAGAATCGTCTGTATGGTCTCTTTTTCTTTAAGGGAAATGTGACTGGCGAAGCTTATCTGCAAATGTTTCAGAAATAGCTAATAGATGAGTTAATTGCGAATGAACATAAAACTTAACTTTTCAACATGACGGGACTCTACCTCATTGAATGCTCACTGTGCGGGCTTATCTCAATGAGAGTCTGCCATACAGACTATATTTGACGTGCTGGTGATTGTGCTGTTGAAATGATTTCCACTTTCACCTGACCTGACTCCTTGCGAAGTTTTTCTATGAGGTTATGTAAACGGGCTTATCTATGCCCCCCTCTTCCTGAAAACCTGCAGAAGTTCAAACAGAGAATCACTACCGCACTAGCCAGTGTTATTAATGATATGCCGCAGTGAGTGTGGCAAAATCTGGACTACCGATTGAAGTGCGCCGTGTTTCATGTATCCATGGCCCGCATATTGAAAATGTGTGAAATCTTTCGTTGAAACCAATAAATTTCTCATTCAAAATTTGAGGAACAAATCTTAAATTACTTAAGATTAATCCTCTTCACTTTCGTTTGTCTAGACCTTTTAGTTTCTGGGATATTTACATCTCAAATGATATTAAAATTTAGAAAAACTTTGTATATTAGGTCATCTTAAATAGTTGAAGTTATTTATATTTAAATAAGTATTCTATTTATTAATTTATTAAGTAATATCATTTCCATGAGTTTCTACTACTAGCATCTATCTTTCTGTTAACTTTTCAATAAGATGTTTGTAAAAATTGATTGGATTGAATGATTTTTAAAATTTATTTCAGGTTATTTCTACATACCTCTTCTCTTGCAGACATATTTATTTTCTCAAGGGTATTCGATGAACTCCTAAAAAGATGGTAATCTGATGGGAATAAGTTAAATAAAAAAGGAGGATGACTAATAAGTAATCTGCATTTTAGAATTTTCCAGTAATGGTACACTCGGAGATAAGTGTGTAGCTAATCATTATAGAAATATCAAATGCATGGAATCTGCTCTCGAGATTTCAGGGGCTATTGACCATATTACATTTAGGACTTTCCTTAAGTCGACCCTCAGTTCTTTGCTGGTCCTTGTTCTGTAGTTCTCTATCTTTCTCCCTCTATCACTATCTCTCTTCTCTCTCTAATTCATTTCATCTAAAGAGTGATAACAAGTTATCCTCGTTAATCACTCAAGGCTCTTCTTTGATCATCACCTTAGTTGAACGATCAAACTTTCATTCATTCCTAAGTTAGTTTATTTCTAATCATCAGGAAGTTTAGAATCAGTATATCTATATTATATAATTTTTAAGAGAGTATTTAAGGTATTAGTTATTTTTATTGAACTGTTTGTTTATTTGGAAAAATCTATTTTTGCTATATTACAAATACAATTACTCTTTTATATGTCTGCGTGCTTTAGATGTTCAGTGTTTATTTTCATATGCGAGAAGTGAGAAGAAGGGTTAAATATTTTACGTTCTAACCGTTCTACAATTTTGCTTCTGATGATGTAACTATTCTTTCCTGCCGCTCTCCAACTTCATTCTTACTCAAATCTTACCTTACACAGATTTAAATTTCCAACCTTCAATCAAGATTGCTATTAGTTCTTAAATAATTTGATTTTTTACCTGTATTAAAGTAGGATCATCGATTTGAATAACTCTTCTGCCTAAAGCGATAGAATATGATCACTTCTTTACCATTCCGACGGTAAGAATATGACCATTAACTCTAATTTGTATTTACTTAAGGAAAATAATACGATAAGTGCAATCTTAATACGATATAGAAGAGTATTATAATTAAGGTAAGTCTAGCTTATTCTTGGTTTCTGTAGTACTATGAGAAGTGAATGATTTTAGAGTACTATTTCCTATTCGTTAGCTCGATTCCATAATGGTTGGTGAGGTGGACGATAATCACATATTTTGAAGAGTAGTACATCTAAACCCTTTCAGCGTTTTATCTTTATTCTCCAACTTCAATGGTGCTTTCCTTTCCTTGCATTCATCAGTTGTTCTTCTCCTTACTTTAAACTAAGAATTTACCACAAACGTGGGTATCTTCATCGAAAAGTGTGTAAGAAAATGTCTATAAAGAAAGCGGTGAAGTTAAATTTATGAAAGATATTCAGCCAAGGATCCAGCTCCTAGATATCAAATACAGCCTGGTTGGAATGTAACAGCTCCATTAAGTAGTTAGGTATGCAAGTAGTCTTTAACTTCATCCAATGGATGAGATATAGGTGCAAATACTTGTATTACTTAAAAAGAATAGTTATTTAATATTCTAATTAGTAGTTTGATTAATCGATCTAAAATTACTATAATTTCTGTCATGTCTGCTTTGTTTTAGTATAGAAGGAATTCTAAACCATTAAGACTTGTCCTTGTCTTTTCTGCATTTAAAAAAGGCTTTAGAACTTTTTAAAAGGCTATCTACCCATTTTCAAAATGTTATGAATTTAATTAAAGGCTATGCGACTATTTTTAAAGACTATGTGACCATTTTTGAAAGGCTGTCTAACTATTTATAATAGATATGCGCTGATTTTAAAAAGGTTATGTGACCATTTATAAAGACTATGCACCATTTTTAAAAGGCTGTGTGTCCATTTATGGAAGGTTACGCGAACATTTATTATAACCGATGTTACTATTTATAAACACCCTATGTAACAATCTAATTAATGCGATCGGAGAATGTATTAAGGTCCGTGTGACCATTTGTAAAGAGTTATGCAGCAATTAAAGAAATGGTATGGGGCTATTTATAAAAGGCTAGGGGACAATTTATAAAGGAGCTTTGTGACTATTTTTACCTATATTTTCCCTCCCTTTTTTTATTTCGCTGATGACAATGATGTTCCATTCTGTCCACTTAAGTTCATCTCGTAGTTAGTTACTTTCGTGTAAACCTTTAAAGGACAATTCCATTAACAGGTTCATAGTTTTTAAATATATCTTTCAAAAACCGTAGGTAATACTTGAGTTTATGGGCACATGCTAAGTGGCGCTATTTCTGAGCTACAATTTTGGGCTACAATTAATGCGAACGGCTTTGCACTTTTATCGAATTAATAAAGACGATAGCACCACCTACTTTAGGCTATTTCCTCCCCCAAATTAATATTTTTTAGTTAATTTAGAAATGGGGGCTGCGCCCTTATACCCCCCACTTAATTGTGGTGGGTTGCACTCCCCCCTGCAACTTTAAAAAAACTCATAATATTCCTAATTTGAAAGGTTAACATCAGATTTGAATTCAAAAGGTGATTGCTAATTGTGATTGTTTATTTACCTAATAAATAATCACTTCACGACAAAAGCTAAACCATCTCCGCCTCTCACTATTATAATCGAGCCGCGCTTCTTTACCACACCTGTTACAATTATTCGCTTTTAAAATGAGATCATGATCTATAGAAAAGTCTATAAAATTGACCGAAGAATTAACAAACATCGTATTAAAGTCCAACAAACCGAATGCACAAGAATCGCGCTCTTTTAACTGCTTGGCTCCACGGTTGCCAATGTTCGAAATAAGTTGGAATTAAGGGTTGCCAGTGTGCGAAAATAATAGGTTCTCAAAGCTTTTCTCAAAGTATTCATGCTGCTTCGGCGGAAGCGAAAGGCCGGGTGCCCCTAAAAGGGGGACAGGGATCTCATTAGACTTGGCGCACCAGGGGGCGAGGGGGGGATAGTTTCAGGGGTATCACAGCTTTGCGCAAAGGTCTTTCACGCCATGGCTCTGGCGTCAGTCAGACGATGAGACGGGAAAATAAAGAGAACTCAACCCGGGTCAACTGACAGCGCGAAGTCTCGATGGTTCCTTCAGGCTGTCTTTCCGTGCGGGTGCATCTTTCAGGCGCTACAGGTAGATATTGGGTTCTATGGGGGTAGGGTAACTTTCTCTCTCTGACATCTCCTTCCCTCCCTAGCTGGAGCTTCCGAAGGAATTGACATCAGACTAATATAGGGTAATTACACGGCTAAATTTTCCATAGGGACACAAGTACAAAAGGGATGGTACCGGGTACTCTACAAAAAAATAAGTAAAATAAAGGGCACTCTGGAAATAATTGGTATTCCCATTGCCGAACACATTAAGAAAAAATAAATAAATAACATTAATAATACAATAAGACAGACAGAATATGTATTAATAGCCTTGGTCATCATAGTCTCAATAACCATAGGCTTACATACAAGTATATTATAAAAAAGTACATACGAACAGGGTAACTAATCAAAAATATATACACAATAATAAAAAAAATAATCGCACATATTCTTATTAGGCATTACATAAAACTACAAAAGTTATTCAGTAATATATACAAAAGTGATCCATTTAACGTTACAATTAATAGGAAATTGCTCTGGAGACAAACCTAGAGGATTTTTGCATAAGCTGTCCGCTAGGCAATTTTCGGAACCCTATATATATACCATTTTAAATTGGAATTCTTGGAGAGAGAGACTCCACCTCATAAAGGGACTATTTTTGTTCTTAACATTCCTTAGGTAAGACAGGGATTTATGGACAGTCTCAATAATGAATTCTTTATCTAAGATAAGCACTTTGAACTTGTGGATTCTCAAACGATGTCAAGAGCTCGATTACCGCATATTTTTTCTCGCTGAGGAATGAGTTTACGGCTAGCAAACGCGATGGGTAAACCTTCGCCATTATCACTATAGTGGAGGAGAACACAACCTATGCTATCGTTACGCATCAGTCCGTATGCCAAAAGGTTTAAGGGGATCGGGTAAGCGGAGGATACTCGTAGCTAATGAAGCTAACTTCTCTTTAAGCTGGTCAAAGCTAGCGATTGAATTAGGGGTCTAGACGGGGCAATCGGGGGCCTTTTTCTTGAGAAGTCGGCACAAGAGGGCACGAAGGGCAGTTAGATGGTTGTCCCATTCTTGGGTCGCCACGTAAATGTTGTCTAAGTAGAAGGGTGACATGGGGAAGCCCATCCAATATTCGCCTTATCATTCAATCAGAATTGCTACATGCTGTCACCAATCCGTAGGGGAATTGGCCGAATTGCATCAAGCCCTTTTCGGTGGGAAAGGCCGTGTTCCTCTTTACCTCTTTCCTTAATGGAATCTGGTAATAGGCCATACACAGTTCTAACTCGATAATGAAATTGGCCTTCTCGAACATGTGCAAATTCTGATCGATGAGGAGAATAGGTTCGGCGTCGAATACGGTGATGGCGTTTAACTTCCGGAAGTCGATGCACATTAGCTAAGAATGCTTGCCTTCTTCACCATGAAGCCCGAGGAACAATACTTCGACTCCAAGAGCTCTATAATACCCATCTTCAACAGCTTATCTACCTCCTAATTGAACGCTTTTCTTAAGTGATTAGGGACGGGGTACTGCTTAGAACGGACAGGTTCTTAGGTGGTGAGCCGAATATTGTGCTCAAACTGGATAGCACAATTTAGGGTATCCGAGATTACATCGGTATATTGAGTAAGTAGCGCTTATATTTGGGTCATCTGGGGAATGGAAAGCTAGGAGTGTATACTCAACTCGGTCGATGGGCAATCGGGGGTATCTAGCTAGCCGAGAAGAGGATATTTTGCATTTTGTTTCACGCAGGCTACTCGTACCACGACCAAGGGGTCCAGCGGGTAGCTAGACTCCGAGGCGGATTCTTTGTCTAGGTCCACAAGTTGATTAGCACAAGTGTATCGATGATACTTTTTAAGCATGCTCACGTGGAATAGCTTAGTGCCAGGCGGGGTTTGGATCAAGTAGTCGACGGGGCGGCGTCTCTTGATCACTGGGAAGGGGCCCTTCTAATGGCTCAAAAGTTCTTTGTTCTCCGTGGGAAGTAGTAAAAGGTCTTCGTCACTGGGTTTAAATTTTCGTTCTTTGGACTCACAGTCAAAGTAGGTTTTATACTTGCCCAAGTTTGTCTCGGCGTTCTGATGCGCGATCTCTGCGTACTTCACTAACCTCTGCCTCAGGTCTAGGTAGGAGGTAAACGTGTGAAGATTGAATCTCCTGGTCTAATTACGAATTGGAGAAGAGCTCCTTTGAATGCTAAGGGCCATCAACATTTCGTCCCATAGAGAAACTCAATTGGGTCAAAACATAAGGTGCGATGGAGAATTTCCCGGTATGCTAAAGGGGCTACCGGCAAGAAACAGTGACATTCTCGGAGTTGTTAGGCGCATAGTTTCTTGAGGATAGATTTGAGGTGGCCATTGGGCCTCTTACACATCCCGTTACCAGCTGGGTGAAAAGGGGTGGTAAAAAAGGGTTTGATCTTAAGGATCTTGCCGACATATTCCATTAGTTGTGACGCGAATTAACGGCCACGATCAGACAAAATTTAACTGGGTAATCTAACGCGGGAGAAGATGGAGATTTGTGCTTCCATGCAGGAGATACTGTCTATATTCTTTAATGGCACGGCCTCGGGGAACCCGTTGGCAAAATCCACTAAAGTTAGCCCGTGACTGTGACATTCAACGAAGGGGGGTGTATCGGACCGATTAGATGAATTGCGACACGAGAAAACGGCTCTGAGATTAGGGATCCTCTCTGCAATGGAGCGAGCTTAACTCGTCCTTTAACGGCAGATGTCTTGTGGCAAATGTCGATAGACCTGCAGTAGCGAAGGATTTATTCATGGGCCAATAAAAAATATTTGAAGATCTTCTGGTTGATCTTCGTGTGGCTAAATAAAATGGCCTGAAAATAGGCTGCTATGAGCAGTGGTTAAAATGTGACCAAAGTGGAAAGCGGGACACACAATACTCGCCTCGGTGGTTTACCGCTTTCTGAGCAGGCACGGTAAAGTAAGCCGTCTGTAACTTAGTAGGAGATCACCTTGTCTCAACGGGTGGCTTCTTGTTCTTTTGACTGTACCTTAGCCCACGAGGGTCCGAGGAAATCGCAGTTCTTTTGGTTCCTTGCAAAGTGTTTAGTCATGACCTCCTTGAATTCAGGAGAACGTGAGGTTTCTAGGGGCGAGGGTATCTGCGAATCTTTTAACACTTGCGAACGGGTAACCACAGGTTGGGCCACGGAGTTGGGGGTGACCCGTGGGCACTGGCCAATGAGGGTGGAGCAGAATTTGAGGGAGCCTGCCACTACTTCTGCACAACCAGTGAAGTATGAAAAATTGAAGTAGCACTTAACGATAAGGAATCGATTGGTGCGCCCCAAGTAGTTGTGAACAACGGCTAATTTATTATGGTCCGTGGATACTGGGGAAGAAGCTTGTCCGACACCACTATGCTGGGGCACTCAGCATCTCTCACAAGAGTGGAGACACGGCAGCCATTAATCGTTCCGGATTCGAACCTTAGTCCTCCAGGGGTATTCTCATCAAACAAAAAGTTTACCTGGTGGTACCGGGACTTGAGGTGCTAGGGGGAGGAGAAGATTCCGATGTTGTTGACGGAGGCGCAGATGTGGCACAGATCTGGTGTCCTTGGTGAGAAGAGAAATTCCTGAACTGAGAGTTCTGAGGGCAGTTCGTTTTACGTGACCCTCCACACCGCAGGAAAAACAAATGATGGGTCTCCTGGGGAAAATAACGTAGGAGGGCCTGGAGAGAACGGTTTTACATCCCGGTGTACGGACGAAAAGAGTGGTTTCGTCTTCAACGGTCCAGTTACCTTGGCAAACTTGTTTCCATTTTGCAGGATGAATTTACTTTTGTTTGGCTTAGGTTTTGGTGAAAGGGGTTCCGTTTTCTTCCCTTCTTTGCTGAATAAATGTCGGCCTATTCTGCGCACTCCATGAATGTGAGGCACCGCCGGTCTTTTACTAAGGATCTGACTTCAGCCGGAAGTGCAGCCAACAACTGGTCTCTCAGCAAGAAGTTAACGAAAGCATCTTAGTCATGCGGGACTTTAGAAGCATCCAGCCAAGACTTCAGGTGACTCTGGAGGGTGTATCCAAACTGACGGTATGTTTGGCCTGGCTGAAGGCAGGCAAGTCTGGAGTTGGATTAATAAAAGTCTGGGCTCATGTTATATGCCGCCAGTAACTTCGATTTTGAGGTCAAACAATCAATTGTTGCCTCTGAGGAAAGTGATATGAATATATTTCGGAGTTGGGAATTTAGCAGGTGCAACAATTGATCCACTCCATCTGCCGCGATATCCTAATGGTTAATTTCGAAGATTTTCTTGAAGTGGATTAAGAAGGCTCCGAAATCGTGGTAGGGAAAGCTTCAGACCTAGAACTGATGGACAGCGTCTCGTTCCTGGTCCTACTCATTTCAAGTTCATGAAAGCGGTTTCTTTCCCTTTCTTCCTGTTCTTCTCTTTCTCTTTTTTCTTCTTGTTTCTTCTCTTTCTTTTTCTCTTTCGATAATTTCCCCCTGTTAGATATAAGCTAAGAGGTCTTTGCGGCTGAGCCCAAGTGACTCTCCTTGCAACTTAAACGTGTTAAACAATGAGAACATTTAATCGTGTTCGATCAGCTTTCAGGAAAGCACCACAAAAAAAGAGGGAATTATTTGCCGCACAGGGGAAGTGCTAGTAGGCTTGGCGGACCTACGATTCTTCACTTAAAAAAACAAAACAAACAGAGCGATAATTATTTCGCATGGCAGACGTTTATGAGGCCTGGAAAGGGTTAAAGTTTCACACGGTCACAAAATTCAATACAAAATTTGCACGCAAAAGGGGAAATAGCAAATGGGTAAAGTCTTTTCTACAGTTTCTAAAACCAGAACCTTTAATATAAAGAATAACACCCTTTATTATCTATCACAGGTCTAAAAGAAATGAGATCAGATAATGCGGATGACCCCACACCTGACAAAACCTTTAGAAAACAAGAAAACAAAACAGAGCAAATATTATTTAAAAAAATATTACTCTATTTTTTTTTAATCTATTCGACCCCTAATTTTATTTCCGATATTTCCCGGCCATCACTTCATATAAAAAATCCAATTTCCATCTCTGACTTATCAAAATTCCTTGATATCAAATATCCGAGGAGGCAACTCAATTATTAACCTTTCGCTTCCGAATTCGGCTTCGGAGGCGGTAAGGGAATTCTCCTTTCAGGCTCTTCTTGAGCCGAGTAATTTATCGGAGTTTAAAGAAACGAAGCTGTATTTACTATGCATTTGCAGACCCTATGGGGCACATGGACACCTTTGCAGCCCCATTCGGGTACATGGGATACTTTGCAGCCCATATTTGCTACATGGAGTCGTTTTAGGCCCTTCTGTGACACAAGGAGTGCCTCCAACCATTACATATTGAGGTAAATAGGATTTTCAATTAGAGACACGCCGTAATGGGATTATGGATATTTCAAGGCAACCATGCTGTAGTTGAGATTGAAAACATAGCGAGCCCTACAGGCCTCAATACTCGAAGAGTAATTTCCGAAATTGTCAAGTTTGGAATTGAGTTGTCTGCCATCCTGGTTCCAATCGATACAAGTAGTGTCCTCTTGTGACTTATCTGTATATGGCCTTTACACTGATAAGTACTTTTCCCAACTACACCACTTTATGATTCTTTCGTCAGAATTTCAGCCTAAGATTCTTCCGTTGTTCACTTTTTATTTTTAGATACATTTCAATCCAATAATATACTTACTCCGTTGTTCATCTCTTTAATTGATTTCGTTGTTATTTGTTCTGTTTGTTTCCTCTCAAAATTCCCATTAGCGGTTTTAGTTTAGAATTTTGTTTTCGTTTTACGAAGTAGGTTTTAACACGGTCTTTCCAATCCCCAAGATTGGCGATATTTCCTATTCAAGTGTTTTCATATTTAAACCCTTAACGAATTTGCCCGAATATACTCGGGGATCGAATGCCCTACTCAAAATACAGAAAACATCGCAAACTAGTGAACAAAATACCAAAATTTATATTTTCTTAAAAATAATTTTTTAATTTCCATAAAAACTTCACAGAATACTCTTGAAAATTTGGCTCCGATGGTGTTCAAATTTCATTTCATAGAACGACGGATAAAAAGGTTATGTGGGAAGCATTTTGTATTAGAGGAAAACATGCATCCCAAAACTAAAGAACAATAGTTATAAATGGAACCATAACCAGAAAACAGCAATTATTTAATCGAGGATTGAATAAAATATTAAATAGAACTATGCAGAGTTTTCTGAATGACATGAACACATCTTCGGTCGCAAGAATTTCCCCGATTAGTCACAATATTCTGCTTTAATTTTATTCCATTGCTCTACTAATCTTTGCCAAAGATCTTCAAAAGTGGTTCCAAGACATAACCTCCTTACCAGGTATCTTCCATAGGTTTTGTATCGGGTTTAATTAACCAGGGCTCTGCGCAGACAAGCTCATTCACATCAATATTTTTAGCGGTTCAATTATTGTCCAGTATAAAAGCAGACTCCTATTTACGAAGAGAGGTGATCACATTTTCCAGAAACAGATTCTTGTATATCGCAACGTTTATTTTGGCACGTAAACGCTCGAACGGACAGACTCTAGCGCTTGAAAACATACCCCATACCATTATCTCCTATAAATTTAATCGTATTTTTTGTGCATGTTAGATTCAATCTTCCACGTTTACAACGCATTAGTTTCTTCTTTGCAGCAAAAACGAAAAGATTAAATTTGCTTTTGAAGCCCAAAGGATTTTCACACTTTTCAGCACTCTACAGGACATGCTTAGTAGCCACGGCCAACCTAGCCTGTTTATTCTTTTTATTTATGATTGTTCTTAATATGGCAGTGTGATATAACCTCCATCTCTCTCTCGGCAACCAACCTGAGTTACCGACAGCTGTCTCAACTCTGTCCTTCATCGACATGCGTTGCATCGTGTGACCTTCCATGTAAGCGGTTTTCCGAGGGCGACAGGATTTCTTCGTCGCTTTGCAGGACTCGATATCCTCATCGAGTTTTATTATGCGTGAAATCACACTATTTGACCGATTACAATGCCTTGAAATTGCCAGAAAGTGACACTGCTTCAATCTTCCACTGGGCAACTTGCTTTCAGAATGATTTGTTGACCTTAACCCTTCTCGCCATCCTGATAAAGTAATTATAACATCAGTAATATTTTCGACACACGTGGTGCAATGTTGCTATAAAGTGGTTACGAATTTTTAGATTAAACTATAGGTTATAAATTATCTAGTGCATATGTAGTTGATAAAGTAACATAAATATTGAAGTTCTCGCTATCCTAGTAACTATTGAAGGGCTTGCTATCCTAGTAAATATTGTAAGTCTCACTATTCTAGTAGATACTTTTGAGCTCTCGTTATCCTAGTAAGTATTTTGTAGGTTTCGCTATCCTAGCTATCCTAGGAAATATTGGAGGTTTCGCTAGCCTACTAAATAGTGGAGGCTTCACTAGCCTATAAAAATATTGCAGGTCTCACTTTCCTAGTAAATATTTGAGTTCTCGCTATTCTGGTAAATATTAGAGTTCTCACTATCCTACTAGATATTGGAGGCCTCGCTATCCTAATAGATATTGGAATTCTCGCAATCCTAGCAGATATTGGAGGCCTCGCTATCCATAGTAGATTTTTTGCGCTCTCGCTATCCTAGTAATTATTGTATTCCTTGCTATCCTAGTAAATATTAGAGGTCTCATTATCCTAGTCAATATTGAAGGTCTCGCTCTCCTAGTAGATACAACGTTGTTTTTGTATCGTCGAGGTGTCGTGTTCAACTTCAAGCGTGTGAAGACACAATCATCTGAGCACGTAGAGGTTCTTTCCACCAATTGGAGGGAAGCGATGCGTTTACGCTCAACAGGATTGGGCAACTCGTACACAAATAATCAGAGACCCCCAATCACAACGCCACTGTCGTTCCTCTCTTACCTTCACAATACAAGACACATAGTCACCTCCATTGTTCGAAAAAATCGCGTCAATGGGTAGTTGCATCTTCATATCCCTGATGAGGAATGGGGCCCTTTCACAGCGGGTACCGAAGATTCTTACCTGGTGGCTGGGTGGTATCAAAAACACCTTCCCAACAACTTCTCCCATCATTCCAAAAAGACTGTCTCCTGGTACCGGTTCACTAGGGATTGACAGGCTTATCTTTATGTTATTTAATTATCCGGCCGTGTGGCTGTCCGGTCCAAGAGATGGATGGCGTTTCCTACCTCCCATTATGAAAATGGGGGATTCGTTATTTTGCTAAATCCCCAAATATTCCCCCATCATTCAAAAACTACTTTTATTTACCATTTTTAGATAGTACATTTATTTACCTTTTTTTTAGATACTACTTTTATTTACTACTATCATTTAGCATTTTTCAGATACTACTATTATTTACCATTTTCAGATACTATTTTTATTTACCACTTTTCAGATATTACTTTTTTTCACCACTTTTCAGATACTACTTCTTTTTACCACTTTTCAGATTCTACATTTATATTTCGCTTTTCAGATACTACATTTATTTACCATTTCTAGATAGTACATTTATTTACCTTGTTTTCAGATACTACTTTTATTCACCACTTTTTATATACTATTAATATTTACCACATTTAATATACTATTTTCATTTACCACTTTTCACGTACTACTTTTTTTACCACTTTTAGATACTACTATTATTTACCACTTTTTAGATAATAAATTTCATATGAATGTCATATTGAATAAGCAGGTGGGATTTAGTTTCCCTTTATATAGAGTTGGAATCCTTAGGCTTAACCTGCAAAGTAAATTTGAGTCGAAAAGATTCCAACAATTAATACCAGATGGAGCTGCAACCCTTGTTGGCCCATTTTTAGTCGCGTGCGAGGCTTATCGCGAGTGACTCTGCATCTCAGTATGTTGGACGGTCGGTCGGTCCCAATTTTGTTTGTTTTGTTGTTTTTGTAATGATATCATAACTATTCGGCCGATTACAACGAAATTTGTAAACCTTATGTTGTTTTACATTCTCCTTTCGAAGACTATAATTGCCAAAGTCCTCCCAAGGTTAGCCCAGGAATTATTTTGTTTTGGCCATAACATCATAAATATTCGGCCGATTCTAATCAAATTTGAAATACTTATATTGTTTTCCATTCTCTATCGAATGCTATAATTGCCAAATTCCTCCCATGGTTATCCAGGAATTTATTCTGTTATGGCAGTAACATCATAACTATTCAACCGATTCTAGCGAAATTTTAAAACCTTATGTTGTTTTACAGTCTCTTTCGAATGATAAAATTACCAAAGTTTTCCTAAGGTTAGGCCTGGAATTCTTTTGTTTTAAAAATAACATCATAACTATTAGGCTGATTCTAACAAAATTTGAAACAATTATGTTGTTTTGAATTCTTTTTCGAATGATATAATTGCCAAAGTCCTCCTAAGGTTAGCCCAGGTCATTATTTTGTTTTAGCAATAGCATCTGAACTCTTTGGTTGATACTCTGCTAGACTAGACTAGGCTATAATATGCTATACTCTGCTAGGCTATTATAGGCTAGGCTATTATAGTCTAGACTATTATAGGCTAGGCTATACTATGGTAGGGTAGGCTAAAGCATAATAGGCTAGGGAGGTCTATGCTCTGCTATGCTAGGATAGGTAATAATATGTTAGGTTACGATAGGCTAGCTAAGAAAGCCTATAATAGCCTACGCTATGCAAGGTTATTCTAGTCTAAGGTATAGTATGCTATACTCGTCTATGATTTACTAGGTTGGCTATAATATGATAAGCTTGGCTATATTATGTTAGGTGTGGTTATGCTAGGATAGGCTATACCAAGCTAGTCTAAAGTATGCTATGCTAGGCTAGGCTATAGTAGCTTATTCTAGCTTGACTATACTAGGCTAGGCTACTCTATGCGACGCTAGGCTAGGTTATCGCATGCAAGGATATATTGGCTAGGCTATAGTAGCTTATTCTAGCTTGACTATACTAGGCTAGGCTACTCTATGCGACGCTAGGCTGGGGTATCGCATGCAAGGATATATTGGCTAAGCTATAGTAGCTTATTCTAGCTTGACTATACTAGGCTAGGCTACTCTATGCGACGCTAGCCTAGGCTCTGGCATGCAAGGCTAAGCCTTACCTGGTTAGCCTAGGCTAGAGTATAGTAATCTAGGCTACACTAGGGGATGGCAATACTATAATATGCTAGGTTAGACTAGGGTCTACTAAGCTAGGCTAGACTATACTAGGATACGATATGCTAGGCTATACTAAGCTAAGGTAGGATAAATTAGGCTATACTATGCTAGGTTATACTAGGCTAGCTATGTTGCGCCCGACACAGCTACGCTATTATATTTTATGCTAGGCTACCCTATGCTTAGCTAGGCTTGACTATACTAGGCTAAAACAGGGTAGCTTATACTAAGCTATGTTTGGCTATATGTTATACTAGGCATGTTTAGGCTAGGCATTTTTAGCTATACTAGGCTATGCTATGCTAGAGAATACTACGCTATACTAGGCTGTGCTGTTGTCTAATATGCTATGCTAAGGATGTGGCTATACCAAGATTTTCCCATGGTTACTCCGGGAATTATTTTAAAGTTTTGAAGGTCGTAAGGTCATAAATCAGAATAAGTGAGGGCACGTGACTTTTTGGTCAGCAGACCTTGTTTAGGTCAAGACCAAATCACTTATTTATGTTGATTTTAAGTAACATTCATCTAGTGACTTCCTACCTGCTCATAATCTACTAAATCAGATTTTTGCTTTATTAATTGCATTGGTCAACAATGATTTTGCTACTTCGATATTAGCTTGTGATTTATACTAAATCGAGTATGCAGATTCTGAATCTGTAATCAGAATTGTTTTATCACGTAAAGTGCTGAGTTACACCTATGAGCAGTGTTGCTTTGGCTACCGTAGTGAGACCATGTGTTGTGTGTGTTGTGTGTGTCAAATGTAGACATTTTCGTAGTGGTGTTGAAACGGTATTTACATACAACGATTAATTGCATTTTTCTTTCAGATTTATCTCTCAATTAATTTGTAAATTAAATAAAATTGTACAAAAATATATTACAGGATATATACAAACTAAGTTAAAAACATGAATCGGCGAGGATTTATAAATAGCCCAGACAACTTTTGTTATATCTGTGGAAGATATACTCCAAGTAACCAGCGGAAATATTTAGCTAAAAAAGTGAAAACTGCATAAAATTATTACTTTGATTGTAAAGTTGCTGACCAAAACAACCACTGGGCATCTCACAAATCTTGCACTGTGTGTTATACGGGGGTCACACAGTGGTTAAATGGCAAACGGAAGGGTATGCCTTTTGCTGCACCAATGGTGTGGCGTGCGCCAACAAATCATGTTTTTGATTGCTACCTTTCTATGACAAATATTGTGGGATTCTCAAATAAGAACAAGTCAAATATTGTATATCTAGATTGTAAGTCAGCTATTAAACCATTCTTCCATAATATGGAGATACCAATCCTAGTTCCTCCATCAGCTAGTGCAGTTAAAGAAGATGATTCATCGCCTGAAGAAAAGGATAACAATGACGATGAAATGTAGGAGGAGGATTCTAAGGAGAAATAGATCCAGTTGATAAATCAAGAAAGATTGAATGATTTTGTGAGAGACTTATCATTGTCAAAGGAGGATACAGGACTGTTGGGCTCCAGACTACAGCAGTGGAATCTTCTAGAGGACGGTGCAAAAATATCTACTTTCCGTAAATGCCATAAGGCCTTAGCTGCCTTCTATAAAGAAGAAGATTGTGCTTGTTTCTGTACTGATGTTAATGACCTCATGAATCAGCTAGGAAACGAGCATTTACCTGATGAATGAAAATTATTTATCGATGCAAGCACTGCTAGCCTCAAAGCTGTGTTGCTACACAATGGTAACAAAAAACCTTCAATTCCTGTCGCACTTATTGTTGGGATGATAGAGACATATGACTCAATGAAATTTATTTTGGAAGGTGCTTATTACTCGCATCATAAGTGGAATATGGTGGTGATCTAAAAGTAATTTCTTTACTTCTTGGACTGCAGCTAGGATATACAAAGAGTATGGGCCTCTTAGGCCTATGGAACAGCCGCGATGGCAGGAATCATTATATTGTCACAAAGTAGCCCGAAAGAAAAGAACACATAGTTGGCCAATGCAATGTGAAGCACATGCCTTTGGTACATCCAGAGAAGATCTACCTTCAACCACTTCATATCAAGCAATGGTGCATGATTCTGGTGGATTCCAGTATTTCAAAGAGAAATTTGGTGCAAAGAAAACCGATGCTAAACTTAAAGCTGCCATTTTTGTAGGGTCGGAAATCAGAGAATTGATACGTGACAGGGAGTTCAGAAATAAAGTAACTTCACTTGAGTTAGAAGCATAGGATTCATTTGTCCAAAAATAAACAAACTCCACTTGAGTTGGAAGCATAGGATTCATTTGTCCATGTAGTTCAGAACTTCCATGGCAATCATAGGGCTGAAAACTATGAAGAACTAGTGGAAAACATGCTAAAGGCCTATCAACGAATGGGGTGCCGGATATCTCTTAAGATGTATTTCTTGCATTTGCATCTAGATTTCTTTCCATCTAATATGGGTGATATTAGTGACGAACATGGGAAAAAGTTCCACCGAGATATCGCAATGATGGAAAGCAGGTATCAAGGACGCTTCAACGAAAACATGATGGGTGACTGCTGCTGGTTCCTATAACGGGAGGATCCTATATCCACGTACAAGCGCAAGAGCAAGAATCTCAAACATTTTTGAAAAAATTTATAGCTAGGAGAGTACTACCTCTTTTATATGTAATACCTATCTTGTCTGGGTCTGCAAAAGGATGTACATAATGCCAAATAGGGTGCTCCGATTCCAAACCTTTTCTCGAAAACGTCTCACTCTTCTCAAACTCGTAATAATTAAATCATTAATTGATCCAAGGTGACAAAGTGAGCCATATAGCTTAGTTGCATAACTCAGGAACTTTACGTGATAGGACCAATCTGAGCACAGATTGGGAATCAGCGCACCAAAGGTGGTTAGTTCCAATAACATTTACTCAAGTAGCAGAAACAAAGTTAAAATTTGTTGGCTAGTGTTATTTGTTTGCCTACAAATAAGCTTAATTATTTTTTTTAAAAGACGGAAACAACAACAAACTAACAAAATGAAGGGAGCATTACAGATGTGGTTTCTCGGGTGGCAGTGGAACAGAGAGATGGGAAAATGGTCACTAACATGAAGGTCATCGACCACCTTATACACCAACTTAAGCTGTGACTGTAGAGAACACATGTATTGATCAAGGCAAGAACATGAAGCCAAGCTCATACAATGAAACGTGAATTAATCCACATTTAGGATACCGATCTCCAGTTCTTTGATCAGATTGACATAAACCTGGTGGCTGGGATTGATCGTCTAGTCGCCCAAGGGTATGCCTACCCTTTAAATTTTCGGGAAGGAGAAATGGGATCGAAATCGCTTGGTGGTGGAATATACGCTGAAATAATAGTATATTCTTATCTAGGCGTAGCTGAATTATCATTGAATAGAAGGAAGTACTTAAAGCAATCATAAGGAAGACATCATGTCACAGGTAAACCGCGATTCCATTCTCCCGGCATCTCCTTGCTGCCGACAAGGATCCTTGGGTTGTTGGCCCCAGAATGTGATTAAGAGGGTGTTGTCTTCAAGGGATTTCTGGAGGCGATTTGGCTTGCCATGCGATCCTTCTTCTTCCCTTACTTATAAACTTTTCAGGTGGGAAGGAGGCTTTAGGATCGGAGATCCCACCTTTTTAAGATGGCTCCGACTATCTAAGACGTCCCGTCCCGTACAGCCTCGACATGGAATGGTAGTCGAAGCTCGCTGGTTGCATCCCTCCTTATTGTGGTCAGTCTTAGAAGGCCTCATGAATGGTCTCACAACCATCTTACGGTTTGGCTTTGCCTTTTAGCATTTACCAGCTCCATCCCTGTGCACTTTGAAGACTGACATTCCATACCTAGTCACCTGGCAAATCTGCAAGGTATCCTTCAGTCAAGGGAGAACTCACATTCCAGAGAGGAGAGGAGCCCTATTATTCTTACTTTTCCTTATATGTACGCCTTTTCTTATGGGTAGAGGATGGCAGGGATTGCGCACTAAGCCTAAGCATGATCATTCTCCTAGATGGGGAAGGAACTAGCTGTCTTGGTGGTCCACTTAAAAGACCAAGGTCTCCTCTCTTCTTTTGACTCATCTGGTTCACGTATTACCCCGGGTGGATCCTGCTCAGGAGCGGACTAAACCTCTGCGGTCATATACACCGTGTTATTGTTCTCTTCCGAAGAAGATCCATCCATATGGAAGAAGAACACCTCCGAGTCCATGTCCGCTTTTGGAGGGGTATCAATCTCGCCATTCTCGCAACGCGTCGGTGATCTCAAAAGGTGAATAAAAAAGGCCTGTAGCCTACTGGATCTATACACGTCGTTGAGGCAGGCAAACCGACTCCCATTAACAAAAATTAGGGCGGAGGCACACTTATCCCAGGATGTTTACTAGGTGCAGATCAAAAAAGTGGGGGAGGCAAGGCCTAGTGGATCCAGCTGCCCCTTGCTCTGGTGCCTGTGGCGTTTTGGGCTTTGTCTTGGTCTCCCAAATGGAAAGAGAAGGGGAGGCTGCCAGTACTCAATATATAGATTCACCCTGTAAAGACTGAAGAAGATAGTAAGAGGGAAACCCCTCACCGTAGATATATGAAAGGGGGAATCCTCTCATCGGTTGCAGAGACTGGGAAGGGCTTCTGACAAACAAAGGGGGAGGGGGTACGGCTTCATTTAAAAATGTTGAGGTGCGCGTTGGCAGCTCTGAGCATGTGCCTAAAGAAAAAGCCCCTTTACCGTTTGGAGATGGTAGGATATGAGCGCCTCCGCCGATTGAAGAGGTGACTCTATTTGCGCCCACCCCTCCACCCCCATCAGCGCCTAGCGGCGCCCGCGGACGCTATAACAGAAGCAAGGCTTCTTCAGTTCTTGACCACTGTCCAGAAAATAAGACTCTTCGCTACCACTCTATCAATTTGCTAGCCATTAATAATGTTCTAGCTTCAGTAGAGAATGGATCCCGACGATAAGACTAAGAAGAGCATGGGAGGGAGAAAATATAACGTTAAAGAAGACTGGATACGAGTATATTTCGCCTAAAGGCTCCATTGATCTCTTAAGTTATTAATGTTATTCAGCCGGACTTGCCAAACTTGAAAGTCTCGTTAAATTGAAATCTCTTTTAGTGGTAACGTAAGAATTGCAGATTACCCAAAGTGTTTACATATTCCATTCAAAATAGCTTCAACTTTAAAATTTATGAAGATAATAGTCAATTCTACAGATGAACAACTCCAACGTTTTTATTTTTAAATCACTTTCAATCTATTTTATAGGTCTAGGGATTACATCTCTAGAATAATACCTATTAACAAAACAAAATCTATATATATATATATATATATATATATATATATATATATATATATTCGCTGGTTACTTTTATCTTTTGATTTAATAAATTAAACATGGATTAGGCTTGTATGCTAATCTATGAACATTTGGATAAATTAAAGGGGAAGGTACAATTATATATATATATATATATATATATATATATATATATATATATATATATATATATACCAGCCTTCTCTGAAAGAAAATATATAAATATAATTAAAAAAATTTAAAGTTCATAAGATTGTTATTTATAAACTTCCTAAAGAATAATTGGTATTATAAACGTATTTAAATAAAAAATATTTGAACTGATTTAAATTATTAACATTTCAAACCACTTTTTACAACCCCTGTCATAACGGTTTTACTAATTTGTTCAAACACCACCTGTCTGATAGAGAACGTTACCCCCCCCCCCTAGAACCCAACGTCTACCTGTGGCGCTTGAGAGTAGATGCACCTGCACGCCCAGACAGACCAGAGGGAGCAGCGAGAATTTTGCGCGGTCGTGTGATCCGTGTTTGGTTTCCCCTTTCTCCCCCGTCGCATTGCCTGATTGGCGTCAAGCCTACGGCGTCGATGACTTTCGCTCATGACTGTGATGTTCGCCGAAAATATCCCCTCCCCCCCCCTGGCGCACCGAGTCTAATGACATTCCCATCCCCCTTTGGGGGGCCTCCGGAGAACCGCTTCCGCCGAGGCAGTATAAATACTTTAGGAAAAGCTTTGAGAAATTAGTACCATAGAGCCTCGTCTTGGTTAGCAGCCACGTACAATCCCTTACCTTCTGATCTGCCTCCCAACGGCTTCCAGCTACGAACGCGACGCGACACCTCTCTACCTGGCCTTGCTTGTACTTAAGGCCAGAGTTCCCGCCCGAAAGATAATAGACACGGACAGGCATCTATCACTCGGATCTTGACTTCGTTCTCGTCTGGAGTACTGCCTTGTTCATTTCCCAGCGAGGTTAAAGAAGAAGGAATTTTCCAAAGCCTCCAGTCAATTAGACTTTACGTGAGTCTCCCCGATATATGCGCTCTCCCACTTTCCCTAGAAGCAATCATCGTACAGCCTCTCTCGCACTCTCGTCCTCGTCGAGTCAGTTGTACCTCCCTCTCTCCCTCCCCGTTTAGTACCCCGGGTCTCATCTTATTTATTATCATTTATTTACTTTTGCTATAATATTTTGTTGGTATATAGTAAAGTTATTTTTCTACAATCAGTTTCTCTAAACCCTGAACCTCTAAGAATTGAGTATTTAGGCCAACTACACTCGATTTTGATTATTTAACCCTCGCACTGGGATCTATATTCCAATTTCTGGCGTGCATCCTCCCGCGTCACCGCAAAGTCAATCTTCGGCTAGCATCGACGTTCGCCTCTACGACAAACATTATATAATTGTGGTGTCAGGCGTTGGGTCACCCTATGACATCACTCTTGATAGTAGCCTAGTGGTTAGCGTAGTGGACTGAAAAACGAAGAGCGCTGGATGGTATAGGTTCGAACCCTACCTATTATTTTACTTTCTTTAATGGTAAAAGCGTTCATATTATTCTATTCCGTTTGCTCTCTTTATTTTCCTTCTTTCTTAATTTATGTATAATCCTTGTTTGGTCTTATATATATATATATATATATATATATATATATATATATATATATATATATATATATATATATAGTGCAGGGTTGTTGCGATAAAGGTGAATCATAATGTTGAAGAAAAGGTGAAAACAAGGACATAATTAACGTTCGGGCGGGATAAACCCATCAACAGAAACTGTACAAACAAATATATAGCGCCGTTTCAGCCAAGTATTTGCTCTCTTATAATGCATAAATCCTGTGTCAAACAAAGTTATGAGGGAATATAATACAAAATAATTAATTGGACAATACCGCTGGGTGTATTTAAACGACTGATTTCGACAGTATGTAATAATCATATCGTAATCTTCCTACGCGAATTTATTTTTAGAGATATTAAAATTAGGTTTATTAAAATCTTAAGGAATATATTTGCAATAAAAGCATATTTGATGCAATAAACTGCTTTCCAAACGTGTACTGACTACCTATTTTACCACTCCACCACATTAAATATATATATATATATATATATATATATATATATATATATATATATATATATATATATATATATATATAAGGATATAATTGTAATGGAAGTGTCGACTTCAATGCTCAATTAAAACTAATAAAAAGTTCATACCAGTAAAATATATTAGAAAAATCCTCTCATAAATTATATATTCATTTAATTCACTCTCTCTCATAAAGGCAAATCACTAAATAACAAAAAAATATTCATGAATTTTAATTTCATTAATTAATTAAAATTTCTATTAAAAAAAAACAGGTGAAATAATCGAGACACTCTCCCTTATCCACCCTCCCAGGAAACCTACTTTATTAGGGGGCTTGTCTTGATATAAGCCCCCAAACCAATTCGCTTAAGTAAACCGAAATTTAAACCGGAAAATTATTTATGGCATTTTTTTCCAGTTGTTTGTCTGGTAACCATTTTTATTTTATTTCGATGAGTGGCGCTCGAAACCCCGCTCGTGCAAACCTAGCCCCACCCTGCTGCTGCAAACGTGGGCTTTTAATGGCCGCCCGCAATGAACGAAGTATCGTTCGGATGGGAACTCATTGAAATAGCTATGCCGCTTTATTGGTAACTGTGTAGCAGAGTAATCTCATTTTAATTGCATTGCAGTTATATCTGAACGAAAGGGATAAACAGAGAGACAGAGAGAAAAGAGTCAGGAAAGGCCAACATGAGCATATTGGAAAGAACGTCTGTTCTAAAAGTTTTGTTTTATTCCGTTTTCTTCACACCCTATATGACTTTAGGAGTTTACGCGCATTAAACAGAAAAACAAAGAACCAAACTCTTTATTGAACCAAAAGGGAGGAAGAAGAACGGCCAAAAGCACTTTCTCGTGTATTTCCGAAGCTGGAAGATGGATTGCTCTTGGGACCGAAACTCGAAGCGACCCAAACGTATAGAATTTTGAAATTTATGAAGGGGAAAAAACCCGCCTTCTTGAAGTCACCTATATGCACTCAACTAGCATCTATGTTACACCCTTTCTATCCTTTTTTTCTACCCATTAACTATGTGTACATATAAATTCGTTCATAAGCTTTGTATTCTTATAAAATTAGCAAAAAGTAATCTAATCCGAATTATTCAAAGTTGATTATTAACCTTGCATTGAATATAGCGACATAGGCCCGCCATATGAAAATGAGAAAAGCTTACAGTAGAGGAGCAGGATTGAATGTGGTTTTATGTTATGTGCTCAAATGTACATAAATTCCTTCTAAAATAGAATAAATGAAGCAGTTCTTCAACGAGTCAACATTATATAGACCTTCTATATATATTTATCTCTCCATTCAGGTATCCTCTATACATTATAAATTAATAGATATTTCTCCCTAATCTCTCCTCCAATACAGTTTAATATATATCGAGAGCATAATGAGATAACGAGGTTAAGTTTAATCGATATAAATTGCTATGTAATAATTTGAAAATAAAGCCAGGCAAAATAATATAATCGTGGTGGTTGAAATTTCTCAGAAATTTAAGTTAGGTTCGCACGTATGTCTCTGAAAATGCAATTTTAAATCAATTGCTTTAAGAATTCAAACATTTAAACAAATTCAGAATAAAATTAGACTCAATGAACCAGTGTTTTAATGCCTGTAACTAGGGAAAGTGAATGCGCTTACACCCTTTGTGCGCAATTCATAAAATGTCTAATCCCGGCGATGCGTCCTGGGCTTGCGAAGCGATGCTCTATAAATCGATATCCTATGAACGCAATAGTCAATGTCAGTAAAGGGTAGGCTTTTAAAAATCTCGTCCAGTAATCTGTTAATTGGTATTAGTATGTGAATCGCTTTAGTGTGAGGATGTGAGGAATATTGTAATGAGAAATAGAAAGTAAAGGTAGTTTATGTTTTTAAAAAGGGTGGATTGCCGAGGCCTGTCTTATGTGAGACGAGTACAAAAGAGAATAATGAGGTATGTGGGATAGAGTAAATGGCTGTAGTTACGGTATGAACTGTTTTTTAATGGAAAGTGTAAAAGTGCGTGCCTCTATTATTCATAGATGTTTAGCATAATTTAATAGCTGCGTATGAATCTGGGAAGTCAAGATGGGAGTTACAAGGGAAAATCCTGGGCTTGGTTATTATTGTATGGATGCTAAAAATACAAGTGAGGCTGAGAAAGAAAGATTATGGAATATATCAAGATGAGTGGGAAATAGAAGTTTTGGAATTGTAGAAAATAAGAAACGGAGGAATATCTGATAAGAAGAAAGATAAAATAGAAAAGACTTTAATTAGGGCTGAAGAGAATAAAAAGTGGAGAAGTGGTGTAAAATGACTGCTCAGAAAGAAAATATGCTTAAGTAAACATGATGATGGTTTAGAAGGTGACTGTTAGTTCAGGTCCTAGTGAGAATGAATGTGTTGAAAGTATATGCTTTACTAGAAAAGTAAGAGCTATGACGATCGTACTCTCTGATCACCTTATTTTCGTATGCAAGGTTTAATTAGTTGCTAGGTGAGAGAGAGAAGACTTAAGGAATGTGGCAAAGAAAATATATTAGAAAGTGAGCTGGTTTGGATGAGTGAAAGAGGGAAGAGTATGATAGATGCCTTGAAGATGGAAAGAAAGTGTGAACATTGGTAAAAATCAATTTCTACCAAGGAAGTGTTGTAGGTATTTAATAACCAACAAAGTGCAGTGGATGATGATTTATCGCCGTCGCTTCAACTTGCTTGTCGTTGGCATCTGTGGTAATTTGTGAATGACACCGTATTTTTAGTCGCGTGCACACGACTCTCTAAATTACATTTTGGTCCGTAGGTCAGTCGGTTGGATGGTAACAATTTCACTTTTCAATGAGTTTTTGAAAGTTTTAATGATTAAATGAAATTTTTCTTCAGGGATTAATTAAGTTGCCTACAGTTTGTTGGTGTACATAAACAAAACGATATGAATATGCTTAATAAAAATTAACTTTTGAGTTAATAAATGACATTAGCTTAAATTGTTAATTTTGAAAGTGCTCCCTTTCAATGCAAACAGCAGCATGATCACAATAATACGGCAAATGTAAATGAACTCTGAGTGACATTGGATTTAACATACATAATATCAAGGAGGCCTCCTTCCTCATGTGTAGCTGATTGGACTAGCTTTTAAAACCCATTAGAAAGGAGCCATCGTACAATAGGGTGAGACCCTCCAGAGGCTGAGAAACACTGCCTTAAGGCAATAAGCTGTCGTGGATGAAACTCTTAAGGTGTGGGAGTATCCTTAGGCGGATTTTGACGGAACATTGTTACAGATAGCTTTCTACAACTTCCAGCCCCGCCTGATCGTCTTGGCTCTGTTGCACCTAATGGCAACCAGGCGATGCTGCAGAGATAAAAAGGCTGAAGATTTCATTCTTGCTTCACTGACTTTAATTTTGTCTTAAATATGCAATTAATTGGCCGGCGGTGGTTGCCTTGTGAAGAAAACACAGTGTATGCGTTTGGGAGTCGTTAAATGGAAGTCTGCACATTTAGCGTTCCAGAGTTATCTATATTTTATCATCTAGAGCGAGGTGAAATATGTGTCCTGCGCCTTTATATGTGACTGAGCTGCCTTATTCAGGACTCCATTGATCCCCTTTGCATAAGCAAGTACATAGAAAATATTTCTTAAACAACTGTTTGTCTCACACTCTATCTAGCCAGTGGCCACGCTCACCAGGTCCTCTCATAAATGTGGCTGAATAAGAAACAAAACTAAATATAAGTAAACTCATTGTTGGGAGCTGAAATGCTCGTATCTTGAATGAAGAAGTGGATAATGACGGTCAAAAGAAGAGATCTCCGAGGAGCTCTGCACTGGAGGCGCTTGAACTTCAATTACATAATTAGATATTTCTCCCATAAGTGACACTAGTAGGATAGACGCGTTTTTGAGATACTTCTCTCAAAGACGCCGTCACTATGGTGTCGTTCAAGAACATTCTTTTGCCATTAATCTCAATGTGCCTTTGATAATTTATGTGAGCATAGTTAAGTTGAAGATACTTCATTTTAGTTGCCAAAGTTTCAGCATAATGAATTGCTACGCCCCGTGGTTGGGCAGTGCTGAAAAGGCAAACTCCTTTCATGGAAGAAGACGGTTAAGAAGTTGGGAGGGGGTGGACAACTTTATTTAAGCTTCTCTAATTAAGATGAAAATTGTTTTACAGAAATAAGTTTATGAGAAAGTATTAATGGTTTTAACAGCTTTATCGCTGCAAAGTCTTAGAAATAGGGTCATAATGTATGAATACCTCTTCTTTTGTCAGTTTCCTTTGTTAGTTCCTCTCTTACGTATCAATTTCGGTATTTTAATTAAGTCAACTCTGAAGGTAGTCCATAGCAATCTACTGAAACATCCTCCAGTTCAGTTGGTCTCCTTTTAGTGCCTTTAAATACTGATATAGTGTGAATCCCTTTCAAGGTCACATAACTTTACAAATCTCGGAGGGAACTATTTATCAATTAACGCAGTGGCGTTCATGTAGTTTGTGAAGAAGTCGAACCTCTCTAGTACCAGCGGTTGAAAAATCAACGTTGCCTCCCAATCGAATTTTTAATTGTCAACATCGCGAAATAATTTCATCCAAACAGTCAACAAACAGTTTCAGAACTCAAGTTTGTTCAGACATGGAATATCGTTGTACAACAGTGGTATATATACAATTAATGCGTTTGAAGGTCTTGCTAGTCTAGTAGATAAGGCGTTGTTTTTTTTCGTCCAGATACCGGGTTCAATTCACGTCGGAGGCTTATAGCTGCTTTCGTTTCCATACTTCCAAGAATCAAACGGGAGTCCGTTCCATTGACCATGGATGGTTCCTTGCTGACTCTTTGGCAGCAAACCACACTACTACCATACTTACTGTACCACTCCTCTTTCCCAAGGTGATTGACCCCCCCGTGCCTTTTAATCTTTATGCAAATTTTTTCACCGGGCTTGAGGAATTTGTCTGCGATTAAAAGGGATGAGTGACGCAATTAACTAAATTAACGATTGCTCTCAATTCAATGCCTTTACGATCTCATTTCTATAAAATCCACAAATAAATTTAATTTAATTCCTCGGTTAAGGTTGGCCTCACGCCTTAAGGCTCGAATAGATTATCAAGTAATTCCTATAACGAGCTTCTCTGCTAAACATATTACTTATTACAGATATTTAATAAAATGTTATATGTACTACCTGGGTGGCAAAGTAAAGGAACATATATATGTTACGGCCCATGCCAGACTCAAGAACTAATCAAGTTTAATGTTTTCATTGTTTGGAGGGGTCCTGAAGGTTGGAGTGCCGGCTGACCTACATTATGTTTGGTAGCCTAGTTCTAATTAAGACATGATTTACCATTTTATTTAAATTAAAGTATATTAATTCACTACAATTGATTAACAGATGTCATCATTGCACGAGATTTGGGATTATTGCTTGGCGTAACTTAATAATTACATCTTTGTAAAGGATTGTGACAAAACGATAGGATAATACTTGAAAATTAAGAAATTTAATTTTCAAGCAAAAAAAGATTGTTTATGAAATGGTATCAGTAGTCCAGTGGCGGAACATAACTGAACTCATCGATAAGGACTTGTAATTAGAAATTAGCAAAGAAGGACTTGTAATTAGAAATTAGCAAAGCCGAACGCATGCTTTGAGATCGATTTTTTACGGTCTCTGATTAGTTTCATAAACACAAATATAATATTTGGATGGCTCAAAAACACAAGGGAAACCAATTAATCTTATCATCCATTATTACAAATTACAGCCAGCTACATTCTCCAGATGCCTCTATTTCTCCCCCCCCCCCCTCCATTTCATGACAATTTCCAATAAAACGTTCCTTAAATTAATTTTCAAAGGCAAAAACAATAACCTCGCCTCAAAACAAGCACAAAACAACAAATTTAAATATACCAACTCACCTTACAATCAATCATTATCAATTATTTTGGAGATTAATAAAATTGCACGAAGCCTTTATAAGAAGGTAGAACAAACCAATCCATCGAGTTCACATAAGTGTTTATCTCACTATGTTACGTTGTTGCCTTCTAAAGGAGCTCTCAGATAGGCATTGAGACCATTTAATAATACAGATCTTACCTGAATCATGACTGATAAAGCAACGATGCCGTTAGCTTTGGACACAGCTGCGCTAAAATTCTTGAACAACTGAGAATTGTAGCCTAAAATCTGCAACTGGAAACAAAGAAAACTGGTGAATATTTAAACCAAAAAATGCTTTACTTGAATAAGGCTTTCTCTCTCTTTTACCCTTGACCTTTTAAGTGTTCTCATTTTGGGAATATATTTTCAAAAGTTCCTCCAACAAAATAAACAACAAAATAGTTTAATTTCTCCAATTAGATTATCAGAGAAAGGTCTAATGCCCACTTCCCATTTTGGGGATTTATATCATCTCAGTGATTGACAGCACGAGTTTGAACTTTACGAAAAATTGATTATTTAAAAAAATTTACATAAATCTTTACATTTCTTAATATTTGCGTTTAGAAGAAGTGAAATGAATAAGACATTTTTCAATAGTTATCCGGACGCCCTGTAAAGTAGCCCCCCTTCCCAAATGTTAATAGAAGACAATGAAATTATCATTAGAATTTGATGTTCCCAAAATGGAAACATTCGCTACTTCTCGTACCTAAACATGACTTATTTGTCGGTCCACTAAGATCCAACTTATCCATATTCAAACCTGTTTAGAGTTGCGTGTTATCTGCTCAGGCATCTTTGTATCAATCACTTCAAGGTTAAACGGTGCGAATAGCAAACGTGCATGTGCAGAAATGGAAACGGCATCTTTCTATGGGTTAGTATAATTATGAACAACTTTAAAATTATAACTTTTTGGTGTATCTTAGCTAAAGTATACACCGAATCAGTATTTATACCAGTCAAATTCTTCTTAATTTTATATCACTTCATAGACACACTTCATTTAGATTTAGAAACGGTCTCTAATTAGTATCGCAGATCATTTTACAGGCAAATGTGCCATGCAAGTTTTTCAAATTTCTTTATCGGTATGATTAAAAATTACTTTTAGTGTCCAAACAGCTCATAAACTCAAAGTGTAAAATGAATTGATTGGTTTAGAAAATGGTGGCCTCTTTTACATTATCTCTTATTTTTTTACAAACCCAGGCCTACCAGAGGCATATCTCGGTTTCGCTTCCTTGAAAACGCAAGAGATGATATCGAGCAACGTGAAAGTGAAAACTTAGATTTCGTTGTAATACCTTCCACTACCGCAAACAATACTGTCAGCGACTAAGAAAGTGATGATGGTAATCTGGACCAGGGCAAGAAAAGTGAAGAAGTTGCTGGTGATATTGAAGTCCACGAACAAGACACAGCGTCTGACAGCAAAGATGTCGATCTTGGTGCGAGCAAAAGAAAATTAAAATGTGTTTCTCGGACCGATTACAACACTGCAATCACAAGATGATCGCTCCCAGCACAGTAGTAAGGATGTTTTTTATATTTTTCTGATGTTTTCTACTTCCGAAATGATGAGTCATATCACAGAGCAAACTAATTTGTATGATAAGAGAGATAAAAACAATCAAACATTCAGCGTTGACACAGAAGAAATATCTCGTTTCTCAGAAGTACTTTTGATAAATGGTTACCATAGACTACCCTTGGAAAATGATTACTAGTCCACGAACTGCTCTTTGGAAGCACCCATCAGCCACACAAAAATGGTCAGAGATAGGTTTAAACTGATCAAGCAATTTTTGCATATTGTTGATAATCAAAATCTGTTGCAGTCTAAAGTAGTGAAAGTTCTACCCTTGTTTGAGATGCTGAAAACACAATGCCAACAGTTTGGTATATACCACGAATTACTAAGCATCAATCATTCGATGGTCCCTTACAGAGGTCTCAACAGCGCAAGGCAGTTCCTAAACAAAAAAACATTGAGATTCGGCAACAAAGTGTGGATATTGTGCGGCTCGAACGTCTTTCCTTATAATTTTGAAGTTTACTGTGGCAAGGATAGCAGCAGAGCAGGTCATTTGAGAACTCTTGCAGTGAATACGATGCTTCAACCTCTAGAAAAGCATCAATCTAACGTAGTGTTCTTCGACAACTACTTCACCAGTCACCAGCTTTTGAGTTAGCTAAGAAAAACGTCCGTGCTTGTGAAACAGTTCGAGTGAATTGTACTGGACGTTGTCCTTTAATGCCTGATACAGAAATGAAGAAAACAGATAGAGTGACCAACGACCACTGGTCAGACGGAACCATTGTCTGTGTCAAATGGCACGAAACTGTACAGTAACGGTGGCTAGTAATTTTTACGAAGTTTCTCCTGTACAAAAAATTGAAAGAGGAGTAAAACATGAAAGAAGAAATTTATGACCCAGCCTTACGCCATAAAAATGTATAACAGGTATAGGTGGTGTGGAGTACGTATGTGACGCATGCTGTCATCCTACACGCCTTGACTCGATCAAAGAAATGGTGGTGAAACTTGTTTTCTAATGAACTAAACTTAGCAGTTGTTGCAGTTTATAAATTTTATGATCACATCAATCATGAAAATAAATTGTCCTATTTCGATATTTCGAGTTCAGAAAAACTGTTGCCGAGTCACTTGTGAAATCGCAAGACAAACGGCTTCCTCGAGCAAGACCAAGAGCGTCTTCACCAAAAGCTGCAAGATATGACGGCGTAAACCATTACCTGTTAGGTATCATGTACACAGGGTAGATGTGCTGTGTGCTGGAAAAACACACGAGTGAAGCGTGAAAAGTGTGACAAACAGATGCACAAACATTGTAATGAAGCTTTCAACACTAAGTAATCAAGTGGCACTCATAGTGTTTGGTGCAATATTTCACTATTTTGATTGTTTTGTTTTGACTGTTATTGCCATTGTTCTAATAGAAATTAATTGTCCAAATGTTCAATTTAATTTTGAAACATCTTATTAGAATTGTCGTATGAGGTAAACACGTTTTATTAGTTGTAATTAAAAATGTATTTAATAATCGTGTATTATTTGGGATCCAAATAAGCGAATGTTTCTACTTTGGTAACCTACAAAAATATATCAAATTGTGCATTTAGAATTAAACAGACATGAAGTTACTTTTAATTACGCCCAGAAGCGATGTAGTTTTTAATTTAGCAGAAATTTGACAGTTCATTTAAGGAGCCTTCAGTAAAGGGTTAATTTTTCATTCCGAGGAAGTCTACAACTTTTGAAAGGTTAATCCTTGCTTATACATTTAAAGAAAACATGTATAGCATAAGAGGATTAAGAGACGTTTAGTCCGAAAGAAAAAGTTATAATACTTTTAGTTTAAACTACTTATGTAAAGGATTATTGTTCTATAATGGTGACCTAAGTATATTTTATAAAAACCTAATCATTTCTATATAGTTAAACTTTTTTGAGATTAGTAACAAAAAAGCAAAGCTTTGCATGATGGCCATATCTAGAATAGCTTAAATGATTAAAATACATCAGAGCAGCTGTTAATAGGATCCTAGGTCATTGTAAATAGTTACCCATTCTAATAAAAAATAAAAAGGGGAAAATACCCCATTTGTAATACAATTGTTACAATTCACTGAAATATATAAAGTTATGAGTTATACTTTGGGAATGTTCATAATTATAGGTCTTCAAAAATGATAGATCCGCCCGACATGAAAGTTACTGTAACTAGATATATTTTCTTAATATTTTGATGATTATATTATTCCTTATTAAATATGTTGTTTTAATTATTATTAATTTTTATCCAAAGACATCATAGCATCCTTTGAAATGAGATTAAATGAAGAGATAAGTGGGAAACAACGAACAGCTCCCCCGACTAGCAAGACCCCTCGGTCCTCAAAATAGTAGCCAAAGCAAGTGAGAGCGAGGCCCGGAACTACTTCGTAGTCCGCCTCAGCCACACTACTCAGAGCCTAAGTAGGCTCCAGGCACTGTGTATAGGAGTAAAAGGGAGATGAAGAAGAAAGTTTAAGGATAGAACAGGGAGGAACTATAGTAAAAGACAACAAAGTGGACTTAGTTAGTTGTGGGATTTATAGCTTAACGTGGAATTGGAACCACGATGTATAGCACGTATCTACTCGAAATGGTTGTTCTTTATCGTGACTTCTGTCCCACATATCTACTGTGAGTCTTGTGTGTGAATGTAATAATTAATGAAGAATAGTTCGTGAAAACTGAAGGAAGTAAGAGGTTTGTAAAGAGATGCTAGTTTGCCTGGTAATAACGTTAAAATTTTGTTTCGGCTTGAGAATCACACATTTCGATTTTGGTATCTATGTCTATTTGTACCTTTTACAATGTAGTGTTTGCCTTTATAAAACTTTCAAACCGTTATTAGCAATAATTTTTACTAAAACTGGTGTAGGATTCTATCTATCTAGCTATTATTTTTTATTACAACTCTGGTTGTAATTGTCTACAAGCTATTCTCTGGTGATGATTCAGTTATATAATTAATCTTAGTCGTCGTCGAGTAGTCTGATAATTCTCTAGGTTGAATTTTTTCCTACTCCTTTTCTCCTCTATCATCTCCTAACAAACCTCAGGAAACTTGTGAATAATCCCCATCTTTCTCTTTAGGCAATTTGGTTTGTTTAATCAATTCGTATTTCGTTCTGTGTTTATTCTATGACGTTCCTCGCTCTTTTGCAATTATTCTGTTGAGTGCCTTTATCTCCGCCTCCCTAAGAAGGTATCTTTGTCTTCTTAGTTCTCTTCTTCATGTGTGCTATCATGTCCATAGTTTTTTATGTACTCTTTGGAGTCTTAGTAGGTTGCTCCTCAAGATCGTGTACATCGCTATGGTTGGATAAATAATCGCAGATTGCATTATGGCTAAGTAATTCTTCTTGTTCTCCATGCTGAGGTTTTTGAACTTCTATAGTAATACCAATGAGCTTTTTACCCGATTTACTCTCTCAGTAAATTGCATTTTGTAATCTTATGTTACAATAGTTAGTACAAACACCTTACACTTATTGTCGTATCTTCAGCACTCTCCTTCTACATATAGATCTCAGAAGCTACTCTTTAAATTTATAGCATCTTAAATTTATCACTCTTGGTTTTAATTTTCCATCTTTCTTCATATCTATTGATTCTTTTTATCTAATTTGTAGTAATTCTAGCTTACATGGGTTTGTTCTTGAAAGTACAAACTATTAGCTGGTAAATTGAATGTTCAAGAAGCCTTCATTTCTGGGTGGCTGTATATCTACGGTGAGATTGAATAAAGAGACGAGCTCAGATATCCGCCCTGATCTTGTTATTCTTTAATTGTATACCCCTCTACTTAGCTTTGTAAAGGATGTTGGACACATTCGACAGACGATGTGCACGCTGAATTTCCTTTTTTCTCTCTCTTTATTTTCTTTTGCAGCCTTCTATAAGATGACTCCTAGGGATATCTCCGTGCTTCTGTTTTAATGAAGACAAATTTTCAGCTCTACCTTAGGCCATTATCATCAAGATAATTCGACAGTCTGTTGTTGAAGATTTTTTCAAATAGTTTACTGATAGGGGTGGGGGCCCGCCTTGCGGACGAGTATCATTCCTGCTACTTTCACTTCATCGAGAAAATATCCAGTGTTCAAACACGGATTAAAAATGTTTTTTACTCCCTCCATTATGTTCGGGGGAGCTTCAAAGTAATTAAACCTGGTGATTTCCGATCTCCTTGGGGCTCTATCGTTGTTGTTTCTTCCTTCCCTAATAAAGTGGAGTAGGCATGTTGTCTCGATTTCTGTATCTAATTCGTCCACGATTTGATTTTTGAATTCAATGCCATAGTTCTTGTTCCCTTCTCCGCTGATTTTGAATACATTTTTACAGTGTTCTCTGAACAATGTCTATTTCTGCCTCGTTTCTAAATTAATGTTCACTGCGTCCTTAATTTTCATTTTATCTCCTAGTGTCCGTGGCTTTAATATGTTTCCAATATTCTCTTGGAGATGCTTCTATATAGATTTTGTCGCTGCGTTGATCCCATTTTTCTTTCTGCTTCTCCTAAATTAATACTATTAATTCTTTTTTTTTTGCCTCCTGAGTGCATTTTAATAATCCCTCAATGGCCCGAATCTTCTTATAATTTATGCAGCCAGGCTGATCTTCTGGCTCAATGACACCATTTCTTTTGTCCATCTGAATTGTCAGATGGTTCGTAGTTTATTGGGATGGACTCGATCTTTCTCCCTTTAATTTCTTCTTTAATCCTATGCAGTTCCTTGTCGAGCGGTTTGGGTACGTACGTCTGAAGTAATTCTTTGTACTTATTCCAATCCGCCCTGTGGTACGCCTTCCATTTTCTCAACAGGATTTGTATAGGCTGCTTGTTTATATGCATTAGAGTGGTAGTATGGTCACTGTAAGTCACCTCTACTGGTTCTATAAAATAGTTGCATGGCAGTTTGAAATTAGCGAGGCAGTTGTCCGGTTTTGTTGCAGATTCTCCTCGTAAGTATATAGGGAATTTGGATCCCAGTCTTTGCAGTATTCGTCAGGTGATAAGTGTATTAAGTTTTTTTCCGACTGTTTGTAGAACTATAACTGGATGCCCCACAATGGGCATTTAAATTGCCCATTATAATGACCGGCGTCCTATAGTTAAATAGATTAGTAAAGTTTTGCACTGGTAATTGATGGTGCCTGGGTGACTAGTGTCAGGTTTTGACAATGATGTTGCTTAACCCCATTTGAAGTTCTATTGCTAAATAGGTATCTTCCATTCTTTGTACTATTTTGAACTGCAATCCCTGCTTGATAACTATTACAACTCCGTCCTGTGCCTCTCCTGAAAGATTTGTGGCTATATCATTGTAGTACTATATCTTTATTTTCTCATTTTCTATGTATCTTCCATGTTCTGATATTACCATAACATTTTAGTCAATATTTCTAAATAATTTTCCGTACATAATTTATTTGTCTTACCATCCACATGTGTTAATTTGTAGAATTTTTTATTGCTTAATTTATGTATTCCAATTGTCTATTTCTGTCCGTTTAGTCGTTTAGCGTAGTGGAGTCTTAATCGTTGAGAGGAGTTATCAGTATTTCTTCTTCTGGTCTTTTCGTTTCGCCTGGACTCTCCCTCTACTGGTTGCGTTCGAGGGTACTTCGGGCGATTCGTCTGTGGGAGATGGAGTGCTTTTGCTGAAGTATTCAGATTTCCTATTTCTTTGTGTTTTCCTGAGAGTAGTCCACGTGTATTCTTTCTCAATGTCGTTGGAGGTATTTTTCGTCTGTGTGTCCTCGCTGTTTGTGTCCTCTTCTGTTTCTACTTTCTGTTCATTTTCTTTTCCCGCTTCGATTAACTCTTTTTTTGCCTTTTTGGTGATAATGAATTTAAATATGGGCGATAAGTCAACCTCCTTGGGGAATTTCATTGGTTCGAGACCGTTTTCTTCTAGCATGCTGTTTACTCCGGTCGCGTAACTGCCATGATTTGCAGTGTTCATGACGTGAATGTGTAGTATGCACGTAAGTATTTTAATATTGAAAGATCCATCTAAGTTAATCTGCGTTGTTACCCCTTGCTGGTTGCTCTTTACCATTGATCCGTGGTAGTTTTACTTCACGTTACCGTCATTTTTTTTTGTCGCCGTTTCTTTTCTCTTGAGAATCTCTCTTTTTTGTGGACAGATTATAGTCATAGTTCTGTTGTCCTCTTTGACGGTAAATGCAGCTTTTCACCGAGTCGTTGCAGTTGCGTCACGAATCACCTTCTTTTTCGCATTTTACAAAGATGATGATGTCTATTTAGGGGCAATTCTCTGTCGTGGCATCATATCTGAGGTATATCTGTATGCTTGTAAAGGCGTCTCTTAGTATATGCGCGGGGAGGACTTTCATGCTAAATTCGAGAAGTCCTTTTTCAATGATCTTTGAAGTTGTTTATGTTTATTCTCAAATTACTTTTAATACGGGAGTGTGATTTTTAAATTTGACCACTTTATATTATTTGAGCCACTGCTTCCTCTTCAGCAGTTCTTTTAGTTGCTGGCATGAATGTTCTCTTACCCAGGGATCTATCTTTTGGCGGATGAAGCTTCTGTTATCCTTGATTTGTGAGGTTATTATGTCTTCTAAATCAATATTTTTGAGTGTGATAATTCCAGCTGATGAAAGCAACGGCTCTGCGTACATGTTTTCTAGACAAATAACTGTAAAACCTGATGAAGTATGTACACATTTGGTGAGTAGAATTATTAGGTCAGAAAATATCATTTGCACTACTTCCTGTGGGATCTTTTCCTACTATTCAGGGTGAGTTTAAGGGGCAGACTTTCAAAGTCCGGTGAGACTATGTAGTGAATCCCTCCTCCAGGGTAAGGGGTACTTCTGAAAATCTTCAACTGTAGAGAACTTTTCCAATCTCCACTGCTGGAGGAGCCCTTGTATCGGACCTAATTATATCTCGCTTACCTTCCGAATTATTCACTCTCCTTGGCCTCCCTGCCTATCTGACCCTAACACTAACAGCAGTCCACAGCTACGTTCTGGCTTCTGACTTAGAATCTGACCCTCCCCTTTTTCTGGCCCACAAACAAGACCTCCTGCAGGGGTTTACTATAACCTACTACCAAGTTCAACTCAGACCTTGCCGGTGAGTAAATTAAGTCGTGCTAGTGAGAAATAAGTGAGAGGTAAAATGTTGTTAAAAAAGAGGCAAGAATTAGAATAAGAAAGAGCAGCCTCTTTAAGGGGAAACCCTATTCAAAAGGAGCAGGAGGAATCTCCAATCAGCAAAAATTTCGCATATACGTAGGTGAGTCAAAAAGTTCTCAGACAAATGCCAGATTATTGAAATGTTCGATTTTGTACAAGTAAATACAGGGTCAAACACGACTTTCATGTTTTCTGAACAATTCCTACAAAATTCGTCATTCAATTTGTCGAGACTCTTTGTATTAGATGTGCTTCAAAAAGGTTACTTTTTTGAACCCATAAAATGGCAAATTTTGAGATAAGAGCGAACATTAAATTCCTGACTAAACTTGATTGGAAGCCTGTTAAGATTATTGACGCTCTACAACAGGTTTATGGTGACTCTTCGCCATGTAGAGCGGTAGTTTACGACTGGATTAAGCGCTTCAAGGGGGGCAGAGAAGAAGTTGAAGATGATCCACGTGAAGGGAGACCCTCCATCTCCATTAACCCAGAAAATGTCGAGCTTGTGAGGAATCTAGTGGATAAAGATCGCCGTATTACTATTGATGAAGTTGCCAATGCATGTGAAATCTCTCATGGCTCAGCATTTGGAATTCTAACTGAAAATCTTGGCCTGAGCAAGCTTTCAGCACGTTGGGTCCCAAAAGCGTTGCGAGAAGACCAGCTGAATCATAGGGCCAACCTTTCTTTGGCTATTTTGACCAAGATTGAAGCAAACGAGGATAGTTTTTTTGAGCGCCTCGTAACGGGAGATGAAACTTGGGTGTATCAGTTTGATCCTGAAAGTAAAAATCAATCAAAAGAGTGGCACCCAAGGGGGGCAGCAGGGCCTATCAAGTTCAAGACAGAGAGGTCCGTTAAGAAGATAATGGCTACAGTTTTCGGGGATTCGGAGGGAATTATTTTAATAGACTTCTTAGAAGGACAAAAAACTGTTACATCCAGCTATTACGAAGGAGTTTTAAGGAAGCTGAAAACTTCAATAGCCAAAAAACGACGAGGAAAGCTCCACAAGCAAATCTTGTTCCACCATGACAATGCCCCTGCACATTCGTCCAAAGCTGTGAGATCTCAGCTACGGGAATTTCGATGGGAAACTCTTGCTCATCCCCCTTATAGCCCTGATTTAGCACCCTCTGACTTTTTTCTGTTTCCAAATTTAAAGGGACACCTAAAAGGAACCCGGTTTCAATCATTAGATGAAGCAAAAAAGCAGGTCATTACTTGGTGCCAGAGACAACCCCGTGAATTCTACAAAGATGGTCTTTACCGTTGGATTCATAGATTAAGAAAGTGTATAGATGTTAATGGAGCTTATGTAGAAAAATGATTACAGTATTATTACAAATAAAAATTTTATGCCATTTATCTGAGAACTTTTTGACTCCCCCTCGTATTTCTTCTTTGAATATTTCCTCAAAAAGTAGTTTTTTTGCTTCATACCAAAGTTCTTTCCTCCTTTACCAGTTCTCAGTGAGCGATCGAGAGTTGAGTAAATTTACCTTCACGACTCATAAAAAAATTGCTAAACTTAAACGAGCAGTCAAACTCCTTGAAACAAAAGAAGTGAATGGGGTGCAACTTTCATAACTGGAAGCTGTATGGTCAAGAAATGGAGGAAATAAATAGAATTTGTCATGAGAAAGCTGAACAAGCATCCTGAACATTGCGAAAAACTTTTAAGAGTAATTTTTTTTAAGTCAGAAAACATTAGTTCTTGCTGAATCAGGGTGGGGGGGGAAGAGAGTGCGCAGAGGTATCAAAGGATATTTTTATTTGTCGAGGTAAAAGAGTCAATTGAGAAGTTACGTATCAATTTCGAGTTCGCCAAGATTTAGGAATTTGTCATAAAATTGCTAAGCACGGAAGATTGATCTTAATATTAATGATCGACAAAGGTTTTGTGTTCATTTTGAGGAATGGAATAAAGACGATTTCCTTGCTTAAGGGTAAATTATGAAGTTTGCTTTGACTCTAGAAAAACAAATTCTTTAAGAATGATATTGTATTGACCTCAAATCCTGATGAACTCGCAAATGACCATAAGTATCATATACTAAATCCAAAATCCTGAGTGTTATCATAAGTTTTTTCTCACTTCATAAAGTCATTTTATAGAACATTCAAAGAGAAACCAACTAAGATGAGCTTCATTTTAGTTAATATATCAAGATGAACGAACTAAGATGACTCTTCTTTGAGTTAACATACCAAGAAACACCATCTAAGATGAGCTCAATTTAGTTAACATACAAATAGAAACAAACTAAGATGATCTTCATTTGAAATAACAACAAAAGACTGGGAGAGTGCAGTAATAGCGGCGTTGTATAAGATTAGGGAAGAAAACGTAAATGCTAACACTACAGGTGGATAAGTCGGTTAAGTGTTGTAGGAAATTGTATGAAATAATTAATGATAAGGCGTATATGTAAGATAACCCTAGGTTTAATAAGGGATTAGTGCAGTGTATGTTGTGTCGATGAAGCTGAAGAAAGCTTATGATTGTGTAGATAGCGAAATAATAAGGCAGGATCTAAGGATGTATGGAGTGAGTGATAAATATTCGATGGTGTGAAGAGAATGTATGTTGGATGTAAGGCATGTGTTAAGGTGTAAAATATGTTGAGTGACTGGATTGACATACATACGTGTGTAAAAGGGTAAAACACGGTTGTGTGATGTCGTACTGGCTATTTAATATATTTATGAAAGAAGCACTGTGAAAAATACTTAATGGCATGATGGCAATATAGTGATGTTGATGAAGAATGGTAAAGGATGGGTTCTATCAATGTTGTTTATGAGCTGATGACATGACGTAAGTGCAAAAGAGTGTGAAGGTTGTGGAAATGTTGATAAAAACATTTGGCAGGGTGTGCGATAGGAGGGGTATAAATGTCAATGAAGAAAACAATGAAGTAATGGTATTTGGAGATGAGAATGGGGTTAAGTGAGATAGTAATCTCGGTGGTGTCAACCTTGAACAATTCAGAAGTTGTAGGGATCTCGGATAAATTGCAAATAATAGTGGTAGAGATAGGCAAAATTTGAGACAAGTGGTGGGTTAGTATATAATAAAAAATCACACCCGACACTGCTACAAGCGCCTTGGAGGCCAGGTATTATACCTCGCCGGAGAAGGTATGTTCAAAGTATCTTTCTAATACCTTCCCTGGCGAGAAACAATGCCACAGACCCATGGACGCTTCAATAAGTGTTGGTAGAGATAAACCAGTTTAGGAACGCATGGTTTTAAATGGCAAGGAAACCTCTTGGCCGATTAGACGGTTAGTGAGTGCTAAAGGTTAGAGTTTAGATTGTGGTAAGAAACTTCATGAGCGTTTGGTGATACTAATGTGTGTGAGATGAGAGTGAGATTATGGAAGGAAATGGATAGGAAAAGAGATCTCAAGCGAGAGCAGAGCAAATGGCCAACTTGAGAGAGATGCTTGATGCCCGAAAGTAAGGAACGAATTGATAAGTGATGTTTATTGTGTGAGAGTGTTTTAAAGATGAATGGATGATAGAAGGAAATGAGGATGATATTGTGTGTAGTAGGTATGCATGGAAAGGGTAGGTGAGGAAGCCTGCTAGGAACATTCTCTCCAGGTACGAATCCTGGCTGGCCGAGATGCTGCAGGACATTGTCCCACATCACTCAAAAGAGCCTCTGGCGTTGGCGAAATGATGAGTAGTCTTAGCAGGCAGTTTAATGGTATTTTATGGTACCAACTCCCCTTTGTATGAAATTAGTTAATAGTGATGAATATTTTAAAATTTCAGTCTTACATCCAAGCACTCAGATATTATTTAATTTTATTAATATATTTTCATATTAATTTTAATCCTACTTACCTTGTTTAATTGATTTCCCATCATTTACCGCCTAATTTTATAACATCATCTGAGGTTCGCCATCAAGACAAGGAGACTCGTTATGAATCGTCTTGATTTGAAGAAATATGAACCTATAAAACTAGTCAATCTTGAATGATCTTCAACCTCACTGAACTCGTTTAATTCGGTCACCAAAGAATATAGGATAGATCTTCAACATCTACAACAGCATCTTATCTTTTATATGGTGAGATCAACTCGCTTCAACCCCACACTTAAAGTAACACCCCGTATGCGCCTTTTATGCCTTAGCAAACACAATCGACTCATCAATTTTTTCCAACGCCCAAAAGATTTTTCATAGCGATAACACATTATAGGCTTCATTTAAGTCAATATTCTCCCCTGGGAATCAATCATCAATCACGTTCCGGAGCAAAAACCCTTCCTCCACACCTATAGCTCAAAATAATAACTTTTCCCTTAGTTATCTCCTTATCTTTCAAACATTTGTTGATGTTTATATCACCCCGAGAGCAGATTGCATCTCTGCTCCCTCAGATTCCTTGGAAGATTAAGGGTACCTATGCTAGTAAAAATAAATAATAACGTCGAATGGAAATTGGAACTTTAAAAGAGTTCCTAGGTACCTTAATCCTCGTCAACCCATCAGGGATTGCATCAGCTACTAGACGATTCTATGGGGTGTGTTAATTAAAGACCCGATCAATGTAATGAAGTCATTAAATAAACTTTTTGCGAAATTCTTTATAGTGAAAGACTTCATAACTTTACCTAATATCCTCTAAATAACTAATCTTATTGGCATTAATCTTTTGAAATATCTTCATATATACAAAGCATCAGGTCCTGATAAAGTTTAGTCAATTCAACTTAAATAATTGGAAAACGAATCTGTTAAATGTTTTGTAACATTTAAAAAAAATAAATTAATGAACGGAATAGTTTCAACAGAATTTAAAGAAGTATATGTGACTGCGATTTTCGAAAAGGTATCAAAACTGATCCCGGAGATTTTTTGCCCATTTCCTTAACTTTGGTCTATTGCAAGTATTTAACTCTGTATTAAGGACCGATTTTTTTGGCATTTTGAGCCTTGAAACTTAATTATTGTACTTAGCATGGTTTGTGAAGGCAGTACATCTGTTTAGGTATGTTCTACGTATTTGTTGACGAAATGGTCTCAAAACTTGACCAGCATAAAACCTATCGATATAGTTCACTTTGATTTGCAGAAGACGTTTGGTGCTGTTTGCAATACAAAGCCTCGGTTAAAATTAAAGTGGATGGTATGAAAGAGAAACCACTTAAAATAATAATAATACGTTGTCTTACTACAGGCAGGGGCTCGTGGAAAACGGGATTCACATAAGCTTGGTATCGGACACTAGCTTTTTACCCCTGGGATCAGTAGTTTTCTCATTGATTTTTTATTATTTATATTAAAATATTGACAGTAATTTATTATGTAAAATTTTAACATTTACAAATTATACAAAATTTGTGAATAGTAAAAATATCGGTATAATCTAGTAAATTTACAAAATGACTTAGATAAAGTAGTGTAATGGGCTGAAAATTGGCAAACGGAGTTCAATATAGATAAATGTAAAGATGTATTTAGGACAACGAATTACCCGGATAGAATTCAACATGAGCGGTCATAACTATAATTAAGTTAGAAAAAAAGATTTGGGTGTATTAATTTTGAGGAACCTAAAAGGTTCAAACCAAAAGAGACATAGTATTCTTTACCATCAAGATTCTTGAACGTATCTCATTTAATATATTTTAAATAGAATTGATACTGATTAATTTAACTGTTTATACTACTGGTGCAATCCGAGACCGCTGATAATTGCCGACATCTGGCAACTCACAACATCTGAGGTCTGCTTAATCTGCCGTGCACAGCAAAAGGCATATCAATTGTCATTCACACAACTCTAATCGCTCTACGCCAAGTGCCAGCCTATATATCAAACTCCAAGAGCCCTACATCCAGGCAAGCATCCAACTTCTCCTCTCATGACTTAGGGCAATAGTCTACTGTAGACGAATTTTAACCTGACTTTGTTAATAAATAATTGTGAGCATGTTTGCATAATCAATCATTCACTACAATAAAGAGTAACATTGGGCATTCAAGATATATGATTTATATCCACTTTTCCGTCCATTCGATTTGAAGGAGATACCAGGTGAAGCTTAGGCAAATTTTTAAGCCTGACTTCTAGAGGATTGTGTGCCCTCCTGGCCTCGATGTCTGTCTTCCACAGATTTTCCATTCCACTAGTTTTATTATTTTATTGCTCTCCCCTTTACAAACCTTTTGTGGGATACGCCTTCGTTGCGTTTGCGCTCTAAATTCGAAGGAAATAAATCTCTCCTGTCTGATCTTCCTTCCTCATTTCTTTTCTTTGCTTCATTTTATTTGTTTTATTCTTCCCTTCTTATCCTTACTTGTTGTCCTTCCTCCTCTCTTTTATTTCTTCTTTTCTCTTTCTTACTTCAACTGGCTTGGAGTGAATCTTAGCGTTTTTACCAGTCTGCAATTCAGTAAACTCTCCATTTATTTTTTGCCCATTCTCACACCAGCTTAAAACCTCATGCTCTATGATTCAAACTTTACCTCATACTATATATATATGCCCTACCCATTCGTCACATAATCCCCCTTTACTATTTTGACACCTAAGCTTCCTTCCAATAAGTCCATTTATTCTCATCTCATTCTCGATCTTTCCCTCTTCTTTATTTATTACTTCAACCTCACCAAAAACAAACTAAAGGTGGGAACAGCATATTATCATTCCACTTCTGGCATATTCCAACCTCAATTCTCGAGCATTCACTAACACTCTAAGAAAAAATAGTCTTAAGAAAGCAAGGCCAGCTATGACCAACACACACCATGGTTTGCCATTTGTTGTGTTGGCTTCCAAAAAGGTAGGTAGAGTGAAATGAAATGGACGAGCACCGATCCATCTGGGGCATTCATCTACGTCACTAGGCTGGGTCATAGTAATATGAGGACCACGACATAAAGAGTAGGAAATCTCAAGTCTAAATATTGATCTTTGTGAATACGACTTTTGCGAACTGAACGTTCATGTTATACACAATGTGTAGGTTGAGGCAAGATTACTTGAATAACACTATATTTAATTATATGGTACTAAAATTATTTAATATTTTACTAAAATTATTTAATATTTTACTAAAATACCATATTTTATTCAATAAAACGACAACTTTACTCAATAAATAGCTATTTTTTACTCAATAAATAACCAAATTATTCAATATATACCCAACTTTACTCAATATTAGTCAATTTGACTCAATAAATAACCATGTAGAACGAAAGTATAATGCGTTTCAAAGAATCGTAGAATGAAAGTCAGGCAAATCAATAGAATCAGAGTTCTTAAATTATTTGTTCAAAGGAAAAAATATATTAATAGGAACAATGGTTCTAAGATATTGTATAATTGCGAGTTTGATTAATGGGGGAAAATCGCACAAAGCATTACAAAACTTATTTAGAGAAGGAGAAAGTGTTTAGTAAAAGAAAAGACAGCAGCTGTAGTAACAGAAGATTCCAGTGATGTAAATTGTGGATCATAAAGATCCTTATGTAGGAAGCCAACATAAAACTAACATGCTAATCAATGTGTGAAGGAATAGATGCCCCCCCCCCTCATAAAGCCTCTGATCGTTAACCACAACATCCTGGCAGTGTAGGAAACGTAGCCCAAACTCATAACCACCTCTCTCTCGCCTCTTGTCTCGAAAAGAAGCTGAAAGGTTAAAACAGCAAGATTTTCCTTAAAAGCGGGTATTCAATTTAACCTCAGATGCAAAATTGGAGGAGCGTCTTCCTAAAACCAGAAGGTCCCTCAGGACCAGAGGTACGACGCCCTGAGAAAAAGCGTTGCAGGAGGAAACTTCATGCGGCATATCCACGCACCCCCCCCCCCCTCCTCCTGCCCCTACCCCACTGGAGTGATGACGTATAAAAGCGAAGATCTTCGGAAAAACGTAGTAGATTACGTTAGTCATCAAGGCAACGAAGTTCCCGGAAAGAGGACCGGGCTACCAACAGAAGGGACTAAGAAGAAGCTCATCCTCTAGCTAGTTCCTGGTGTTCACGCCGAACTTTAAGTTAATTTGATCAAGTTCAACTTACTCTCGTCAGAGAAATCCACTATCCTGGTATAGCCCAAAGTACCGAGATAGTCCTCGCCCTTGAGGAATACCACGAGTGAACTCCCTCCTTAACTCCCCTGAGTCAACGGATTCAAGCATTGACTCATCGCTCGCCAGTGGGAACTATTCCCCAGAGTAAGTCGAAGAGAAGAAAGAAACATTCTTACCCTGCCCCGTGGTGATATCATTTCTTACTGAAGGCGTGAGTCTCTCCAGCTGCCACACGAGCCAAAGACCTCCGTGGATTTAAAGATAATTCGCCCGGACGAAAGATCTGGAGAGGCACCACGCGTCATCTAAGCAACAACATTCTTGAAATGACGTAATCATTGAGTTCAAGATGCGACTTAAACCCGAATCTAGTCGGAAGTATAAAGATACTTAAACCCCGGTATCCGTGTTTGTAAAGTCCGTTTGCATTTTTTTATATTAAAGTGAGCTGTGGGTCAACCATCACTATAATTTCAAGTTTGTCATTTTAGAAAGTCTCACTTAAATTTATTGAAGTCATTTCTGTGCATTTAAGGTGAAAAATTTCGTTAGTTCATGTTTTGTTTTTGTTTTAATTAAAGTTTATTCTTTTTTAACAAACTTTTATTCAACCCTCGAAACGCTAAGCAAGACACTAGGAACCCTCAAAGTTTAAAGAAGTAATAATCAAGATAATAATTAATAATTAAACATAATTAAATATATATATATATATATATATAGCACTCTTAGAGGTAAAACGTAATAATGGAGTTTGGTGAAGTACCTAACTAACCCATACATACGAACTCCAGCCATCATTCGGTCCTTCCTATACCACGACACAATGGAATACATTGAAGGCGAAACTGATGGGTGAGAAAAGATGCAATCACAAACCGAAAAGAAAATAGCTGAGATTATGAAAACTCAGGAGACCTACAGAAAGCAATGAAAGTGAGACTATATATTTTAGTACAACAGAAGTAAATCCAAACAGTAGTATACATTCCTTCAAATATTCCCCCTCCTGTCTCTATGCAGCTTTCGTTCCTCCCCTGCCAGTTCATGAAGTGGTGATGGAATTGACTAAATTAACTGAATGACTGTTCGTGCTAGGTCTTGGATACGATGAAAGGCTTCCTTGCAATCGCATCCTTGATCTTTGGAAAAAAACAAAGATCACAGGAAGAAAAGTCAGATGAGTAAGGTGGGTGGTCAAGAAGTGTGATCCCCTACTGTTCCAGGAATTACACAGTCAGACGCGCTTTGTAGGGTGGAGCATTGTCGTGGTGCAGCAAAAGCCGCGATCGGCAGCGGGTTGGTGCGGACTTAGCTTGATGTTCCAGGACTTAAGGAAGAACATGGTGAGTGTAGTACTTGGCTGTGATAGTAGACTGTTGAGGTACCGCATTCACACACAGGTCTTTGGGAATTGAAGAAGATGGGAAAAAGGTACTTCCTGCTACGAAATCCTTCCTTCGAAATCTGAAGTCAAGGCTCTTTCTCGCTCAACCAAACCATTTCAGATTGCTTGTCTCTGTGGTGAAGAAAGAAATCAAACATTTACCTCTAGTAACAACATCATAGAACCGTTTCCAACCATTTGGTTCGAATTCAGCAAGCCACAGCCGACAAATCTGCACCCCTTCGCTCTTGTTAGCAAATGAGGTATCCATCGAACACACTTCTTCCACTGAAAGTTCATGAACGATGTCATGTGCACTCCCATAACTGACACCTAGCTCCGAAGATAAGAATCGAAGGGTAACAGTTGGGTCTTCGTCAATGATGACCCGGACATGAACAGTTGTTGCTTCGGCCACGGATGTCAGGGGGCATCCAGACCGATGATCATCTTCTAACTGAGTTTTTTTCCGGCTGCAAAAGCTCTAATCTAGTGGGAAACAGTTTCCAGTGATGGAGTAAACTCGGAGAAAGCTGGCAATAATTCCTCTCTGATCTCAGTTGCTTTTCACACCGAGTTTCCACCTAGTAAACGTGTAGAACTTGCAACCTTCTTCCGATAAATCCATGTTTCCGGTTAGAAGGCGAAACCAACCATGGTGCAATCGCACAGCGCAACGAGAAAATGTAACCCAGCCAAGGGGTGGCTAGTTCAAACACGTCACAACAGGTAGCACACGATGCACCGCGCTCCTCTCCCTCCCATCACTTATGGTATCTCTGCCACCCGATACTATCAAGTCGTCCGGAAATTTCTTAGCGATTTTGGCTGTTGCGTCTTTACACTCGTCATATTACTGCTGTAATTTTGTTACAACCGATGAGCAGTCCTCACTTAGAGCAAGATAACCTACTATCTACGTCATACATAAAAAATAACTATATCTGTTATTTTTTCAGCCCTTATCGAGGTCAAGCATGGATAACCATGAACAGTTAGTGAAACCTTGGTATATTACCGATTAAGTTGTAGGGACAGATATTACTTCGACAGGCTCCTAAAATGCAATGAAACTTAATTTTTTTAAGCAATTAGAGACTAGATTTGAAAAATGGATTGTCTACGATGATAGAGTGCGAAACTATCCTGAGGTTTGCATAAACATTTATAAAACAAGCTACCGAATTGTAATTAATATTCATGACCAAAATTATGGTATGCGTCTAGTGAGATTTTAAAGGTATTATTTATTATGAGCTACTCCAATATAATCAGACCAGTATTTCTGATGTGTATTGATACCAGTTACATAAATTAAATAAATAAATTCACTAAATGAAGCCATAAATAGCTGACAGGAAAGGGGTTCCGTTTCAACAAGATAAAGCCAGACCTCGTGTTTTTTGGGCTACCTGCCTAAAGTTTCATAAGCGTGGATGCGGTCTCTTACAACATCCACAGTACTTTAGGCCTATTTAAACATAAATTTTTTCTCATTTTCATAGTTTTTGTTACATTTCCCATACTTTTTTACCTGATAAAACTGGATATTACAATTATTTTGACCTAGGATGTTGGGAAGCATTGTAGCATAAAGCTGTAAATGTTCTGCCTTGAAATCGGGCAAAAGGATAATATAAATAAATAAATTTAATTAATAAAAATAATTATAATCTATTATTTTCAGGAAATAATAAAAATAATCAAAGTCTAGAAAACCATCTACAAGTTACAACTTCACACTGACATAAAGCAAAAAGCTGAGGGAGCTCCGTGGGCGCAGAGTTCATATCTCAAATCTTCCACTTAATTTTCACAAAGCTTTTTACCACATATGTCAATGAAATTTCATGGTTGAATAGCTCTCAGCTTTTATCAGTGGTTGCCAAGTTCTCACCAACAGAAAGGCGTTTTAGTATTTCCTTAATTTTCATAATTTACCGGAAGATTCCTCAGAGCCCAAGATTAAAGACTTTACTAGGAAACAGTTGAATATATTATCACATTGTGGCAAATGTCTAGGATCTAGACAATGACTAAGTACAACGCAATGAATCTTTTCGTGAAACTACATCAGAAACATCGTATTCTGGTAAAAGGGAAGAGTGGCAAGTAACCCTAAATGAAATAAAGGAGCATTTGTGCTGTAATTAGATAGCTTGTTCGATATAGGAACTCTAAATTCAATCTAGGAAATACAAAACAACAGACTTATTCTGATAAAAGAGAAATGTGGATATCAAAAAATACAGACACCAAAATATTAAGAGGAGTGGTCAAATGTCTGGCCATGAAAAGTATTTTAGACAAGATCCCTGCATCAAGCAGTGAGGAATAAGAAATTGCAGCATAGACAAGAACAAACTAAAACTAATTTCTTTGAATATCACAAAGAGTTATTCAACTGAAAGGGACGCTAACGTAGAGGACATGAATTACCATCAGCCTCATCCTGGATGTTTTCACCATCAAGACATTGTGTCTGGTGTGTATATAACGTTTCCAGGCAAGGTTATGGAATGCGATGTCATCTTCAATACACCTGAACGTCTTGGTTTATCAGACAATCAAGTTACTGCCATGGTTTCCGTCACAAAGAAGCTTGAGAGACTGATCTGGGGCTCTTCATCATCTTGACTAAAAACAACACATCGCAACAGAATGCTGCCCGCGTATAATATCATCTAGAGTCACTTGCCCAAGTTTTGTGAATGAAACCTCCCCATTGAACGCTGCATTACACTAGGATGGACAAAGATGTCATAGGCAGTGAACCTGGAAATCCTCCCAGCTTCACTTTAGCTGCACTAGTGTCTGGTGCACTTTAATACATTGAAGGAAATTCAATAGAAGTATTTTTCGTTGATAATTCTTCTGGCAGAGCTCAGACTAAGGCTTCAATGGATTTACTGGAGACATGATAACTTACGGATAATGTTACTGCCCCTGTTAATAACACTAAATCCAGTAACAGTGAGTTTTAAAGATGAGCTGAGAAACTGCTAGAAAAAATGTTGAACAAAAAGTTCTTTTATCTATCCTGTCGACATATATCACCTTCGGAAAATCATAAAAAGAGTAGTTTCGGAGAAGCTGCTTAGAAAGGTGAAGAGGCCAGATTATCCCCGGTCTGAGCATCTGTAGAATGTTTGGACGGACTCGTGGAGGGAAACCCAAAGATGATTGCTATTAATAGCAAATGGCTGAATGAAAAGAAGAAGAACACAGAAGAAATACTCCAAGACATTCTAACAGCAGAAAAGCTTTCAAAATCCGAATACAAGTAAATGGCTGAAAGGTCAGCCATTATTTATAGTGGACGCCTCCCGGAGGTATTCACTGGAATCGACATCCATCAAGCCAAAAACTTGTGATCCATGAAATGCTGATATTTGCCGTTCGACTTTTTTACGACGAAGACACTGTCTCAAAGCTTTAAAGACTCAAAACCTTTATTGCGCTCTTCTACACTCGTATATAGATAATATCAATGCCTGTCATTGATTCTCCAGTGTTTGATCTAAATCTAACCCAAGACATGTTGAAGAACATGAAACCAGCCCAAGTTTGCTGTTGCTGCTCTTAATACGCTGAAAAACTACCAATGCAACTACCTGATGCAAGAAAATCGTGACATTTTCCAATTAGATGTTGTTAAAAACCACCAGGTAGACTTTTCTTCCTCTAAGAGAGTCAGGTTCTACGCGGATGGATTCATGAAGCTGCCGAATAGATGGACCCAAGTCATTAACTAAAGTGAATTTACTTTGATGTATAAAACATTGAAATACAAATAAATTTATTTTATTTCCATCATTCAGAAACATTCAGAACTTTCGATTGGTATTCAATACCTAATGAAAAATCAAAGAACAATATTTAAATTGTGACTTTAGGAATATTTTCAAACACTTGAAGTCATCCGTAACATCCAACGTTACACCAAATAGGAAATTCAAGCAAAACTTTCAACTACTTATAAAATACCGATGGGAAAGAGAAAATATTCAGGGAGTATTTCAACCCTCTTTAAAAATGTACAACTTGTTTGAATACCCCCAGTGAATTCTGGATATTATCCTTAAATTATATCAAGGACCTCACTCGCAAAATACCTTCCACTCATGTTTGCTTTTTCTATCTTAACCATTTGCTTTACAAATTTCTTCTTTTCATCCTCATTTCGAAGATGTCCTCTCTGAAATTTTTTTTTAATCTTAATACTAAATCGTTCCATTATTAAATACAAAAAAAGACACAAACGAACTCAATACAATCAAAATTCCATGTCAAACGAAAATGTCTGAAAACTAATAGAAAGTGCTTAAACACCTATTAAAGGATATTTAGCCTAATACCCTGCTTAACCTACCTAAAATAGGAAATTTGGCTAATATTTGTCTCCCCTAATTCAATACCCAAAGGAAAATAAACCTATGTTTATTTTCCTGTTTATTATTGTTTATTATTTTTAATACTTTAATTATTGCAAATTCCACCAAAATAAGCAAGTGGGGGAAACTTTGCTAATGAAATTCACTTCTAAGGGAAATATGTATAAAAATACTCTGGAAGTGTTCAGACCTTCTCTTAAGGTTTTAAATACCTACATTAAAGTTCATAAGATCAAATCTAAAAACGAGACAAAATTGAAACTGGAATTCAAGACAGCGGAAAAGATCGGGTAAAAACAAAAGAATACTTAACCTCCTTTTAAAAAGTATTTAGTCAATACTTGATGGATTAAAGAGCATTCAGTGTATATTTTTATGTATTAGTGAGTATTGAGGTATTAGAGAGTATTTAATAAAAAAATGCTTTGGTAGAAAATAAACCGATTTATTTACCGGCGTTTAGCTGAAGTAAATTATAACTCGACAACTCGTATATTATTTGAGGCAAATTGAACTTCCATTTAATACTTCGTCAGTAAATTTCAAACGGAAATTACCCGGATATTACATTTTAATTCAGAAAAGTAAAAATGCAATTTGATTAACTTTCTACCTAGTTATTAAAATCCCTTTACGTTGATTTGAAGGGGAAATTATTATTCTTCTTGGTTGATGTTTATTTTTATGCGAGTTTTCAGCCCTCGGGAGTTTATGCTCGTTCGTGTAGTTTAAGATAGAAAGAGCAGAAAGAGAGAGATAAAGCCAAAATGAGATCTGGGAGAGACAAAAAATCGAAAGACGATTTGAGAGAGAATTAACAACGAACAGAGATCTGAGAGCTAAAACAAACAAGGATCTGGAAGAGAGACATAACCGAACAGAGATCTGGAAGCTAGTTAAAAACGAACTGAGATCTGGGAGAGAGATAAAAACAACCGAACATCTTGGAGAGAGCTAAAACCGAACGAAGATAGGTGAGAGAACAAGAACTGAAGGGAGATCTAGGATAGAGCGAAAACCGAACGGAGATCTAGAAAAGGGCTAAAACGGACCCTGCATATGGAAGAGAGCTAAAGCCGAACGGAGATCTGGAAAAGAGCTAAAACCAAACGGAGATCTCTAAGAAAGCTGAAACCGAAAGAAAATCTGAGAAAGAGCTAAATCCGAGCGGAGATCTGAGAGAGAGAGCTAAGACCAAGAGAAGATATTGGAAAAAGCTAAAACCAAGAGAAGATCTCTAAGAGAGCTAAGGCTGAACGGAGATCTGAGAGAGATAGATAACTAAAATCCAACGGAGATCTGAGAGACAGCTAAAACTGAAAGAAGATCTGATCTTGGAAAGAGATAAAACCGAGCGGAGATCTGAGAGAGAGCTAAAACCGAACGTAAATCTGGAATAGAGATAAAACTAAATGGAGATCTTCAAGGGGGCTAAAACCGAACAGAGATCTGGGAAAGAACTAAAACCGAGCGGAGATCTGAGAGAGAGCTAAAACTGAAAGATCTTAGAAAGAGCTGAAACCAAGCGGAGATTTTGGAGTGCTAAAACCGACTTGAGATCTGGAAGAGAGCTAAAACCGAACGGAGTAAAAAAAACCTGGGTGAATGAGGATTGATAGCAAGAAGAATTAATGGATGATGATGAAATATAGTTAATTTAACCTCTAATATTCCTTATATTTATCAGTTAAAAGGCTTAGGGGGGATGGGACGTATTAGCAGTCTCGCTTATTTTCCTCATGAATATCTTTATTATCATCAGAAAAGTAATTGTTTAAATTGTAACTAAGCAAGCCTCGATGCCACAGGATTGAATTCAACTCATTCGTAACAATTGAAAACCTTTTCTATTGCACATTCTTGTTTCAAAAAGTCGAGGATTTGCCACACAACCAACAATTCTGATCAGACTCTGTTAACTGTTCCACAGGGTGTATATTCACTTAAAATGTTCATGACTGTTCATTTTCTTCATTATTATGCATTTTGATCATTGCACTTTCCTTTATTTTTTTATTAATTCACAGCAGTTACATCTAATTTACTTCATTTTTATTCAAAAGTTATTGCATTCATATTTTTTTCATCCACATTCCATTGCAAAAATCGACTCCTTCTGCAGTGCTCCATTCTTGGTGCCCTTCCGTTTGGATTGTCATTATTCACATATTCATTGGCGCCACTTAGTAATTTCGTAATAATTGCTTTCGATTACTAAATAATTGTTTTTAATTTTGTGAGAATTCCTTTCGATTACATAATAATTGTTTTTGATTTCATAACAATTACTTTTGATTTCGTAATGATTGATTTCGATTTCCTAATAATTGATTCGATTTCGTAATAATTGCTTTCGATTTTGTAACAATTACTTTCGATTTCGTGATTAACACTTCCTATTTCGTAATAATTACTTAAGATTTATTAATTCTTACTTTCGATTTGCTAATAATTGCTTTTTATTTCGTAATAATTGCTTTCGAATTTAGGACCTGCTTTCGATTTTGTAATGACTTTTTTCTATTTCGTAATAATTGCTTTCGATTTCAGAATAATTACTTTCGATTTCCTAATAATTGCTATTGATTACATGATAATTGCCTTCGATATCGTAATAAATACCTTCGATTTCTTAATGATTGAATTCGAATTCGTAATAATTGCTTTCAATTTCGTAATAATTAATTTCAATTTCTTAATGTTGTCTTTCAATTTTGTAATAATTGCTTTCGATTTAATAATAATAGCTTCCTATTTCTATATAATTTCCTTGGAATTTCTCTCTGTATATTTATTGCCGTGATCAGAGGCTCGTCGAATTAAACCAGCAAAGTGATTCATCCAAGTTTAAAGCGAAGTTAGGTTGTGGCCTTAAATGTACGAGTGATTAAATTTGTATAGCTACAAACTAGTTCTGTATATATTCATTTATAGGTGTGTTTGTATTCATCTAGTCACGTTCAAATGTTTTGGAAGTGGCAAATTTCGTTCATTCAACACTCATTTAAATAAAGGATCTTGCTGAAATGTTATCTCAGGGAAGCTACAACGAACGATCCATAAGCAATTGGGCAGAGATCCACACAACTTACCGCATGATAGAGAGTCAGGTGTTATGGTGCACAAGTAAGTGAGTGACTCGGCCACTCTACACAGCCATCATCACATACATAGGTCCCTCCAAGGCTTGAAAAGTCTCTGAATCTTAATCCAAATCGATAATCTGTGGAGGATCCTCAAAATGTTGAGGAGGGAGTGAAAGCTGCGATTTATGAAATTCCAAGACCGCTGCTAGACCTAAATTGGAGAGCAATGGCTCAGGATTTGGTCTGGAAGTTGATATCTAGCCAAAGAGGAATCCCAGAAGTCGTTGACTTTTAGATTTTTGCGGGAAGTCTTAAAACCTATAGAACTTATATATATATATCATTTTATATTGGGCAATTATATGTTTCGGGAACATGTAAATAGGGTAGTTAAAGAATAAGAAGAAATTAACTTAGGTCCCACGAAGGTTTCCCCTGTCAAAACTTTTCCCATGGCAACAGCACTGCAAAGACATCGATGGATGCCGCTATGGCTCTATTTTGTTAATCTAGAATTAAGTCCTAATTAGGGAATTTCAAATATCAAGTAGAGAATTTCAAATTTAGTAAGCACTAAGCTTCAATTAATTTGATTATGTTGTGTAACTAAGGATCCTAGCAATCGCTACAAATTGGAATGGTGCCCAGTAGTTCATTCCGAATGCAGCATTATCAGGTGCGTACAGATGGAAATTTATGCCCACATTCAAACTCTTATGTCACATTCGTGAACTCCAGACTGAAGGTAGAATTTATCATAACAAGAGCTGAGGTAACTGAAGCACATCTACACCAAAAAAGCGTGTTTGATAAGGAGACATTTCCGATTTAGACGAGTTTTGCTAACCTGGCGCCACTAAAGAGAAGAGAGTGATTTAAATATTAGTTCATGATTACTTAGCATTTCTCTTTATAAAGCTCTTTTTTCACCAGACTAATAACATAAAAAAGAAGGAAGAATAGCCTACTGTTACAGCGACATCTCACTCTGCCTGAGCAGGAAGTCCATCCATTCCCGTATTGAATCATCGCATTACATGAGATTCAAGTCACTCCTATAACTACTTGTAGACTATAGAACAGGGCTTCTCAACCTTTTTGTTGTCATGTACTTCTTTAGTATCTCGGCATATTCCTGTGCATCCCCAAGAGTTGAGGATTGTAAAATAATGAAAATACGCAAAACTTCCATCGTATTGCAAATAATGTTCTCCTTACAAATGACATAACTAATAATAGGAAACATAACTAATAATGGAGCTACTTCCAAAACATGTCCTCTAAAACCTGAATCTCTCCCCAACATCGCTGGTTCCCCATCCGTTGTGCAGCTTTTCAAATCTTTTCATGCGCATTCATGTTTTTTTCAAAAATGATTCAGACATCTCAATAATAACTTCACCTCTGATTGTTGCTTCAAAAGTTTTTTTTTAATATCCTCATCTACATAACGAGAAAATAAAAGTAATTGCGCAGAGTTGATAATATAAGTTGTCTTTTCTAGTTGAATTGTAAATCCACTTTCAGAGCTTTTAATTCCGCTAATTTTTTGTTGCAAAATGTCTTTTGACATGTCTACAATTCGTCTTTTAATTGTATCATTTGATAAAGACAGAATTTAATTTTTTGGCCGCTTCGTCACCAATAATATGCCTCACCATTTTCTTTGCCGTTGGTAGTATCAAATTTTTTCAAATATTATGCACCTTTTTCTGTTTAGCAGTCTTAAGAGACACTTCATAAGATGCTTTCACGATCCCATTAGTTTGCTGTTAAATTCCACCACTCTATTCAAGTCGTTGTCTCTTAAGTTCTGCTTCTTTATGCTTGAAAGTCTGGTGATTTATCTCAAACTGTCTTTGTAGGAAGCTTTGCTTCATAGATTCGTTGCACAATGTTTTGTTACAAAGAACACACTGTGGAACTTCAATACCTTTGCTTAGTATGGATGTGAAGCCTAACTGCAAGTATGAGTCTTGATATTTACGTTTCTTACCATTTCTACTCATATTGAGGGTTCCAAAAATGGTTCCAAAAAACTAAATTAGCTAGTGTATAATATCTGAATCTATATAAAATTTTGTTAGTATTGAAATATTCATTGCTCTAACTTTGGCTATATTTATCTCGGGTACAAATCACAATAGATAAAATACAATATTTTGTTGCAACTGTTCTTCAGTACTATTTATGTATTTACTTCTCGTTAAGGGATTATAGAATCACACATTCAGTACAAAATCAATACAGTTTTACTGTTCAGACATTTATACGTCAAAGTGATGGTACGGAAAATGCAACGAAGTAGCTTATAATTAATAAAACTCAATCAACATGACACACCTCCTCTCACGATGCCTTCTTCAAGACTACCCCAATCCAGGCCTTCCAGATTTTATTTTTAAGCAAAATTATTTGTTTACAATTTTTTCATTGTTACCATTTAGGCTTTTATGTACCCCCTATGATGGTCAAATCTACCTCTGAAGGTACATATACCTCCGGTTGCGAAGCCCTGCTATAGAGAATACTGTTCTTCATTTTCGTGAATTTTTGAGTGTCGTTAGAACTTATTTTGACTCGAACCGCTGGTACTTCTCATTTCTCACTCACTCTGTTCTTATCGGGGATAAGCTCTGTATCTAGGCCAACAAAAGTGGCCTATGTTGAAGAGACTCGCATCTTTCTTTATTCCCCCAGGCCTCAATTACTGAGACTTAGGAATCATTTATCCGCATATGATATCATTAAAGAATTGACCTCGAACAATTTTCTGAAACTCAATCTTCACAAAACGGAGGTGTTACTGGTGAGAACTCGTTCGGATGTCTCTTGGTGTGAAATTATTGCACTTTTTAACTTTGTTAGCACATATAAATATGGGCGTCACTTTATATATTCAATTATCTCTGATCAAAGCTTATGTTGCCAATGTGAGCAAATGCTAATTTTGCTTTATCCGTAATCTCAGCCATATAGACGATTTTGTAATCCCGCCATCTCCTTAATTATCTAAGGTGTATTTTAGGATTCCACTCTTCGATCGTTTCGACTTGTTAAAAATTTGGCATCCCCTATTGGGACGTTTTACCCTTGCAACTACTCATTGCCTTGAAATTCACTGGCTACCCATTCCATCCGCCAAACCATAAAGGTCCTAATTCTTACATACAAATAAAATTTTAACCGTAACATTCCCATCCTACCTACCTGCGTTACATCGGAGATTGTCTATTTTCCTTGAGAATGTGTGAATTTCTGTCTATTATCTTTCACTCGTGCCCCTCGCCATGATGCCTTTAAATATGCTTTGCAGCTCGACCTCCTACCTTTCACTCAGGCATTTCTTAGTTATCATAGAGTTGCCTATGAAGGTCTGTCATCTTGAAAAGCGTCATAGGAGAGCAGATAATTGTATTTTCCTTTAAATATTTCACCCGTACTAAAGACTGGAGAGATGCACTGATGCGCTATTTGTGCGCTAGCGTAAACCGAGGATTAGAAGCTGATTTTCATTGTGGCGCTGTCCCTTTCAATTAACTGCGATCGCTTGTTTTATCCTAAACTCTCATTGGTTTCTCGCACGGTGCGAGGATTATTTATACAATCATATTTTTTCGGTTTCTTAATTGTCTCTTTTTCTAATAATAATTCTTCTCTTCCTTATGTATCCCATTTTGCATTCAGTATTTTTCTCTTTTTTACTTGTTCGTTCGTGTATTCATAATTTTTCTCTTCCTTATTTGTTTCATTTTGCAATCATAAGGTATATCTTACTTATTTGTCTCTTTTTGCATCCATATCCTAAAAAGGTAATGTTCCGTTAGCGATTACCTCATCGCAGTACTTTATTCGCCATTAAAAGAACAACTAATACCATGATAGTTCTTCATTAAATGAGTTGTTTTAATTCTTTCCTTTACTCTCTCTCTCCTCTCATCTCTCTCTCTCTTTCTCTCTCTATCTATCTATCTCTCTTTTAGGTAAACAGGTGCGTGTCTGTTCACAACTTTACTTAAGGAAGGGTAATTGTCTCTTGCCTACTCCATCATTTAAGTTTGGGCATGTTTGATCCTCTGTTTATTTATTTTCTTTATAATATTACAGTTTCCTTTCTCTTCATTTTCCTCTATCTATTATGCTTTCTTTTGTCCTCAGGTGAGATCCTAAGTTCAAACTTTGGAGAGCTCTTATCCTACTCGTTCTAGGAGGTTTAAAATTAGCCCTTTCGACTCAATTAAGTTTAACAAAGAGAGCTATTGGATTACCGCTTTGTGTTTTTCTCCAAGGAAAATTAAGGAAGGAAATATTAGCAGAAAAGAAAGAACGAAATAGAGGAAATATCAGAGGAAGGAAAGATTCAAAGCAGGCAACAAAGAAAGAATGAATATAGGTTGACAAATATGGTGTCGCCAGTTATAGGTTTGGCGTAAGTAGACCTTGTTTGATTGCAAGGCGATCCTATAAGGGTTTGGTAAAGTGGCTTGCTTACAGGTTTTTGACGTACGGTCCGAGGGGTATTAACTGATCAAGGTTTGTAAGTAAAAGGCTCCTTTGCGAAAGAATTAAATACTTGTATTTTTATACCACTTTGAAATGTTTATATTTACGGTAAAGATTTACTTTGCTGAACGGAATACTTTAAATCGGGTTATAATGGCAAGAGCAAGAATAATAGAGATTCGCCGAGTGGTGAATTAAGAGTCTACATAATAATCAATCAATGAATGGTTCAATAATAATAATTATGATAATAAAAATGTTCTCTTATTTATACCTGGCATCATTTTGGAGGCGACGCGTAGCTCCGCCTTCCTTTGGTCGCAGAGGCGGTGCTTAGCTACCTGTACTCCGAACGGGGGCTGTGATTGGTTAGAGACTAGCCTGTGATTGGCTGAAATTCTCCACTTTGTATCTTACTTTAGGGGTCTTTCCCTGCTAGGGTATCACAGAAACTCTGTTTGCTTAAAGGTAAGATGACCATATCAAATTTTACATTAAGGCGAAACATCTTTTGTCGCCAATTCTGCTCTCTTTCCAGACAGCTCTAATTACTCTGTTTGCCTATCTTCTCTCACACTCAAGTGCGATAGCCTTACATTGTGGTTGGGTTTCAAACCAGACGTTCTAATCAGATTCCGGTGATTCACAAACTGTCTCCAAACGACTTTACTTTATTGCTCCTGCCATTCCATTTTTCCTACTTCGACCTAGAAAAATGTGTTTTTGTCCTTATATCTCTCTCTCTCTCTCTCTTTCTGTCTCTTCCTTTATGTGCGTGCAGTTATCGTACACTACAAGAATAAAAGAAATAATGGGGGAATAGAGAATGGAAAGCAAAAACAAGAAAGAAATAAGAAGCAACGAAAGAAAGCAAGAAACAAAATAAAAGAAATTATCTCCTAAAGAAGGTTTTAGGAAAATTAATATAAATATATAACACGCAGGAGTTTAGAGAAATTGGAAAGAACCCGGCTGGTATATTGTGACCTCTCCTCAGGTGCAAAAAGCGAGCACAGTAGTTAGGATTCTAAGAAGATACTCTCTGTCCAGATCCTGTTGAACAAATCTATTAGAAATGCCATGCCTCGCTCATCTAAGTGTACAAGCATTGCATATGGGACATCCTCCAGACTAAGAGCGGTGTCCGCGCATGAAGCAAGAGCCAAACGCAACTCACTTAATGTAAAACTGTCGTTGAAAGGTTCTCCGCCTCTGGAGGTAAATTCTAGTCAGCATGCCTCAGCGACTTCACAACATGCATTGAATGCTAGCAGAGCAGCATCTCATTTAAAGAATGTTTAGATATTAGCCACGAAGCCTACGCCAATAACGCGGGCTCCAAAAAGCCTTATGAATCGCCTTCACACATATGTATGAGGTGCCTTTCCGTTAAGAAAATACGTTTATGCCATCCAGGGAGATATACCGGAAGCATACCCTAGCTCAACGAATTCACCAACGATGAAATCACTTATTTGCCATCTAAGGAAATTGCTTCTGTCTGAGGGCCGTACTACACTCGCCGACCACGAAGAAAGTGGACGGCGTGCAAAATGAACCGACGTTCTAGGAATAGTCGTTAGGCCGGCGGCGATAAGTTTCCGGAGAAGTAGTTAACGGCCTCGTCCAACGACTTAAACTCCTGGACTAGTATATAGAAAAAGTCATTTCCAAAAATGAAGACCACTGCACCAACTCCAAGCACTACAAAAGCTATTAATTAGGTGAATGTGGATCAGAAAATCATATATTAATGGAAAGTGGTCACACTTTCAAGGTTATGGACCACCTCTTACCCCAAATCATTGTTGTGCATAAGGAGTGCACAAGGACAAATCGAGGCAACAAAATGAGGTGTTTTTCGGGCGATGATACGTAAACTCAACCATATTTAGGACACATATTTCCGGCTCGTCGATCATATCGTCAATTATCTGCCTCCTGTAATTAATGGTGTATTCTCTGCAGAGAGAGTGTTTCCCGTTCAAATCTATAAAGGGAAGAAAGAGCCTCGGCAAACGTGTAACGATGAGGCGGAATTCCCTCGGATCAAAGTCGGCTGACAGGGAAATGTACGCAGAAATTACAGTATACCTCCTATGCAGGTGTAGCTACACTGCTCCTACATAAATAGATGTATTTATGGAAAATAGAATAACAGGGACATACCGGGTGTAGATCATGCATTCTATTGACGGTTCCATCCCGTGTTGGTGGGGTTGCAAAACCCTTATAGCCTGGAAGGTTGGGAACACACACGCCCAGCATGGTATGAAAAAACATATCTAACGGAAAACAGAATGAGACGAGCCTCCGCGGCTTCTCCCAGTTGGTTTAAAGTCCACGGCAATTCCATTGAAGAAATATGCCCCTTAGCTTAGCTTGGAAGAGATGTGGAAGCCATCTTCGAAGGGACGATCGTCACGAGATTGCCGTACGATTCACGGGGACAGAACACGCTGTCGTCTTCTAGGACATATCGAAGGCGGTTGGGCTAAGTATTGGAGTCTTTTCTTCCCTCTGCCTCGAAACATTTGGCGGGTGGAGTCCTTCTTTTGCACGGTCGCGAGTCTCCGAATTGCCCGGTTTTTATTTGGGTAGGGGCGTCAGAGCCGAACCTCCTTTGTCACTGTCCTCCTTTCGGGGGACAGTTTTGGGAACTTCAGAAAACGACCTCACGACTACCTTCTGGGAGATTGCCTACTATGTGTCTAACGACTTGGTTGTCGCTCGGGAACGTGTCGTCTTACAGAAAACGGTGACACTGTAGGAGGGAAGGAAACCCTGGTTTTAGCAGTCTCTGTGTGTGAAATTTTTGTGCCGCCAACTTTAACTGGGAAGCGCGCAGATTTAGTGGAGTAAGAACGTTTAATGCCATATTTGACCCTTTGCTTGATCTAAACAAGCGTGCAAAAAGATATATATATATATATATATATATATATATATATATATGAGGTTTAATATACCACCTGGGGGACTGGGGCCGGGATAGCATGCTACTCATCCATGTTTCAGTTTTTCATTTGTAGCAGGGGTATTATCCCTCTTACACAATCCACCGCTTGCACTGGGATGGGGGGGGTAGAACCCACAGGATGGTTCCGAATGGGTGTGAAAGTGACTATGCTCATAGGCCTAAAGTAGCCAGGAGCATGGGAGCCTTTTTAAAAAATTCAGGCATAAGACGTTCCAAGCAGCACTAGGTGCTCCAGAACCATTTCTTAGCGCACCCGTCTGTTCCCGGAGTCCCATATTCTTCGATTTCTTCTTCTTGTTCTTGCCTTTCTTCTTTCGAGAGGTAGGCACGTGAGATATCCCCTTCTCTCCTTCCCTGAATGGGACCCCAACGCCGGACGGACCAGCCTCAGCAAGATCATCTTGCGAGATGGGAAAGAACTGGCTGTCAAGGGGTACTAATCGTGAGAGGAGGTGCCACATCTCATTTTGAGTCTTCGCGTGCCCAGTGCAGCCTGACGAGGAACATAAAAAGGGGGTAGACTCAACATTCAGTGTCTGTCACCGTGCTAAGGTTCGCCACCATTAAGACCCTTAAATTATAGGCAGGGTCACCTCCGAGGCCATCTTCAACTCCTTCGTCTTATCCCCCAAGTTCTACATAAGTTATCCAGAACGCGAATTCCAAGGGCCTATGGCACGTTATGAATGTAACTGCGACCGCAACCAGCCGGCATGAGACGTGCATTGGAAAGAGAAGGAAAGCGGGCATGTTAGCTCATAGTAATGTCACATGACAAAGATAAGGGCGACGAGATGTCTTGGCCCTACCAAGGGGACGAGCCCCTGATAAAGAAAGGGAAGACCCGACTCAATCGTCCCTTGGAAGCAACCCTCCGAAGGCAGGAAGGGGGAAACACAAAAACCTGTCATGCTTTAAAAAAGTGGGAAACGCCCTCTCCGCTAAAAGAATTTTCGGGTGACCCCTTAGAAAGTGTAGTGGGGCCCTAGCATTAGACGAGGTTTGCCCGAAGGCAAGAAGGAAACCTTTGAACCCTTATTTATTGGAGAAGAGGAAACACATTCTCCGCTAGGAGAGACTTGGAAGGTCTCCTGAGTCAGTAATGTGGGACTCATTCCTTAGAAGAGACAGAGCTAGCCGAGGGTGGCTCCAAAAGGATAAAGGGTAAGCTCCTCTATCAGTGGAAAATAGTGAGAAGGGAGCCCCTTCACCAAGATCTATAGTTCGCAAACTAGGAGGGCACGGGGTAGAGTTGGGGAGGGAGTGAGGATGCGCGGATTTACCTTCACTTGAAGTATTCATTGGGGTTTGGGTGTTGTTTTTAGAAAGAAAGAATTTATTAGGACAAAAACAGAGCTGATGCCATCTTGGTATGTTTCATTTACTGGTTTTCATCGGCAAAGGAACCAGAAACTTGAGAAAGGCACCAGGATTTTGCTTTTAGTAACAAGTGCGAATGCCCTTTGCGGCAGAGAGTGGGCCGGATCTAAACAACAGAGTCGGCGTGTAGGCGCCGGCGTTGAGCTCATAGTAGATGGACAACTGTTATATTTGTATAGTGGTTAACCAATGCGGACCGTGCAGGACGTATCCTGGTGGGTCGTTATCCCTTAACCCATTCCTTTTGGGTTCAAATCGGGCTCCTCGGACCGAACGCCAACTGTGGAGTTCCATCCCTTCTAGGAAAATTATTGAGGTCATCAGTAGTTTGGCAGACCTTTAGTTCATTTTGTACCAAAATAGATTCACTTCAAACTCATCCATGTTTAATGGTTAATTTTAAAGAACCAGGAGTAGCTTGCGTATCTGTGGCCTATGGCCTATCCGGCTCTGGAAAGGGTATTTTGGCCTTAAAACTTTAAAAAGGTTCCGGTACATATCTCATAATAATGTACTCTTTGTCAAGGTTATTTCAGATCCATGCTTATTTTCTGGACCTAAAGCGAGAAAAAAAGAACTTTTATCGGAAATTGCTTTAATAGTTTCATTTTTCTTGACACCCTTTTGAAAGAAAGTAGTTATTTCCTCCTGCTGAAGATTAAAATTGAGGTTAATTAATGTTTGGTTTATGCCCAACCTCGAATTTTTTGGATAATTCACACACAAACACACATACACACACACACACATATATATATATATATATATATATATATATATATATATATATACCTAACTCGTATATCAACATGACCGAAACCCCTCTCAAAAAGAATGTCATATCATCTGAACAACGTGCACCTAAAAAACATACACAGGAAATACACGAAACATGCCTCAACCGAAAAATGATAGAAGAAAACAACAAAATTTTAGACTATGCTCCCGTCAGGCGTCAATTTCTCTTCCTTGGAGCTATATATATCCAAAAGAAACAACCAAATTTAAACATACAGTCTGACTCCAATGAAATCCTGCCCAGCACAAGAAAAGCTAACAGAGAGACAGGTGTAACCTGAGCTGCTTCTAGTCACTAATCACCTTTGGCAGGCAGATTAATTCCCTCTCCCTCTATGGCTCCTTAATCCTTCGTCCTTTTATCACCTGGATCCAACCTGCCTATACGTGTATAGCTTCGTTCGTAATTTTGTTAATGCATTTTGTAACATATATAAACTGAATACTTTGTAATAATTCCCCATTGTAACTCTTAAGATGATATTCGATGTATCGAAACGCGTCAGTTAAAATAAAGAAAGTGCTAAATTACATTAATTTACTTCTACCTTTGACAAAATAACAAACATCAGTCCCCGATGAACTTTGGTACGCTTATCCACAGGTTAAACAATAAAGAAAAAGCGAATATAAGACAAATCGAGAATATTGAAAATGAATTATTAACTCGAAACTAGCGGTCGCTTTTAATAAAACATGCCATAATGAATATATATATATATATATATATATATATATATATATATATATATATATATATATATATATATATATAACTATAAGAAGGGGATTTTTGGAGTATTTAAATAATAATTTCATCTTAGTTTTGTTATGAATTATGTTTTTTAACCAAAGTTATTTCTAATCATTCTTTTATAATATCAAAAAATAAAATTCTTTATGGTCATAAATTTCATTTGTACCTTTAGAATTGTGCTTTAGTATATATTTTGAAAGGGGCGAAATTTAGTTTAGAGTTCCCTTTTAAAATTATTATAATTGGCGAAGTTCAGAAAATTTATAAAAATTTAACCATAGCTGCTTTTTATAGGATTTTAATCTTAGTAGCAAAGCGCAACCTCCCCAAGTAGGGGGGGAGTGGCGAAGCGATTGTCTGGTATATGTATATGTTTACAAACAATATTTCTATTGGTCAAATTTAAAAAAAAGGGATTTTAGTGGTCTTTGGTTAGGCTATTGCAATCGCATGATATTGTATTATATATAATTTTTAAGGTAATTTTGAAATAAGGGGCTTCGGCCTTCATACCCCATACTTAATTATGAGGGGTAGCAGCACAATTTGAAAGCCTAAAATTAGATTTGAATTTAAAACCCAATGGATAAATGTCCTTACACCTCTAGTATATATACCGTGTTGCTTGACCTCAGGCATATAAGCCTCACCCCAATATGTAAATTAAATCAATCATATTTTATTTAAAATTGATTAATATGAAATTTCTATATCATATTTTAATTAATAAAAATCTTCACTTCAAAATTCAAACATTTAATTTTCAAAATTCTCAGTGTCTCCCAAGATGGCAGCCAATTTCTTTTTCGCCATAGCATCAAAATTAGAAATTTGCCCATATTAGCTAGTGTAGAAACTATATAGAGTATATCTACGATAAACACTAATAGCATTTGCGTATTTTTTTTTAAAATGAGACATTTATAACAAAGCGCCCACAAAATTCGAGGGTGGGCATAAACCCAACATTAACCAAATTAAAACACTATTTTCGAAATTAATTCGATAAACTTTCGAATATTCGAAAAAATAAAATAAAAAAACAGCCACGCCTAAATTTTAATAAATTTTTACACTTAACCATTTGTAATTCTTTTTGTTTTAAAATCATTCATAAATAATATTGGAAACTTTCATTAAATGAAGTGGGTGATAAAAATAAAAGAGGTATCAAATAAGCATAAACACTAATAATGGGAATTAATAGCTCAATATTTTTTTTACAAACGAGAGATGAAATGAAATAAAAGAGAAGGATAAGATGAAAAACTAGTAAAACGAGAAGATAAGAAAAAGCAAAAAGAAGAGAAAAATTAAATTTCAGCTAATAAAAATAAAAGATTTTTTTCTTTCCTTTATTTCTTAAAAATAACCATAAATCTAAAAAAAACAAAGACCAAGAGTAAATTATTGGGCGATATGTAGTGAAAACCTTTTATTTTTTCGGATAAAAAGCTCATTATCAAAGGCGGATACGCCGTAGGTCACAGACATAAGGTTTGCATGCGAAGTGCAAGCTCTTCTTGTAAGAAGGGGCGAACACGTTTCGTGTTTTTTAATAAAAATTTATAATACAATAAATCAAAGTTTTTATTTATTATCTACCGTAAAATTTTCACGGAACTCGTTCGTGGTAAACCTCAAAAGAAGTGGTTAATTAAATTTTAGAAATTCAACCATTAAAATAAAATCAATTTTAGGGTGGAAATATTTAATAGATAATAAAGATTATTTTCATATATATATATATATATATATATATATATATATATATATCTTTCGATATCTAACTCTATCTCAATCTCTATCCCTATCTCTCTCTTTTAATCTCTATCTCTCTTTCTTTCTCTTTTTTTCTTCCCCTTTAATTAAGAAGATCAACGTTTTAGCATTTTCGCCAGCAAGTAATTTTAATTAAATATAAAGCGTTAACTCCGACAACTTTCGTCGCTGAAAATTTATTAGGGGAAAGGTGTAAAATGAAGAGATCTAGATAGCAGAAATTTAAATTTTCGGAAGATGTATACAGGTTCATTTAAAGTGTAAATAGTCACCCAGTTAATTACTGATATCCCTTTATATGTTTTTTTCAAAGGATTAAATTCTTTTAAAACTAGTAATATACTTTGCTATAATTTGTTGGCGTCCCTTTTTCCGTTTAGCGCAGTTTCTGACATTTATCAATTCTGTCTCTGTTCCTGTAGAGGGTCTTTTCTATAATGTCTGGTCTAAGAGATTATGCTGATACTGTAGCATGTTTCCTACCAATAGGCTCGATTTCTACCATATTTATTTGAGTCAATAAACAATCATTTTAAAATTAATAAAAAATATATTTTAAAATTGAAAAAGTAAATTAATATTGAAGGGTGAAACTACTGATTAACAGAGAACCGATAAATAACATATTCCACAAACGTGCCAAAGACGTCTGTGAATCTTTGGGACAGCAAAACGCTGCCCCAGGAAGAAATGAACCAAATAACAAATTAGATACAGACAACGATTTGGCGGAACCCGAAAAGATACAATGAGAAATATAAATCCAATACACCAATAGAGAAATCACAAAACCGCATACGACTTCCGATATTGACAATCGAAATCGAAAAACAAAATCTGACAAACTGAAAAATGAGAACCAGAAGAAAAAAGCAGGATAAATACATAAATAATATATATATATATATATATATATATATATATATATATATATATATATATATATGTCGAAGTATTGTTAGGTCCTTATTCTTCTCTGTCAGAGAATTAAATATTTAAGGACTTTAGAGCGCTAGTCTGATACTTCTAATTAGAAAGGGAAACCATTCCTCTTTTGGCTGAGTGGTCTTATAAACTAGTATGCATATGAGAGTGCCACAGCGTTTAATCCGTTTTAAGGAAAGAGCCAGTCAAACACGTAAGGATCTAGTGAAACTCCAAGAATTACCCCCCAAATATATTTTTTTAATTTATCCATTAACTCAAAATATTTATAACAATATATATAAGTTTAACATGGTTTACACGAATTGAGCATGAGCCTATTCCAGATGAGATTCATTACCAACGCAAAGTAGGCCCCACGTAAATAAATCAATTGCCAGTAAGTTAATTTATGGAGACCTTTTAGTATAGCGTTTAGCCACAATTTACGTGCCGCTAATCTTAACTAGCAATAAGACAGGAGTCACTAAATAATATCTCTCCTTTAGTTAGCTCAGGTACAGTATTACAAATCCCACTCAATCAAAACAAATATAAATTGTTATTCGGACTTACATGACCTTGAAAGGATCAGGGGTTGACGGATGTTGCTATATTGTATTTTTCACGCTTCTTTGGGTTGCAGTAGCCGACTGGAGTTTTTCCACGAGAAGTGTGGGGAGAAGGCGATACGATGTCAAAAATCTTCTTATAACTTTATCTCCGGTTATACGTTTAAAAGACAGCGAAAAAAGTTGTGCTTACTGGTTCAAGGAGTACTCTTCTGGGTAATTCTTGAAGTCGGTTAGTATCCTCGTCTTCTTCGAGGAGTTGCCAACTGAGTTTTGGGCTTCTTCTCTTTCAATTATTGAGATTGCAATTTGAAGAGGCACTCGAGGGTGAACGGGTCTTCTTTTTTCCTGCTCCAGAAATTCTTGTTTGATACTAGTAATTGTGATCTAGCCAGACTTCTTACAAAGTCTGTGAAGGATAACTCGGTATGGCACCTATACGAAAACGGGACGATCTTCTAAGATGTAAAAATCGATTTCGAAAATAGGTGAAGGACCGATCTCCTCGATCTAGTCCTCTATCGTCTCTCACAGAATCAACTTTTTCTTTCCTTACGGGCTTATTTATAGTCCGGCGCCCGCCCTACATTAGGAGGACGGGGCGAAGCCGCTGAGGGAAGTGTGAGGGGTGAGGGGAGGGTGACACCGAGGAGCCCAGGTAGGTTTCTTAATCAGAGGCACCGACGCCCAGCACAATCCTGGGTGTTCTTTTTGATCTGGCACCCCTTTTGGGGGCCCTTTACCCGCGGGCCTTTGGGCCTCGAGGTAATCGGATCTTTTGAGCGCTGCTTTATTTTCATTTTGTGGTTACCTTGGTACAGCAGCTCGCCACTGACTACCTATTCGGTGGGAAGATCAAAGCTTCGGCAGTTGGGCTGTTAGTCCGACGAATAACGTTCTCTCGCCCCTCCTCTTTTGGGTACGTCTCTCTCGCTGTTTCAGACGAGGAACTTTAACATATATTTACGCTTGGTCCTCTGAGTGTAGTTATGTTATAATTCCTCTACAATATATATATATATATATATATATATATATATATATATATATATATATATATATATATATATATATATATATATTTATTTATATATATATTTATATATATATATATATATATATATATATATTTATATTTATATATATATATATAGCTATAAAACTACAGCAAAAGTATGAAAGAACCAAAAAATAATAAAAATAAAAAACAAAAAATACAAATTATAACAGCAAAGAGGGCAAAGTAAATTTTTAAAAAACTACAGCGCTTACAATACAACCTGGCTCAATTCATCATCATCCTCATAGTATTATCTCCATATATAACACTCTCTACTCATAACTATTTCATCAACGCATACACACCATACACAATATTTCCTAACTATCCTATACTCTTCTCTCACTTTCACTACTTTTACTCTCCCAATCGTCCAAAATTCATTCATCATAGCCCTATAACGATGTTTCTCCGTGACTTTTACTCTCAAGGTTTTTTCAGGTGAAGAAGCTGCTACGAGGTCTTTTTTCTCAATAATAGCCATCTGATGCAGCCTGATTAATGCAATGAATGTGATGGACCAACTATGCTAACGAAAAAGAAATTACGAGGAAAGTATTCACCAGTATGGTGACGTTATCTTCCCAACGTCGAGGTACCGGGTTCGATTCCGAATCTTGGCATAAGCGGACACAAACTTCAGCGCACGTAAAGATCTGGCTACCGATTGGTGGACGCGCTGTGCTCACCCCGTTTTCGGGTGGGTAGATCTTACACCTCTAACCTCACATATAGCTAATCAAAACACTGCTTTCTTTCCTTTCCTGCCTTCACAGCACATCACCCACACACACTTTCTACTCCCAAAATCCTGCTGATGGGTATCTATAGCCACGTATCTCTGAGATGGAATAGATTCCTTTCCACCAAGGTGACAAGGGCTCCTACCTGAGAGTTATTTGGTGTCAAAACATGATACTTCCTGGCGCTATTCCTAAAAAACGACTGGCCCCTAGGCCCACCAGCGTTGTCATACAGACGTTATATAGATTTATGTCGTGGTGTAGCTCTATATATCATACATACATCTATTATATTTGATTTAAGAGTGAGCAGGGGTTTCTTTTTAATAGGCTTGGGTAGGCTAAGGTCCCGTTACAAGATCAGATCCTCGTAAGGAAGGGCGAGTCCAATAGATGCTACTTTAAATCTTGGTATTAGCTGAGAGTTCCAAATCTTACTTGTTACAGGCTGTTGTGATAGGGCTATGAGGAGCTCGAGGGTCGGAAAGTAAAGAAGTCGGCAAAAATAGATTATAATAAATATTAATAATTAAAGTTAATATGACACAAAAAAACACAGACATATAAGACAAATAATACAAGGGTCAACGGGTATTAAGAATACTAGGTATGCTAAAATGCAATAAAATGGGGTAGACCGGATGGAATTAAAAATAGAGCTTTACACGGGGACAATGGTAAGCACACAAATGATAATGGGGGAACGGTCGACGGCAATTATAAATTTGGAGAAGCTAAAATATTCATTACTATACCTTGTACACAAATGGAGGGGTTGGGGGAGACGATGGTCGTTTCCAGCGAAGCAGTGAGATGATGGTTCGGTCGTTTCGACGGGGTCCAAGGTCAACTTGCTTGTAGTGAAATATCCTTTTAAGTTGACGGGGGGTGGAGCAGAGTCTTCGAGAAGGGAGGTTGGGAATTTCTCTGGTGAAAATTCCTTTGAAGAAAACGGAGGGTGAGTTTCTCTGAGACATCAAACGGTTTGTTTGGTCGACTATGCGTAATCAAGGAAGGAGTGCTACGCTAAGATTAATCTTTACTGAAGCCTTTTGGGATGGGGCTTGGTTCTTGTTTGGAGATGGCGTCGATGAGCGGATTCGGCCGAGGATTCTTACGGGGTGAAGAGTTCTTAACTAGTTCTAGAGGGTGGATATTTGTTTTATCCAAAGAAGGATGCTTGGTTTTGTCCCACAACGTTTCCTTGCCTTCTGCGTATGACAACCCGAATCGAGGAAAAGTAAGATCGTCTGCACTCATGAGCTCTCTCGCACCAATCTGCTCATTCCTTCTAATGCGGGTAGATATTGACACCAGAAGTGAGGGAGCTTACCCCATAGAAGGGGAGTAGTACTATCGCCAATCGTTTGAGTCATGGCGAACGCGGCCCGGGTGGCGATTGTCTTAGCTGCTCCTAGCGTGGCTGGAAGGGGGCGGAGGGGGAGACTTCTCGTCTTGTTTAAATACTCGCCTTCATAAAGGTTGCATTCCATGATCCCGCTCCTATAGTTTCAAACGTTTTTGAGCTTCGAAGATTGTTTGTAAGCTACACGAGGCCCATCACGTAGAAGCAATGCTTAAAAGTGACGTTATTTCTACCATCACGTGCTTGTTCCCTCACAATTTCATTATGCGGTCGGGGATCCTCCCAATATCATAGAAGGATTGGCGTTGACTAACATAACAACACTAGCAACCTATCACCTAAAAAGGCATTCAGAAGAACATTGTGGAAGAGCTTCAAAATAAAAAGATGCGGATCTGTTTTTAGAAATGTTACAAGAAGACATACGAATCGTATTTACTACTCAATAAAGTATCATTTTACTATACTTTTTTTAATTATATTTTTATTCATCATGAACACATGTATATTCACTATATAAATGTGTAATTGTATATTGTTCTCACATTTTTTTAAAAATATTTTTGCACAAGACTCATACTACAATAAAAGTCTATCATATACAGGGGTTGGACAAAATAATTGGAACAGTAGAAATTTAACACCAATATTTAAATGAGCCATTATATTACGAATATCAATCCAAATTTCATTGGGAGTGTTTTAGTTTTATTGATGATATATAGTTTTATTTAGCAACTTTAATGATTATTTGTATTTCTTTTTCAGATGGTGATATAGATGCTAAGATGCGTAATCTCACTGAGTTCGAAAGAGGGCAAATTGTTGCAGCTCGAATTGCAGAAGCTTTCGTCAGCAAAACAGCTAAACTCCTTGGGTTTTCAAGAGCTACCATATCAAGGACCATGACAGAATTCAAGAAGCAGGGCAAAACCTCCAACAGAAGAAGTGATTTCGGCAGGACTTCGAAGCTAGCTGAAAGAGACCGATGAGTATTGAAACGCTTCTGTTGAAAAATCCCCGGACAACTGCCCCTAGAGTGACTGCAGAGTTGAATTAACATCTCACTAGCCCAGTTTCGACCAAAACTGTTTGCCGCGAGCTCACTAAAGCCGGATACCATGGAAGAGCCGCTGCCATCAAGAAACCTCTGTTTTCACATCAAAACATTCAGAAAAGGCTGAACTGGTGCAGAAATCACAAGGTCTGGTCGACAGACTAATGGAAGCAAGTAATATTCTCCGACGAGTCCATTTTTTTCTCTTTCCTCCACTGTGGAGCAAGTTTATGTGTGGAGGCTGTACGGAGAAGTTTTTAATCCTGACTGCCTTCTCCCTATAGTGAAGCATAAAGGAGGGTCAGTGATGGTTTGGGCAGCCATATCTTGGAATTCTCTTGGTCCAATCGTTGCTCTGCATGGTAGGATCAACAGAAACGAATATCTGAATATTTTGGAAGATCAAATCCATCCCATGGTCCAGACATTATTCTCTGAGGGTGAGTGCCTTTTCTAAAATGACAATGCCCCAATACACACCGCTTATGTGGTTAAGAATTGGTATGAAGAGCATAGAAGTGAGTTACAACACATGGAGTGGCTCCCACAATCTCCAGATCTCAATATTATTGAGCATTTGTAGTGCCTCTTGGAGCGACAAGTTAGAAGTCATTGCCCTCCACTGTCGTATTTGAAACAGCTTGAGCAGGTATTGCAAGAAGAATGGCTCAATATTCCTCTCACTGAAATTCAGGCAGCTGTATGAATCAATTAAAAGACGCATCGACGCTGTTCAGAATGCAAAAGGAGGACCATCTCCGTATTAAATAATTATTCATTGAATTTAAAACCGTTACAATTATTTTGTCCAACTCCTGTATTTTAAGGTAGGAATCATGCTACAGTAAAAGCCTAATGGTAGGAATCATGCTATAATAGCATTGAATTTATTACCCACACTCGTACTATTGGGCTCATGTCAGGGGATTGTCTCGTTTGTTGAAGTTGTTGGGTACCACTTTGGTCCAACCATCTTTTTTAGTCGTGTGCGATTCTAATCGCAAGCTACTCTACATTTCACTATGTCGGACGGTCGGTCTGTCGGTCAGTCTCCGTTTTGGTTCTTTTTGTTTTTTGTTATAACGTCATAACTATTCGGCCGATTCTAACGAAATCTGAAAGTCTTATGTTGTTCTACGTTCTCTTTCAAATGATATAGTTGCTAATGTCCAACCAAGGTTAGCTTGGGAATTATTGAAAGCTTTGGAGGTCGTCAGGTCACAAATAAGAATAATTGAGGGCACGCGACTTTTTGGTCAGCAGACCTTGTTTCACTATGACAAGTTTCTCCATCTTAAATTAATCGACAACTTTCTGTTTTATGTTAACCATTTATAAACACTGTGAAATATACATACATATTTCACTCTGTATGTGTTTTTTAAGATGATGTTCTATATGTTTTGCTGTTATCTTAAATGTATATTTTCAGCCTAATGGCTGCCAGCTTCTGGAGTAAACTGTTAATTATTATTATTATCGCTCTTTAAAAATTAAAATCACTATTCTGATTTGATATTGCCAACCATACTCCCCCAGCTCTAATCCCCTTTCAATACAAATTGCTTCCCACGCTAATATACCTCAAACCTTTTAGGAGGATAATCTTAAAGCACCTACCCGTCTACCTACTGAAAATTGAGTAAACATTATGCTGTGCCACGATTCCAAATACTTGTCGTTCATTTTATCCTACTCTTTCATCTTATTTATATTGGTCATAATTAAAAGAGGGATTCCTTTTGGCTGCTTTTAAAAAAAATCACAAGAAAGAAATTTCTTGCTGTTTAGAGCTGATTTGGAATCTTTATTCCACTTCACTAGGTTTCGACTGGGGGTTTTTGTCGATGGATCTTCAAAGGGCATCAGCACGACCGGATAACGTGCCTCTGGTGCTTTTTTATCCTTTTTTTTAAATTGAGCTACTATTTTGTTAATGGCATAAAGGATTATTCCAAGATGCCTAGCAATCTTTCATTTGCCAGGTCCACCCAACAATTCTTCTTTGAAAATTTGAAATTTAGCTGGAAATTTGTTTTCTATGCATGTTTAATATTGACAATACTAAACTTTAAAAAATAGACCAAATACTAGTCATAATAATGAGAAAACATCGGAAGAAAACATTATATTCAACAGGGTTCTGTGGGTCATTTGCAGCCGTTCGCAACTCTAAATTCCGCTCATGCGTGTTGTCTAGGGTCAATTTTCATTTCTTCTTATGATAGTAGACTCAGCTTTCCATGGTCTGTGGAAGAAACAATAAAATGGTGGAATTCATTCCTCCAATAAATGAAAAAGGAGAGCTTTGGTGCTCGGATTTTGCGTCGGAATCTCCAATGCAAACATATCTGATTGCTTAGGTGTAAATCTGACAATGGTACAGACATCCAAGAAAGAAGAAAGAGTTGGATGAGTCAAGCTGTGATTACGTTCTACGGTGACACTAAAACCTGACTGTAAGCGTTCTGGTAAGAAAAGAAGCCTCGACATTCTCAAGGAAATCTAGGCCATGATTTACAAAGATCTCAGGAAGTGAATGAGGTGTATAGCTGGGTACAACCAATTGCTATTCTCTCTCTGCGGGTATTTAGTGCCTAAGAATATCGCTACTACTCAAACAAGATGAGAAAAAGCCATCTGCTACCACAAAAGATAAGAACAAGCGAAAGCAACGTGCTTCAAATCTTGTGAACAAACTGAAGCATCACCTTAAGTCTGGCATACTTTGATTCTTCTCAGACGAGAATAAATTCTGCCAAGACCAGGTGGCGAACTCGAAAAACAACGCTTGGCTTGCTCTATCACACAAAGATGTACTGAGAGTCATTAAGACTAAGTTTTCGGTCCACATCTTGGTGTATGGGTTGGTCAGTAAGGAAGGTCACGTAATGCTTCCGTTTATCTTCCCGGCTGGCTTCAGTCTTAATACGGAGAGCCATATTAAGTGCCAAAAGGAGTTGGCGTTGTCCTAGATCCAGGAGATGGCCGCTGGAGAGCAGTACAGTGACAGCAAGACTGCGCCCAGTCTTGACCCTCAGAAAGATTTTTAGACCATCTCACTCCGAACATCTGGCCTTCCAACTCCCTGGACTATTATTTATGGGGCGTACCTAAGAGAGAGAGAGAGAGAGAGAGAGAGAGAGAGAGAAAGAGAGTTAGAGAAAGAGGAAGAGAGGGGGAGAGAGAGAGAGACCAACAAGTTCCTGTGCACCGCCAAGTTGCAAGTTTGAGTTTACGTCCAGGATCACAGCAGTTTTCCCACAATTAAATAGGGAAATCGTCAAGAAGGTTTACTGCAGGCTTCTACCATGCTTGGATCCCTTGGTTGAGGCGAGTGCGATGTCATTAAATAAGATGAAATCACAATCTTTCATGCTGTTAACATTCAATTTTAGTAAATATATCCGTATAAAACGAACTCGCTGTTTTATTTTTCTTTATATTGAAGTTAAACGAAAATTTCCCCACACAACCTGTAAAGCTGTGAGTGTCTATTTACTTCTTGCCTTTCTCTGTACACGCAGATACATGTGCGATGATTGTTTTTAGGAGTGGCACTTAAGTGCTGGCTTTGGGTCAAGAGGAGGGGGCGAACAATAGGTCTAATGCTCCCTTAGAGGCAGCATATTATGATTGCTAATCGGCATATACTGAAATAGTAGAGCAGGGTAATCTAATATAGCACACCTTCAAACGAAAAAGGCAGTGGCCATCATCAAAAAGAAGCCAACCCCACCAAATAAATCAATAACTTTGTTTTTATGATGGGACATTACTTTAGGGTCGACCTTAAGTCATTGGTTCTTATAGGAAACACTACTCAACTTTACTTTTAACACTGAGAACTTGTGCAATGAGCATCAACCGTAGTTGTTCCGTTTCGTATCAAATGGACTTGCATACATCCTTAACGTTGGCCTCACAAATCCACATAAAACAAAATAATAGCAGCTAAGCTAAAAGAAAGTCAATAAGAGAAAGACCTTTACCAGATCATTTACACTTGCCAGACCTGGAGCTTTCAAGTTATCATCTACCTTGACCACTTAAAGAATTTTTGTGCTGGAAAAATAAAAAATAAGAATAAAAATAATGTGTCTTTCTAAATTTAATTCTTCACGGATGTGACTTTTTCATTAGGAGAGAATCGAAAAAAAGCCTTCGAGCTGGGTTGAAGCCATTAATAACGAGGGATATTGCAACACTGATAAATTAAATTAAGTTAAAACTGCATATGTTTTTACCTCATGCCTGAAAAACATGTTTTAATTGAATTTTCCAGCAATCAACGTTTTATTTTGAAATGTGAGCCATGACATAATGTTAAATGTAAATGTTTTGCAATAAAACTATTTCACTTTGTATTTCTATGGGTGATGGATTGAATTTTTCATAGTGACGAATATTTGTAGACAATTTGTTAATCTCCAAAAATTAATTTATTAGGAATATTAATTGTAGCAGTTTAAAGAATTTAGTATTCTGATGATCAACTAAATTGATTTAGTCATTTGAACTTTAAACTTATGTAGAGTTTGTTTACACAAGTCAAATGGCAGTGCCATTAGACGGTTTTGAGGTCAGGTTTGCCATTTTCTTGCTTTGAGATAAGCATTTATAATGAAAAGTTCTGCATACGGTACATTTTTAAATATGAATTTTATTTCATTTCTTACTTCATTGATGATGGCAAGGCAGCAAATTTGCAGGGCACTGATAAGGTTGAAGAGTTTAGAAGCGATTGAATCACTCATATTAAGAGCGCACTTATGCTCCGATTAACAACGATCGTTATATTAAACAGAAAACATAATCTTCTCTGAACTAACACCATCTACCTTGTTGCGTCAGACTGGCGAGAATGCAGGAGGAGACGACTACACGCACAAATCAACCTAGCTTTTCTCAGCCAACTGCCATTGCAAACTGCTCATAATGCATAAGAGGCTTTGGTGCATTTGTAAGCCCTTAACCCGCTAGCGGACAAGGCATATCGTCTGATGACAAGGAATTTTGCCCCATCCATTATCCGGTTCGTCAGTGCAACACCCGTTGCAATTAGGGACTTCCATCGATCCCAATCAAGAAAACCACCAGAACAAGTTCCAGGGAATCACGAGATATAATAAGACTGGAATACAAAATAGAACACCTTAGCTATGCAGTCAACGAAATTGTACGTAAATTAAGGTCGATTAGAAAAAATAGCTGCTGCCATTTCCGTTAGCTGGATTGGTCTTTCAATGGAGAAAAAGACAAAAAAAATATGAGCAACTCTATACACCAAGATCACAAATAATGTTATCACAGTAAATTAGAGACAAGGTCAATAAGTGCGGATAATCCTGTTTTTATCAACAATCGAACAACTAACACCTGCCCCTCGCTTTACCTCATACAGTCGTCTTGAAAATGCATTGTCTGTTTCTCACTGATATTAGGACAGGTACTGTCAATTTAGATTACCGTGGATTTTCAGTATTAATAGTACTATCTTTTTCCAGAACGAAAATATCCCGCCCATCTTCTCTTCTCTCCAGTCAGTAGCCGGTAAGCATATGGGTTTTTACTAAACCATATATAAACCTTTCATTTTAACCTTCTCACTCATTTACGTGCCTATTTCTCTAAGATAATGTTTGTTTGCACACTATAGAGGAGACTTTATGTGGTATTTTTCTCTCATGGTTAACTTTAAGAACAACATTCTTATGGATACAATAACGGGATATTCTATAAGTGCACACCAAATTATGTACATTTCCCCAAGCTCTTTCATATACCTCCCTATCGGCGTGACATAAAGTGACCATCCCACCTTCAGTTACCAGTAAAATCATTAGAAAGAATTTAGGACTCATTCTTCATTTTTATCATCAGTCCTTTCTCTCTCGTTATCTAAACATCTCTACCTGCATATGCATTATAATAATTTTCATTTACCACCCAATAAGGTTAAAGTTACAAAAGAAGTTTGTTGCAAGGGTGCAATGTGTGACAAAAGTTCGACACTTTTCTTCTCCATGGGTAAGCCCTCCGCACTTAGTGAAGTGTAATATCGTACTTTTACTCCAGTGTGTGATTCTAAGTTACAAAACACAATTGCTTTCATATGCCTCACCCGTAAGATTTTACTACGTAAATTTTATAAATTCATCTTAAACATGCATTTCACCCAATTCAAAAAGAAAGGATCTCGAAGACAGCAGTTGTTACCCCTGTAGGTTCATATGAATATTAATTTATGTGTTTAGGCCTTACTTCATCTACACAGACCTTTGTAATTTTTCTTAACAATTGGCTAAAATATTTCATCGTCGTAGACGGTATTTGAAAGATAATACTGATGGGTGTGCCCAATCACAATCGGGACAATGACAGTTGTAATGCCCTATAATCTCCTTAGTACAAGAGAGGCTCTACCGCTATGCCTAGGAGCTTGAAAACTGAAAGCAAAGCAGAGATCTGAGTCTTAATAACTAGGCACAGTGCCACACAGAATGAAAAGGGCTGGTTTGGAAGTAAAATGAGTCGTGATTTATCGAATGAGTTACACAGAAAAATAAAGAGTTGCCAAAGGAAATTAATCAAGGCGAAAAAAAATAGTTGAAAGAAGCAGGGTAATAGAGTAGATGGCATGAGTTTTGTTGGTTTTTTTTTACATATACACATATATTTATATATATATATATACATACAATATATTTTTTTTGGGGGGATGGTAAAGGTGAGTGTGCCTGATTGGGTGGAAAAAAAGAGATATGAACATAGAACAAGTTATCTACCATCTACAACATGGACTAAAGAAGACAGTAAGAAAAATGAAGAGTTGCCAAAGGAAATTAATCAATGCGAAAAAAAATAGGTGAGAGAAGCAGGGCAATAGAGTAGATGGCATGAGTTTTGGGTTTTTTTTTTACATATACACATATATATATATATATTTATATATATACATACATATACATTATTTTGGGTGGAAGAGGGTAGGGGTAAGTCTGGATGATTTGGTAGGAGTATTATTAATTGCTAGGATACTGGATATTCTTCTATTTTAATATTTTTCTTAACGTTACTTCTAATTAGTTTTATTTTAGTTTGTTCTAAGTCTTTTTTTTATACTCTGTTTCTGCGTCCGAGTTTTTTCGTTTGGGTACCCTTGCGGTTAGCATCTCTTTTAATTAATCTCTGTATTTCTTTTATTTTCTCTTACGTTATTTCTGGCATTCTTGTCTTTGTTTTTCTTGTTTACCTTGAGTTAAATTTGCTTTTACTCAAGTGTATATTGGTTGTTCTCTCGCTGTAGGTGGAACCTACTGCTCGGGAATGCTTTCTTTATTCTGTTTCGGTTTACTTCCGGTATTCTAAGTTCGTCGTTCATTTCTACGAACTTTTCCTCTATCTTTGTCCATATTTTATTTGCTCGTACTTCTAGCGTTTTGTATATGAGTTGAATTTTAGCTATTTCTAATATGTCCCGTATTTTCTTCCTCTCTCTTCTTCTAGTGTTAGTGATAAGAAATTCCGCTCTGTTTTGGATTCTCTGTATTTTATTTCTTATTAGACTTCGATGTGACGTGCAAAAGGATCGTTGGATACACCAGGACCGACTCAAAGAACACTTTTTACAGCATTCTTTACTTTTTTGGATCAGATTCCCTAGGGTGTAGAGCAATCTTAAGCCTGATTTGGCCTAGGCAATCCTGGATTTCACGTAGCTACTGTATACACGACTTCCTAACTGTAGGCCCAGTACTTTCCCCTCATTTGAATATTGGTAATATGTACCTTCTATGATTAGTTGTTTCTTTTTTTATCTTTGTAGAGGGATTATTTTGAACTTGTAGATATTTTTTTTAATTTTCCAAGGTTTTTCTTAATCGTTTATGTTTTTTATTTCTCGTGCTAAAATACAAGCCTATCATCTGGGGTTTGTATAGTTTGTCAGAATTATTTGGCTTATATCGTCTTCATATTGTATATTCACACTGTTAGTTGAGATTGAGGCAGTAAGGTCGACAGTACAGAGGGAATAAAAGGTGGGGCTTGAGCAGCCCCCTTAAGGACTCCTGTTTGTAGGTCGAAATTGGGGCCTTCTTGTCCTTCAATGCTTAGTTGTGCCTTTCTATTCGATACATAGTCGGCTATGATTCTTTCCTTTTTTACGCCCATGCTGAGCTGTAGGAGTTTATATTTTAGTCCTTCGATCCATACTTTGTCGAAGGCCTTTTCTACGTCGCGGAGGACTACGTCGACGTATCCTTTTTTGGCCGTGGATTGAGCTATTTTTTCTGTGATTGTGGCTAGGGACATTGTGGAGTCTCTACTCTTCCTGAAGCCGAATTGGTGTTTGTTGTGTTTTTTGTTTTCTTCGAGTAAGGTGACCAATTTTTCATTTATTATTTTTTCAAAGACCTTCTATATATATATAGGACATTTCTATCGATGATACATGTCGAGTCCTGCCCCACCCTTATACCTTACCCGAAAACCAAAGCTAAATAAAATGAAAACAAAAATTAACTTCGCTATGAAAACAATAAAGGCGAGAGGGTAAATATCTAAAAAATTAAAAGTGCAAAATAGTTTCTCAACAATTTTCAAATAGAAAAATCTATTTATTTATATGTGATACTGCTAAGATAGCAAGAGGCAAAAAATACAAAGTGTGCCCTATCATATTTAAATGTACTGTGAATATCAAGTTTTATTAAATGTTTTGACGTTGGGGTTTGATCTATTTAAAATGGTTTATAATAGGATCTAGAAATAGGTTAAAGACCTTTGTATCACTTTTGCAAGTAAACAAATAATATGCAAGTAAAACCTGCCTTGATTTAACGTGGAGAGTTTTGTTTATCGTTAAATGATATTAATCTCAGATAGAGTATGCTTGACATGTATTTAAGAAACGGCAGCCACTGTGGATTAACAGCTATCGATTACTGATATTTTGAGATATAATGGTCAATACATAGAATGATGCTGACCGTGGCAAAAGCAGTTAAACATAGCATATCATATATCTGGATATGTAAAAAAGAATACATAGTTCCATTGTCGTATGTGGGTTTATGGTATGCGACATAGTATTTTCCTTTAATCCATAATTATATTTTAAGAACGGGATTTTTTGTAGGTTTTTAATTATAATTAAGAGATTTTGGCGGGGTATGATTTCGGTATATTTTCAGTTTTTATCTAAGTTCATTCTAAGAGTTTTTTTAGAGTTTGAAATAATAAAATAGCGAAGTTCGGAAAAAGTAAATATGATTAGCGATTGTTTGGGAATTTTCGAAAACAAAACGAATTACAAATGGTGAAGTTCAGAAAGTTGATTAAAATTTAGGTATGGCTGCTTTTTCATTTTATATTTTCATATATTCTAAAGTTTTAAAGAAGATATTTTTTAAATAGATTATCAATTTTAATTTTTATCAGGAGGAAATAGCTACTGGCACCTACAAACGAATAAAGCAAAATGAAATTATCCGAGCAAATCATTAGGAGATATCTACGGGAAACTTTTAAGCATATTTACACCGAATTGGCAGTAGGCTACAGACCGAAGGTCTACCTGTGAACCCAAGCTCTTGCTGTAAACATATATAAGAGGATGAGCTTTGCCACTCCTATTATATATGTTTTATGAGGAGGACGTAATCCTCGAAAAAAAAACCGTTCCTTCCAGGAAACAATCAATATTTATTAAACTACGCGAGCAATTGACATCTGCAGATTTTGAAAGCTACAGGTAGAATATTATTGAGTCATTGATAATCATGTTTTTAGGAAATAAATACCGCAAGCAAATCATGACTAATAAAATAACATCGAATGTATATAATATATAGCCACACTGTAGAAATGATTTGTTGTAAAGGAAGTGATGAGATCATCCTCTCACACGTAAATAGTAGTCTCGAGTTATAAATTAGGACCTAAATCCGAATACTAAGAATCTTTGGGGTTGGTTGGTCTTTAACCCTTTCAAAAATAAGGTCATGAATGGTTAATTGAAGATTAGAAGAATTGACAATGAGGAGAATGAGTGACGAATGAAATTAAACATGTAAACTACAAGAAATAAGCCGGAGTAGAAGAAATAGAACAAGAATGTGGACGCTAAATTATGTGGATGAGAAAGGTACACATGCAAAAATTCAGGACACGAATAGGCCATAGTAACTTTACATAGACACTTTCACAAGGGCACGCATACAGGAGCCGTTATACCCAATTAAAAAATAACGAACACATTTGTAGATCTGAAGAAATTGAATCCAAAATAGGCCAATTATTGAACTCGAAACTTTAAGACAGTCATGTAGATTAGTGCCATTTTTCTTAAATAATGAACAATTCTCTAAAGTTTGTGGATCCTATCAACTTAGTGCAGGGAATATAACGTCAATCTACTATCATACACATACCATCCGAGATCCTTTCATCATAATGATCATCGTACATTCTATGACTTTACATCTTTTTTACTATTCAAGATCATGTAACACAAAATTCAAGCTTAATTTCTTCCTTGAGAGATAGATATACATACTTTATACAAAGAAAAAATCTTTGGATACACTCAGCACTATACTTAAAGTGATTTAAAGGCCGTATATCTACAAGTATCTGGAACACCATGACATATTATTTCATAAACAACGTAAAAAAATCAGATTTGCTAAAGAAACTTGGTAGAAGGGTCAGAAGAGTCCTCTGCTCGGCTTTTAAACACACAGATGACAAATCCCAACTCACCTCTGCCGGAAAAGTAGACCCATTAATGGCGTGCTCGGATCCCAGGTAATCTTGAGAACCAAAGTGAATCTGAACTTGATGAACCTGAAGAGTAAAAGAGCAACAAAACAGATTAAAATCCACAAACCCAAAGCGAAATAATGAGATATTAATTCCTATCCCCAGATAAATTATCTTAGAATCCATCGCACAATGGAATGTTGGGGCTAGTGCGGGCCGGAACGATATAGCTGACATCTGAAGGATTTAGTCTCTCCCAGCTCCAATACCTACAGGAGAACCAGAGGGTATATCTTTCAAACATTATCATTTCCTCTTTATTTCCTACTTTCTTTACTAATCTCTCTTTATAAATATTCTGTGGGAGTTGACTTCGTTGGTGTTTGCTATTCATTTAATAAAGAATCCCGAATAATAGATCTAAATCATTGTCATCTGCCTTTACATATAGGAATTGAAGGAAGAGTGGAACGGAAGGGGGCAAAACATATCTTCCTCTCGTTACATACCAATATTAGAGAAACCTAATCGAGATCATCCTCAAGCTCCTGATTTTATATCATTCAAAATGAGGTCATCCTTAAGCTCATAAGATTATATAAATCACAAGCGAGGTCATATTTAAGATCCTGAGTTTCTAGTATTCACAAGCGAGCTCATCCTTAGGGGACTTAGCTTTTTTCAAGTATGAACGAAGCCATTCCTTAAGGTCGACCCAAAGATGAATTTTACTTTTTCTTGACCTATTTCTGATCAAATTTTGAATTTAAACGAGGGAGAGTCCCTCCAATGACCTGCGGGGTTTTGTGATAAGATGATAAATGGTCATTGCATCGATGGTTTCCCATGGTTCAAATCACCTACAAGGGCCTTTGAATGGCTAAATAGAGGCTTCTGCCACAAGATGGCGCCACCCAGCGCCAAATCCGATGGCAAATTTGAAATCTCCAGGGAGAATAACCATGTGTCCCATGGTCATATGGGTCATTTCATAGCTCTAAAAGGGGACAATTTAACTTTACTCCCTTTGAAAATTGAACTTTACTCTTTTGAATAAAAGCGACGCCTAGGCCTGGCGCTTCACCGCAGGTAAAACAGCTTAGTGTATCACACCTAATTTTTCTCATAAGACAGTTCCCTTTTTCATCCGATACTTTACTTACTTAAATGCATAAGCAAACGGATAATGGTAAAATTTATGCTTGATGGAGATTTATTGCACTAATTTAACGTTCCCAGGTAAAATACATACATATACAATTATACATAGCAAGTATACAATAGAAAAACTTGATAGATTATCACAAACTAAAATTTCAAGTAAAAAACACAAAGTTTAGTTTTTGACGTGCCATTCGAATGTCACACAGGTCACATAAAAATATACATTACCGAAGATTAAAAGATTTGAAACAAAAATAAAATACAGATAACTCAAATCCGTTGAGTTTCAAATTCCTTCCTTGCTCCAACAGTATTCTGTAACCATTACCTGGTTCCAAGAACCCTAGGTATCGGTGCCCCATAGTGCTGATATTTCTAAGAAAGGGCCCTCCTTGTCCATCATATAGGGTTTAAGGTTATTCACAAATATGTTCGGAGGTAAATAAAGAAAAAGAAATTTGAGAGACATCCTACATCCTATACCGGTATAAGATGTTGATAGTAATTTAACACTATTTTCAATTTTCAGGGCCTGTTTATTTACCAAGAACTTTTAACAAAACTACCCAAATGAGTTCCAAACCTTCAGCTCCAAAATAATCTCGACGTGTGATGAAATTTTGATCCTTTCGGTGGTGCTTATAATCTATGGACTGATAAAGACGCCTTCTTTCAACTTTGCCTCGCTGATGTTCGGAAATTAATTTACGACGTACTCAAATTCTTTTGAGTTTTCTCAAATAATTTTACTAAACTCACCTTTATATTTAGAGTAGGGAGTAAAAAAAATGTGACATGAATAGAGAGTAATTTGATGTTTGAAATTCCTGGTTCCCATGTTTGTCGTAAAGGCAAGCTTAATTACACCTAAAGTACAATAGTCCCTCGGCTGTGCCAGAGTTATTACTTCAGTTTAAAAATTAACTTTTTTTATTTTCATAGGCTTCTGTAAATTTTCCGTGCCTTTTTATCTGAATAATTCAAAATTCATAACTCTTTTTACGTGTTATGTCGGAAAGCATTGCCGCATGAAGCTTTAAAATTTTCTGCTTTGAAATTGGCCAAAAGCCGTAGTTCCGGGCTCCCTTGAATCAGGTTTTGCACTATAGATTTGAATTAAAGAAGATAGCAATCAAATAGCTACCGAAATTAAAGAGCAGAAAATAAATAAATAATACTCATAAATAATTGAATTAATTAATAATAAATAAATAATAATTAATCAGAATCTCGAGAACAATCTACAAGTTACAACTTCACAGTGGCATTAAGCAAGGGGGATCTGAGGGAATTCGATGGGCTACAAAAAAGCGTTAGAAATATGAAAGTGATGAATGGCATTGTTTAACAAGGTGTCATGATGATGAGCGAATTTGCAAATGTCATAAAAAAGACGCCAAGAAAAAAGCTTATTTATTTCAAGTTCTAAAGTTTACAGACGCCACTTTGACATCATCAAGAAACAAACAAACAACTGAATATTTAAATGGCATTATTAAATAAATCATCGTCTAATTATTTCACTTCTTGATCGATTAAATATGACAAGGTCTTAATCTCAAAGTATGATCTAAATTTATAGGTACCAATGTGCTATTTCTTGTGTCAAGACTATCAAAATTATATGAATTGAAACGAAGATTAAAGTCTCTTTAATTTAGTGTCTATTTTGTCACTAACCTGCTTAGATAAAGTGTTATAGTGCTATACATAATTTAAGTTACTTTTGGTCAATTTCAAGGTAGAAAATTTAGACCTCTATGCAGCAATGTTTCCTAACATCCTAGGTAAAAATAGTTATAATTTCAAGCTTTTTCGTGTAAATAAGCATAGGAAAATGTAGAAAACCCTATGAAAATAACAAAACCTTAGTTTTTGAACCAAAAAAACAATAGTTTCTAGTTCTTACATAAATTGCCATATTATTTCTGGTATTTTACGCCATTGAGATCTCCCTCGATGTCCTCATAATACTATTTCATCTGCGCTTAATGTCAGCTTTATCCTTCGGAGTGCCAAATTTTGGACCAAAATAAATTTTGCTTTAAAGAAGTGTTTTGCATCTCCTTTCTTATCAAGTGCAAAATACGCGCCCTTACTTGTTTCGCCTATAACAGTACCTGTTTTCCCACAAAGTTTCTCATTATCATCGCTACTTTCGAAGCCATCCTCCAATGGGATGATGATTGTTCTACTGCACTGGACGTATCGTGGATTCCAAACTAGCTAATACACTCTTGTGATTGTTCCTATATGAAAATCCAAGCACGTTGACGATGCAGAATAAGAAATATGTGGCATCTTGTTCTGCTCACTCTTGGAAACGGCAAAGAGGATAGTCTTTTCCTCTGTTTAACCCAAAATGTAATTCATTTCAACAAGCATCCGAGCTTCCACTGCGCATCATGCTTCCTCACCAGTCGTCTATGACTTCTTGCCAATGAGATTTGACCAGGTCTCTTGGTGCAGCGGTCTTCACAAGTTAAATCTTTCCCAGCACAGGTACCCTCACGGATCGTACATCATGATGTCTACCCTTGAAGAAACGCATACTAAGCATTGAAGTATCCGATGAGGAAGAAGACGCACGCCATGGGGAGTCCAATTGCTGAATTGATCCAGAAGAGGACAGCCAAGGTACAATCGGTAGCTCTTGATTTCATTAGTAATGGAGCACTGTTGAGGGTTGTGGGTGAACAAATTACGACATTACAAAATAGGTCTGGATTAGTCTCGCCTCGACATTCCACTCACAACATTATCACAAATCGGCAACACAAAGTACCGCAATTATATTACCTCTGTCCTTCTGGCACATTTTTCTTCACGAAAATTAGACGAGATATAAGAAAAAAGATTGCATCGTCGAGATCAGCGCACAAAACTATATCAATGTACTATAATTAGGTCAAATGACTCTTGATTGTCAACCAGTGTAAATAGGAAATAAGTATTTTGTGATATTAACAAAAATAGAACCATTTAAACTAATCCTTAGTAAATGTTTGGAGGATTCTCTCGATTCTCAAGTATGACCTGTGTATTTTTAATTTATAAGAATAATACCCAGTGCCCCAAGTAATCTCCTCTATAGACAACTCCGGCAAGGTACCATATTTACATTTTAATTTCATTAACTTTCGCAACTGTTTCCTCGCGTGTGTATGTTTGTGTGTTTGGGTAGGAACCTACAATTATCTGCTTGTCTTCTTACACTTATGTTTTTCTTAATACATGTACAATTGTGATATAAGTATATTTCGCTCTATTCTACATTAGTTCATGGATACTATATGGCATGTTATTTCAGTAGTCAATATTTGTGCCCAATTTCAAGATTTTATAGGTCCAACAGGGTGCTGATTTGTGATGTTCCTCGTTGAGCCTACTTCACCTTGCAATTCGAGCGTCGCTATAAACTCTCCCGAATCCAACCCTCAAACCGGCCAAACAAACCCACACAAGTCTTAAACACAAATCCAAAAGATACCCTTTACCGCTTATATAGCCTAAAACTGGCCACACTCATTCAACTCTTAAATCAAGGTCACCATATGACCGCACATAGAACCAATACATAAAGTTATGACAATGCCCACCCTAAAAACAAAACAAAATAAAACAAACACAGCTAACTCAAACCCACATCGAAGGGACATCCTTAACCTCATATAAACTCACCCCTAACTTTACCCTAATCCCACCATTACACCCACTTCTGAAGCCTATATTTAAACACACCCATAAACCCACTCCAGAAACCACTCCTATAGCCTCACAAATCTCCGAAGAAGCCGCGAACCCTGGAGCTTACGTAAGTTCCGAAGGAAACTTACGACTAAGCCGATAGATAAAGCCCCCATAAAGAATCTAGAGAACTATTGTGTAGGGTGGTCTGAAATTCTTGTCACTCCTTACCCAAAAGTTATAAGAGCAATAGAGGAACAATTTAATAATATAAAACACATCTAATGGTCATCTGAAATATAAAATTAAAACAATATTTCAAATACAAAATTAAAACAGTATTTACCTGGGGCTTAAAAAGACTTTCGGAATACCCTGTGTACTGCAAGAAAATCAATGGAGCACATTCCGGAAGTTCATCATAATATATAAATAATAAAATGGAAATCAAAGATGTAGTTGAATTATCAATAATAACAGATAGGTAATAGCAATTTTTTTGTCACGTTAGCTACAAATTGGTTCGTATGTGGTACACGAAGCGTTTCAAATAATTGAGACTCTTTCTTTTGTGAAACGTCGTACTTAAGAGTCAGATTATCGAGGATGACTTCGCACTCAAGAGTTATAACTAGGCGTGTAATAAAACCAATCATTTTAATACCAGGATTAATGCGGATTGTTTACTAATACCTGTATAAATATGAAATAATTATATTAAATGTAATTTAATTTAAGCTTAAATGAAATAGCTATTTAAATTTTCTAAATGGGAAAGCAATGAAACATAAAGTAGTTATTATAATAAAATATAATGTCTTTTGTGGAGCCAATATTTTTTTTCACTTATTAACGATTAAAAAATTGTTTTATAGACATAAGTTAACTTATAAATATATACCAGACTTAATGAAATTGTCTAACTTTTTTTTATTTGAATCAAGGTACTTGTGCCTGTGTCACTTCAATTTTGTTAGCATTATCTCCTGACTAAATTTATTTAGATTTTTTTTTTAGTTTTAAGCATGATTTTTACACAAAATATATATTTGCAAATTCTTGTGTTAATCGATACCGTGGATTTTAGTTACTGGTATTGATACCGGCATTACAACTGATATTCAACAAAACTCATCATCAAAGAGGACTTTCACATTATGCGACTCAAAAATAGATTGCTACTACCCTTTTGTGAGATCTCTCGGTCAACATGTTAAAGAGTTCGAGGCTAGAAGAGGGCAGAGTAATAATTTACCCTATCACCACACGATGATTCGGGTAAAATAAAAGTGAAGGCCAGCTTTTTCTGGTTCAACTACGGTCGGATGTACCAGCCTCGGCCAGATATCTCTCCGAGATTGAAAAGAACTTGCCCGTCAAAGGGGCACCAGGAAGGGAGGGGGTCTCTCACCCCTTTGCGAGTTTCTCGCGGGCCAGTGCTGCCTGATAAGGCTGTCCTGGACGATCCTACCATCTTGGTATGATGACCTCCGGAACTATCTTTTCTTTAAGGGAAGCCTCCAAATGGCCATTCCACCCCCGTCAAGGTATCAGGTATCCCTACGGGGACTAATAGGCCTACGATCTTTCATTGGGACGGGCATGCAGAGCTGCATTGGTAAGAACGGGGGAGCGATCACGTTGGCTCCCATCAACTTGGCAAATCTCGGATAGACGAAGTGTGCGGGTAAGGCCACGGGCATGCCGCCACCTCTTATCCATCTAACGGACTTGTAGTAGCTCACCTGACCCTAACGGTAGGGGCGAGAACGGAGGTGGCGCATTCTTTGTCTCGTTATCTTCTAAAAATGTCCATGGAAACAAATGTTGTCTCACTGCAAGTGAAAAATCGCCCGGAGTCAACTTTGCAGTCGTTAAAAGACTTTATTTATAGAAGTTCCAAAGCCTCTCTTCTGTCCCAACATAAGGTAGGTGGTTAGTTCCTTAAGCCTAGACAAACGGTTGAGAGTATAGTTGTATAGAAAAAGGAATGCTAAGAAAAACCGCACCAACTTTCCCAGGCCCCTCCAAGAGTTCAATTCAACCTAGTAACGGGGTGTCCCTAATTTCCACATTGTCTCGGTGAGAAGAGTTCGTCCTGGTGCCAAGTGCAGGTAGACAAAAGGTTGAAAAGATAATCGTATAGTACAAAAAATGAATAGTAACGCTGGGATGGAGCGAGGGAGAAGCGCACCAACTTTTACAGGTCCCATCGGAGAATTCAAGGGAACCCAGTGACGGAGCATCCGGTAATTGCCCTCTGGCCGGTAGTGCGTGCAACCTCTACAGGTACCACGTGTAAAATGTTATACAGGGTATATCCCTGTTGGAAAGGCGCAAAGTAAAAGGAAATATAGTTAATTATACCTTTTACCAAATTGTTTTTCTTGTTTTTATTAATATTTAGCTTGAGATTTTGAAAAAAAATGATTTTAATTCAAAATAATAAATGACAGTAACAAGTAAACTTGTGGCATTAATACTTAATTAAATAATATTTAAAAAGGAAACGTAAATCCAAACTTTGAGTTTTCCACAATTTTGTGAGGAAATTTGATTGACATTCCCAATTGAAATATGTTATAGATGTCAATCTAGAAGAATTCACAAGTTTAGACTTACCCTATACCTGTAGGAAAGGGGTCCACCGCTTATATTCAGTGGAGGATTCCTGTGTCTTCTACTGCCTGTCACGATAGAGTTGCTGCGAAGGACAGAAGGATTGGATCCTCCAATTGGCTGCGTAGATCCGCTCTCCAATAAATCCATCGGAGGAGTGTCTTCTCCAACCGTAAACACTACACCATGCCCAGTATTGTTCACTCTTCCGCTCACCTAACAAATAATTACAATAATTAGTGGAATTATTACACGGGCTAACAATTTTAAGGAAATTTACATTAAGTAAAGAAGAAATTATTTTTACACAAAGAATGCAACTAAATATCAGTGAGATGTATATAAATATATATATATATATATATAGTTGGAACGAAAGTAATGTTCTAATTAGATCGTATTTCTTTATGTGCCCCCCCCCTTATATTTTTTAAGAATACTACAAAGAGTATTTTAAACTTTTCGTATCAGATTATAAAATAATGTTCTTAATTTTCTAGAGACCACAAAAGGTGGACACATTAAATATTAAAAAATATTGATTCTTGATATAATACACGCAAAACGGTTATTTGTATTATGTCAAGTATGAAATAAATGAGTTTCAATCATATTCTTCACTTTTACATAACTGCACCATAATTTTGGCCAAGGCTTTAGTTCTCGTCTCTGAAGCTAGAAATGGATCATTTTCGCACAGGAAGAAAATTTGAACTATGACTCCTTATATATATATATATATATATATATATATATATATATATATATATATATATATATATATATATATATATATATATATATATATGAATGCAATGTCCCGCAGGAAAAAATGAAAAGGTGTTTCCAAGTACTTACGAACTTTATTAAGTTCCTTATCAAGGATAACTACAAGAAATAATATTATATTAAGGGTATATATACGAAACCTTACGTGATACTTTGAGTTTTTCATTTCATATACATATATATATATATATATATATATATATATATATATATATTTATATATATATATCCAATAAACCTATATTTTTAGAACGAGATTTTTTGAATATTTTTTTTTTTTTTTAAGTGCAAAAGTAAACTGGTATGAAATTCCAATGCATTCTCTATCCCCCTCTTTCTAGAGAGAGGGGGGACATGGGGGTAAACAGTTGGCGAAGAGGGATGGGGAAAGGGGGAGGAGGAGAAAGAGGGGGCGGGGGAAGAGGGAAGAGAGGTGAGGGTAGAGTAGGGAGATAGATGAGGGGAAAGAAGGAGGAGAGAAGGGGAGGAGCGGAAGAGAGTTGGAGAGAGAGGTAGGGGAGAGAAGGAGGAGAGAGAAGGGCAGGAGCGGAAGAGAGAAGGAGGAGAGAGAAGGGCAGGAGCGGAAGAGAGTTGGGGAGAGAGGTAGGGGGGAAGAAGGAGGGGGAGAGGGAGGGGGAGAAGTAGTGGGGACAGGGAGAGGGTTAGAAGTATGGGGGGCAAAAAATGCACTGGAAATTCATACCAGTTTACTTGTCCACTTTAAAAAAGAATTAGTAAAAAAATCACGTTCTAAAAATATAGGCTTATGGATATATATATATATATATATATATATATATATATATATATATATATATATATATATATATATATATATATACAGATAAAGAGCAAGTATAGGTTCTGAGAGGTGTAAAACCCGCAACAGTGCTTTCGCAACGTTTAATTTATGCCTTTCAAAAAAAATTTGCACGCAGAAAGAAAGATGCGGAAACCGCGCATTTGCCGACTATATAAATCAATTTCTAGTGTGGAAATACGAAGTTTAGACTGAGATTTATTTATTTTCAGTAAACAATGTAATATTACATATTTCTTAGACTAAAACGAAAGAAAAATTATATGCTGCAAGATGATGTAAATAATATTCAAATGGATCTTCTTTTGCGTCGATGACACGAACTCTAGGTAGGGCACGCGATGTTTTAACTAATATTTTATCTCGGTATTTTTCCAGGTTGTATTTCAGAATTTCTACAGTCTGATGAAATTTGATACAGGTTTGCTGTACAAACATCGAGCACATTCCAACGTTCATTTTGTTGATATCTGGCAGTAAGAGTACAAATTTTCTTTGACCAAAAACACTTAAATTATCCCCTGCACTAGACCTGAACTTATTTTGCTGTGTGTGAGGTTGGTTTATCTTGTTGAAGGGTTACCTCGTCATTTCATATGGTGATATGCACCCATGGAAAAACATTCTCATTCACCATCTCCAAATAAACATGTTGAATGATTTTTTTATTCTCCTTCAATAAAGGTGAGAGGTATTTTTTATCAAGTTGATGTTATGCCCACCCACTCAATTGCCGAGGCTGGCTTCTGTCTCCTGAAAGATGTCTAGTGTGGAACTTGACTCTTTTGTTGTACTTTTTGGCTAAATACGATAATTATGTGAGTTTTGGTTATACAAAACAGCGAACAACTTCTCATCCGTCAACAGAACCGGAGGCTGCAAGTCATCAAAGAGCCGTTGGATGAGCCAGCTTTGCTCTTTGAATGAGCGCATAAGAATATAAATCGTAGTATTAAGGGCAAGAAAAAGGTACATTGGAAGAGAAAAAGATCAAGGAGATAAAAAAAATAAAATATCCCAGCCAGGAGTTGAACACGAGTCTCTCAATTACTGGTTTGGTGTTCTAACCACAGAGCTAACAAGCACAACACTTCAAATCTACCCAAGATGACACCCTTGACGATAATGAACTCTCCATAAAAAACATATAACAAAAATACAACCCTGTTTCTGTGCAATAACCCTCATTCTCAATTTTATTATGCTTCAAAGCAATGAAAAAAGCGGTCAGTAATTTTAAACCTCGGGTTTGTTGTCAGTACATCGATTTTGTTGATATAATATTTTTAATCTTTAACCTCCTAGGCACATCTATGACAAATCTATAAACTCTTGACAATTTACTATATTTTTATCGAAACAAGTATATTTTGACTTAAATGTAAATATCGTTTAATTTGTAAAGGTTTAGGGGGTTTATATCACGAATTAGTAACTCCTACTGAAGAAAACCGAGTTTTAATGAAACAAGGTCTGCTGACCAAACGTCGCGTCTAATTTATGACCTTACGACCTTGAAAACTTTCAATAATTCCCGGAATAACATTGGAAGGACCTTTTCAATTATATCATTCAAAAGAGAATGTAAAAAAACATAAGGGTTTCAAATTTCGAGAGAAACAGCCGAATAGTTACAATGTTTTTACTAAAACAAAAATTGTAGGGTATCTTCAGGTGTTGTGAGGCCTATTTTCACAAACTGTAGAAAAATGGTTGCAGTTTCTATTTAAATTTAATATCTCAAAAATCGCTTCAGCAAATCTTCTCGACTTATTGAAATATTCCTTCTTTGATCTAACAGTTCTAAGCAAAGGATCTTAAAAAACAAACTCTTGACCCTAATAATCTTTTAAATTATCGCCCAATTTCTCAACTTTACTTCTTATCCAAGTCTTTGAGAAGGTAGTAACCGCTCGCATCAATGTACATAAGTTCTTCAGCATCGACGAAACTTTCCATTCCGGTTTCAAGGCTGGTCATAGCTGTGAATTGCCCCTCCTTCATGTGACTCACCCACTCTGCTGCGAGCCTGCCCTTAGGAAGCCATCAATTCTGGTGTTTCTCGATCTTTCGGCAGCATTTGACACCGTTGAAAACTCCGATCTTCTCCACTGCCTTCGTAACTTCTTGGGTGTCTCTCATCTCGAATTCATCCTTTCACATCGGAGTGGGGTCTCTCGGCCATCTGCTTTGCCCTACGATGTTCCTCTGAGCTTTGTCTTCAGCCCACTCTTTTTTCGTATCTACCTCCTTCATCCTGGCCTACTGCGTTGCCTAAGTCTTTCTTTCAATTTATATTCTTATGACACGCATCATTAATCTTTTATCCGTGGCCATCACTAATCTTTTATCTGCATATGATACGATTACTGAATAGCTATTGGATAATTTCTACAAACTCAGTCATAATATACCTGAGTAAATGACGCCCACGGTTAAAATGAAGCCTACATTCTTAATCTAGGTGGGTAACCGATCGCGTTCTCTGACAACGAAAGAAACCCGGGTGTTTCCTTTGACAGTTAACTCGATTTCAATTGGCATCTTACTAATAACAGCTCATCATATCTCTGCTTTCTTCATAAACTCGTATCTGGTCCCACGGTTTAGAGGTAGCCATCCATGACTTTGTTACCTTCCGCCTTAATTACTGTAACTCTCTTCTCACTGGACCCCCTAACACTACAATTCCACACCTTCAACTTGTCCAGAACTTTGCGGCTGGAGTGTTCCTCCCATCAATGACGATTCTCTCATGCCACATCCACGTTCCTTGAACTTTAGTGTATGCTAATTAAATTTCAAATTACTTTTAAAGTTCTCCTTCTCACATTTAAAATCATAAACACCGCACTTCCCGCTTACCGTAACACTGGCCGTGTCTAGACCACAAAGTGCTTTTCGCTCGAGAAGTGCCTTCCTGCTTTCTGTTCCTCGCATTCGTCTCTGCTGCATGGGTAAACCTGCCTTCTCTGTAGTTGCCCCTAAGCTGTGGAATGGTCTGCCTGCTGTCATATTCCCCTTTTCCACGCCGGCGCTTTTAAGCTGGCTCTCAATACTCACTTATTCTGTCAGGCATTTTCATTGTTATTAGACGGGCGACCTGCGAAGCCTCAAGTTCTTGAAAGGCGCCATATAAAACATCGAATCTTCTTCTCCTTCTTTTTCTTCTTCTTCTTCTTCTTATTATTTTTATTATTATTATTATTATATTACCTGAATTCGCCTTATATCACTAATAGCATGCAGGCAGTCAGTTAATCTTATAATCACAGTTATCGCAGCTTTCAAAAAACAGCTTTTTTATCAAATGTAAAAACATCACTTATTTTTAAATGCCCCCCTTCCATTTATGCCCATCCCACGCGTACCCATGTCCAACCTTTTGCTTAAAAATGTGATTGCCCTACACAAGTTTGTACATAGCATAAAAGCTTACAATTTTATATTTTCATTATTTCCTAGTGATCAGAGAGCACTAGTTGGTCCTTCTCTCATCCTCTCACTTATACATCCATTCATATCTCCAACAACCTTTAATTGATAATGTTACCTAATTCCATACACAACTTCCCCCAAGTCATCCAAATACCTCTTTTGACCTTAGTCTCATTTCTCTTAATCTGAGTTACATTCACTACAAATATAGCTTCACTCTTACAAATCTAGCTTTCAACCAACTAAATCTAATTTATACATTGCGTCATGCCAATTAATACAGGATCCTACTAAACTGTATACCCTATAATCACGAGCACACCTGACTCCAAACCATTTACTGCAACCCATACAAATCTTTCATTCCCCATTAGGTTCATTTGACATAACGCGACATCTGAAATCTTCTCCCTTTATCTTTTCTAAACATTCTAAAGATCCTTCATATTTTTTCTAATCACATTTCAATTTCATATTTGATATACTCATTTTATTAATACCTTCATGAGGATTAGAGGAATCTACTACTTGATGGGTGGCATGGTAACCTATCCATCATTCACGCCATTTCGTCTGCGCTCGTAAACAGAGAATTTGAAGTCACGTGTTTCCAGCTCAGCTGTTTCTATCAAGTTCTAGTCCCTGTTTACATCACGCAGCGGAAAGTGGTATAGATATCCTCTAAGCCCATTCATAGGTCAAAAATGCATAAATCCTAGTCACACATTTCCATTTCAGAACTTCCCAAAATACTAAAAAGTATCCAGTTTTATATCCCCCTCCATTGGAAGGGAGAGGGATCTAATTTTCAGCTTTATTTACAAATAGAGTATCATAAGAGAACTTACGGGCAAGATCATAGTTTATTAGGTAAATAAATGAAAAATAATTATGGATTAAGTGAATTTTTACCTGCGTTTGTTTACAATTTCGTTTCTTTTGCATTCATATTGCCGGAAACCAATTATTAAAGCAAACATTGGATCATAATAAGAATATTTTCCCTTAATTAGAGGATCATCCTATGGGTGTAGCGTAATTATTAAATACAAGCTAATAAAAAAGAGCGGTGCTGAAACAAACACCAACCAATTTTCAAGAGAATGAATGTCGTTTTTCTCTTTGACATTTCTGTTGTTACTTTAAGTACTTTAAATTACTTCCAGTAGCATCCAGGCCCCCAAAATGTGCCAAAATTTTTTTTTTTCCCGCAAGATGTTTATGAGTTACCTCAAATGTTTAACTCTGTATGAGAGAGTATACATGTATGTGGATAATGAGACACGTTTTTAAATGCAAAAAGCTATGCAAGAAAATTCAGTAATATTGAGCAAAGTAAGTATCTAAAAAAAAAATGCTCGTTCTAAATTATTGTATCAATACAATTTTACACAGGATGAGAGATCTCTTCCCCAACTCAATGGTTATATAGAGGTGTTGAACCAGATAATCACAGAAACACAGAGCGAGGTAGTAGAGTCTTGTGCTTAAAAGCGACTTCACCTCTGTCCACCTCTCGCATTCCGATCAACTTTTTGAACCGTCGAAGTCCTTCTTGTCTCCTTTGCTCTGGAGACCTCTCTCAAAATTTGGGTTATTTTCTTTACCCACATTCACCGATCCTACAGCTACTTGGAAGACTTGGGCGAATTTATAAACATGTAATTTATGCCCCTCTTTAACCTTGCTTATCTTTTGTAATTTCAATATCTCTTACTATACTCCCTCACAACTTCTATGGATATTTTACATAAAGCTTAACTTCCTCTCTCGATTTATCACATGATTATATCGCATGATATAGTCGCTTCTCTTCTTCCATTCCAATTCAAACCCTCTCCTTATAGGACCCTCACCATGGCAAATTCCTTCTTCGCTCTTTCTTTCTTACACTTTCACCAAGAATTCGAATATCCTCTGCTTTCGTCTCATTTTCTTCCATTGACCAGGAGTTGGTGCGCATTGATCTTTCATCCCTTGGTCCTTCGTTGCACTCTCCCAATCCTACAACTGACCCCAATGGGTCTGTCACACTTTGTCCCACACCCTTTCCTCATATGTACCTTGGATCCATGTGCCCCCAACTTCTTACTTATACCTCAAAAGGCACACAACCACCCCCGCCACCCTCATTGCCTCTGTCTCTCGTTCCCCGGGCCCTACTTTCCCCTAAAATTACAAACTAGACTGAAACTACCTGAGCTTTATACCTTCCTAATATTTACATCTTACGCATTTATAGTTACTTTCTTTACAAACATTTTCTCATTATTTTCTAATTTCGCAGGCTAGTCGCCAACTAGCCTTCTTCCATTCACCCTTAGTCGGGGCTGAGAGAGGAGAGGCTGATTCACTCCTCCCACTTGGCTGCGATTGGAGTGATGAATTTTAATATGGCTGCATTCTTCCCCTCTTTTTTCTCTTCCACCATCACACATCTTTATTTTCCGTATTGACCCTTGTACTGACCCGGAAGTGGATGTTATGGATAACCCTGTTGCGGTTGACATCGAGAGCATTGTGTACCCTCCCGGCCCCAACACTTTCAGTTTTCATATCTCCAATGCTTACACGAGTATCGTCAGGTATATACATATCTTGCACACATTTTTACTCCTTATATCTTTTAACACCTTACAGATTTCAACTTAGGAAACATTTACACGACATGTCCTCGTTAGTATTGTTCTTCTCTCTGCCCACTTACTATCTGTTCTTCCTAGTCGGCTCTAATGCATGGGTAATCGTGCTTTCTCAATAATTGTCCCTAGAATGTGGAATAATATGCCCATTGCTTCCCAGCCCTCTCACCTGGTACCCTCATACGCCGCCTTTACGACCCACTATTTCTCATAATCCTGTTCTCAGTTGCCAGAAAGATGCTCCGTGAAGGCTTGAGGCATTGAGAAGTGTCTTACGTTTTGTTTGATTTATTTATCATCATCATCATCATTATCATCATCATCATCATCATCACTAACTCTATAATTTAAGAAGGTTTTTTTTAGTATTTGAATAATAATTTCATCTTAGTTTGGTTATGACTTATGTTTTTTTATCAAAGTTATTTCTAATCATTCTTTTATAATATCAAAAACCAAATTTCTGAAGTTCAGAAATAAATATAAGTATCGAAATTTTGTGAAATTTTAAAATCCAAAGAATTACAAATGGTGACGTTCTGAAAATTTATTTTAGTATATCTTCTATAACTCTATATTTTAGCAACGTGATATTTTGAAAGGGGGGAAAATTTAGTTTAGAGTTCCTTTTTTAAATTATTATAATTGAAAAGTTCAGAAAATTTATAAAAATTTAACCATGGGTCTTTTTTTTAGATTTTAGATTTTAATCTTAGTAGCGAAGCGCAAGCTCCCCCCATAAGGGGTAGTGGCGAAGTCATTGCCCGGTTTGTTTATAATTTAGATACTTATCCATGCACCCTTGAGGCTTGTCTCCTTTTGACGACCTGGAATAAGGTGTTTCTCCTTGTTGAAATTGGAACTTTATTCTACTCTGGTAATCTTCATCATTCAACCAAACAAGTAAAGTACGTATTTTTACCCTATATGGCAGAAGGTAAAAATTACTTCCACAACGAGAGTCTTTTGCTACCGCACAACCACATATTCCAGTGGGAGCGATGCGCTTATCACTTACTATCTCTATTCCACTATCGTCAGTTCATTTCTTTCTTGTGACCAGTTTTCTGTTGTCTGACACGTTGACATTTTGCAGGACATGGTCAGTTGTCCAGCTTTTTGCCATTCATATCGCGTAAATTTATCAAAGATCCTAACTCCATTATGGTGCAACGTTCAATGACGACCCTCTGTTTGTCTGTATACTTCGTCCATCGCCTTCGGCATCATTTGGACGTGAAATCGTCCTCCTTTGAAAGCCTCTGAGTCTCAATTAGACCCCGCCTTGTCTATTCCTCTAATCAGCTCACTGTTTCTCGATGGCCTTTAATTTTCCGATGCCAACACACGGCCGAGTTTGCTTTGTATGCCTGATCATTGTCATTGCAACTCGGGTGAGACATTTGATCCCTCTTATTTAGAGTCTTGCTCTGATAACAAAGACCGATAAATTAATTAAAATTGAACTATATCTCATCATTTTGTTATACTAATTTGTAATTATCCCATTATTAAGCTATATATATCATTTTAAAAATGACTTATTTTTCCTTCCCTTCCCTCTGCTAGGATGGAAATTAACCTTGACTAAACCTAAACTACATCAATTCATTTACTATCTGACCATCATTGACAGTGCCATTTAATTAACACCTTGTTTTCATTCACTGCCTAGTTATTTAGTTTGCTTAGATTATTAGAATTTATAAATAGAGTCAATAAAACACCTTTTCATTGTTATTGACCTTAGGAATATTGCGTAATCAAATACGAAGATTGGGTATTTATTTAAAAACTTCTGACTACTCAAACCAATCAAATTCACCAAAATTAAACTTAAGTACCATTACACGTCTCACTGGACTTAAGATTTCCCCCAACTTTTTTTATTATTGTACTCTATTATTTTTTATTACCTTTCTTGTTTTTCTCGTATTCATATTTTGTGAATGATATGACTTATAAATTTTAAATTATAATGGTTTGTTTTCACTAGATTTCATATCTATTAATTATCCTTCTTTTAAAGCAATGATTATATCTGTTAGGTAAATATACTCACAAATTCTTAAGCCTAAATGATTTATGCGTTATTGTGTTTGGTCATTATTCTGCTATGATTAATTTTTTTCATGTAATATTAAATACAGCTAATTATTACCCCCCCCCCACCCCTGCAGTCTTCTGTGCTTAAAAAGTATAAAATATCTTTTTTGATCATTTCTTGTTTCTTCAAGATAACATATTTTTACATTTAGCATCAATAGGGTAACCAAACCTAACCTAACCTTACTTATATTATAATAATCTATTTACATTATATAAAAATATCTAAATAAAGTTTTCGAATTGCTAGCTATTTAGTTTGAGGATTTAACGATTTAAATTACTTCTTAACGAGCAAGGAGGGAGAGAGGCAGCTAGAATATCTGACCTCACTCCCACAGGTGACCACCTCAGATAAGGCGTTCTTTATCTTCTAAATTACTTCGTAATGGGTTCTGTCCAGCTTACTTAAGGCGTTCTTTATCTCCTTTATTACTTCGCTATGGGTTCTGTCCAGTTTACTTAAGGCGTTCTCTATCACCTATATTACTTCGCAATGGGTTCTGTCCCGCTTACTTAATGCGCTCTTTATCTCCTATATTACTTTACGATGAGTTCTGTCCAGCTTACTTAATGCGCTTTTTATTTCCAATATTACTTTGCAATGGGTTCTGTCCAGCTTACTTAAGCGGTCTTTATCTCCTATATTACTTCGCAATGGGTTCGGCCCAGCTTACTTAAGGCGCTCTTTATCTCCTATATTACTTTCCAATTGGTTCTGTCCAGCTTACTTAATGCGCTTTTTATCTCCTATATTGCTTTGCAATGGGTTCTGTCCAGCTTAATTAATGCGCTCTTTATCTCCTATATTACTTTGCAATGGGTTCTGTCCAGCTTACTTAAGCGGTCTTTATCTCCTATATTACTTCGCAATGGGTTCGGCTCAGCTTACTTAAGGCGCTCTTTATCTCCTATATTACTTTCCAATTGGTTCTGTCCAGCTTACTTAATGCGCTTTTTATCTCCTATATTGCTTTGCAATGGGTTCTGTCCAGCTTAATTAATGCGCTCTTTATCTCCTATATTAATTCGCAAGGGGTTCTGACCAGCTTACTTAATGCGCTCTTTATCTCCTATATTACTTCGCAATGGGTTCTGTCGTGCTTACTTAAGGCATTCTTTATCTCCTATATTACTCCGCAATGGGTTCTTTCCAGCTTACTTAATGCGATCTTTATCTCTCATATTACTTTGCAATGGGTTCTGTCCAGCTTAATTAAGGCATTCTTTATCTCCTATATTACTTCGCAATGGGTTTTGTCCAGCTTACTTAAGGCGTTCTTCATCTCCTATATAACTTCGCAATGGGTTCTGTCCAGCTTACTTAAGCGTTCTTTATCTCCTATATTAATTCGCAATGGGTTCTGTCCAGCTTACTTAATGCGCTCTCTAACTTCTATATTACTTCGCAATTGGTTCTGTCAGGCTTACTTGAGGCATTCTTTATCTCCTATATTACTTTACAATGGGTTTTGTCGAGCTTACTTAGAGCGTTCTTTATCTCCTATATTACTTCAAAATAGGTTCTGTCCAGCTTACTTAAGCGGTCGTCATCTCATATATTACTTCGCAATGGGTTCTGCCCAGCTTACTTAAGGCGTTCTTTATCTCCTATATTACTTCGCAATTGTTTCTGTCCAGTTTACTTAAGGCGTTTCTTATCTCCTATATTACTTCGCAATGGTTTCTGTCGAGCTTACTTAAGGCGTTCTTTATCTCCTATATTACTTCGCAATGGGTTCTGTTCTTACCATGAAATTTTCAATTCATCTAGTGTCATTGGTGTGCCCACATCTGTTTTCAAATTTATGGTTGAGCTATACAAAATTTTAAGTGCCCATCTGTCGACTACCCCCAAGGGCACAAATCAACGTAATTAAAATTTCAGCCCAATACTATGATAACTTAAAATTCACCCAAAAGTTAAACCAAACAAAGAAAATAAGCAAACAAAATAAAAACAAACACACAAAACTACATAAGCAAGAAGAATGAAGCTCGTCCGGCGTCGGAGGGAGGCCCGCTTCTCCCCCCGGAGCAAGATCATGTAACCAACAACAAAAAGAGTCATCAAAAAAGTTTAAAAAAGTCAAATAGCCTAAAGGTCTGTGTGCACGAACTCGTCCCGATTAAAAGGTAAAAGATAAAACAAGTTTGATGCCTGTAGCGATAAGGAAATCCCTGATTTCAGAGTTATATCTGGTTTCTCAGTCTATGACCATTGTTTAATTCAACAAAAATCCTCAAGCATTGCCTTCTGCATTTTCAAAGAGAAGAGAAGAAAGGTCAAGCAACGAGACGTTTATTTATTGCAGCCTATCAAATCTTAGGAATAGATAATATAAGTCTTCAAAAAGGTGAGTAACTGATTTAGTGAGTTTACTATATATGAAGAAACGCTTGAAACATTAGAAATCGGTTCCATGAATGACTTCAATATATTGTTGAGTACAGGAACGAAATGAAACTTGGAGTTTTAGAAGCCTAGACCAATGAGTAGAAAAATAGTGATTTTTCTGAAGTTCTGTGGCAATCTTACTTCAAATGAAGCTCCAGAAAATAAAAAGTTAACATTTTAACTAGATTAAGACCTATACTGTAAGAAATCCAAAACCTCCACGAAGAGAGACCATTAACTTTGTTTCAAGATTTAATCATACCACTTCCTGCCATTAGAATTTAATTGATTTCAATTAAGAAATTTTATGTATTAATTGAAGTTAATTTGAAGACAAATTTGGGACAATGAAGACCTAATCTGGTCTTATTTCGGGTTAAATTAAGGTTAATTTTAGGCTAATTTAGGCCAATTGGAGGCCTAATCCGGTCGTATTGGAGACTAAAATAGGTTAATTTGTAGATAAATGTGAGCCAATGGAAACCAAACCTGTTCTTTGTTGAGGTCAAATGGAGGTTAAATTGGAGACAAATTTGACCAATTGTACACCTAATCTAAGCATATTTGGGGTTATCTTGAATTTAATTTAGCGACTAATTTGTAGTAATTGTAGAGTTAATATGCTCTTATCAGGGACGACTTAAGGCTAATTTAAATACTAATTTTGAAGAATAATACGCCTTATCTGGTCTTATTTGGGTAACTAGAGGTTAATTTGGAGACTAATTTGGGGCTATAGGAGACAAAATCTGTTCCTTGGGGGGAGGGGGCTAGGTTGAGGTTGATTTAGAAAGAAAATTTGGACAAATTGGAGACTTGATCTGCTCATTTAGTGAGCTAACCTGAGTGTAATTTGGAGACTAATTTCAGCCAATTGCAGACCTAATTAGATCGCATTGTGCACTAACTTAGTTTAATTTTAAGATTAATTTGGGCGCATTTGTGATCAAATCTGATCTTTTTTGAGGCTAAATTCATGAAAAGTCAGAGACTAATTTTGACATATTGGAGAACTAATTTGATCATATCAAGCAATATCTTAATGTTAATTTGAAGACTAATCTGAGCCAATTATAGACATAATCTTGCCTTATTTAGAGTTACTTGAGGCTAATTCAGGAGACTAATTTAGGCCAATTGGAGACCTAATCTCGTTTTTCTTTGGCGCTAAATTGGAGGTCAATTGGGCGACCAATTTCGCCATATTGGATACATAATCTAGTCTTAATGCGAGCTAACTTGAGGTTAATATTGAGACTAATTCGGGCCAACCGGATACCTAATCATGTTTTATTTACTTCTAACTTGAGGTTAATTTGGTGACTAATTTGACTCAATCGGAGACTTAATCTGGCATATTTGGGGGTAATCTTAGGTTAATTTAAAGAGTAATATAGGCGAATTAGTGTCATAATCCAGTTTGATTTGGGCTAACTTTAAGTTAATCTGAGGACAGGGGAATTTATCTTGAGATAATATTAGATAATTTAAAGCTGATTACGGGACTAATTTTTATCAATATGGATACTGATTTAGGATCAACTTTTGAATCATTTTTGCTTAATTTGGTAGATCACTTATTATTAAGCTAATTTTAAGACTAATTTGTACCGAATTAGAGCCGACTAATTTAGGGTCTTATTAGGTTAATTTCACGCTCATTATGAGTTCAAGCTCGTGTGGAGGTTAAATCCATTTATCTGAGCTGTTCTTCTTCGTTCAGGACGGTGAGATTAACGATGTCCTCACCTAGTTGAAACCATCACATTTTGAATGAGAAAAACATGATCTTGACTGAAAAATGGAAAACTAGAGGGTTATATGTGCCCCCGTGGCTACGTGTGACTAGATTCACAAGAGACTGTGTCCTCAAAGCCGACCACCAGAGGAGAAATAATTCTCGATTGGCCAAAACTCCGACCATTTTGAAAGGGACAATTATTTTGCGACATTTTCTTTTTCGATGTATTCCTTGATATATTCTTGATATTTGAAGAATATCACAGGCCAAAGAGGTACCTAAGATTAGTCTTTAATTTACCAAATAGGTATGTAATACACGTAAGAGAAGGATAGCGTAGAAAAAACGTTTCATGCTAATCACTATGAATCTTCAAGCTTTATAAACAAAGCAATTGCCATTAAATTCCTCCATATTTATCATTCGATTTCAGGCGTTTACTTTCTCATTCTACACCTATCTAAAAGAGTTTGGCGATAAATTGCATATATCACTGAGATGTCACTTACACTCTCACGAGAATGTATCAGAAGCCACGGACAATCAAGGATAGGGCACTTAAGCGATTGGTAATCATATCCTTCTCTGTAATGTTTACCCTGTTAGACACACGGACCTGTTGAATGTTTACTTGGTTCTATGTTTGAGGGCGCTAATGTATCCTCTTAAACAGATGTCAAAATCACAAGCTTCTAAGGCAAAGTCAACATTTGTGTTCGTCTATTCAGAGGAGGTGTGTAAACACACACCTCATGCATTGATGGAGAAGTATCCTAAAGCATTTCGTTTCCTTAAGGCACTTGTTTGTTTATTACTTATATTTTCAACATATCTACACTTATCTCTACATTTTGCCAATATCAGACCCTTCTGACCGGTGGTAAAATTATGCGTGTTGTTTAGTTTTGTCGATATCTCTGCTCCTTTCTCTTACTTCTTTTGGTATGTATTCACCGTGTCTTTTGTTTAAATCTTTCAATACTTTTGTCTTTATATCTTCATTCCTGTTTGTATCTATCTTTTCATCCTTTTTCGCCCTTGACTAAGAGTGGCCCTTCAAAACAATCCCTACATTGTCACGTGGTTAAATAATATAATTACTATTCACTCAGTTTTTCGTGTTTTAATTAAGACCTGGTTAGTTTCGACTGATGAACACTTTTCGTGTTTATCTATCTCTTTATGCCCAGTGTCTGCGTGTGATACGCCCTTAATCGCCCGACTTCCGGTTAACTAGGCTATATTTCCTCTATTTTTCGTTTATCCTTATGGCTTTTTTCTTATAATAATGGGGAAAAGTAAACAACATGATCTCTGCCTTCCATTATATAGGTTGTCTATGCCCCTGAATTAAATTTCTATTATATTTGTAATCTAGTTCCAAATTTGTTGATATCAATAACTTCAACAACACTAAAAACAGAATCGTCTAACAAAATTGACTACCTTTTTGTTATATACTTATTTGAGACGTTCGTCTAGCATCACTTCCCTCTTAATTTAAAACTTATTTTAGAATTAGGATTTTTTTTAGTAGTATCTACCTGGTACCGCAAAAGTCATGTTACACTCCTTACGAAGCTAATTACAAAGACAACAAGCATTAGTTTGATACGGTTAGGAACGTTTTTATTGTTTTAACATATAAATATGTGTTTAAACTGTAACATTAATCAATACGGTCGCCCTCGGCGGCAAGCACGTGATCCAGGCGAGACCTGAAGACCGCGCTCACGATGCGGATTAAGTCCTTCCTCCCTCATGCAGCCCACACGCGTTTAACGGAAGACTAAAGTTGGCCAACGTTGCTGTGGAGGACTTTGCAGGCCTTAACCTCGACATGCCCTTACATGCTGTAGTCGAGGAGATTGAGGTTAGGCGACTGTGGTGGCCAAAGGTCATTCGACCAGAAGTTGCTGTTCAACCCCAAACACTCCTGCACGGTCTTGGCCGTGTTGGCGGGAACATTGTCCTGCTGAAAGTGGTAGTCCACCATTTTAGTGATCTTTCTCAGCAGGGCAGGACGTTCGTGGCCAAGATGTCCCTAATATCGGCCGCGGTAAGCCCGTAGCCGGCCTAGAACTAGATCGGTGGCATCTTCTCGCCATTCAAAACCAGGAAGCTGAGCATCATCATGGAGGCAGGCTGCTTGATAGTGGTCACGTCGAGAACCTGAGAGACGTCCTGGTCGAAGATTACCAGGCGGTCGTTCTGTTTCTTGATGAGCGGATCGAAAAAAGAGAGAATTCGATTGTTATGAATCTTCAAGTCGTTGAGAAGGCAATGAAAGCGCTTCCGACGTTGTTCTTGCATACGACGGTGAGCAGAGGCCTTTCTACCCACCTCAAGTCCCTGCCGCCTTCCTCCTTGAGGGCCGTAAACGCCATGGCCACCCAGATGTTCTTCTTCTTTGCGATTGTAGCACTTTTCGAAAGCCTTACTCACCGCTAAACGGTTGACAACTTGAGGTTTGCTTGAACGTGGTTGATATTTGAGGTCTTCCCCATCTATGAGCCTCGCCGCGACTCTGTGGACGGTCATCCCGCTGACGTTAAGCCGCTTAGCGATGTCGGACGTGTTGTGGCCCACCCGCACGCATCTCTTCACACCCTCACACAATGCAAAAGACTTCTTAATGACACAGGCTGGAAAAGTAGAACTTTTACTTTGTTTGACGGAATATTTTCTATCACAAATGTAAACCTCTGCAAAGATTAAAAAAACGAGTGTAACATAACCTTTTCAAAACCCGGTAGAAGTGTGCGGCAGGTTAGCAAGAAGGTTGATCTTGTTTTTTCTCTCAGCTCCTTTGCGACATTCGTTTATTCCAACACTCTCTTTGGGAATAAAAACCAGCATGAAAACAAAGCTGTGAAACACAATCAATTTTCACAAATGTCCCTCATACGTAACGCAATAGGAACTCATCAATATAGTGTCAATAACTGTCATAATTCTATAGTTGCCCTAGCAACTATAGAATTTGTAAATAATATTTTCCTCATCATAATCCATGTAAATATGTGTTTCACAGTTTTGTGCGAGTAGGCTTAATGTGTGGTATCTTTATATTTAAATATAATGTGATAAACTATGTTGAGATTGTGTTAGAGGTTTTTTTAGGGAAACTTTTAAGAACAGAGTTGGTTACATATAAGTTTAGACATAGAGAGGAAATTGATATTTATAGTTTCCATAAAGGCAAAAGAATGAGAACCGTGTTTGGGAAACTAAATTATCTATTTAGGGGGAGATTACCAAGGGAGCCAATGTTTTTCTCCTAGAAATAATTAAATATTTTCCTGCCGCAATCTTTCTGTCTCTGTGTATGTGTGTAAGGCTACATATTCACTTAATTCTATTAAACACTGAAGCAGAAGTCGAGCGCTTCTTTGGAGATCTTATTTTCTCAACAATTTTGTGGTGATCGGAGATTCGAAATAGAAATTGAGGCTGAAAAGTTTGGGAAACAAAATTTTGCCGATATTTTTTCGTTTTCTTATAAAAATCGGGGATTTTTATTTTGGGCAGTAGGAGAATGGAAAAGAATAAAGAAAATTGGACAGTTGAGACTACATTAAGGATTTTTCACTTTTCGTGCGATCTAGGAGAAAATTATTTGAACAGTCGGTGGGCAAAGTTTATCTAGCTCTGTCTTAGAAAAAGAGGTAGAAGAAAGATAAGAAACAAGAGCTAATTTATTCTTCGATCCACTCAAATGTACTCAAGAAGAGAAGGGGTGGAGGGGGAATGGTAGTATAACAAAAGATTGTAAATTCCTATTTTTTTATTTAACAACGAGATCACGACTGCATCGAACTCCATGGTAAAGAAGAAAAACTAAGGTCTTACTTGAAATCTAAAAACTATCATTAGTTCAGATATAATTTGTATACCAATATAAAAATGCAGGGTCTTTTTTTTCTAATAATCCTTTATTAGATATAGATTTAGAAGAGAGAATACTCACTGGTAAGGCAACCCTTTTATTAATGCTACAATTAACTCAAAATAATTTTTTCTCGGATTATTTCATTAAAATTTATACCTAGTAAATAGGCAAACAGACTGTTTCACAACATATTAATCGAGCTTGCAACACTTCCGAGTGTAGATTAACAACTCTTTTTAGCATTAAAACTATCTTAGAGTTCTATGCCGAGAAGAAGGGGTATATTCATCAATTAATGAGACGAGTTTTACGAGCGCAGACAGCTATTCTGTTGAAACCGGTTGCACCTGAGCGAGCTAAGTTCAGCGAGGCGCGGAGACCTGGAAATACTTCCTTGAGGGATTTTCCAACATGCCTGTATCTGAGACTGCTTTTCGCAGCTACGTAATAAAGATGTATACAACGTAGCAGAAATATAAAATGAAATTTACTTGTTTTTAAACAAACACCTGCAGTTTGGGAAAGAAGGTGGCTGAAATGAAGGTTTTAGTTGCGACCAATGAGTTATGGAGTTACAGAGATATGAATATGAATGGATATGAATGGGATAACGGCCCAATCGTATTGTGCACAGATGAATGAAATTGGCTCAAGATTTTAGCCTCAAATGACGTTCATTGTTTAATAAACATTGACTAATATTGTTTCCTGAAAATGCCAGCCACCACAACCGTCAGTTTGTCGTACCTAATCTTAGAGAATTGGGATATGAAGGTTTCCAGGACCCTCCAAATTCCTCTGACATTCCCTTTTCTAATTATCATGTTTTAAAGCAATTTAATAAATTATTCAATAATGTGACAGGCATAAATCTTATTTCTACTGAAGTAATGTCAAATTTACCTCAGGAATTTTATAGAAATGGGTTATTATCATTAGGTGATCGTTGGATAAAGGTTATTCAAACAAACTGATCATATTTTAATTAAATATTCACTATCACTTTGTTTTGCTATGCAAAGTAGATGGAAATATCCAATCAAAAATAGTTACTGACTAAATTCAGGAGCCAATCAGAATCAATTAATTTAAATAATTTCCTATACATCTTTTCATCACATATATCAAGCCAAATTAACAAAACTAACCCTCTGTGAGCATTTAGATAGTTGGCTCAGATAGTTAGTTAGTTAGTCAGCGCCAATCCTTTCATGGCCTTCGGTAGTTTTAACAAAGCTAACCTCGAAACCTACCAGAGCTTCCCCAATAGGAATTTCGTAAGGATAGTTCTGTAAAAAGCATGGTGAGGGTAGATGAGGTGACAGTGTGGCAAGATATATGGCCCCAAGAATTCTTGTAGGCATTGTTTCCAAGAGAAATCAATTCTTCTATATGTTAGCTCTAGAATGCTGTCGTAGTTGAGGCTGTACCCTCGGTACTCTATCCAACCCTATTCGGGGAATCTTCAGGGTAGAGAAGAAAGTATAGTCGATTTTGAACTTAAAATGCCTAATGAAACAGATCAATAAGACCCAAAACTTAAATACCAGAGAAAAAATACTTAAAGACAACTTCTTATGATATATAGCCCTGAGAGTGGCATAATATAAGAAGCTCTATAGAAAAGAGCCCATTTACTTTCATATGGATATAACTAATATATAAAATTATAATAACTAGGTAGTCTATATAGCACAATATAGGTTTTATTAAAAAAAAAATTCTTATAAGAATTATCACTGAATAAATGCTCTCTGAATAAATGCTTTAGTGAGTGGGTTCCATATAAAATTTAGTTAACAGCCCTATTTATAGAATCAGGACCAGCAAAGACTCTTATTCAAAGTCACCGAAAATTGAGGAAGTAAGTAAGCGTATTGGGAGGATCTTTAGAGTAGTAAGCAAGTAGCAGGGTAATATATGGTTAGTATTATGTGTATATTAAGTTAATTTTTTTAATAATTTAATACATGAAATGTATTGTGTTCCAAAGATCTGACGTCAAGGGAATAATCTGGCATCAAAACAGCTCACCTTTGAGTTTCCAATAGCCACACAATAGCCACGCAAATCAGCACTCTGGCAAGTATTTGGTGGTTGGACTAATGGCTGGGGGGGCCAAAGCATCACCTCATGGGGGTTTAGATCAGAGTAATACCTAAGAGAAGAACCAACACTCCGACGAAGGGCAATGGGTCAAGTTTAAAGATTTGTCTGAGGTAGTTTATAAAACAGAACCCTTTTGATTCAGGTATATCTTTTTAGGATACAGCTAGAACTACCGCAAATGTAACAAAAATATTTCATATAGAGAGGATAATAATATTAAGCATGTAAACATGGTTGTACGCACTTTCTTAGAAGCAGGCTTAAGTATTCTTGAGACGTGGAAACAGCTAGAAATAGTGACGATACAGTAACACCACTAAGATCATTGAGTCAAGAGTTGTGTTTAGAGAACCGTCAATGAAGAGATGGAGTTGTGAGCACTTTTTGATAGCGAGATGGGTAAAGATTGGGTCTCAAGGAAATTTAAATTAACAAAATGTTATCTCAACCATTAAGAAATTTTTATCAAGTCCTGTTTTATTGAGATAGTTGCAACCAGACGAGACTCAAAATGAGTCAGCCACGATTTTGTCTCTTACAATTTACCATATAAATTTACCGGTTTATCTAATTGGTTTATTATTTGTGGGATCAGACTTCCTACCATGTTTTTAAAAATTGGCAGAACAAATGCTAACTTTAAATCTTCCGGAAAAATAGCGTCTTTTGAAGATTTTTTAACAATTTTCGTGTCTCTATAATATTTATTACTTCAATATGCCTCGGATGAATTCTATCTAAAGCGGAGGTTTTTATATTTTCATTATTTTTTATAATCTGAAAGTTTGATCTGAGAATATTTTAAATTGACAAATGAATTGCAACGGGTGAGAGAGAAATGAGCTTATCTTTAGCATCGCAAATTCATCAGAATATTTACGATTTTTGATTAACGTCTATGACTTCGAATTTATCCGATACACAACCATTATATTCCTTTAGTGAAAACGGCATTGACATTGTGTTCATTGTAATTTATTGTAGAAATAGATTTAGATAAAGTAAGAGGTTGTAGATCTGTCTCCTTTGCTGGCAGAAGTGGACTTTTGCTAACCCAACAGTTTGAGTCCTGAACCTAGTGAAAAATTCTCTTATACAGAGAATCTCTAAAGAAGGCTGCTAATGATTAACATACTTCAGTATATTAAGCAATAAATTTACCATATTGATGGCTCCCATCATAAATATGTTATTTACATAAAAAGGATGAATATATCCCCTCACACTCTTTAACCTCCCCTTTCCCCATTCAACAAAGATGATAATTATATGAAAACAAATCCTATGAAGAGAGGCGAAATGTATTAAACCAACAAGAGCTAGAAAGATATTAGTCAGAGACGGATTAATTTAAAGATTAAAATGACGAAGCTCTTGAAAAATTTAGCATGGAAAGTATCTTTTTACTGAAATCCACTGACAGAATTAAATCAATAACTGTAATTTCATAGTCAACGATTTGAAAATGATGTTACGAATAATTTGCTTACCTCTTATATCATATACTCTTACAATGTTTAATCCGCAAGGTAGGGAATGAAATCTTGAGCAAATCCAGCGAAATCATTATATTTATCCAGTAGGGAAGGAAATCTTGAGAAAATCCAGTGAAATCATTATATTTATCCAGTAGTGAAGGAAGTCTTGAGCAAATCCAGCGAAATCCTTATATTTATCCAGTAGGGAAGGAAATCTTGGGCAAATCCAGCGAAATCATTATATTCACCCAGTAGGGAAGGAAATCTTAAGAAAATCCAGCGAAATCATTATATTTATCCAGGTGGGAAGAAAATATTGAGCAAATCTGGCAAAATCATTATATTTATCCAGTAGGGAAGGAAATCTTGAGAAAATCCAGTGAAATCATTATATTTATCCAGTAAGGAAGGAAATCTTGAGCAAATCCTGCGAAATCATTATATATATCCAGTAGGAAAGAAAATCTTAAGCAAATCCAGCGAAATCATTATATTTATCCAGTAGGGAAGGAAATCTTGAGCAAATCCAGCGAAATCATTATATTTATCCAGTAGGGAAGGAAATCTTGAGCAAATCCAGCGAAATCATTATATTTATCCAGTAGGGAAGGAAATTTTGAGCAAATCCAGCGAAATCATTATATTTATACAGTAGGGAAGGAAATCTTGAGCAAATCCAGCGAAATCATTATATTTATCCAGTAGGGAAGGAAATCTTGAGCAAATCCAGTGACATCATTATATTTATCCAGTAGGGAATGGAATCTTGAGCAAATTCAGCAATAAAGGAAAGTTAATTATAAATTCGTTATTATTTTATTCTATAGGCATAAGAAGTTAGAGAAAGCTCTTTTTAATAGTAACATTTCCATTTCTATAAGTGAAATAGATTATTTGTGAATTATAAAATATTAAAAGGCCAACAGACCTAAGTCGCGTGCTATCAATTATTCTGACTTATGACCTTACGACCTTTAAAGCTTTTAATAATTCCCGGAGTAACCTTGTAAGGACCTTGGCAATTCTATCACTAGTAAGAGAATGTAAAACAACATAAGGGTTTCAAATTTCGTTAGAATCGGAAAAATAATAATGATGTTATTGCCAAAACAAAATATTTCCCTGCCTAACCTTGGGAAACCCTTACCAATTACTTCATTCGAAACAAAATGTAACACAACATAAGGGTTTAAAATTTCGTTAGAATTGACCGAATAGTTACGATGTTATTGCCAAAACACTCATTGAATAGTAAAATGGCTACCATCCGACCGACCGACCTACTGACCGACCTAGTAACTTATAGAGTTGCGAAGACGCGACTAAAAATGCAACACTATTATATTTTACCATTAGAGTGGGTAAATGTGGAGACATGTCTTTAGAGTACCAGTACGGTATATGTAACAAGGATCGTCTAGTGTTGGTAGACATTACGGCCTCGCTATGATTGCTATCGCATTCTGCCCCTAAGAGAGGTTGATCGATGCCATTTTTAAGCTCTTTTCGCTTATGTGAATACCATAAAAAGATTTTCTTCCTTCCTTCTTTCATTCTTCATTAATTCCCCACGTTCAATCTTCCTAAGGATGACCTCTCAAGTAATTTATTTATTTTGTGATTATTGAATCCTTAAAATATTTAATACAAATCCACTTTATCTGTTTATTAGCTTTAGCATTTAACTTTTTTGAGAGTTTTTTTTTCGATGTTAACAATTGATTTATATTTTACTAAATTTAATCATTTATACAAGAACAATTTTCTAATTCTTCTGTAAAGTTAAGATGTGATAAAAATCGCATGAAATAAGGTGAAAATCAGAAAAATAGTTGTGCTCAAAGTGAATCTTTGTAAAGTGGAGGATGTCGATGCTCGCATCCCCAACTCGGGTATCAAACTGCTTTGAACTTTTCCTTCTATGATTTTATGTCACTTCAAAAAAAAGGAAGTTAGGTGCAATTTAGGGGAACAGTATATGGCCCAATTACTTGGTAACTCGTTAACTACTATCCTTAGGAGACAGGGAAAAATGAAATTATGAAATCTCACGCTATTTTCTAACCCCAATATAGAAAGAAGCAAAAGGAAACAAAACTACTTTGTCTATAAGTAATGAAAAACTGAAATGTGTGGATAATATTTTAGATCGATTATTTAAAGCTTGAGATATTTTCTAAAAGTAACATGATTTGAAGAAAGTGTGTAAAACAAGGTATACAACCCTTTATGAAGTATGGGAGCAATGGAACAGATTCGGAAAATGTATTCATGGCTTTAACGTGTTCTTTAAGAGAATAAAGCAACATAAAATGCGGACAGGAATTAAAATATAATATTCCATCCCGTTATTATATTTGGAACGCGTCTTATTGAATATTCCTTCGTTATTCTTTACCAATACCAATACAATCGGAGCTCTGCAGTTGTCTTTCCACTTGTTTAACGCACAAAATTATTAGCTCTGGATTATCCACAGTTCTGGTAGCATTATTTAGAACGTCTGAGTATACTCGGGGGTGGGGGATGGGGGAGGAGCCATAAATAATAAGAAAAAACTGTTCATATGCGAGAAATACAGATTAAAAGGCCACTGATATTTTTGAGATTCAAAATATGATGCATAGAAGGTTTATGCTTTTCTCACTGGAGACCTACAATTTAATGGGGTATCTAATTATGGGTCGTACATATAGCTCCCTCAAGGTCTATCAGACGCTTAACTTGAATTGTAAGTGGAGATTTAACTCAACTAGGCTAAGCCCGCATATCTAAAAGAATGAAGGCTGTTCTAAAGGCGAAAAGACGCTATGCCAACTATTTGGTTGAGGAATGAGTTCTTGCGGGTTTATCAAATTTATTTATTACCATTAACAATTTTAGAAAAGCCTCATTTTTAATTGATAACAATATGCAATTTAATTAATAATGTATTCTCCGTTGTTATTTACGACTTCTTCCCAACGTTCAACTAGTTTTTCGTTGCCTCTGCAATAAAAATCTCTGGATTTTGACTCGAAGAATTCGTCTAACCAGGTTCTTAATTCCACATCAGTATTGAACGAAATGCCACGCAAATTTTTGGAGAGCAATCGCAACAGATGGAAATCCGATGGAGCCAAGTCTGGCGAATATGGAAGATGCGGCAGAATTTCCAAATTAAGCGTTTGGATGGCGTCTTTTGTCATGTTGACAATGTAAGGACGAGCATTTTTCGTGTGTAAGAAGGACTCCATAACGTCGATGAGGTCGCTTTTCACGAATAGCTTCGGCGAATCGTTACATTTGTTGAACGTAGAGTTCTGCATTGACGATCTCATTGTTCGCAAGTAGCTCATAAAGAATGATGCCTTCACAATCCCACTACACACACAGCATCGTCTTTCGTGGATGAAGTCCTTGCTTTAATCGCGGAAGTGTTTTTTTATTGGGGCTAAGCCATTGTTTTTGATAGTTTATGTTGACATAAACATACCACTTTTCGTCGCCAGTGATGATGCGGTGAAAAAATCTGTCCTTATATCCACGAGTAGCCTTGTGACGAGCAAGAAAACCTGCGGCAATCGTGAAGCGTTGAAGTTTGTTGCTTTCGCTCAAAGCGTGCGGAACCCATGCACCGAGTTTTTGAACTTTCCCCATCGAATGAAGGGGATTCACTCAATTTTATGATCACACGCCAATTGTACAGTCAATTCTCTACTCTATTGACGAGGATTTTCATGAAGAAGGTCGTTCAATCGATCTTCATCCAACTTAATGGGGCGACCAGAACGTTCTTCGTCATTAAGATTGAAATGACCGTTTTTGAAACGTGAAAACCACCATTGAGCTGTCCTTTCTGATAAAGCATTTTCTCCGTACACAGCACAAATATCGCGACGAGCTTTGGCTGCGTTTGCATTGTTCCCGTCTCGATTGAAAATGAATAACAACAAGTGTCGAAAATGCGCCTTTCTTTCAACTTGACATTCCATCTCGAGGGTACAGAACAAAAATTAAATTAACCCAACTTTTAAATAAACCGCAATGACTTATTACTCAACTTCAAGACGTAGCCTAAGCAAAAGCCTAATAGTCTACGCTGTTAAGAGACGTAGCCTAACCTTTGCAAATTTTGCTCTCATTATTTATTATTGTTTCTTAATATGTGCACAAATCACGTCAACAAAACTTAAATCAACACAACATTAAAAAAAACGCAAAAACTTATTCCTCAACTTAATATTAAAATTTCGCGTCTCATTCACCCACGGATGGAGTAAAATGAAAACATTGACAAAATAATACAATGTTTATAATGCATTAAAAGTTTAAAAGATTGGTATAGATACAAAATTAAATACCTAATTTATGTGTTTATGTACTCGTATATATATGATTAAACAAATATTTTTTTTAATTATTTGTTGATGATATTCTTGTAGTAGCTAAATTACTGAATAATTTAATAAGTCTATGTTTATTAGATATAAACTTAGGCATAAAATTTATTTTTTATCGCATTTCTTATCGACCGATTTTCTCGATTTTCGATCTTTAACTGCAAAATGTAGTGGCTGTGCATCATTCCCACTAACAAATTACACTCCTTTCAGCCATTCATGTCCTACTGAACCCAAGAGCACCTATCATTTTTAGACACCATTCTCCTCACATCGCTCGGTGCAATGAGCCGTAGCATCTTATCTAGTCAAGCTTCATCCCTCTTTGCATGGCTCCAAGTACGGACACACAAAACTCAATCCATACACCTGTATACCATATATTCGCATCCATTCTTTTTGTATGCTTATACAAACTCAGAATAACACTCATTCAGAACTTCTTTCATACCCTTTTCACACCATATATACCTTCTTACACATTTGGTCCTGAGTCTGTCATTCTCACATCCAGCATCCCTCACCTTCCTTCTCTTTCTATACCCTAGTGCGACTCTCATACACCTACGCTGTTATAAACAACCTCAATCAACTGTATAATCTATTCCCCACTCAAACCATTACCCTTCTTTCACACTCTAATTGGACCAGGGAATTTCTTACTATACAAAGCTGTGTGGTTTCAATCTGCTTTATCTCTACCATTCACCATTCTTATTTACTACACCTCCTTAATACTTAAAACACCACATTTGTTCAGAGTTAATGCCACAGACACTAATACCACATCCCACTCCATCCTCACATCTCTCCACCATTAACTTACTCATTTTTTCATTTAATTTTAGCCCCTCACGCAACAGAATATGGCCAACGCTTAGATGAACATTTCAAAATTCCTCCCAAGACGATTTATAAACACAAGATGTTTTCTCAAGATTCATACATCTAGCATACATATCACATACTCCATCCTTTGCCTACTCGGGTAGCTGCCACCCAGCAAATACGGGGATCTAAACCATTGCTTACCCAATCTAAAGCTACTTGTTCCTCCCTTCGCATTCCCTTAGTTATTGATCATAAAATCTTCATTAGAGATTTGCGTTATACCTTTCCGTCATTATTGTGTAAACATATTCCCTTCTAGCTCATGCATTTATTTTTTCTGTTATCCATTTTAGATCACTAATACCAGAGCATTCTACCTTTCTGCTCACACTTTTGTAGTATCAAAATCCTAACAACGTAAGTACCAGGCCGCTATCACCACTTCAAACATTTCAGTTAAAGCATCTACTCCAGCTTCCTACTCTTTTTTCAGACTAATCACATCACTAACAACCTGGAGAATATTTATAGATATACATTTACGAATGGGATGTGTATTTTAGCCTATTGGTTAGTGCAGTTATGTGAAAAGCAAAGAGTACTTGATGGCATAGGATTGAACCCTACCTATTTTTCAATATTTTAACGAGAATGAGAATTTATATTGTTTTATTCCGTTTCCCCCTCACTATGTCTCTCTTTCTCACTCTCTCTCTCTCTCCCTCTTCCTTCTTTCTTAATATGTGTTTGATCCTTGTTTGTATGATATATATATATATATATATATATATATATATATATATATATATATATGAGAAACTCACAAAATAGCGCGTGAGTAGAGCAATATATGCAAAAAATCTCACAGGAAAATGAAAGGCGGATTCCAAATACTTTCGAATTTGTTCAGTTCATTATCAAGGAATGAAAATGAAAAGAACAAGTTCTTAAGTACCTGGAATCCGCCTTTCATTTTCCTGTGTTTTTTTTTGCATATATATATATATATATATATATATATATATATATATATATATATATATATATATATATATATATATATATATATATATATGAATGCAATTTCCCGCAGGAAAATAAAAAAAGGTGCTTTCAAGTACTTTCGCACTTTGTTCAGTTCATTCTCAAGAAAAACTACAAGAGAAAATAATATAATAAGGGTATATATAAGCTAGTAAAAGATAAAGGACCGCCTCTAAGACAAGAAATCACCAATGAGGAAGTAGGAGAAGGATGGGTAAATTCACATTAAGATTTAGCTATAACAAAGGTAGTAAGGTTAAACCAAGAGGCAAGAAAGAGTCAAGAACAGAGCCAAAAGGGTTAAAAGGATTAACGGATAAAGCGATAGTCTAAAGAGGGAGATTAGGAGGGACACGAGAAGTAAGCAGATACGTAGGTGAGAGGACTAAGGAGAGAGGAAGATAAATAAAATAATATTAATACAAAATCAATGCAATAATTAAATTGACAAATCGGGTGCCCATAAAAATGAAAATTGCAAAAAGAATAAAATAAATAAATTAGGAACATAAGTCAAAACTTATGTTCCTAATTTTTTGGTAATGAACTCATGTCCACTTTTGTAGACTTCCCTTGCCATCCATCCCCAAAAGTTATCAATTGGGTTTAGATCCGGTGAACACGCAGGATGGTGTAAAAGAGGGACATCATTCTCCTGGAAGAAGGTCTTTGTCATGTTGGCATTGTGATTTGCCGCATTGTCTTGTTGGAAGACCCAAACATCACCACACAGACGAGGGCCCTCCGTCGTGAGGGATGCCCTCTGCAGCATCTCTACATAGCCAGCCGCCGTTTGACACCCCTGCATAACCTGAAGCCCCATTGTTCCATTGAAGCAAAAATACCCACACACTATGATGGAGCCTCCACCACTGTGACGTGTGGAAAACGTCTCAGGTAGAATCTGCTTGCCATGCTAGTGACGTTGGTAACCATCAGGACCGTCAAGGTTAAATCTTTCCTCATCAGAGAATAAAACCTTTCCTCCACTTTGCGATTTCCCATGTCTGGTGGTCCCTGACGAACTCTAAACGGGCGGTTTTGTGACATTGAACCAGACGAGGCGCTTGAAGCAGTTTTTTTATTGTTTATGCCCTTCCCTCTGAGATGACGTCTAATGGTCATTGGAATGCAATCAGCATAGGTGAGTACCTTAATCTGACTTGAGAACCGTGCCATTTCCTGACGGACAGCCCTCTTGATCCCCCTACCTAGTGCTCTTTTCAGAAAATTGCAAAATCCCTGTTTTACTGCGTCCAATCTCGGCAGCGATGGGACGCTGCGACAGGCCTTGTTTATGCAGTTCAACGATGTGACCACGTCCAAATAATGAAGGCTTACCCGCTCTAGGCATTATTACGTCTTGACACCGTGAGCTCCAAACGATAAATGACACAGAATCAGAGAATTTGCACAAATTTAGACTATTATGCGTTGTGGTCTTAAACCTTTGATCAGCTGTTGAGCAGCAAATTTAAGTAAACTATTTATTCTCTTTAAATAGTTTAAACTATCTTTGTTTGCCTCAGCTACAATTTAGGTTTTAGTATATAGAAGCTTCACTTAGAAGCTTATAAATATCTGAATGTGCGAAATGTCCATTTTGATAGTTTTTCAACTGGTCCTCTATTTTATGATCAGGACTATTTATGTATGACCTTTGTAACGATAATAACTTCAATAGAGGTAAATTATTCGAACTAGCGGAGTATAGAATTTATACTAAGTTAATTGCACCACTTGTCTGTTTTCAATCATGGACAATTTCCTGTGGGGACACTAGTGGCGGTGCTGATAGAAGGGATTTTGCACACAGGTCGGCATACTGGGTTTGGGAACTACACCGCAAGATGTTGAATCTCCTCTTTCCTAAAGTGGAGCACCCTCTTCGCGTTGGAGAGTGTAGACATGAAAACTCCTTGTCATGTCAATAATGGCGAATCATAAAATACTAATAGTAAGAATAGTCAACCCAATAAAAATTGCACGGATAAAGGATCTTAACATTCTTTCCCGTATTAAAGCCATGTTAACATCTTCGCACAAAGTTCTGTCAAATGAACATCATCCCTCAAGTTTTGAGTTAAGTTATGTTAGTTTTTCTTACATAACTTAATCTAACTAAGCCAAACTGAAAGTTCAAATTCGCTATTCATATTCCAAAGTTTACAATCCAGCGATACATGAGTCTAATACTTAAGCGAAGTCTTGATTTGTCAAAAATGATCTCCTTCTTATGGGTGTTTTTGGAAAGCCTAGGCAATTATTATTTTGGAATTTAAAAGAAAACCAATTGGTCTTTTTGCTTAAAAATAGTATTTTACTTTTTCAACCGATCTAGGAGTGGATCCCCCACAATCAGAGGAGAACGTGCTGTCACCACTTTTTACCAAGTCAAGGGAGAAATTTTTAAGGGTCTGTTCTCGTCGTTGATTGAATCCGGTACCAAAGGAGAAGCGTATCCAACCTTTGATTTTGTTATATCTCATCATAGAAGTACAAATATTATATATATATACATATATATATATATATATATATATATATATATATATATATATATATATATATATATATATATATATAATAGATGTATTTTAAAGGTCCAAAGAAATCAAAACTGATAACACAACCCGGAAAGACGCTAAAGAAATTATTTCGTGTACCATTGAAGCTTAAGAAAGAAAATAGAAAATAAAGAAACGGATTTATAGGGCAAACTATTTTAACCATTATATGAAAATGAATTTAGGAGTATCATTTGAACCTATGTCATCAATCGCTCTTCGCTAAAATGACCACAATGCTCATCGCCAGAGCTACCATCCTCAACCCCCAAAAAGGTTGATTCAAGAAGCCTTTTGAATAACGAAATGTAGGTAGACAACTGTTAAATTTCACCTATTAATTGAGCACTAGCAATAAACTCCCATTTATGGACGTTGAGGTACAAAACATCAATGGAAGCTATATCACACAAATATATAGAAAAATACGGACATGGGAAGATGCCTCAACGAGGATAGTGAGTCCTGAAATATACAAAAAGTGTAATCGGTTCATACATCCACCGAGCATACAAATGCTGATCTACGTGGTAACATTTCAATCAAGAATCTCCCGCTTAAAACAAACACTCGTGAACAATGGTTTCCCCAACAGCATGATTGAAAATCAACTCCAATCATTTTAAGTATGCAATTCAAAGATACAGATAAAATGGAAAGTAATAATGAAGCAGTAAATAGCATCAAACTGTATAACAGAAATCAGATGTCTACGGCCTATAAAATGGTTTCCCCAACAGCATGATTGAAAATCAACTCCAATCATTTTAAGTATGCAATTCAAAGATACAGATAAAATGGAAAGTAATAATGAAGCAGTAAATAGCATCAAACTGTATAACAGAAATCAGATGTCTACGGCCTATAAAATAGACGAAAAAAACATCAAGGAGATTGTCAACTGCAACATCAAGATTAAGAATCAAATAGACAAAATTCAACTTATCTACTATAAAACGACAAAAGTCAACAATCTCCTTATGAAAAAACAACAACTGCCAAAACTCCTCGAATCTAAAGTCAACAAACATAGTTTACGAGCTTATCTGCCCCAATAAAGACTGCAAGCTTTATAATAATTCAAAATATATTGGCATGACAACCACCAGCATTTCGAGGTGTTTAACACTGCACTTGCAAAGCAGAGGGCCTAAAAATCCTATGGAGAACGCGCATAGCATCAACCTAACTAAATATATTCTAGTTGAAAACACCACAATTAAATGAAAAAAGGGAAATATATCGAGGCTGAACATTTTAAAACCCATCTTAGTAAACGAAGAGAAGCCGGCCTTCAACACTCAGGCCACGAGCTGGAATAGAACATTAAAATTGTTTTAAAATTCCACTCACCGGATTGGCTCATTTCCTTTGACGTTACGTTTAGACGAGGAGAAATAAATATCCCCTAAAAACCTTTTTCTTTTAATATGCAAAGGTAAAAGCTGAAAGACGCCACGCAAATCTGGTACTCCGCAACGTCAAAAAGGCCTTCGACAAAGTATGGAGGAGAGGCCTACAATACAAAATCTTACAACTGGGCCTCAATCCCATAATTGAAAGGATTCTATGCGACTACGTAATGGAGAGGAGGGCGTTTCTGAATATCAAGGATTTCAATGACCCCGAGTTCGAGCTCGAGGCGGGGGTGCCACAAGGCGGGTGTATAAGTCCCCTGCTCTATAATATATACACCATCGACCTTCCCCAACCTCTTACTGAAGGATCGTTATACGTCCAATTTGCAGACGATATAACAATGATCTGTACGACATCTTATCAGAATGTGAATTACATGGCACAGAGTACGGCGGTAGACATCGAAAACATCACTATTCCAACGGACCCTCGCAGACATCTGTGTGGGGAGTGTGGGGAGTGCACGCATCCCATACCGCACGGAGTGCACGGTTTTGGGACTCCGTATTATGACTCGTAGATATGGGAGTCATGTATATAAAACTACAACGAATGCACGAAAGGACTTAGTGAAACTTTTCAAGTTCCTAAACCTCCAACAAACTAAAGATCTATACTGCATGCATTCGATCAAAACTCCTGTATCTTCCAGTCCCTATAATCGCGATTCCCAAGACCCAAGTCCTTAAATTGCAAAAGGTTCAAAATAAGGCTGTCTATATTCTAACGGAAACCCGAAAGAAAGAGCGGAGAAGGCAGAGTAAGCTCCATGGTGAACCGGGGATAACCCCCATAAACGTGGGGCTTCACCTGAGAGCAATTAAGATCTGGGACAAAGTACACCGGCACTTCCCTCCCGAGTTTGTACTCGAGCACATGGACTTTGATGATATAGGACGCGCAATACCTTTTAAAAGCAGCAGACTACTCATTGATGACGACGTAGACCCAAGGTTCACTTAGATTTTCACAATACTCAACCGACACAAAGCCATACAAAATTACCTTTCACTAATTTATCTCAGTGCTAATTTTCTAAATTTCTCCTCAAATTTTAACGCGATTAACTCGCCAAAAATAACAAAATAACAAAAACAACAGAAAATACACAATAAACAAATTAATAAAAAAATTAAAATCAGGGTGTAAACAACCCAGATAAGAAGATAAAAAATCTTCACAAAAAGTAGTAGAGACCAAAAAACCCGCTGCTACAAAGGCTTATATGCCTTCTATATATATTTATATATATAACATAAAATATACTTCAGAACGCAAAGAAAGCCAGAGATGCCCTATCACCAGGGACCTGTCTTTCATTCTACTTTTTATTTTCGTTTTTCTATCAATTTCCCCATTAATCCCCACTAATTTTCTACTACTATATTCCCCACTTTATATGTTCAATGTCTAATTCTTTCAATATACCAGATTCTGACTCCACCATACTTCATCGGTAAAGGAGGAAAGAATACCTAACGATGCTCCGAAGATGATCAAATAGATAGAAAGCTCAGGAATTTAAGTTTGGTTTTTACCAAACGCATTTATTAAAAAGAGATATGAATATTGGACAAGTGATCTACTATCTACAAGATGAACTATAAAAGACAGTAAGACAAATAGAAGGTGGTTGCCAAAGGAAATTGATCAAGGCGAAATATACCATGGTCTTTAAAAAAATTTGCATATATATATATATATATATATATATATATATATATATATATATATATATATATATATATATATATACGAGGGGCGGTCAATAAGTTTTGCGAATCGCTAGGGAAAAACAGGGGAAGGGGGATGGCTGTTTGTGGGGGTGTTATGACAAGTTAGGACAAGTCTGGACTAGAGCCGCACGCTCCTGCCTCGTCTATCTAAGAAGCAGTAGCTGATTGAAAATCGTCAGTCACAATTTTTCAACAATGGAGAAGGTTGAGCACCGCGCTGTGATCAAACTTTTGATCAAGAAAGGCAAGAATGCAAAAGAGATCCATGAACGCATGGTTGCAGTGTACAACGACACCGTCCCTTCCTATGAAACCATTGCTCGCCGCTGGAATAGGGAGTTCCGCCATGGTCGTGAGTCCCTTGAAGATGACTCCCGTCAAGAACGCCCGTCAGACGTGTCTAACAAGGACAATATGGCCCGTGTGGAGATGATGCTCCTCGAAAATCGACGGGTAAAGGTCGAAAAAATCGAGCGAGAACTTGGAATATCACATGGAAGTGTTATCAACATCATCCACGATCCCATGATCGACTTCAACGTCTTCAAAGTCCATAAGGCCAGAGTTGCACAAGGTGCCCTGCGTGAGTGCGGATTCGAGAAGATCAACAATCCCCCCTACACTCCAGATCTGCCCCCGAGCGACGAGTTTTTATTCCACCAGCTCAAGGCTGCACTGCGTGGACGCCGGTTTAGGGGCGATGAAGATGTCCAGCTCGCCGTCCAGGAATGGATTGAACAGCAGTCGGGAGATTTCTGGTGGTCGGGAATTCGAAGCTCAGGGACAAGTGGCGCAAGTGCATTGAAGTCGAGGGTAGTTATATTGAAAAATAATAAAACACTTTTCCTCATATCTCGTTTCCTTATATCCGAATTGCAAAATTTATTGACCGCCCCTCGTGTATATATATATATATATATATATATATATATATATATATATATATATATATATATATATATATATATATATATATATATATATATATATATATCTATATATATATATATATATATATATATATATATATATATATATATATATACATATATATATATATATATATATATATCACAAAAATCTGGGATAAATACACAAAATCGACTAATAATATCGATAAGCGATGATTTGTAGTTTACCACGCAGTTGTTTTAATTTTTGATGGCCAGATTAACCGCGAAGGTGTATTTATCAGAAAAAAAGAGAATGCGGTCGTTATGGCACTTCAAGTTTTTGAGAAGGTGACGACAGATCTCCAGACATTGTTCTCGCATACTCTCGGTGAGCAGAGGCCTTTCCATGTACCCCGAGCTCTTGCCGCCCTCCTCCTTGACAGCCCTGGACATGGCGGCCACTGAAATGTTCTTCTTCTTCTTCGCGAGCGCTGTCAGTTGAGCTTCGGAGACCTATCGAAGGCCTTTCTCACAGCCAAACGGTTGACAACTTTAGGTCTACCTGAACGAGGTCGATCTTTGAGGTCTTCCCCGTTTATGAACCTCTTCGTGACTCTGTAGACGGTCATCTGGCTGACGTTGAGCCGCTTGGCGATGTCGGATTTGTTGTGGCCTGCGTGCATGAAAGAAGAGATCTTGATTTTTTACACTTCCATTTCGACACACTTTCACACAATGGAAAATATAAATGACACGTGCTAGAAAAATAGAACTTTAGTTTCGTTTGACGGAACTTTTTCTATCACGCACGAAAACCTCTCGAAAGCTTAAAAAAGACCAGAGTATAACAGAACTTTTGCAAATCTCGGTAACATCTTTCGAACTATATTTTCAGGTTTATTATTAAGGAATAGATATAATAAAAGAACGCAGCTATATATAAACTACATAGAAAGTTATGGAATGCCCTTCACTAAATAGGAAATTAAATAAATAAAAATGCAATATATGAGATCTAGATGACTGACATATGTAAAATCAAAAGGCCAAAAGTTAATAGTACATTTCCTGAATGATGTTGAAGGTCTACCACTGTGAATGTCATTTACAACCTCCTGTTATCCATCTGTAAAGCAAATTATAGATTTTTAAGCAATTGGATTTCCGGAAACCAAAGTAATTACTGTGAATAATAACATATAGGTAGAAGTTTAAAACAGTGTAATTCGAATTTTTAGTTTGTATCACATCTTTTAATATTCGTTTTCTACAAACTTGTTTATGGGCTGCTGCGCGCATTTTGGCGTTTGTCGGGCAACATTAAGACTCATGTAACCCAGATTTTGTCTAAATTTGTGACTTTGTATAGTGAGTTTTGGATAATTGTACTTTTATTCTCTATTTAATATTAATTTTAAATGTTTTTATATAACGATTAGATTCATAAATCAAAACGCTCCTAACTTATGAAATTATAGTAATTTTATAGTCACTAATTTAAATATTTTTAAAATTATCCAAGTGATTTTACTGTAAATTTAAAATCTATTTCTAAAAATGATTTAAATCTAAGTTTCTTATTCAAAGCTAAAACAAGCTATCAAAGTTCTAGTTGTATGTTTTAAATTGTGCTCATAACGTGGCTTAATGTTTTGTTAGTTTATTTATTTTGTATGCCCGAGAAGATAACCGTATTGTGGTAGAAACGTCGCCGGTAAATAAAAAGGAGCTTGCGCTTTGCTAGTAAGATTAAAATTTAAAATATAAAAAAAAAGCAGCCATGGTTAAATTTTTATAAATTTTCTGAACTTCGCCAATTATAATAATTTTAAAAAGGAACTCTAAACTAAATTTCCCCTTTTTCAAAATATCACGTTACTAAAATATAGTTATAGAAAAAGATATATATAGATAAATTTTCTGAACTTCACCATTTAGGTTTTAAAAAATTCGCAAAATTTCGATACTTATATTTATTTCTGAACTTACCATTTTTTTTTGATATTATAAAAGAATTATTAGAAATAACTTTGATAAAAAACACAAGTCATAACCAAACTAAGATGAAATTATTTTTCAAATGCTCAAAAAAATACCCTTCTTAAATTATAGAGTTAGTGATGATGATAAACGACAATAAAATATAATTTTACCGTAATAACTAGCCAGAGATGATTTGATCAACCCAAGGTATCGGTGAAGGTGTAGTTTAGGGTTGCACCGATATGCAAATTAGCCGATAACCGATATATCAGCCGATACTGATATATCGGCCTCGATACAAGGTTAACGAAATCAAAATAAAAAAAATATATTTTAGAATAGTTTTGCCGAATGGAGGAGCTATTGCCATATAATTTTAGACGATCGCAATCTTGTTAATCCTAATCATCCTCGTTTGTTTACAAACATATACAATACTATGAATACTAAAATCATTTGATAATAGTTAAGTTTATTGTAGCGTAAATGCACTATTAATTTAAATTAGTGTATTATTTACGTAATTATTGCTATAACTTTTAAGTTATTTTAGAAATTAACGCGTGCATTGTGAGGCTTAAGGTTAAGTTGGTAATTTTTAGATCATTATAGCGTTCCTCCCCATGCAAAAAATATGTATCATATGCTTGCTTCCCTTAATTAACACATATTATAACTTATTCACTTAAATAGCAGGAGTCCACTACTTACAAGTACTAGAGCTAACAGGCCTACAACGGCAAATAAATACAATTAACTTATGATTTCCAAACTTTCCAAGATGGCAGCAGCGTCTGACCCAAAGTAAATCGTAACAATGACTGGAATCGCCCCCTGGCGGGCATAGCGGCAAACAACCGCGCTGACTTATCGCCCGACTATGGAAGTAGCAGAATCCGGAATTTAGTGAAGATACCAATCAAGTATTCGTTATCTATGTGAGATCTAATGAAATAACCCTAGATTTAAATTAAAATAACCCTCCCCCAATTCTAACAATATTATCTTTCTCAGCTTTGACGTCTGCTCCTTATTTACTAAAGTTCCGGTCAATGATCTCATTAATTTTCTCGAAGAATATCGTGATACGATCCTTACCCCTATTCTCCAAAATACTGTTATTAAAATCACATTAGTTAGTAGAAGGCCATTGATTTCGAGGATGGCAAAGAACTTGTGCGTAAATGATTTTAAAGTGGCCAAACCGTTGGTTTGGGGCAGGTCCACTGTCTCGGCACCAGAAGTCCAGTGATAGGCAGGGCCGTCACGACTGGAGACTTCCTTGGATGCAGTGGATCTCCCAGTTAATCTTGTCCGCCCAATCCACCGGAGTCGTCTTCGCATGTTACTGTAGACACGCCCTAACTCACCAAAGGTTTGAGACCCGTAGGCCAAAATTCTTTCCATATAAGCTCGTGAATTTTGCTTCCTTATTCATTCCTTGAAAATGTCTCCTTAAATAAAGACGAAAACGCTCGGTCTCTCCTTTTCCTTTTTCCTTGTTTATTTCTCTCATAATTGTGACTCACGTGCTAATATGTGAACTCTTCATCATATATATATATATATATATATATATATATATATATATATATATATATATATATATATATATATATATACAGGCGTTTAGTTTAAGATTCTCTTTCGTACATATTCGGCTGTTTCTTTTACCATATTGACTTGCCCAATTTCGCTGAAAAACTTTTATTCATCTCACTCTATCTGTCACTGTTGTTTATGTTCATATCCTTGTATTTTTTTTTTAGATTATGTGACTTATCTCTTACATGTCTCGTTACATTTCTTTCTGAGTTCTGTTGATTTATGACGTGCTTCTTTGTTCTATCCAAGGTTTACTACTATAAGTTCTAAGAGGTAAAAAAGATCTGACTAAATTTACTTAAGGATGTAGAGGCAATATTTCCCTTAGCTGATTTCATTTCCCATGCTCCTATAAGGAGTCACAAGCTGCCCATACTTTTCCCATAGTCTTATACCTGCTCTACAATTTGATGGTCAATTCTAATTTCTCTTTTTTTCTGAAAAAAATGTTCGTTAACTTCTTCGTTGAAAAGTTACTTTAAGCCGAATACTAGACTGGCTTATTATAATTATGTTATCATTGCTTGTGATTTTCCTCGATTCGTAGCAAATAATACAATATTATCAGCAAAGAAGATGAAACTAAGTCTCTATCGCTAATTCATATTCTCTTTCTTCCAGTTCAATGCCCTTCCAATTTCTGCCAAACATTTTCTAAACAGAGCAGGTAGGTGATCAAGAGGTGCACCCTATTTAATATCCTCATTCAGTCCTTGGTAGTTTTCATGGTTTTAAGTGCTTGTAATATTTCTTTCCATATTGGTTGGAGTTCCTTCTTATTTATTAAAAAGTTCTAGTTTGATGGATGGTGGCCACTAGTATCACATAGATCATTTAAGAATTCTCAAAATTTTCCCATCTACTTTTTTCTGATTGTGATTTTGTTTTCATGTTTACCTTTCAGTGTTTTCATTTTCCATCTGTCAAATGTTTGGTTTGGTTTCATGTGTTTTAGTGATTTTCTTTTTTAAGTAGTTTTTCACTAGATCTGTATTAGGGATAGGAAAACTTGGGAATTGGGATTAGAATCTTTTCATAGACCTCCAAACTATTATCGATTGATAAGGCTATGATAGAAGAAATAAACCGGGGGATGAATTTGTGAAACATTGATTTATGAAGATTTCAATTTATCATCAATTAATTAAAAATATGGTAAGTAGGGATATAGTTCGTCAAACATTTATTGAATGTTTACAGGATAACTTTCTCAAGCTGACACTAAATCAGCCATTTATGGAAACAATGTACTCGACCTGGGCTTAAACAATCATGAATTCTTAGGGAACTTATATTTGGCGAATCACTAAGCAAGAGTGATCTTCAGATAGTGCATTTTATTCTGGTTAATAAGAAGGTCATTGATAGAAATAATGCCAAAATCCCAAATTTTTGCACAAGGAGAAAGTCTGACAGAAAAAGTAACTTATTAAATCTAATTAACTGTGAATAATTGTTTGGGGATGAAAATGATTATAAGATGCGACATAGGTTCAATGAATTATAAATATAATGTGGGAGCCGTGTATTCAAGAAAGTTACGAAAAAACAAAACCATTAATGTAAGATAAATTAATAGATAGTTTAATGATAATAAAAATAGGATCTCACAAAAAAATTACAAGTAAAGACTTTTGATAACCTGACTAGGCATAGAAGAGCTTAGAATGATGTAAACAAGATCAAAAAAGAGTAAAATGCTGTCTGAAATAAGATTAGCCCTGAAATCTTTTCGGGAACCAATAAAGTATTTTATCGATTAGAAAAATAATAATAGTGCAAATCAAGATAAGATAAGATCACTTAAATTTAGAAAGATCATTAAAGAAACAATAAGAAATATTGAGGTATTTAATAAAAAATTTATAATTATATTTACTCTAGAAATTCACGTCAGTTTAAATCCTAAATATTATTAATCACAATTAAATGTTCTAGTATTGATTTAAATCAAGAAAATATTTAGCGAATTATAAATTGATTTAAAGTTAATAAAACTCTGGGCCCTAATAATAATCATTCTATGATTCTCAAGGAGAGAGAGGAAAGTGTTTCGCCTGCTCTTGAGAAGGTATTGGTTAGAACCTTTAGATGCGAATATATGGCAAATGACTGGAAAGAGCTAATTTAGATATAAGTTTTAAAATTTATAAGGAAGGATTATAATAATAGTAGACAAGTAATTTTAACCACAATATTAGGTAAGCTACCTGAAAACTTAGCGCTCTATGTAGAAAGGGTTTATTTGAGAGAAAATATAAGGTTAAATGAATTAAATGTTTTCCGATTTATTTGTTGTTTTTTCTAGATTATGTTGAAGGGAAATTAGTTAAAGGCAGCTAAATAGATAAAGTTTACATGGGAATTTATTATGGCTTTTAATATACCCCTTCATAGAAGACTTAAATAAATTGAGAATGTATGAAATTTTGTAGAATGTTTTAAATTTAGTGGCAGATCCGCTAATGTATTACTAATTGAAGCCAAATTACAATGGAGAGATATTAATAGTGTGGTACTTCAGGGATTAACTTTAGGCTCATTATTCTTCTTATTAGAATTCACAACCTAGTTGCAGGATTAAAAGCAAAATGTCAATATTTGCCTATTAATACTAGGTTAGCAGCCAGTAATAAAGAACTTTAATAGGTCAAAGTTATTTAAATTCACTGGTTGCGTGGGCCCACAAGTCTTAGAAGCTGACATTCGATGCCCCCAAAATGCAAAGTTATTTCACATGGGCAACCATAATAGAGAGTGTAGATATGAAATTGAAAGTTGCTGGTTAGACTAGGTTAAAGATGAGAGTGACTTAGAAGTTGTAATCTCTGGGTCAATGGCATTCTCAGTGCAGTCTCAAGAGGCAAAAAATGAGGCAAATAGGCCTTCATTATGCTCTCATTTGCACTCGTTATTCTTTATCCCTTCCAATGTCCGTTCTTTTGCCATTAAAAAACTTCGGTTTGTCTCATGGGCATTTTAGGTTCAATTTCTCTCTCTCTCTCTCTCTCTCTCTCTCTCTCTATATATATATATATATATATATATATATATATATATATATATATATATATATATATATATATATATATATTCGGGAAATCATTATTTCTTCTATTGGCAACTTAGAATCCCTCAAAGGTCTGGCAGTCGAATGAGTGTTTACCTTTGCCTTTTCTGAGTCTTTTTCTTGATTCGAATTTGACTTGCTCTCCAAAGTTCCTCAAAAGGATCCATTGAAGAGAGAAACGCTTAAAGACGATCCCCGCAAGATCCACTTTTGTTAAAGCCATGAAAGAATGTTGTTAAATGTATCCTCGTATTGACTTTTAAGTGACATTTCTTTCTTAGATTAAAGGAATTCCGAGCTGCTTATATTTTAAAATCATTGTTAGACTAATAAACCATACAATTAGTGTTAATAATCATAAAATAACCACAAAACTACTACTTAAACGAACCATCTCAATGCTCTAAAGAGAGGGGTTAATGTATTTAGTCCTTTTAAGTAACCTTAACTTCAAGCCGTTCCTTCATCGTGATTGGAGTTCTGTTTTAATAAGGAAACAGTCGTGGCGTCAAAGGGAACCCATCGATTTCCCCATACACCGTTTTATTCAGAGCTTGCATTGTGCAAGTAGACCTACGATCAGATCGAAATCAACAATTAATATGATCACTGTTATCCATAGACACAAGACAAGTTTTCTTATACAGAAAACTACCAAAGAGGAAAAATAAATAAAACATATTGGCAAAAAAATCAAACTAGTAGCGAACTGATAGCGAACTGATAGCGAACTTGTAGCGAACTAGTATGCGAATAATTATCAGTTCAGTTAAATTCTGTACTTAGAGGCACAAAGATTCGACCAGTCAAGTCGATCTATCGTAACTCTACCAATTTACAATTACTCCTTTCTCGCTCTACTTATCTCACTCTCTTTCTTTCTCTCTCTATATATCTATATATCTATCTATCTATCTATCTCTTTCTCTCCATACCATCCTCCTGTCCATATCTTTCTTTTTATTCCCTGTCTATCCGTTTTTCCTCCCCCATTTCTCTCTCGCTCTCTCTTCCCCTCAATACCTTCTCTCTTTTTCTATCTTTCATTTTCCCTCTCTTTTCCTTATCTCTATTTATTTATTTTTTCAGTTTGTAGTCGAATTCCTATCTCTCCATTTATCTCTCTTACTCTCTCTCTCTCTCTCTCTCTCTTTCCATCTCTCTCTCTCTGTCTTTTCATCTCTACATTTCACGCTCTTTCTTTCCATGACACCATTTATCTCTCTCTTTATTTATCTATATTCATATATCTCTCTCCATTTCTCTCTCTACTCTCTTACCCTCTCTCTCCCGCGCTCTCAATTTTCTATTCTGTATTCCCATCTATATATTTCTCTCTCTATCTCTATCTCTTCATATTTCTCTCTCATTACCCTTGTCCCTCTAACTCTCTCTATATTTTTCCTCTTTCCATCTCCTCATTTATATCTCTTTCCCAATCTTGATTTCTCTTTCTATCCTATTTCTGTCTTTTTTTTCTTTCTTCCCATCTCTCTTTCCATTAATCTCTGTTTCTTTCTATCTATTTCTAACTCTTTCTATTTCTCAATTTCCCTCTCTTCTCTCTATTTTTCACTCTCAAGTTATCAAATTTCTCTCTCTCTCTTCTCTCTTTTCCTCTCCTTTCACCTTTATTTTCCCTGCCTCTTCCTCTCTGCTTCTATTTATCTCTCTTTCTTTCACCTTCTCTCTCTATCTACAGTAGCAGCCATAATATGAAGATCAGTAAGACAAGTGTATTTAAATATTTATTATAGGAGTTTAACAAAACGTTGAAACTAAATATAATATACATATTTAGATATACCTAATATCTATTTTCGTAAAAACTTCAAGTAAATAAAATAAATATATTGTAAATTATGAGGAAATAAGCAAACTATCTTCCAAATTGTAGCAGCCAGAAGTTAAGAACCACTTAGAAATACAATGTAAAATGGAACGAGAACAATAAAGTAACCATTGATATTAATATTTTATGAACATCCATTTACTAGCAATAACCTAGCAGCATCTATTACTACAGGACTGAATTAATTTCTTGCAAAATGATGGAGTAATATTGTTCCATTCGTTTTTCAAAAATTCCCTGAGTTCATCCTGGTTCTTTGGATTTCTCCTTCGCGCCCCATCTCCAATAAGCTTCCAAACGTTTTCTATAGGGTTGAGATCGGGACTTTGAGGTGGGCAGTTCATGAGATCAACGCCTTTATCACTCAAAAAATCTTTGACTCTCTTCGCAGTTGTGGTGGAGTGAATGTGAGTGTGTGTAAAAGGGCCATTCTCCCACCCCTTTTCTCTGTACCCTCTCCCTCCCTCTGTAAGAATGTGTGTGTGAGTGGGAATGAGTTTTTTTTTACATTTTCTCTTTGTATATATATATATTAATATATATGTATTTGATTTCATGTATTAAAACCATTTTTTTTCCCAGGTTGTACTTTGCTTAAAATAATCTTTTATCAGATTGTACTTTATTTAAAATAATCTTTTATCAAAGTTGTACTTTGCTTAAAATAATCTTTTATCAGATTGTACTTTGTTTAAAATAATCTTTTATCAAAAGATTATATTTTTGAGGATTGTTTGGATATACATTTAGAGAAAGTGGAAGCTTAGACGGACGGCAAGAAGGGTTCTCTAGACGAGTGCTCCGCCCAGCCCTGAGACGAAGGGGCTTTCATACCTCGCTAGACACCTGGACCACCACACCCGCATTGGCTGACAAGCATGCCTCCTTTTATGTCAGCCTACTACCACCCACCTCCAGCACACAAGTGATAGCGCGTGCTCCTTTTCGTTCGGTTGTTGTTGTGTTATTTATGTTTTGTGTAGATATATTTAAGTAAATTTGTTGTATTCGCCTGTTAGAAAATTCTTTTTTGGTATCTTATTTGGATTGGGGAATTTGGCCTCATTTTGAAGTGTGCACACTTTCCTTGTAAATATAAATTACTGTAATTATCATTGTACTTTTTTTGTAAGTAAGAGGACTGTATATACAATCCGTTTCATTCTCCCTCGATTTCTCACGTCCGGACAGTGTAGGAAGCGGGTTGGATCGATTAGGATCAGAGATATATTTTCGGCCCGCTACATTTGGCGCCCGAATAGGGACGTGAGACTTCGAAACCGGGAGCGTAACGGGATAGGATTACAGTCCATACCCAATTAGTGTGACAAGTAGTTTGACTGATTTTTCCCTCCTCCTATTTTTTTACTAACTTGGGAACAATGGCTGTAGCGGAAACATTGAATGAAGAAGTAGTGCGATTAAGACTGTAGTTGAGAAAGAAAGAAAAGGAGTGTAAAATGTTGCAGGGAATGATGGAGGGAATGGAGAATAAAATAAAAGGAATGAATGAAAAGACTGATAGAATGAAGAAGGAAATGGGAGACCGACAGGATCAGACGAACCAACGGATGCAGGACCTATATAACATGATGACAGGGGCTGGATCAGCCTCAGGACCTACAACCCTGACCCCTGCTCCTACTGAAGAGACTCCGCTAAATGGAATGGATGGCAGTATGATTGAGTCTAAAGAAGATACTGTGAGTGGTAGGAAAGGGAGTGAATGGAAGAGAGTGGAAAGTAAGAGAGGAAGTAAGCATGGTTCTAAGGTTAAGGATAGGAAGGCGAGAGGGAAGAGTGTGGATTCGCTATACTCAGATGAGGAAGAGAGTGACGATATGATTGGAAGGAGTGAGACCGAGAGTAGCTCTTCGGAGAGTAAAGTGAATGTGGGGAAAGGAATTTTGATTAGGGAAGTGCCAAGGATTGATAAATTTAGGTTATATGGTGGGAAAAGTGTAGAAGAATTCTTCGGGGAATTTGAGCGTTATTGTAAGCTCAAGTACCCGGAGAATAAGGGATACTGGATGAATGTTTTAGGAAAATGTTTGGAGGGAAAAGTATTGGAGTTTTTCCGCGTGATTACACGTGTGGGGGAACCAAGGTACGATGTGGTGAAGGAGAGATTGATTGGGCAGGTGAAACGAATGAAAGAGAGCGTGAAGTATAAAAGGGTGAATAAATTTGAGAAGGCTCGAATGAGGAAAAGTGAAAGTGTGAACATGTATGCACATAGGCTTGAAAGTATGGCAAGAAAGAGGTATGGTGATGACGATGTAAATGAATGTAAACCACTCATGAGGAAGTTTTTGGACACGATCCCGCGAAAGGTGAGTGAATGGCTGAGTGGAAAGAGAAAGGAGCGAGTGAAACTGACAGGTGAACGGTTGATGTGGGAGTATGTGTTGGAACTGTTAGAAGATGGACGATTTGATGATGAAAGCGATCTAGAAGAGGATGAATGGTACAGTGTGAATGTTGGGGGTAAGAAGCCCAGGAGCTTTCATCCACCCCAGCAGTTTGTCAGCTACAGGAATGCCCTGAAGGCTGCACCAGCTGGAGTGATGTCGAACTTACTGGGTCAGCAGAATGGATGGGCAAATGGAGGGTGGTCGAATGGAAGGGGGCAGATGAATTTCAAGCGTGGGAAAGGATATATGAGAGAGAAACCGAGGTATGCCTCAGCAAACGAGAGATCGACTGGTGGGAGAAAGATTGTGGAATGTCGTCAGGGTGGAAGAAAAGGTCATATGTTGGCAGAATGTAGGTGGACATCTGGTGCATGTTTTGGGTGTGGTAAGAAAGGGCAAATGATAAAGGATTGCCAGGAAAGTGGGAAAGAGTGCTTGGAGTGTAAAGAAATAGGCCATTTGAAGAAAGATTGTCCGAGGTAAAATGGTGGAGCAACTGGAGGGGAAAGTATGAAATATGCATGTGGTAATTGTAGAAAGGCTGGTCATTATGCAAGGATGTGTCGTGACCAGAGGAATGTATGTAGCTATTGTGCAATGGAAGGACATTCGAGTGAAAAGTGTTGGATTAGACTGAGAGCGCAAGGTGTGAATGCAAAGTCTGAAGTGGGAAACTGAATGGAAAGAGGGTACCTGCTGAAGTATCCTCTGGGTGCATGAGTGTGAGTAATGTGTTGGTAAGTCTGTCTAGTGTGAAAGTGCTGTCTGGTAGGAAGTATGAGTGTCTGAGTGTGAAGGTGGAATTGAATGGAATTCAGTGTTTGGCTTTAATAGATTCTGGATGCAAGGCGAGCTTGGTGTTCAAGGGTAGTCTGAGTTCAAGGGTAGTTTGGTAGGTATTGGTAATAGGAGAGTGCCTGTGATTGGAATGATAAGGTCAGCTGTTCGAATGCATGGTATGATGATGAATGAATGTGAATTTTCTGTGATCGATAAGGTGAGTAGTGAGTATGGTGTGATTTTGGGGTATGATTTTATGAAAATGAATCGTATGGTTGTGCATCCTGCAAGTGATCAGATTGAGAGAAAGATTGGTAAAAATGAGGTGTATAAGTTATATGTAGGGAAAGATGGTAGCGTTTTTGGGAGTGTGTTTACTGGTATTGAGGTGACTGCTATGGAGAATGTAAGGCTTGTGAAGGGTGAAAGGGTGTCTGTTAGAGTGAGTTGGAGTAAGGATGTTAGTTTGAATGTGAGTGAGAACACTGTGATATTGGATGGAAAGGATGCGTGTTATAAGGTAAGGCGTGTTGCTTGTGTGTTTAATGGCTTGATGAGAATAAATGATCCTTTTGTAAGTATGCAGGCGGACCCCAGTGTGAAAGGACAGGTCGGAGATGTACTGGGTCACCTCTCCACTGTCAATGAGGTAGGTATGGATGATAGTACGGATGTCAGGGTGAATGTTGCAGGTGAAGAGACGTGTGAATGGACGTATAATGATGTGAAGAGCATGGTGGAATTGGATGGATGTTTAACTGAGTATGAAAGGGAGGATGTGTATCGAATGACATTTGAACGAAAGGGAGCCCTCAGTAAGGGTGATCTGGATTTCAGGGTTGCAAAGCTCCCGGAATTCAAGATTGTCCTGAAGGAGGACTCCCCAATCTATCAGCGGCCAAGGCATTTCCCACGTCCGGTTGCTGATGAGATTGAGGAGCAGTGCTTGTAATTGGAGCAATTGGGAGTGATTGAAGAGAGCGAGAGTGCATGGAATAGTCCAATTGTACCTGTACGTAAGCCGGATGGAAGATTGCGTCTGTGTGTGGATTATAGAAAGGTGAATGAAAAGACTGTGAAAGAAAGGTTTCCGATGTGTGTGGTATCTGAGTGAATGTATAGTATGCATGGGATGGAGTGGTTTACGAAGCTGGATCTGGTACGGGGGTATTATCAGATGCCCAGTGCTGAGGAGAGCCGACCGGTAACTGCCTTCTCTTTCTCAAAGAGGCATTACCAGTTCCGGAACCTCAGCTTTGGGTTGGCTAATGCTCCCGGAGCCTTCCAGCGGGCAATGAATGTTGTGTTGAGTAAGTTTGCGAGTAAGAATGTGATTGCGTTGATAGATGATATTTTGATTATGACTGAGACTTTTGAGGAGCATATGAGATTGATGAATGATGTGTTGAGAACGTTGGAGAGTGTTTGTGTGAAGGTGAAAGTGGCGAAGTGTGGATGGTTTCCGAAAGCAGTGGAATTCCTTGGGCATATGGTGAGTGAGAATGGGTTGCGAAAATCACCGAAGTATGTTGAGAAGGTGCGAATGTTTCCTAAACCGGTGACTGTGAAGCAACTGAAATCGTTTTGGGGTTTGATTGAAGTCCAGCGAAAGTTTATACGTGATTGTTCTGGTGTGAGTAAGCCTTTGACTGAGTGGATGAGCAAGAAAGGTAGTACGGTTGTCAAGTGGAATGATAAGATGAATGAGGCGTATGAGAGACTGAAAGAGGCAGCGGCTGAAGATGTTGAATTGGCTTACCCAGATTATAGTGTAAATGCTAAAATGCTTGAATTGTATACAGATGCGAGTGGGTACTGTATGGGAGGTTTTCTGATGCAAGAGCAGCGTTTGAATGGAGAGAATGTCATGCGAATAATTGGGTATGTATCCAAGGCTATGAATGTTGCAGAACGAAAGTATTCGCCTGTGGAACGAGAGTTGGCTGCGATAAGATATTGTTTGAAAGTGTTGCGTCCGTTTTTGTATGGTGTAAGGTTTGTGACAAAAACAGATCATCAACCTCTTGTGTATCTGCCGCGTATGAAGTGGGATGATAGTAGGATTGCAAGGACTTTGAAAGATTTGAGTGACTTTGACTATGTGATTGAATATGTGCCTGGTGAACGGAATGGAGTGGCTGATTTGATGTCAAGGTATCCTGGTACGAATGATGAAAATGTGTGTGGAGTGAGTGATCCTGAGTATTTGCCGAAATGGATTATGAATGGAAAAGAGAGTTAGGGTGGTGGTGATTCCTTGTTTGAGAGTGTATGGAATGGTTTGCAAGATTTGAAGAGTAATGGAGTAGACGTGAGAGTGCCCGATAGTGTAAATGATTTAAGGAAGGAGGTAATGAATGAAGTGTGTAGGAAGCCTGAAAGCATTGGTATGGCAAAGGTGCGGAACTTCATGAAAGAATTGAGAGCGATGTGTATGCAAGGGGTCCCGCCATTTTAGGAAGTGTTGAATGTAGTGAGTCGTTTGTATGGAGTGATTGTTTATGTGCACTTTGGTGGTGAGAGGCCGATTGTGTACAAGGATGAGAAGATAAAGGGTTTGAATCCTAATGTGGTACATCTGCAATGTTTCAGCGGTGTGCACTACAATTGGGTGATTGAAAAGTGTTCGTATATAAGAGAGAAGAATGATTGTCTGGATGAAGATGAGCGTCGTGTGGTGAGTGATGATATGGGAGTTAATGACAGTGTGGATATCAGTGCTGATGTTGGTGTGCTTGTTCCTTCGGTGTATTGCAAACATGGTGGACCTGATATGATGGAAGCGAGAGTGAAAGTTGGTGAAAGGTTGTTCTGTGGTTTGATTGATACTGGAGCTCAAGTGTCTTTAGTAAATGAGAGGATTCTGAGTAAGTATGATGAGTTTAAATGTTGCGAGCATAAATCTTTAAAGTTACGGATAAGTGGATTAGGGAATGGCATGATAGTGGCATGGGAACAGGTTGGTCTGAAAGTGAGTTTGGGTAATGGTGTGAATGTGAAGCATGACTTTGTGATTCTGAAGGATGAGCAAATGCCGTGTTGTTTCTTGCTTGGTGTAGACTTTATGAGATTGAATGATTTGTCTTTGGATGCTGATAATGATTGTCTTATCAAATGTGAATGTGAGGTGATGAGGTTGAATGAGTGTGCAAAGAATGTTGTCAAGTTTTGCGGTATGATTGAGTTGGTCATGGATGATGAGAATGAGATTTTAAGTGATGAGGATATTCTAGAGATGCAAGAGATGTGTCCTTTTGTTAGTGAGTTGAAGAGGTGTGTAATGATGCGTGTTGATTTGAATGAATAACCAGAGTGTTTAAGTGATTTTAAAAGGTATGCTAAGGATTTTGTTGTTTGTATGGATGTTGTATATTTTGTGAGGCATGTGAAGGGTGGTGATGATATGTATGTAACTGTGATGTCCTTAGTTGGTATGATTGGTCTGGTGAAGGTTGTGCATGATAATTATGGGCATATGGGTAAGTTTAGGCTGTGGGAGTGTATAAAGGAGCGTGTGTTCCATCCGTTTCTGAGAACTGTTGTGAATGATGTTACAACTACGTGTGAAAGGTGTCAGAAGCGAAAGGTGCAAGGTGTGCAAGTGAAACCACTGATGTTGAAAGTTGATGCGAAAGAACCGTTTGAATTGGTAGTGATTGATTGTGTGTCTTTGCCGCGTACGAGTGCTGGGAATGTTGGTATGGTTGTTATGGTTGATCATAAAAGTAAGTTTGTGTATGCAGCGCCTGTGAGAGATAAAAGGAGTGTGACTGTTGCGCGTGTGGTTGAGCAGTTGTTTTTTCCTATGTGTGTATGGAAGCCTAGAAGATGTCTAAGTGATAATGGGCCTGAATTTGTAGGGGAAGTGTTTGAGCAAATGTTGAGAGAGAATGGTGTGGAGGGTGTGAAAACAACTCCGTATGTACCGTCTTCAAATGGATTGGCTGAACGTACTATAAAAACCTTGTGTGAGATGTTGAGAATGATGAGTACGACAGTGAATGACTGGGATGTATGTCTGGGGAGAGTGTTGTGGGCGTATAATTCAACTGTGCATTACGCAACTGGAATGTCCCCATGTCAGTTTATGATCAATTTTGAAAGGCATGTGAAAGATAGGTTTCGTTTGAGTGAAAGTGAGCAGAGTGTATGGCGTGAGGCACATGAAAGGTTCCGTTTATTTGAATTAGGTGAAAAAGTATTGAAGCTGAAAGAAGTGAAGGGTAGTTTGAATGTGTCAAAGATGAGTCAGAAGTTTGATGGACCTTATAGAGTTGTGAGAGTTTGGGAAAATGGGGTGACATATGTTTTGGAGAGTTTGAATGATGGTACGACTGAGAGAGTGCGGGCTCATCAGAGTCAGTTAAGGAGATGGAGAGAACTTCCTGACTACCTGGTGAGCCATCCGTTGTATGAATTGTGCAAAGAGAAGGGTAAAGTGCATGATGATGAGAAGCAATGTGGTAGTATGGATCTGTCTGGGAAAGAGCTTGTCTTGGTCTCGAGGAGTAGAAAGCGTACAAAAAAGAGTGAAAGGAAGAATGCAAGTACGAATGAAAGTAAGTCTGAGCAGAGTGTTTCCTCTATGGGGGATCTTGAAAGAGAGATTGAGTTTTGGCGTAAACAGGTGAGTGATTTGGCTGGTATAAGAAGACGAGTGAGTGAGCTGCCTGTGCCTGATTTTTCTGGTTTTGGGAACAGTATGAATGATAGTGTGTTTGGGCAGAATGAACCTAGTGTGGCTGATTTTGGGGGTTTTATGAATGGTAATAGTAGGGGTGAGTTTGATGTAGTGAATGATGAAGTGGCTGATTTTTCAGGTTTCTGGTGGGAACCAGTCGAAGAGGTTTCTGGTATGCCTGTTGAGAATACAGGGGATGTGAGTGACCTGTCTGTTTCGCAAGAATGTACGTTGAGTTAGATGAGAGCTGTGAGTGAGGAACTGATGAATGGGGGTATGATGAGTGAAGGTTCTGAACGGAAAAGTATGAAAGAATTCTGTCGTGAGATGGGAGAACTAGGAATGATGGCTAAAAGTATGGTGGATGATATGATAAATAGTGACGATGAGACTTACAGGATGACTGACAAACAAACCCGACCAATTGCTACGCGTAGCCAGGGACCAGTAGAAGAGTGTGAATGGGTACAGAAGGGTGCGATTGAGCACAAGTGGTACCGTAAAGAGTGATTGAAAGGGTTTTTTGAGTGGCTGGTCGAATGACTTAAGAAAGGAGGGGTGTGGTGGAGCGAATGTGAGTGTGTGTAAAAGGGCCATTCTCCCACCCCTTTTCTCTATACCCTCTCCCTCCCTCTGTAAGAATGTGTGTGTGAGTGGGAATGAGGTATTTTTTATATTTTCTCTTTGTATATATATATATATATATAAATATGTATTTGATTTCATGTATTAAAACGTTTTTTTTCTCAGGTTGTACTTTGCTTAAAATAATCTTTTATCAGATTGTACTTCGTTTAAAATAATCTTTTATCAAAAGATTATATTTTGAGGATTGTTTGGATATACATTTAGAGAAAGTGGAAGCTTAGACGGACGGCAAGAAGGGTTCTCTAGACGAGTGCTCCGCCCAGCTCTGAGACGGAGGGCTTTCATACCTCGCTAGACACCTGGACCACCACACCCGCATTGGCTGACAAGCCTGCCTTCTTTTATGTTAGCCTACTACCACCCACCTCCAGCACACAAGTGATAGCGCGTGCTCCTTTTCGTTTGGTTGTTGTTGTGTTTTTTTTTATGTTTTGTGTAGATATATTTAAGAAAATTTGTTGTATTCGCCTGTTATAAAATTCTCTTTAGGTATCTTTTTTGGATTGGGGAATTTGGCCTCATTTTGAAGTGTGCACACTTCCCTTGTAAATATAAATTACTGTAATTATCATTGTACTTTTTTTGTAAGTAAAGGGACTGTATATACAATCCGTTTCATTCTCCCTCGATTTCTCACGTCCGGACAGTGTAGGAAGCGGGTTGGATCGATTGGGATCAGAGATATATTTTCGGGCCGCTATACAGTGATGCAGGGAGCGTTGCCCTGCACGAAGATAGGAGGTTGAACTGACGAGGATCGGAGATGTGGAAGGGTATGCTGTCTAAGTATCTGCTTGTAGATTTCAGTATTTACAGTCCTTTGTAGGCGAATAAGTGGACAGGCCCAGCAGCAGAGATCACTCACCATACCATACCTTCTTCACGCATGCAAGATATAACCTTTCGTCACATCTTCGTCGGACGTATATCCTGCCATCGTACCCAATCATATTAAACATCGATCCATCGCTAAAATGAGCCTACGACCACTATTCTTCTGTCCAAACGACACATGTTCGTAAGCCTAACGAAGACGTTCTCTTTGATTCTTCTTGGAGATAAGAGTTGTCATTGCCGGCGCTTGAGCAAGCAGCCCAGAAGCTCGGAACCTTCGGGAAACTGTTATGCGTCGCACGTTGACATTGTAGGTTGAGCAGCACTCGCAGGGTATCTCAGCAGCACTCTTAAGCCTATCGTTTAGTGGCATTATAACCATAATACGATCCTATTTTGGTAACATTTTACGAGGTCTATCGGTTTTAGGTTTAGCATCTGTCGATCCCGATAGCTGAAAACAAGCTAAAATTTGTTACACAACACTTCTATACGTCCCTACAGTTGTTTCTATCACAGAATTTGACTTACCCTCTTGGTCAATGCATACCATCCTTTGTTCTTCTCTTCAATATTTTGTGGTGCAATTTAGGTGGTGTAACCTTATTAAATTAAAAATATTCATACAAATATTGATTTTATATTCTACATGAATAATGAATTGGTGTCAGGATCAGCTGCATTGGCATGTCGAAGATTTTATGGAACACAGCTTTGATGAAATTGATGGAATATTAGACAGGATCAACTCGTAGTATAATTTATCCTATATAATAGTTGTATCTCCATTCACCTTCAATGCATCGAACATGATGAAATGCTTTAAAGTGTGCGGTTTTCGTGTTCAAAAGCGTACCAAAGACATTGATGAAGATGATGTAGATGAAAATAATAAAAAACTAAAAAGATTCAGATGAAGAGGTTATCATCATCACTTTCCTAAATATTCAGCAGAGCAGAGAAAGGAGTCAGCTAAACTACCATCCCATATTCAACGTGTCTTCCACATATTGTAATTGTAGCAAAAAATGATGCAGATAAAGGACTGAATAAACCAGAAGAAAATATGGCATTCTGAATAGAAAACGTTCGGCTCTGGGAAATGTTGCTAGTAAACACGAGTGAGCAGAAAAATTACAGGAAATGGTGCTAGTAAAAATAGGTGGGCAGAAAAAATACAGGAAATGTTGCTAGTAAACACAAGTGGGCAGAAAAATAAAGGAAATGTTGCTAGTAAACCCAAGTGAGCAAAAAAATAAAGGAAATGTTGCTAGTAAACCGAAGTTAGCAGAGAAAATACAGGAAATGTTGCTAGTAAACCCAAGTGAGCAGAAAAAATACAGGAAATGTTGCTAGTAAACTCAGGTGGGAAGAAAACATACAGGGAATGTTGCTAGTAAACCCAAGTAATTAGAAAAAATACAGGAAATGGTGCTAGTAAACCCAAGTGAGCAGAAAAATACAGGAAATGTTGTTAGTATACCAAAGTGAGCAGAAAAATACAGGAAATGTTGCTAGTAAACACGAGTAAGCAGAAACATACAGTAAATGTTGCTAGTAAACTCAAGTGGGCATTAAAAATACAGGAAATGTTGCTAGTAAACCCAAGTGATTAGAAAAAATACACAAATGTTGCTAGTAAACATCAAGTTATTAGAAAAATACGGGAAATGTTGCTAATAAACTGAAGTGGACAGAAAAAGACAGGAAATATTGCCAGTAAACTTAAGTGAGCAGAAAAAATACAGGAAATATTGCCAGTAAACTTAAGTGAGCAGAAAAAATACAGGAAATGTTTCTAGTAAACCCAAGTGAGCAGAAAAAAATACAGGAAATGTTGCTAGTAAACCCAAGTGAGCAGAAAAAATACAGGAAATGTTGCTAGTATACCAAAGTGAGCAGAAAAATACAGGAAATGTTGCCAGAAAACACTAGTGAGCAAAAACATACAGGAAATCTTGCTAGTAAACTCAAATGGGCATAAAACATACAGGAAATGTTGCTAGTAAACATCAAGTGATTAGAAAAAAATACAGGAAATGTCGCTAATAAACTCAAGTGGGCAGAAAAAAGACAGGAAATGTTGCTAGTAAACTCAAGTGAGCATAAAAAATACAGGAAATGTTGCTAGTACCCCAAGTGAGCAAAAAAATACAGGAAATGTTGCTAGTATACCAAAGTGAGCAGAAATTACAGGAAATGTTGCTAGTAAACACCAGTGAGCAGAAACATACAGAAAATGTTGCTAGTAAACTCAAATGGGCATAAAAAATGCAGGAAATGTTGCTAGTAAACCCAAGGGATTAGAAAAAATACAGGAAATGTTTCTAGTAAACATTAAGTGATTAGGAAAAATACAGGAAATGTTGATAGTAAACTCAAGTGAGCAGAAAAAATACAGGAAATGTTTCTTGTAAACCTAAGTGAGCAGAAAAATTTTGGAAAATGTTTCTAGTAAACCCAAGTGAGCAAATAAAATACAGGAAATGTTGCTAGCAAACCCAAGTGGGCCGAAAAAATACAAGAAATAACTGGGGTCAAATTTAGGTACTCATGCTTCCTCCGATAAGAGTTAATATTCGACTCATTAAGCTAAATATATAAATATAAGAAGGACGTGAATGTCGGTCTTGAAGAACTGAATCTATCTAAAAGGACAATGAATTGGAATTTATTTCAGAATATTTTTCTGTTCGAAAACCAACAGCAACAGCACTCATCAAATTACAGGCAGACAAAGAATGCAACTACGGTTGTCTTCTTCCAACACTCCTAATGACTCAAGATGCTTTCGCAAGATTGGAGCCTATCTAACCAAACGACCTGCCCTTGAGACCCTGCATGTCATTACTGAAGGCAGCTATGTATACCCTGCTCTAATGCCAGATTTGGTATTTTTTTGGTCGTTTAGCCCCGAAGTAACTGCTGCCGTTTTTCTTTCAGTATTTCATCCGTATTTCAAACTTAAATTAATAACTTTGTTGCAAAAGCCTAATTTTGGCGATCATGAAGCAATCAAATTTTAAGTAAAAGACAAGCAGCAAATGGCTATAAGAAATTATAGTATTGTCAGCAGTGGTAATAGCTCAAGTAATTCAGATTCATCATCTGAAGGCGATTTCTTCAAAACTATAAATGTCCATAATTATTTGCAGGAACCTAGGAAGACCCTCGACCTTTTAAAGAGGTATCCTTCTATAAAGAAAATCTTCAAGAGGTTTAGTACCTCGGTACCTCCCTTTGCACTGTAAATGTTTACAGTTTTTTACCTTATATTGTCAGTAATTGCGTAATGCAATAAGACTTTAAGTTAAATTTCATGTAAAAAAAATGTTAACTCATATATACTGACCATTCATTGATATACGTTATGGACCTAGTGAAATAATAATTGGGGAAAATAGAACTAAAATCTATATGTTGGTCATTTAATAGTTGTTTCTTTGCTGATAAGTCATAAGTTATGATAATACTAGTTTTAAGGTTACTCCCTAAACCTGAAAGGAAAATCGTCAATCCCCGTGGCTTAGATTAGATGACATGACATAACATATATAAAACGCAAAAAAGCTAAAATGCCATCAAAGTTGCGGGTATATAAAAAATTACAACAAAATACTAAACAATCGAAAATACAAGGATCGCAAATGGACGATGGCGAAGACGTGACGATGAAGAAAAAAGCAAAAGCGAAGATATGATGAGGGAGAAGGCTTAACGATGGCCATAAATTGACTTAGGTCTTCTTGCAGTAATGTGATGATGGCAAAGACGTGACCAGAACAAATACATGGCGATATCAATGACGTAAAGAGGCCATAGGCAGCTCTTTGGCATCGTCACATCGTGAGTTTTCAATACCTTTTTTTACGAATGTTCTTTAGCTTTTTATTGTAGTTTTTAGTCGCGTGTGAGTGTAATCGCGGGTGAGTCTACATCTCACTATGTCGTTCGGTCGGTGTCCGTTTTGTTTCTTTGTTTTTGTAATAACATTGTAGCTATTCGGCCAATTCTAACAAAATTTGAAACCTTTATGTTGTTTTACATTCTCTTTTAATGGTACAATTGCTAAACTCTTTCCAAGGTTAGCCGGGGAATTATATAGTTTGGGTAATAACATCATAACTATTCGGCTGATTCTAATATAATTTGAACTCTTATGTTGTTTCACATTTTCTTTAAAATGATATAATTGACAAGGTCTTCCAGAGGTTAGCCAGGAAATTATTTTGTTTTGGCAATAACATCCTGACTATTCGGCTGATCCGAATGAAATTTGAAACCCTTATGTTGCTTTACATTCTCTTCGGATTGGTACTATTGACAATGTCATCCCAAGGTTATTCCCGGAATTATTGAAAATTGTGTTCTTCATAAGGTCCTAAATCAGAATAAATGAGATCACTCGCCTTTTTGTTCAGCTGACCTTTTTTTTTTATATACTCGCAACCTTAATGGTATTTTGGCCCCTCTGCGCGTAATACATCTTACTCGTATGTTATGTAAAATACCTCATAACATAACACATTAAACGCCAAAAGGTCATCAAAGTTGCCAGTGATATATATATATATATATATATATATATATATATATATATATATATATATATATATATATGCATGTATATATATATATATAAATATATATATATATATATATATATATATATATATATATATATATATAATAATAAAAAACAATAAAAAAGCGAGGATGACAGAATGACGATGGTAGAGATATGTCGGTCGAGGTCGAAAACGTGTCGATGGAGAAAACAACAATGGCGAATGCGTGTGATCGGGAAGAAAGCTTGGCGATGGTGATAACTTGATTCAGATCATCTTTAAGTGATGTGACCACTTTGATTTTACATGTGGTGATGGTGAAGATGCTGTGACAACGAATAGATGATGACGGCAAAAATAAGATTATGGCGAACACAAGGCAAAGGCCTTCCAAGGGGAACACATGACGACTCCAAAGACTCGAACGAAAAGATAACTACAGAATTACGAGGAACACAACGGCGGTGATGACGGCGGCGTCTCACACCTCTCCAACATTTGACCGTGATTGTCAACTTGAGAAGATGAGGTATTGACACTAAGGAGTGAAAACCGACGATACGTAGAAGCCGTTGACCTCGATAAAAGGTCAGAATGTTACTTATTTGCTTTAATTTTTTTAGAAATTTGTTAGAAAGCAGTAATTTGTTAAAAATAAATATTAGTAATCTGTCTAATGTACTAAGGGTGGTTAATAAGTTTTGCAAATCGGTAGGACAAAACATAAGAAGGGGGATAACCGTTTGTAGGGGTGTTAGGACAAGTTATGAGGGGGTCAAGACCTGCAGCCGCACGCTCCTGCCTCGTCTATTTAAGAAGCAGTAGCTGATCGCAGATCAACAGTCACAAATGTTTCAACTTTGGAGAAGGTTGAGCACCGCGCAGTGATCAAGTTTTTGACAAGGAAGGCAAGACTGCAAAAGAGATCCATGAACGCATGGTTGCAGTGTACACCGACACCGCCCCTCCCTATGCAACCATTGCTCGCTGGAATAGGGAGTTCCCCCATGGTAGTGAGTCCCTTGAAGATGACCCCCGTCCAGGAGGCCCGTCAGACTTGATCAAGGAGGACAATGTGGTCTGGGTGGAGAGGATGTTCCTCCAAAATCGACGAGTGAAGGTCGAAGAAATCAAGCGAGAACTTGAAATATCACATGGAGGTGTTATCAACATCATCCACGACAATTTGGCCATAACCAAGGTTTCTGCCCGTCGGGTCCCTAGAAACCTCACGCCCCATGATCGACTTCAGCGTCGTCAAAGTCCACAAGACCAGAGTTGCACAAGCTCCCCTGCGCGAGTACGGATTCGAGGAGCTCAACCATGCCCCCTATAGTATAGATCTGACCCCCAGCGACTAGTTTTTATTCCGCCAGCTCAAGGCTGCACTGTGAGGACTCTGGTTTTGGGATGATGAAGATGTTCAGCTCGCCGTCCAGAAGTGTATTGAACAGCAGTCGGTAGATTTCTGGTTGAAGGGAATTCGAAGCCTCAGGTACAAGTGGCGCAAGTGAATTGAAGTCGAGGGTAGTTATATTGAAAAATAATAAAACACTTTTCTTCATATGTCGTTTCCTTATATCCGAATTGCAAAACTATTGACCGCCCCTCGTAATTTTATTAGTATTAGACATATGTGAACTTTATTTCAAATAATACTTTTATTAAATTTTTATTGAAGTCTGATTTGTTTATCATGTAATCGTTAAGATATTTTTAAAAGTGTTTAAGTTGTGAAAATTGACTACTGATTCAGGAAGACTATTCCACCTATCTATTATTCTCGCTGTAAAAATATTTACGTTGATTATAATGAGAATAAAACATATGCATCTTGTAGTTATGACCCTTTGTACTTGAACTGTTAAACTGGATACCGGGTGTAATATTTAACCCCCCTACGGGTACTCGGACCGGGAAGTCGATAGGTTGTCGTCTAGATTTAAGTTTTAGCAGGGTTGTTGCTCCTGCTACATAGAGCGAAAAGAGGGGACGTACTAGCGTCGTAGACCCCGTCAAAGCGTTCAAGTCAACCAAATGAGCGGGTCCTTCCCTATCCACACTCGAGCCTTGAGGACATGCCACTCTTCCACTTACTTGGTTTTAAATCTACACAGGGTCCACTCATGGTGGTTAATTTACCTTAAACTTAAACTAACCTAAATTAAACTTCTCAGACCTCCACAATGGATTATTTTGAATGTTTCTCAATATTCTAAAATGAGAAATCACTTTTAAAAAGGTCAAATTTTTGAAAACTGGGCCAACCTAAGCAATAAAACAAAGAAACGGCATCTCCAAATATACCTATTTTAAAGGATCTGTCAAATAATAAAAATTGAGGTTGTCTCAGCCGGAATCGTATTCCATTTTAGTCTATTTTGTATCTGCAAATTGAGAAAGCGCAGATTCCTCTAGTAAGGAGGAGTGGCGAAGCCACTGATCTTGTGCATTATATTATAAGCTTCCTGAACTTGTGCATATGTCAGTGAAATTAAAAGAGAAAGACCTTCTCATCCTTCAGAATATCAGCGTTGTTCCTGATGTCAGTCGAATCTCCAAAGAAAGCAGCGCTATACTTTTAAGGGCCTGTAAAGAAAGGGCAAGCAGGACAATATCATTACCATATACAAGGGAAGGGTTCCCATGATTCAAAGGTTCCCATAATTCTAAGAACGATGCAGTCGGAAGTGTCACCAAATGCAGTAAGGTTGTGCATGAGGTTCCATACTACGAAACACAACCAACAGCAAGACCCCCAACGGCGGACCGAGCTAACATGGGCCATATAAGATTCCTAAGCTTGGCTCTGGCGGAAGAGGGCAGCGCCCAGCTGGCAGGCGCAAAAAAGGCGGGCATTGATAGACTAAGAACCCAGCAGCCCGATGCAACCAGCCTCGCTGAAACTGCAAGTCTCAATGCTTTAAGCCGCAGCGGACGCGTTACTGTCCAAGTACACGCGCGTGTCCGTCGCGCAGCCCCGATTGCGCAAATCAAATTCTTCAGCGACTGGGATTCGTCTCTGTTTTCTTTCCGTCATTTTTTCTTTCCAGGACTGGACCCTCTCTCTTCATAAAGCGCAAACATCAGCCAAGGAGACCGGATAACTGAAGACGAAACCGATGCTCGGAGATGAGTTGGAGCCGACGACGATTTTGAGTTTTAATATAGTCGTAAAAAAATGATTTTTTTATAAACTATTTTGGTACAATAAAGGTTTTGGGTCCTGTTATCAGGGGGATTTTCTCCTCGAGGAAAATTGGACTTGTTCCTAGGGTAAGATTTTAGCAATTTTGCTCTGTAACTTAACAATTTTGTCTTTAGGGTGATTATGCCCAGAAACAACATTCAAATATATAATGAATGGAAGAGCATATATTTGCATTTACTTGAATGCTTATCTGGAAGAGAGAGACGCTGTGTAATGAAAAGAAACACAAAATATTTTCTCTACTCTTCTATCTCACATATTTACATTATTTACAATACTATTTCGTGGGTGAGGTGACACTTTAACACTGGAACGGTTGGTTAAGTAAACACACACACTATTTGTCTTTTTATACAAAGTCTAGAGATAAAATTCTTCTTATTTGCTTCGAGCCAGGAGCCTTTTAGCTCGCGTGAATGAAAAGCCTACTTGGAGATTGATGTAAAGGTCGGCACTGTTAGTGGATAGAGGAATGGCAGCCAAGCGAAAATTGTGCTCTTTCGCGAGATGTGATCTTTCAAATGACCTTAATGCATTTGAGAAGAAGCCAGTAAATTATTTCTCGAGATGTAGAGCTTTACCAAACAACTAAGCAAGTTTATCAAGGATACTTAGTTCCATCATGTTATAATAAATGTGCCTCTAGGCGATGTTAAAGGTTGTGAGAAGAAAGAGAGAGCAGCTCACATGCACAGGAGGAATCCAGTAAACCGGCCCAATTCATAGCGTGCAATAAAGAACCAGCTTCTGATGAAGAAAGTGCAATCACCTTATTTCATTCTAGAAAGCCGAAATGAACTCATAAATGTGCGCTTAAAATGCGATAAGAAACAAAGAAGATCATGCATGATTTGTAATCTGCTTTTGCAAGTTTTCATGATGCTATATTTCGAGAGAGATGTTTCGAAGGTGATATTTTTGTGATGATGTAAGGAATATTCTACTGTGTTGTAAAATGATTTACTGTGTCAACTATAATTACTGCAATATTAGGATTGTGTTTACAGCTCGAGAGATTTTAGGAATAAATTATAGACAAAGTCAAAATTGCATAAAATTAATAATACCAACGAGTTTCTATACATTAAGTAATGTTACCAGAGGCAATGCTGTTACTTCATAATTTAGATTCACGTCGAGGTAAGAGTGGACAATGGTAAAATTGTATCATTACACAGGTATCATATATTGAAATGAAATGAAATAAAAAGAAATGTGGGAGAAAAAGAAAGAAATCGATTGATCCCCCCCCCCCGCTCCCACCTTAACCTTGGCACTCCATTGAGTGTCAGGGCAGAGGGAGGGCAAGGGTACAATACTCCTTTTGTAGTCCACCGAGCCCCCTCTACCCATGTATGAAACTCGGAGAGGAGAATTTCAGAGACGGGAGTGAGAAAGAGAGGAAGAAGAAAAGTTAAGGATAGAACAGCGAGAAATATAGTCTAAGATAATATTGGTGACCTAATTGGTCATTAGCCCTACAGCTTAACATGCGATCTAACCACGGAATCTTTTTTCTTATCTCATTCCATTTATTATTTTCTTTGGTTTCTCGTCCTTTCTATAAGTTTTAGGTCTGGTGAATGTATGTTTTGATAGAGAGTGAAAGTTCTTTGGTTGAAATTGAAGGAAATAAGAAGTCTGTATAAGATTGCTAATTTGCCGGGAGGTCAAGCTAATTTTTAGAAGTTTGATTAGGTATTGAAGTTAGATCTAGTGGGAGTAAGTATTGGCTTAGAGAGTTTTTTTTGAGTATGCTTAAATTTTTCGTGTTGTTCTTTTGTCTAAATGTAATGGCGTTCATACTGTTTTTAGCTTTAATATATTGCTACTGTTACGCATGACCTCCTGAGTACTTACTTTTCTTTCGTATGTTTTAATTATGTTAATTTCTCCTTTGGTTTAGCTATTTCTATATCAACTTTACTTTTAAAGATCTATGTGTGTACATATATGTTATAAATTAGAGCATTCTTTCATCATATTTTGGAATAGTAAATCACACGTAAATTTTGAAGTGACTTATCGATGGTAAGTGATTTAGTATAAAATTAATATTAACAGATTATGGTTGTTATGTTACTTACTCTGTGTTTATCGATATGTAATGGGCGAAGATTTGGATCGAAGAGAAGAATTGAAGGATCGACATTCACTGGGCTCTGGCGGCGTCCGTGGGTACATAGGGACCATTCAGGATTGATCAGCCCCCAGAATTGAGGACCTGGAACGAACAAAGCACTTGATTACTGCAAGTACGCAATTTAGCTGAGGTTTTTATCATAAAACCGTTCTTTTTGCTGAAGCACTTGTTATCACCGAGACAAATGGTATAGTTTCAATTGTATATATACTCACTGCCTCCCTAAACTAAGACAATCTCTAATTTAAAACTCTGCAGAGAGAGGGATTTTTAATCTCTTTTTTTTCAGAAACCGGTTGATGTATCGGTATACAGTCAACGGCATTTGTGAAGATATAGAGTATTGTTTGGTGATGAGGAAAAGTTAGCTGATATGCGTAAATTAATAGGCAACGGGTAGAGTAAGATTATCAAGTGTTGCCATCATAAGGTTTTCAGCGGTCATTGGATTCAACAACACTATCATAGAATCGTGAAATGCATTTTATCTACTACTTTTATTAACCTTATCGATAAAAAAATTTATTCTGGATTTTAGATTGCATGATTGGCAAATAAATTTGTTCAAAATTTGAATCCTTCATCAACATGAAATATTATTGTCAATTTTAGATATTCATCAAATATTGAATAAAGGTTAGATGCTATATGACGATATTCACTTCCTCATTTACATAAATGAAAATTTCGAATAAGTTTGGTAGCAAAAGAGATTTTTGGACACTGGCCACACGTAGGGATTATTCCCTCTTAAGAAAAATCAAAAATTGACATTTTTACAATTGAAAGAAGCTAGTTATTTTAGCTGAAAAAGAAAGAGACCTGGTGTGACTATCAAAGATTTTGCTTCGAGACAAAAGATGGGACTGAAAACAGACAAAAGCAGAAAATGAAAAGCTTAAGAATAACAAAAACTGAAAATCAAACATATAGCACCAATGGGACACTTTAGTGTGAAATATCTATTAAAAAGTACGACTTAAATTTACTGCAGAAATATATATATATAGCTGTTAAACGTGATTAATAATATGTTAACTATATAAATATGTGGAACGGGACCACATGGCTGCTGTTTAATGCTGTGTAAACAATGTAAAGGCTGTGAGACGTGACATGAACAGATGGAGCAGAGACTACGAGGTCGTAGCTAGCACGACCTCGAATTCCGGTGCCTGAGATATAAGTGTTAGGGTCGCAACTATAAAGTTCGCCCTAAATGAAGACCTTGACTACCGCTCGTTCAAGTGAGGAAAGGACAAATTCTGAGAGCCAAAGTCAAGGAGAACGAATTGATGAAGTCAAAGAACCTCTAGAACAATCTGTAGCACCCTGTTGAATAGGGAAATATCTTATTCTTCTCAAACGAAATTAAATTCTCACAGGACCATTTGCACAACATCTAGAACAAAGGTGGCTTGCCTACAATTCATGCGAAGTTCCGCTTACCATGAAGTCCAAGTTCCTCCAAATTTTCATGGCCCTTGGGTGTCTCCAGTCAAGGTAACATAATTATGCCCCAAAACATTGAGCAAGGTCTTAGGCTCGATTCATATGGTTATGTGGAGCTGTTGGATACTGTGGTCAAACATTGGCTAAAGAGAGTTGGTGCTGGAAGGTTATACATCTGGAAAGACAGCAGAAGTGGTTTTCGGAGAATTTACGCTACTTCACTAGTGCCAATTTCTGGCCTCCCAATTCATCGGATTGTAATACATACATTGGATTACTATGTGTGAGACGCGGTTTATAAAGATACCACATGCTCTACCTGCAATTCTTAGTTCTAGCCGTTGGTCAAGGACAAAGAGGTGTTCGTATATCTCTCCAGGGACAGTAAGGAACGCATGCGCCAGGTTATGGAGCCATCTTGAGGCTACGTTTGAAGCTGAAGGCGGCTACTTTGAGTAAATTGTTATCTCCCAGCGATAATCTAGGTGTATTTTCTGGATTATTTAAAATACATTTATTTTGGGTTGAGATATTGCAGGGGGCGGTAGGTCATGCACACCCTCAAATTTAACCCTCACACCTTCACAATTAGGAAAAAATATTTTCCGAAGTAAAATTATTACGTTTATCTTCTCTTTCTTTGCGTCATAACTGATTCATATATATATATATATATATATATATATATATATATATATATATATATTGGTTTATATGGATTTTTCTACGAAAAGAAACAAATGAAATCACTTTCATTGATGGCAAATGGATTTATTTCATGCACCAACACCGGGCAACTATTTAACTTTTATTTTCAAGAGTCTTAGATTACTTTGTAAGTATAATTGGTAACACTGAAGGAAAAAAATTGTATTAGACCATTTCAATGAAGTTACAGCCAATTATGTGAGTCAGCTAGTATCTTGTTTTAGATTGCAACTAGGATGTTTTTTGTTATTTATAGTGTTTTTTGTGTTTCAGATAGTTTATTTGTTATTTTAATCGTTTGGTTTTGTATGTTTCGGGTAGTTCTTTAGCTATAAATGAATTAAAACAAAATGGGTAAACATTGATTTTATTCCTCGAAAAATTTGAAAAATAAACGTTTTCTTAAAAGAAACTAAATTAAAACAGAAAGAAATAGCAAAAATAATTGGCGTTTTCAACTCAAACAGTCAATGTTATTAAAAAAAATTATAGTTGAAATCAACTCCAAGAACAGATAGAAAATTAATACAACAGGCTTTCAACAACAGAAGAACATCTTGCAGGAAGATAACTCTTCACCTGGCAGCAGAGGGTGTTAGCCTTGAGAGAAGAACAGTGAATGACAGGCTTTTGGAACCTGTATTTTAAACATATCGCCCGAGAAAGAAGCCTCGACTCACGGAAACAATAATGACGGCACGCTATTCTTGGGCAAAGAATCACCTTGAGTGGACGTCAGAACATTAAGGAAAGGTAATAATAACATACCTAGCTAAGCAGTTACCTTTAATTTGTAAAAAAGCATTAATACCTAATAACTTTAACAGTTCCACGTCTTTGCATTGGCACTAATCACTTCGAACCATAAAGTTTATTTGATGATTCATTACTTCAATGGCTCTTCCACTACTTCTATGGCTGTTTAATTCCTGATGATGTATTAACGACTATTGTGGGTGGTTTTTTCTGACGAAACAACCGCGTGGAAAGTGTAAAAAGGCGGCCTGGAGAAGAATTTATGGCTGAATGTCTGAGAAAAAGAGTAAAATTTCCAACGAAAATCATGTTGTGCGGAGCTATTTCGTTGCATGAACCAAGTCGTTTGCACTTTGTTAAGAAAACTAGGAACCAGCCTTAAGTATAAAGAAGTTTTTAAAGGTTGTTTACTACCTTAAATAATGTAATAGTGGGGCAAAATACCTTGGATATTCCAACAATATTCGGCCCCATGTTATAGAGCAAAATCAGTAAAGTCATGGTCTGCACAAAATGAAGTTCAGCTGCTTTCATAGGCCGGAAATTCTCTGGACATGAATCCGATTGAGGGTTTATGGTGTGTGTTAAAAGATAAAATACACAGAACGCCCATTACGACTAAACAGCAACTGTACAGCAAATGTACAAAACATCGATCAATGCCATGCCAAGACGTGTTAAAGTACTCATGGATGCTAATGGTGGCCAAACTGCTTACTAATGAATGTAGAAGACTTAACACTGTGCTAATGTGTCAAAATATATCTATTTTCAATCAATAAAATTAGTTTTATTAGCATTTTGAAAAGTCCATAATAATTCCGCCAGTACTGTATATATTGGAGGTTCAACGTACGAGTAGATAAGTGAAAATATGTTTCTAACTATGAAAATGATAATTGATGTATCAATGAGATTTCGAAGAACTAACCTTTGGAAATTATCTCAGACCGCTCGGAAGGGCAAATGTCATAAGATAGGTACCTATTATCGTATAAGACACCCTCTATCTCGGGAAAGGGCATTAGCTCGAATCGATATCGATTTCACAAGTGGAACTCTAGAGAGATTCTGCTCCATCTCGTCTCTATAGCTACCAACAGTTACCTCATATTTTTAGATGGCGTTTAGGTTGGCACTGTTTCCAATGTCGTAGTATTAACAGGAATTTTGACCGGTTTTCTGCCCCCATATCATATGGAAGTTAAAGAACACTGCATTGAACTGATGGGTGTGCGTCTGTTAGCTCTTGCAATGTATGCGGGTGCAGTTAGAGTCAGTGTTGTTTATCGGGTATTATGGAAAAATCTAGTCAGGTGCCATTGGTCGAGATCATTAAACACCCGTGGTCGGCTACTGTGCTGACCACGGTGGGCAGTAATTCACATGACACCGTTGATCGAGGGATGTTAATGCCGGCACTAATATAGAAATAGAATCTTCCATCCGTCTGGCACGCACTCTCCTTCAATGGTGCCTCGCATGAGCAACCTAGGTTGTCCTTACCCTCGCCCACGAGATGTCAGATCACAATTGACACAGGTCTGGGATTTTTATGACGTCAGACTATAGTGGCGATACCCACCATTACCTTTATATACCGATGATATTCTATGACCTCTGGCACCACACTATTAATATATCACAAATAAAATGTCTATGCTTCACACCTAAGTAATTACAATTTTCAAGATGGCCATGCTATGTATGTAGTAATTAGTATTAGGTGTTTAGCAATAGGTATGATACGAATTAAGTAAATAAATTCACCTTTATACTATCAACTCCTTTTTCTAATAGAAACATGAGATAAAATGGGGATGGATGATACCATAAAGAAGTTTACAAAATTGTTACATATTATTAATTAATCCTAAGAATAGATGGTTTCCCCCAACTAGGAGAGTTAGTAGTTTCTGCACAACGAAAATATTACTTTGAAGTGGTAATAACTCGGAAAATATTGCTTCTGCGCCAAAAGAATAAGCAACAGACAATGCATATATTGCTATAAAATAGATCGAAATTAAATGTTCTGCCAAAAATTCGGAGTCGTTATTCGGTAGAATTTCCATAAAAGTAACTTACATGCCACTAAAACATCTTTAGGTACTTCGAAATGGGATAATTTGGATAATATTGAAATTCCTCTAATAATCCTTTGGAGCAACAATTTAATTCTTAAATATGCACTGCCCCTTTCTGACTAGATCCCACGAGGAAGCGAGCGCGAATACGAAGCGATCGCATCTTGTTTCTAATATAGTTTCCTTTATTACAACAGGAGCAGTTAAATATTTATACTAATAGGCAATTTATTCGTTGTGCAAATTATTCCTTAAAAGTGAAAGTGTTTTCTGATTGAGCATTATTAAAAAATAAATTCGTACTTCCTCTCTATTGTTTCTTTCTTATTCCCATTTTATTTTCATTTTATTTTTTAGTCTGTAGTTTCCATCGATTTTTCCCACTTACTTGAGTTATTTTTTATTTCTCTTTCTCAGTTTAATCCCATTTATTTTGGTTAAGTCTACTCCTCACATCCCCTGTGAAAATATAATCCTTAATGATTTTGTAGCCCTAGTAAACATACATATATTATTATGTAATTTGCTTCTAAATTTACCTAACCAAATATTTTAATTCTTTATCATATATTAATGTAATTCGTTGCCATTTTAGCTGTTTTTACATATTGTGTTGCTTATTTCGTCATATTTCGGCATTAATCTTGCCTTTATCTGAAATTGTTACCAACTTTTCATGATTTGGGCCATTTATTAATTTCCAGATTATGATTGTAAGTTTATTGGAGGAGAAAATTCTGTTATCTAAACAATGGCCATTTCTTGTGTATATATATATTTGTATATATATTTGTGTAATCAAAAATGATGGACAGATTCATTGATGGCTTGTTTATTATGTATTCAGTGGTAATATAAATAGATTTTAGCTGAATTTTAGAAGTACTGTGCAATTTAGTGTGGTACCTATCCAATATCCCTGTATTTAACCAGTATCCATAGGAACCACTTGGTATTTTACCCTTTCCCAGGCGTCCGACGCTGGTAATACAATAGGGAAAATTGGCAGATTTCACGCTCGTGAAACGTCGATATTCCCACATACTCTTAGAGATACCAAATGGCGCCAATTCGTTGAACCTTCCAGCTAAACTTTAATCTCCACCGAATAAAGCGTGCACTTATATTTCAGTAGGCAAATAATAGCTTTTTCCCTCCCATATAGCGGAACAACTGTTCCTCTATTCAAGGCTTGACTTTGCCCAGTTGCGCAAAAAATTTTCTCACGAATCAAAGTTTTCTCGCTTTTCAGACACTGGACTGGTATGAGTTTCGAGATTACGTCCTCGTGAATTTGAAATAACAGTTAAAACACGATTACTTTTCTGTTAGGTTGTAAAGAACAATTTGGGCATGATAGAAGGTCAGAGTTGGTTGAATGTGTTTTTATTATAAACTAAAAAAGTACATTCGGTTTCTTAATGAATGTTTCTACCAGTGTTTGCAAGAGGTCAGTTTGAAAAGAACTTGTTAATTCATGAAATACGGGGTTTCCAGTTATACTCGAAAAAGAACAAAGGAATGGAAGAACAAAATTGGCAGCAAACGACTTTCTTGCTCGAGTCAATTCGTTGACACCCAAAAGAACATGTGTGGGGAATGACAGCCATGACTTTGGGTGTTTTTCAGAACAGCTTCTAGAGTGAATTAGGTGTTCAAGGCTATTGCAAGGTTAAGGTTAAGCTATGATGTTCGAGGTTCGTAGTGTGAGTATAGCCTGTAGGTTAGATTAGGTTAGGTTAATTTAGTTTACATTAGTTTACGATAGGTTAAGTTAGGTTCCCTTACGTTAGTTCAGATTAGTTTAGGTTTGGTTAGATGGGGAGCAAAGAACAGGCCTGAACTTCTCGCAGATAATCTTCTAATCACTTATGACTTTTGTTGACATTTTAAGCTGGTTAACACAAAAAAACGGTCGTTATCCACCCTTTGGACCCTAGGTGAATGAAATAAACAATTGTCTCAAAAGATAACTTTGATTCTTCTAACCAAGTGTCTTTTCACAATCCAACACTGAAATTGTATTCACGCTGATTACATCGCCAACATCAGCGCGAAGATGCCAACTAAAGTTTCATAATATGTCAATTTATGCAAAGTCACTAACATAACCTAACCCAACTTTAGTGTAAGCTTGACCACACAATAGCCTCGAACACCTAATTCGTTTCCGGGCCTGTTCCATAAAACGACCCATGACTTTACGGAAACATTGCTCCAAACAGAAATCTTTCAGGAATGCTAAATGACATACGTCAAACATGGTCGGAAGTACTACAAGCGTATTCTCGGAACCTTTTACTTTTATTTCCTAGTGAGTTCTACGCCTAAAAGCCAATGCAAAGAATTTCACAGACTATTAATAAAGGAGTTAGATTGTTAAATATATATATATGCAAAAAATACCACAGGAAAATGAAAGGCGGGGGAATTAATGAATGAGAATTCAACAATATTTCTTTGAATGAAGTCATTAGATTTGTAAATAAATTTAGCCGAATTCCAATTGATAAGGTGAGTGTTTTCAGATAAATAGACAAAGAAAGCGCTGCTGCATTCGCCCCTCCTAATATTGTATTTATGTTGCGTCAAGCGTACACTTAATGATTTACCGGTTTGCCCAAAGTATTGCTTAGGGCAATCAACAGAATAAACCCCCCTATACTATTGTTATTATTATTATGAATCAACATTTTATACATGGTAGACTGATACTTGAATATAACAGAAATATTTAACTTATTCAAAAGGCGGGCAAGCAAGGAAAAGGACTCGGAAAACGGTAAAACAAGGGGGTTCTTAATATTGTATGCGCGAGGGACTTCCGTTCTATAAAAGGATTTTTTTGCCAAAGCTAAGCATCCTGCACGAAATTTATGACGGCAGCAAAGATTGTTACCAACTTCAAAGATCTTAGAAATCTCACGATCCAAGAATTCCGGGCTAGTGACCCGCAACCCCCGGAGAAACATTGAAATAAAATACAGACCATTTGACTTTATCATTATGACCTGAGTAAAAATTAATAAAAGAACAGGCGTTGGTAGGCTTAAGATAGACGGAAAATTTAAATTATGATGAATTCCTATGGATAAGTAGATGTAAGAATGGGAGGACACCATTTTGTTCGAGTTCAAGGGTAAATTTAATAGAAGGAACCAGAGAATTAAGTTCAGTAAAAAAACATTGACATCCCTAGAAGAAGGCCACAAACAAATAATATCATCTATATATCGGAAGCAAACAAGAGGAAACTCTCTAATGGTTGGGAGTAAGGTTTTTTTTAAAAATTCCATATATATGTTAGAAAAAGAGGGCATAAGCAATTTCCCATAGCCAAACCAAACTTTTGAAGGTAATATTTACCATTAAAAGAAAACTTACATATTTTAGTACACATTGAGATGAGTTCAATGAAAATATTAACTGGCAAGGGAATATTAAAGTTACGCAATTTATCACAAAGAAAGGGGAAAAAGGTCATTTATAGGTACTTTAGTAAAAGGAGAACAAACATCGAAACTAACAAGGGAGAAGTTATTAGAGTAAGGGATGGAGTTGAGTTTTTCAATAAGGTCGTAACTGTTTTTAATATGAGAATTAGAAATAGTACCAACAAGGGGGGTTGAGGTATGAAATAAGCCATTTAGATAAGGAATATGAAACTGAGCCAACAGAACTAATAATAGGGCGCATAGGGTTATTAGGCTTATGAATCTTTACAAGACCATATAAATATGGCAGAGAAGCATTACTAGATTTAAATTTAGCAATTAAATTGAGAAAAATGTTTAAGATGGGAACGCACTTTTTTATGCTTCATTCCATATTGCCAAAGCTGATAAATCTGGTGCAGTCGTTATTATGGATAAAGTGTTTTATATTGCTAAAATGGATCTATTATTGAATGACCATTCTACCTATGTATCCCTAGATAATAATCCTACGATTCAGGTTAATAGTGATTTCCATAAAAAAGCACGTTCCCATCGTAAACATTTACCCGATTTAATTGCTGGGTCGTTTTTTGGAACAGGCCCGGCAACGAATTAGGTGTTCGAGGCTATTTTGCCGCCAATCTTATACTAAAGTTGGGTTAGGTTAGGTTAGCGACTTTGGTTAGAAAAATCAAAGTTATCTTTTGAGACAATTGTTTATTCCATTTATCCACGGTCCAAAGGGTGGACAACGACAAGTTATTTGTGTTAAACAGCTTAAAATATCAACAGAAGTCATAAGTGATTAGAAAAATATCTGCGAGAAGTTTGCGCCTGTTCTTTGCTCCACAACCTAACCTAACCTAACCTAAAATAACCTAACCTAAACTAATCTAAACTAACGTAACGTATATCTAAAAATACGGTATTTCGGTATTTAGTTAGGTGTATATTTACTTATTTCATGTCGTTGTATAGACCATTATTTTTCTCTTTGAAAATTGAATTTTGTGTTCAACTGCATGAAGAGCTTATGAAAAATTGCTGCCTTAATCTATCTCCCATTTATTTTTATTCTCTTTTGTTCCCATTCCAAAATCACGAAAATTACTTACAGTACTGTCCTAAAACTTTCGAACGCCTGTATTTATATCATAATTTTGCGAGAGAAAATCCAAAGTTTATAATATTGGAATATGATAACTTACATGATTAATTAAGACATAGATAAATATCCTGAAAATTTGGGTGAATATTTAAGTTATCAGCAAATAAGTAATTTAATAGAAAAATAGAACCGTCCCAAATGATCCGAACGACAGCGGAAACAACTATTTATTGGACTATAACGATTAAATTATCAAATGAAAATATTTGTACATGTTATAAGCAATTAATATTTATTCTGTAGGCCTTTATTTTTGATTAGGCTTTGACATCTACAGCCACATGAACGAATCAATTGTTGAAAATTGGTGAAGTGATCTTGCTACATTCATCTTAGAGAATTTCAGAGTTCTTCGACTGTTTTCGGATTCCTCCCATTATACCACTCTCTGAGTGTCTTACAAATATTTTCAATTGGATTTAAGTGCGGATTCTGTGTAAGCCAATTGATAACAGCGATGTTCTCGTTGTAAAAGAATATCTTCACCGACTTGGCCGTATTGCAGTGAAAGTTATCCTGCATGAAAATTGCAATTTCGGATTCAGAGACTAGCAGAGTGGGCATATCTTGCTATCACAGCAACTCCTTATGCAATTGTTTATTGGTTATGTCCCGTAAGCGCACTACAGGTTCAGTGCTTTCTAACAAAATAACGCCCGAGATCATGACACTTCATCCGCCAAACTTCACACTCTTTTTGGTGCAATTAATAGACAACCTTTTGCCTATTTTGTTACAAACAAAGCTCTTGCCATCGGATACCGACAAATTAAGATTAAATTCATCACTGAAGTGCACTTGTCTCCATTGATAATCCGTCCATGTAAGGCTCTCAGTGGCTGATGCAAGACGAGCCTTCTTGTTCTTGAGACAGATCAATGGTTTGATCGCGGCTGTGTGAGCGTCAAGATTGTCTTTCTCCGGCACTCTCCAGCAGACGTCTCAAAGTTTGCCTGGAGACAATGATGTCCAAAATCTCACTAATCTCTCGAGAAACTGTTGTAGCCGTCTTGAAACGGTCCTTCTCAATTTTCACCGTGCTAGGCGGTATATCTTAGCAGACCACGTTTGCCAACGGTCATTGGAGTGGAAGAGCAACTTAGTAGTGGTCTTGAGAACTATGGTTGTGGAGGAAATGCCCCCCTTGACCTCACTTGAACACCACCGGTCACTGTTTGTCCTCAGTGAGCACATGAGTGTTCATGTTTGAGGGCTCTAGGTATCCCTGCTTTAGCTAAGGCGGATGAGTAGCTCTACTACCAATGGCATCCTTGAAGTGGATTTACAGAATTATAGCCATAGTTGTGTGTCCAACATTCGTGAATTAGGCCACTTACCTTCTGCAGGGTGACACAGCCCTGCATCTCTTTTTTTTCCTTACTTTCCTAAACTTTATCTTAATTTATTGAACAACTAACCATGCCTCACAGTCTCCAGCAGGCCTTCAGTGGTCTGGGTGTGCTAATAATCTCTTTGTTGGTAGTTAGTAGTTTGTTGTTGTTGTTATTACTTTCCAAGATTCTCTATATATCAGTTTTTGTAAGACATTATTCTTATTTTGTCTGGCGACATTCAATCTAACCCTGGCCCTATCCGTCGTAAATTCTTCAATTTATTATACTGCAACATCCGTGGTCTCTATGGTAACTTCAGAGAGCTTTCTGTTGCCTCAACTAAATATGATATTATTTTCTGCTCTGAGACTCTCGTATCAAATGGGAGACATACCTCAGAACTCTTTTTGCTAAATTTTAATAAGCCTATGCAATTTATGAGGAACTCCTTACCTCGAGCGCAAGGATTGTATGTGCATACTCGAGCGGGATATAATGCTTAACGTTTTAGTAAGTATGGATGTGGATGTCATGAGATTATGATTATTAGAGTATGTAGCCGTTTTAATAATTTTCATATTTTTAGATTTTAAAGGAAACACGACCCAAAAGACAGTATTTATGATTGCCTTCTAAACTCATATATTAATAATCAGGAGGAGGATAAGAAATATTGCTTCATTTTGATTGGTGATCTGAATGTTCATCACAGAGACTGGCTGAATTCAGTTTTCCCAACCAATCAAAATAGTACATATTGCTGCTCTTTATTTTTTCTGATATTACTGGTTGTGAGCAGTTAGTTACTGGTGCAACTGACACATCCGGCAATCGTCTTGATCTTTTACTCACTGATGTGAGAGTGGTTGTTAAAGTGCAAACCACTGCACCAATTGGTTTCTCAGATCATCGAAGTTTGGCTTCTTAAATTAAGTTAGATTTTCCTATTCCAGACTTTACCATCTCCAGGGAGGTTGTTATCAAATCTAAAATTAACTGGGATGGGATTAACTGTGTTTTTAATAGTATTGTCTGAGAGATATCTATGATGCTCCTTGCCCCATTATCGCATTGAATTTAAGTTTATTAGACATGAAAAGTATATTTGTACCAATGAAAAATCTAAAAACTCGATCTCACGATAAAGCATAGTTTAATAACCAGTGTCGCCTGGCCTAACGTGATAAGCATGCTGCCTATAATCTTTGGTATTATAACCGCTTTCGGTTGTATTGGAACAACTATGTTGCTATGAGGAAATATTTTTATAAAGAGGCTAAAGATCAACATAATGTCCATTTGAAGAATGTCCTCACAGGTGCGGTTCAGCTGCATATTTGGTAGTCATCACTTAAATCTGCTTTGTTTGGTGTTGAGCCTTATATTCTTCCCTTAATGAAGCCTGGTCGTAGCGTTACATACCATCCTCTCGATAAAGCCACCATTCTAGCTGACAGATTTAATTTTAAGCAAAGTAGGGAAGAGATTCAGCTGCCCTGAGGCTGTCACCCGCTACCTAGTTTTAATGCAATGCATACAAATCCTCTGAAATAAAATTTCTTTTATCTAACTTAGAGGAGTATGGGAGAACAGATCTTATTGTTCTGCTCCAAGACTGTCCGTTATATTTCGTATTTTCCTTAGTTGGGGGTCATTTCTTGAATGCTGACGTTCAGACAAAATTACACAAATTCCCAAAGGATCATCATCATCTCCATTTCCCACTGAATATAGTCCCATTTCCATCACACTGATTTTATCTGAGACTTTTGAACGTCTGCTGTCCAAACGTCTTACTGTATATTTGAGACAGTTTCTTCCAGTGACTCAGTGTGGCTTTAGAAAAGATCTAGGCGCTACTGATGCACTAGTATTGCTGGTACATGAAATGCAGTCTGCTTTAGACAATAATTGTGAGTCTAGGCTTCTCTCTCTTGACTTTAGTGCCGCCTTTGACACTGTCAACCATAATAGTTTGATTTTTAAATTAAAGTCTGTTTGCATTGCTAGTCGAGTCATAAGTATTTTAACAGAGTTTTTAACTAATAGACAACAACGTGTTGTTGTCGATGGGTGTTTTAGTTTTCATTCTTGAGTATATTCTGGAGTTCCTCAGGGTAGCGTTCTTGGGCCTTTGCTTTTTATATTATATACTAGTGACATGTGGTTTAATATCGCTAATAAACTTTTAGCATATGCTGATGACACCTCTCTTTATGCTCATGTTCCATCTCCTGCAATGAGAAGGAGTGTTGCAGACAGCCTCACTGAGGACTTGAATAAAATTCATTCCTGGTGTCTTTAATGGGGTATGAAATTGAACCCAGGTAAGTCTAAGGAAATGAATGTGAGTCGGTCTAGATCTCTCTTACCTAATATCTCAATTTGTTAATAAATGGAGCTTTGATTAAAAATGCAGTCCAGTTCAAGCTTTTGACAGTAACTCTAGATTCGAAACTCACTTTTGAAACGCATCTGAGATACATGTCTCGGGATATCTCACAGAAATTGGGCATTCTTCGTAAATTTAAGAAAATTTATGAGGATGATGTTCTTCGCAAGTGTTTCTTTTCTTTTATTCTACCGCATTTTGAATATTACTCTGCTGTATGGAGTTCTGCTGCAGACTTTCATCTGAGATTGCTTGATCGTGCATTTAATTCTGTAAAACCTTTACTATCAGATTTGGATTTAGACATTGGGCATGGTAGAGATGTTGGAGTTCTTTACATTTTATTTAAAGTAGTGAATGATGCGAATCAATCTTTTGCATAAATATTTGCCGAGATTTTATCAACCAGCCAGAGTTACTAGGTATTCTGAGACTGTAAATTCCATGGCATTCGAAATTGGTCGTCATTTTACATCTCAGTTTTCTGAGTGCTTTTTACCAATCTTATGTAGATTGTGGAATACTTTGCCCACAAATATTGTGACTGCTCCTACGCGTGGTAAGTTTAAAATATTGGCTAATGTCTTTTTTTACATAACCTTGGGGCTGTTTAATTCTTTTTTCTTTCTTTCTTGCTCTGCTTTGACCTGCACTGACACTTCTTGGTGGTAAAATTTGCTAAATTTTTAGTGTGGCTCTTTGCATTGTCTATATAATAATAATAATAGTAATAATAGTTAATGGCTCTTTATTTGAGGTCTTCCTCGGCTTACTTTGTGAGTTAACAGCCTTACATAAACCTGTTTTGTGTTAGATTGTCATAGTATTATGAAATCCCATTTGGAGCCCTTGAGACTCCCTGCAATGGGTTCAATCAAAAGACCATCATGTGGGCGTAGCCTTGAAATCAGTCGCGGACAGAGAAAGGCGCGACAGATTTCTTAAGTCTGTAACCTGGAGGATAGCTGGCAAAAGAATCCTCTAGCGTACACAAGATTAAACTAATGTTATTTGATATTCAAATAATACCGGTTCAGTCTAAAATAAACCTAAGCTTTCGGGTCATTTTCGTACACTTAAATTTTTCTAGTCAATTGCTTATCCGCTGTTAACTTTCAGTTTACTCATAGGTAGTTTAAATATGTAGGCTATCGTACGCCAATTTTGGAAAACTTGTATTTTATCATTTTCTCTGACAAAATGTATGGAAGATGTTGTGAAAGAAATACAGGGTTATTTTTTATCTTTTGGGATGGTACTGTATAGCACATCTCTAAAATGTCTGGGACAGATGGAATCTCCCTGTCTCACTAACTGACTGCCAAAATTACGATATTGGTGACTATATGCAGATGTGGTTGAATATATCATGTAGAGCTTACCATTTCCTTGTATCTGTATGCTCTTAGAACTGCAATCATGTTTACTTATCAAATCTTTTTCATAATCTTTTCACAGATGTTATACACACTGAGGGTAATTATGTGTACTATATTTATTCATTTGACAGAGGTCTTTCCAGGATATATTATACTAAACTGCGTATCACACTTTATTGCAGGTCAAATCTTTGGCTGTTATTTAGAATATTAAACATAACATTGTACAAACGTGAAACTCGGTCCACTGAAATATCCCAGGTAGGTACATACGTACGCAGTTAACATTTCAATCGTATTGATATGATACATACAAAGTTATGTTGAGTTATGTATTTGAAAGAACTGTGTCACGCTTTATTAAAGGTGTAATAAAATGCCAATTTAAGGTAATGAAACAAAGTATTATTGTTATATTACCATTTTATTGTAATAATGAAATACGTTACCGAAGAATAGCAGCAAAAGATATGAAACAAACACAATTAAATTGTTGGTGCTGTACTTTATTTGTCTACGTAACTTCCTTGTTTAGAAATGGCATCAAAGTCTTTTGTCCACAGAAGCTGTTAGCCGATTAATCTTGGAGGATGATATGGTACCAGCAACTGTTTTTATCTTTTCCCAGAGAGTATCCTTCGATGAAAACTGGATACCTCCTGCATACACTTTCATCTTCATGATCGACCACATCTGTTTGATAGGGTTTAGGTCAGGAGAACAGGGAGGCCAGGTCATAAGTGATTGGCCTGTGATTCCTAAAGTTGCGAGGTACGAAATTTTAGCCTTGGCTAAATGTGAAGAAGCATTATAATGCAAACTGATTCCCTCTATCCGACATAAAAGTTATGAAGATAGACTAAGGGAATTAGATCTGTTCTCACTGGAAACCCGTAGACTGCGTGGTCAGCTCATCGAAGTTTTCAAAATACTTCGAGGGTTCGACAATGTTGACTACCGAGATATTTTCACACTGAGTGAGAACAGAACGCGCAATCACGGCTTCAAACTTGAACTGAAGCGTTACAACCGCAATATGTGTGGAAATTTTTTCACTTACAGTATCTGCGGTAAGTGGAACGCACTTCCAGTGGAAGTTGTCAACAATGAATCTGTTGACCAGTTCAAGTCAAGACTAGACAAAGTCTTGAAAAGTGGCCATTTACGGACGCAAAACAATTGAGCAGTCATGTGCCTGCTCGATTGATAGTCCAAAGGTACCCTCTTTGAATGGACCGTAAGGTCTCCTAGGGTACTTACTGTCCTTGTTACTCCTTGTTACTCCTCTTCATGATCGACCACATCTGTTTGATAAGGTTTAGATCAGGAGAACAGGGAAGCCAGGTCATAAGTGATTGGCCTGTGATTCCCAAAGTTGCGAGGTACGAAATTTTAGCCTTGGCTAAATGTGAAGAAGCATTATCCTGCATAAAAATGAATCGCCGTCGACGTGAGGGTGGCAGATCATATAACGGCGCTGCAAAATGCTCCTCCAGAAAAACAGTGTATGAGTTGCTGTTGAGTTTGACACCTTCTGGAACTCGAAAAGACCCGACAAGTTCATTTCCTATGATTCCCGCTTAAAACATGACACCACTACCTCCTTGTTGACGCCGAATGAGATGCGGGCGAGAGGCTCCAAGCGGTACCCAAATTTGGCCCATCCGTTGGGGCCATCCAGAGTAGCTCTGGCCTCATCCGTGTAGAGGACCTCTTGGAAATTGATCTTCATGTACTTCCTTCCCAATTAATACGCTTCTCTTTGTGATTCTTGCTCAGGATGGGTCTAGCGATGCACTTAATACTTCTAGCCATCTCTTTAAGGATTCAACACCAGGTTTTTCTGGACAAAGGAACAACTTTAGCTCTTTAAAATATGGCAGCATCTGTGCTACCGAGGTCTTTTCTTACTCATCTACCTATTTTTCGGATGTCACGCTGGGATACACTTCTTCTCCTATCTTTATCTTGCCTTGGTTTGTTGATGGTGTTTTCCAAATACACCTTCAATGTTCTTGTATCCCGACCAAGCTCTTGAGCTAATTCTCCAACAGATAATCCTTCTGCGAGACCTGCAACAATCCGCGGCTTCTCTGTATCTGTCAGACGTCGTTTCAGGGTCATTTTCGTACACCTTCAATAAAGCGTGAAACAATTGAAATCACATCAAAATACATAACTCAACATAACTTTTGTGTCTTATCAATACGATTGAAATGCTAACTGCCTACGTACTTACCTAGGATATTTCAGTGGAGCAAGTTTCACGTTTGTACAATGTTATGTTTAATAGTCTAAATAACAGCCAGAGATTTGACCTGCATAGAGCGTGATACACAGTTTATATTCCGATAGAATACCTTCGTTTCTTGCCTCCTATGTTCCGTTTTTGGTAATTTAAGACGACGATGGCGCCGACTAATTTAACATTTTTTAGCTGCCAATGTTTATGTTTTTCAGCCGAAATCATTGGGACGAAGTTTGTTTCGTTCAAATGTGCATATTAATGCGCGTTCAAGTCCTAGTTCAAATCTACAAGGCGCCCTTTTTGTATTCATTTAAAAATCCCAGAAATTAACCACAAACTTTTTAAAGTGAAAAAAAAAATGGAAAATGACGTTCACTTACTTAATTGCGAGGTGTATAGCTCGAAAATAACGGCGAGGAAGTGATTTTTTTGAAAAAAAAGTGTAATTTAGAACCGAACGTTTGAAATAATGGCGATTGCTCTCACCGGTCTCAAAAGGACGTTTTGTTTAGCACATTTAATAAAAAACCTATCTTGGACGGCTAACGCTTGACCACACTCTTCACCATTAATTTGAACCTTAATTAATTTATGATCGGATAAAACTGTTATTAATTTTTCTCGATCGCAAAAAACACGGGAAGTTCGAGAATATTTTTAGGTCAAGTTACATACAAGAAATCCATGTTAAAACTGAAGTTCTAGCATAAAGGATCTTCTCTTGTCCTTAAAATCTAGTTCCTGTAAAAGATTTAGCCTAGGTTTTTAAAATGTATACAAATGATGAAATTAGTCAAAAAAAATGCCGACAAATCATGGCTGAAAAAATAAATGAAGTGATTAAAGTGATCTCAAATGGAATAAAAAAATAAAAATTTATTATCCATTCATTAATGATTTCAGCCCTCCCCCACGAGTCGCATAAGTGATTTTGCCAAAAAAACCGTGGGAATTAACGTTAGATACGTTATTTTATATAAAAAAAATCCGATTAATGATCAAAATCTCAGGGTTATCGCAGGGCAATCCCCCCTACGAGCCGTCCCCTCCCTAGCCGACCTTCAAAATTAGTCAAAAAAGGTGACTTATATTCGAACATAGACGAAATATTATGAGACCAGGACCACGGATCTTCACGTTAACCAAAGAAACTAAAAAAAATTTGAAAGGTCAATTTCTTCAGAATTGCATAAATAAATACGGATTCCTATGTAATTCGATGAGCTGAATAACATTGCATCTAAAACCTTTTTTGATTAGAAGGCTCTAAAACCTTAGAAATGACGGTGCTATCTTCGTCTTAAATTACCTCGTTTTAATCATCTATTCCATTCTTTATTAAGACCTGAAGAAAAGCAGAGATTTTGGCTAAATTAATACCGTTCTGTTCTAATTTTCAAACAGAAATATTTTAAGGCACTTTAAATACAATCTATCAAGTGTTGCCAAGTGTTGAATCAACAGTCATATAATTTGGCGGGATTTTCCCTTTCACTGCCATTCGGGTGAAAAAAATAAAAAACTTAATTTTCACAAAGTTTTCTTCTTTTCTGACAAAGGGCAATTCAAATTCTTATTGTACACTTATCTCTTTCCCTTAATGGCTTATTTTGTTTTTCTTACTGCTTCCATGTGGCTTTAATCCGTAACAAAAGAGCATCATTGTTTTTCCCCCTTTTGAGTTTTGTTTTGTTAGGCTGTAAGTTCTTTGGTTTATTGCCTCTCCACTTTTCTTTTCTTTTCTCTTTAACGAAAGTTTGACGTTGTAACGCTACCCAATGATATATTCTACGTATTTGCCTTTAACACTACGGAAAAGAAGTATTTGTTTAGTTGAGGATATTATTGGTATTTAATTCAATAGTTACCCCTTCGTTATCGTTGTGTTTTGAAAACCAATCATAAATTTGACCGCTGCATTAAATTCAATAGTTACCCCTTTGTTATCGTTGTGTTTTGGAAACTAATAATAAATTTGACCGCTGCATTAAATTCAATAGTTACCCCTTTGTTATCGTTGTGTTTTGAAAACTAATCATAAATTTGACCGCTGCATTAAATTCAATAGTTACCCCTTTGTTATCGTTGTGTTTTGAAAACCAATCATAAATTTGACCGCTGCATTAAATTCAATAGTTACCCCTTTGTTATCGTTGTGTTTTGAAAACCAATCATAAATTTGACCGCTGCATTAAATTCAATAGTTACCCCTTCGTTATCGTTGTGTTTTGAAAACCAATCATAAATTTGACCGCTGCATTAAATTCAATAGTTACCCCTTCGTTATCGTTGTGTTTTGAAAACCAATCATAAATTTGACCGCTGCATTAAATTCAATAGTTACCCCTTTGTTATCGTTGTGTTTTGAAAACCAATCATAAATTTGACCGCTGCATTAAATTCAATAGTTACCCCTTTGTTATCGTTGTGTTTTGAAAACCAATCATAAATTTGACCGCTGCATTAAATTCAATAGTTACCCCTTCGTTATCGTTGTGTTTTGAAAACCAATCATAAATTTAACCGCTGCATTAAATTCAATAGTTACCCCTTTGTTATCGTTGTGTTTTGAAAACCAATCATAAATTTGACCGCTGCATTAAATTCAATAGTTACCCCTTTGTTATCGTTGTGTTTTGAAAACCAATCATAAATTTGACCGCTGCTACACTATGACACAATCATTATTAATAGGAGATAAATACTTGGTTCTAATTTAAATAAATATAAAAATGTAATACTATTAAGATTTTCAAGTGATTTTCATAACTCCTCTGAATTATAAGTTTTCCCAAGAAAATCTATTCATCCTCATCCTTTAGTTTTCAATATAAACGACATAATCTAAATCCAAAAGGTGCATTTGATATAAAAAAAATTTTGTATTTTTTTATAAAAAACGTTGCACATTTTTTTATAGTGAAGCGGGTGTATCAGCTGTTATTTGGGGCCAGATCCTAAAAAAGTTCCTAAATTGCTCTGAACATTTTCATAGTTTAAGATCTTACATATCTCGCACTAAATTTAGTACGACACTCAAACCCAATTAATACATTCTAATTTTGTCTTTTCCCACTACCTATAGGTATGGTCGTTCCCTATCAAACATAACCCTTGCGTGAGGCAGTTTAAATTAGCCGATGAGAATCGAGGTCCTTTTATACCTGCATCTCCTCCACTTTGAGGAAATCACTTTGAGGAGGAGATATACGAGGGGCGGTCAATAAGTTTTGCGAATCGGTAGGGCAAAACAGAGGAAGGGGGATGGCTGTTTGTGGGAGTGTTAGGACAAGTTATGACAAGTCAGGACCTGCAACCGCATGCTCCTGCCTCGTTTATTTAAAAAGCAGTAGCTGATCGCAGATCGTCAGTCACAAATTTTTGAACAATGGAGAAGGTTGAGCACCGCGCAGTGATCAAATTTTTACCAAGGAAGGCAAGAATGCAAAAGAGATCCATGAACGCATGGTTGCAGTGTACACCGACACCGCCCCTACCTATGCAACCATTGATCGCTGAAATAGGGAGTTCCGCTATGGTCGTGAGTCCCTTGAAGATGAACCCCGTCCAAGACGACCATCAGACGTGACCAACGAGGACAATGTGGCCCGTGGGGAGAGGATGATCCTCGAAAATCGATGGGTGAATGTCGAAGAAATCGAGCGAGAACTTGGAATATCACATGGAAGTGTTATCAACATCATCCACGACAATTTGGCCATGATCAAGGTCTGTGCCCGTTGGGTCCCTAGAAACCTCACGATACCTCACGCCACAGGATCGACTTCAACGTCGTCAAAGTCCACAAGGCCAGAGTTGCACAAGCTACCGTGCGCGAGTGCGGATTCGAGGAGCTCAACCATCCCCCCTACAGTCCAGATCTGGCCCCTAGCGACTACTTTTTATTCCTCCAGCTCAAGGCTGCACTGCGTAGACGCCGGTTTGGGGACTATGAAGATTTCCAGCTCCCCGTCCAGGAGTGAATTGAACAGCAGTCGGGATATTTCTGGTTGTCGGGAATGCGAAGACTCAGAGACAAGTGGTACAATTGCATTAAAGTCGAGGATAGTTATAATGAAAAATAATAAAACACTTTTCCTCATATCTCGTTTTCTCATATCCGAATTGCAAAACTTATTCACCACCCCTCGTATATTCACCTCTTTATGGTTGACCTCGATTTAGCACTATATAGGGGGGACCAGTTACCTCTTTGGAGGGCTCATGGTCACCCACCTCATGGCAGGAGGAGGTTAAAGGTAGCAGATATCTTGGTTTTATGGGCCCTGATGAGGAACCCCAGGAGAGGAAGGACGTCACCAGTTTGAAAGCTTAAAAATGACGCAGATAGTTGGGAGAGTTCTCTTAAGTCCCATGAGTGAGGTAAAGGGTGGCGTTAATCTCTTATCTGACTCCAAAAGATACTCAAATAATATACCGGCTTGTTTAGGCTTACCAAAGGCTTGTGATCGATAAAGAGCCGAGAGTAATCACGTAATTCCGACAAACAAAAACAAGCAAGAAAAAAGTGAGGCTCGCGTTTACAGCCAGTGAAAATTTTACTACTGGTCAGGAAAGTGAGTGTTACCAGAATAAGACTTAGGCGGATTACAACGGAGGCTTCGCTACGCTAAACTAACCGTAATTAGTTTTTTAAATTCGATTATCTACCTGACTTAACTGTCTACCAAAGAGTAATGAATCTCCTTCCCTCGAATTCTCCATTTTTCTTCTATAAATAGTATAGGAGGTGTGTTATCTTTTCGTTACCAGGACCACAATGCTTTAGGGCTACAAATATTGGGCAGAATTTTCTTCTCTCGACACTAATGAGTTTATAGCAACTTCCCATTTTCACTTCTTTCATACAATTTTTGTCATAGCTAAGAAGCTGCCAGCTGTCTCGCCTTAATTCCATTTCCAGGGGAGAAATGTTTGTTTTATTACTCTGTCGCCAAATTTTTATTGATATCTGAATTCACGGCTTACAAATAAATATATATATATATATATATATATATATATATATATATATATATATATATATATATATATATGCACATCTGCGAGGAAATTTGTTGCAATTCTTCCTATTCCTGCGAGGCACTTTGCTGGTGCAATTTTAGTGCCAGGGCCATGCTCCTCCGCCAATCCACTTGTGCTCTCTACACTTGTCAGACAAGACAAGTTCCCAACAATGTTCGTGTAATCAATTTATCGATTGTCCAGTGTTCATATTATTATTTCTTTTTTTCCATTTTAATTCCAGTCCCAAGTGTGTTTATATCCCGTGTGTTTATTTATATCTTCCAAACCATCAACTCCGCATCAGCCATTCAATCTAAATTTATAACCATAACTTATCAAGATTTCATTCACACTTATTCAAATTCAATTGTTACTTTCAACTGTTTGTTTCCAATCTTTTCCCTTTCTGTTAAATATATCAATTTACCCTTTCAGCGCAAGGAATCGCAGCCCACGTAATATATATTTATATAAATTATTTTTTATGTATAAATTGCCAATAAGAGAGTATATGAATATTCCCAATTTATTTCATTCCTAAAAATATTTACCAGATTCCTCATCTAAAGCATTTAGTTCAGAGGCTCGATCGTTTTTCTTTTTGTATCATTTTCCTTTTTGATAAAACTCGTTTTTGGTGAACGTAATTCCTTCAAATCTAATTCAATTATATCTATTTTCAAAGCAGGTTAAGGGATTAATTTATCTGAGCTAAAATTCTATTAACCATTGCTTTACATCGAAGTTAAAATAAATGACATTCAAATAAGGCGAGCAAGTACTTAATTTTTGGGGGAAAAATAGGGAATGATAAGCACAAAATATATATTATTTAATTCTGAATAAGAGATTATGATAAATACCCTAATTCGTTAGTTCCCAAAGCAAGATTTTTAATGTCTTTTTTTACTTTGTCTCAGTTTTTTTAAGGCGTAGCGTAGTCCTACAAAAAATGCTGTTATTTTGTACCATTTTGCAGGATTTAAATGAAAACAAACAAACATTATCAGCAATTTATGATACTCTTTAACGGTAAATAAAACCATGAAAATTTGACGTTCATAAATAGAGAACCAGAATCTTTTGACCTTAGTAATTTCTCAGAAACTAAAAGGAAACAACTGTACATATATATAATTGGGTGTAAACGCTGTTTCCCCCTAATTACTTCAAGGCACAAGCAAGGTGCAAGTTCCAATCCTCAAATTGGAAAGTCACTTGTTCTCGAACAAAGTTACGATGTATGTAAACAGTCCTCTAAACTCACGCTAATGGAGAGTTCACGCCGGAAGATATACAAATTTGGTTGAAATATGTATGTAGCAAAGTTTGCTAAGTAATACTTGCAAATCCATGACCTTAAAGATCACATCTAGAGCATCTGTCATAAATGGCTGTAGTAAGAAAAAGGAGAAACCAAAGGCTCAAAATTTGCCTTGATATTTAAAAAGAGTAATAAGGAAAACAATAATAATTATTAATTATAAAGATTAAAATGTTTTAAAACCTAATAATATTAAGAAGCAATGGATTGTATAATGTGTGCGCAGGTTCTTCTCCTTCTTACAGCACAGTAAAAAAATGGGCATCGTTATTTCGTATGGGTCGGGAAACATTAGAAGATGATAAACGTTGTGGACGTCCAGTGACTACCAAAACCTCTCAAAAAGTTGCACGTGGGGAAAAGTAAATGAAGACCGATGTTTAAAGGCAAAGGAAATAGGAGAAAGAGTGAATGTTTTTAAACAGCTGTCCTCAGGATTCTACATGATCATCTTCATATGAAGAAAGTGAGAGCAAGATGGATGGCCAAACTTCTTTCTTCAGTCCAGAAGGAACCGCAAGATGGAATGTTGCAGAGTTTTTAGATGGGTGACAAGGTAATAAAAGAGAAGTTATTATCAAAAAAAGAATCAATCAATGGAGTGACGTCTTCTAGGAGAAGCCTCCCAACAAAGGCCAGGGTGGCCCCTTCGACAAAAAAAACCTATGGCAGCTGTTTTGGGGGACAGTGTAGAAATTTTGATGATTGACTTCAAAGGCAAGAATCTAGTGGGAAATGATGAGTTTTATGTTTTTTTATTGCATAAATTAAGGGGCGCCATCAAAGAACAACGGCGCGGTAAGCTCAGTAGAGGAGTCAGACTCCTTCGTGACAATGCTCCAGTGCATACAGTAGCAATTGCAAAGAGGGCCATTCTTGAGTGTGGTTTCACAGAATTTAACCACCCTTCCTACAGCCAAGACCTGGATGGACTCCAGTGATTATTATTTGTTCTTCAAACTCAAATCCCATTTGAAGGGAAAAAAGGTTTTCGAGTGATGATGAAGCCAAGTCAGCTGTTTTTCATCATTTTCACTTGAAAGACAAAAATTATTTTTACAACAGGATTGAAACGCTTATTTCAAGATCTAATAACCTCATTGACCTTTTCAGGACTATATTGAAAAGTAATAAATTTAATTTTGACATATTTTCTTAACCTATTTGGGCGGAGAACTTTTGGACCTTCCCTCGGATATGTGGAACTCCATAGATCTGGGGTTTCATCTCATAGTAGCATTTGATCTAATCCTAGATCTAGAGATTCATAACAAAGTGGTATTTGACCTTTTAAATCTTGAAATCCATCTCAGACTGACATTTGACCTACTCATAGATCTGAACATCAATCTCAGACTTCCATTTGACCTAATTATAGATCTGGAGATCCATCTCAGACTTCCATTTGACCTACTCATAAATCTGGAGATCAATCTCAGATTTCTATTTTACCTAATTATAAATCTAATGATCTAAATCTCGAGATCTATTTTGGAGTATTATTCGACCTTCTCCTACATTTGGGGATCAATCAATCATATGCTATTTATCCTAATACTAGATCTAGAGATCGATCCGACAGTTCCATTTAACCTAATCTTAAATCTGGAGATGCATGTCAGAGTGCTAGTCGACGTAATAATAAATCAAGAGATCCATCTCAGACTTCCATTTGACGTAATAATAGATCAATAGATCCATCTCAGAGTGGCATTCGACCTTATTGATCCGGAGATTAATCTCAGAGTGCCTTTTGGTCCTATGATGTACGCAATAAAGTGATTTGAAACAAATCTTTTTAAATTTAAAGAGGTTCTGCTCGATAATTTGTTCAAAATTCTAGTAGCAACGAGGAAAGCCATACAAATTCTAGTGGCAAGGAACAAAGCGATACCAATTTTAGTGAAAAGGAGCAAAGCCATACAAATTATACTGACAAGGAGCAAGGATATACAAATCCTAATTGTAAACAACAAAGAAATGCAAATTATATTGGCAAGAAGTAAATCATCAAAATCATGGAGGCAATGAGCAAAGCCTTAAAAATTCTAGTAGCAAGCAGTGAACCTTAAAATTACAGTGGAAATGAGCAAAGTTATACAAATTCGAGGAGGATGAAGAAAAACCAGAAAATGGCAATGAGAAGGAACAAATACATATAAATTCTAGTGGCAATATGCAAAGCTATACCAAGTTATGAGGCAAAGAGCAAAGCCATAAATATTCTAGTGGAAAGGGGTAAATCATACAACATATAGGGTAAGGCGCAAAGCGATAGGTATTTTATTAGCAAAAATCCAAATTCTAGTGGCTAGAAACAAATCCATATAAATTCAAGAGAAAAAATAAAGCTCAACGAAGTCGAGTGGCACGGATTAAATCATACAATTTATAGTGGCAATAAAACAACCCATACAACTTTTAGTGGCAATAGCAAAGTCAAAAATCTATTGACAAAAACTAAACGATAAAATTCTAGTGTCAAGGAGCAAAAACCGTACAAATTCCAGTAGCGAGGAGAAAATTCATGCAAATTATTGTGGCAAAAAACAAAAACATAAATTTCTAACGACAAGAAGCAAAGCCATACAAATTCTAGAGTAAAAGAGCAATGCTATACAAATTTCTGTGGCAAGGATTAAACCATACAATTTCTAATGGCAAGGAATAAAGACAAATTCTAGTGTCAAGAAGAATAGTCATACAAATTCTAGTGACAAATATTAGATCATACAAATTATAGTGGCAAGCAGGACGGACGTACAGATTATAGTGGCAAGGTGCAAAATCATACAAAGTCTAGTTGCAAGGAGCAAAGCAATAAAATTATACAGCAAATATTAAAGTATTACAATTTCTTGTGGCAAAAGGTCAATCATACATATTATCATCGTAGCAAAGAGCTAACCTTAAAAATTCTAGTGGCAAGAAGCAAACACTTACAAATTTTGGTGCAAGGAGCAAAGGTATACAAATTCTAGTAGCAAGGATTAAATTCATACAAATTTTAGTGGCAAGAAGCAGTGTCATTCAAATTTCATTAATGACAGAGAACGTGCTCTAATTTTGGTGCGACCTCATTTTAGTCCTCATTTTAGTTCAATCTTTCTTCTTTTTATTAAATTTGTGCAACAATTTTATCGACTTTGAACATTAATGTTGAATATGTAGAGACCATTTTTAACCGCCGCCAAAAGGAATGGCATTTTTAGAACAAGAAGATGGGTGAATGCAGCTTCTAAAGTGCTGTGTTGGGACCTTCTGGGCTCTTACACTTGACGCAGGTTTCTGTGAAGGCGATATTTCAATTCATCGCGGCTTCTCACTGCAACTATGCAGTCTCTGCTTCAGTGTCACTCAGCCAATAGTCCTAATATACCAAAATGTTTCCATTTATTAATTACCACTGACCAAATCATCTATTATTGTATTAAATTACATGGAAATTTATAAACTTTGCCATCATTTGCAATTTAATTATGCATTTCAGTTCACTTCGCTCTTTCTTTTAGTTTGTTCCTTGGAAAAGCAAATTGTATTTTATGCAATCTTCATTTGAGCTTTATTTTTAATTATTTTTTCTTCTTACATTTATTTAATAGTTAGATTTTTTAAATTATCAATATAAGTTCCTGACTATTTATTTGCTAAAAAAGAAAGGAACACTATGTTCCATTTTAGTTATCTTTTTCATAATCATGCAGTGGGATTGATCATAGGGGGGTGTCTTCTTCATTGTTTGTCACCATCAATTAAGAGCAAAATTGGCTGATCCATTTCAGCCCTGTATTGTTTTAACGTTAGGCATATTTAAAGGCTGTGTTTGCAAGAAAGCATTTTCACAAGAGGATCAAAGTAATTATAACATAATCTTTAAAACCTGAAAGCCTACAAGAAGAACGGTTCATTATAACCATATGAAATCATGATGTTCATCACTCCAAATGTACAAATATTTACAAACACGCCTCATAATAAAACTAGAATGCAAAAGTAGGAATGAATCTAGTGTTCCAAATAAATTAATGCCTACAAATATTCCTGATTAGTTCCTCTAATATATAGTGTCAGAGACTAGAGACAGAGAAAGATACGCCCCGCCTCGCCCCTCAATAGAGAGAGAGGCAACAGACACCTGGACGACCCTTTTCGTCGGCGCTAATGGAAGTGCGAAATTATGAGACGCCGTGAGACCCCGTGATGACCTGGAATATTGCCTTCACAGAAACCTGCGACAAGTGTGAGAGCCCAGAAGGTCCCATCTGAAGTCAGACAAAGTTCGCCTTGCCGGCTTAAGAACCTTCTCACCCTCGCGCTAAAAGGCTAAGTCTATTCTCATCTGCCGGTGCTTCTGACCCTAGAACCCTCCCCTTCGGACGGAGGAAGGAAACCCCATTCGACCTTTATAAATCCCCCGGCGGCAGAGTTGGAAGGCAGAAGCCTCTGTCCGCCCCTGTCGGTACCCGTTATTTGCGTCCCGTTTGACTCCGCAAATTCTCGCAGAATCCTTCAAGCACTCGGTATTTTCGTTAATTCACGTGAGTCTACCTCGACCAGCTTCCCCGCTCCTCGAACACATCGCACTCAATCTCGAACCGTGTTACTCGAGAGCAAGATTTAAGTCACCCCCGTAATAGTCATTATCCAGAGTCTATTGTTTGAACTTTGCGCTAAGGCAAAGATTACTCCCTCGAAACCAAATCTTCAAGGTAACAGCAACGCGCAACTCTCCTGTGCAAGTGCTCTCTCTGCCTCCCCCCCCCCCAGTGCAAGCCTCATCATCGGCTAAGTTTGCGCTCAAAGTCTTTCGAGGGTCCCTTGATTAATATTGTCCTTTCGTTTGTACGGTGACCGTCCTCACCACGTCTCTCCTCTTAGCTGCTGAAGACCAGTATAAAACTAGTATGTGTATAGCTCATTCTGCTCTCTCTGCCTCCCCCCCCCCCAGTGCAAGCCTCATCATCGGCTAAGTTTGCGCTCAAAGTCTTTCGAGGGTCCCTCGATTAATATTGTCCGTTCGTTTGTACGGTGACCGTCCTCACCACGTCTCTCCTCTTAGCTGCTGAAGACCAGGATAAAACTAGTATGTGTATAGCTCATTCTAAAACTCCATTCAACCTTGTAAAATAATATTGATTTGCATATTAGTAAAGTTATTTTTGTACCCGTTTTTCTGTTATTCCATAACCCCAAGATATTAGACTATTTTCCAACCTACTTTCAGTTAATTTGCACTCTGCTTATATTGTAAACTTCCCACGCTCTCGTAAAGCAGAAAGGGTGAACTTGACCCTATTCTACGATTTCTATCTTAAACTGGTGTAAGGTATTCGGGGTTGACCTACGACATATGTAACCTCATCCTTCTCGTGTTTACACCCTTTATCTCGCCTTTTTCCTCTATATGTCATGTAAAATTTATCATTTACATTTGATTTAACTAAATTATTTAGCCTGTGCTTTGATACTCTAGAGATTTCCTTTTTTTCGTGATTATTTTATTAAGCATTTTACAATGTTAAAAGGATCGCTTATATTCGACGCAAAGCTGTATATAAATCAACTGAATTTTTTATCATATAATTCAGTGCATAAATCGATACAAAGTTTAAAGTTTTCTTTAGAGCTGATAACTTGGAGATTATCAGTAAAGACCTAGCTTTCAGGCTGTTAATAGCAGCTACGTGTTCTTTCGAGGATTCCAGCTAAAATCGAAAAATGGTACGTCATACTCGTGTCTTCCCACGCGAAGAGAGGCTTAAAAGAGGGTGGGAATGTGTTTAACTACCCGAGTAACCTTGTTTACAAAGTAAAATGGCAGTATGACGAGGCTGAGAATAAGGATGAAGTGCCTAAAGTGCTACACAGCAAATTTCTCACCTCGTTAGTGGTTCTTGGAAATCATAGATTAAAAAAGTGGTAAAAAAATCAACACTAACTTCCTTGCTCTAGAGCTCTCAAAGTAATGCCCATATCGTTAAATAAATCAACCGATTTTTTTTTGTCACATAGACCTTATAGCATAGGCATAGGTTTAAACAAATGAACCGAATTACCTTGCCATAAAGAGATAATATCTCAAGCACAGCTTTAAATATATCCATTGACTTTCGTTGCCTCACAGTTCTCTTGGCCTACGCTTAGCGTTAAATAAATGAACGAAATTTTCTTGCTATAAATTCTACATAGCCTACACAGCGTTGAATAAATCAAAGAAATTTCCATACTGTAATGGCTTCATAGCCTATTCATAAACAGCCTTAAATAATTCTTAGCCTACCCTTAGTGTTAAACAAATCAACCGAATTTCCTTCAAATGGGGAATTCATGGTATAAACATAACGTTAAATAAATCAACAATATTTCCTCGCCATAGATACTTCATAGTCTAACAAAAGCGTTAAATAAATCAAAGGGATTTCCTTGAAATAAGAAACACATAGCCTATCCATTACGTTAAATAAATCAGCCGATTTTCAAGCAAATAGACAACTCATAACCTAGGCGCAACATTTACTAAACGCGACCAAATTTCCTTACCATTCAGAAATCAAACCTACGCATAACGATATATAAATCTAAGTAATTTCCTTGCCATAAATACCTCAAAACTTTAGCAAAGAGCAAAATAAATCAACAGCTTTTACCTTGCCATAGCAACCTCAGCATAGCGTTGAAAAATCAACTAAATTTCTTTGTCAGCGAGATCGTCCTAAGCTAAACAAGCGTTAAATAAACTAAATTAATTGCATGATCATAGGGAATTCATAGTATACAAATAACATTAAATAAATAGACCTAATTTCTTGCCATAAAAACCTCATATCTTGCGCAGGGCTTAAATAAATCAAGGCCACTGTGGAACCAGATGTCTAGAGGCATACTGGATTGGGCCGGAGTTACAATCTGCGGGACGGTACTTATCCTACACCGTGAGTCCGGCCTAGGACCACAGAGGGATTTTACACCTGTCTCTGCGTAGCTGGGAGTAACTCCGAATAACCAAAGCCCGTTTGAGGGAACGGTACTCTAGGGTGAGGGTTGTTAATTCGTCCCTCATTTATCTGCAAGTCCGCCATGTTTTTACACCCTCTTGATGTGCCCATCCAGGTGCCTACTCATGTTTTTAACCTTCACCAGAGTTACAGTTCGCGGAGCGTGATCAGAAGTGGGGTTAGGAACTTTCTGCAGACACTTCCGTACCGGACGCCCACGAAGAAAAAAACACGCAATGGGTGGCGAGACCATTGAAAAACTACGACTCTCTTGTATACTTGAAAACCGCATCACCATGATTATCAGCACACATACTGGGCAGACAGTGATTTTCAGGTCTTTGTAGGATGCCTAGACCTTCCAAACCCGCGCTAAAGATAAGCTGGCAGACAAACAACACCACACCACATTGCCAGACTCAGTCATAAAACAACACCAAGTACGCATAAGACGCACCAATCATCTCTGGCTGGAATTTGCAACAAAAGAATTACTTACGGAAGTAATAAATGAGTCAGATGAGGATGCAATCCAAGACCTCTACTACAACTGCACCTAAACCTGGGTGGTTATAACACTATCCGACGACAAACACACAAATACACTGCTATACTAAGGCCTTAAGGGCCTTCGTACCCTTACACAAACACACCAAATAGAACAATAAAAAAAATCTACGCCCACACCAGTGCCTGCGTTGCTACTTGGCTGGTCACTAGCCAGACTCGTTTAAAGCCGACCTTGTCTGTTCAAAATTGTGTGTAAAAGGGCAATTTTACACCGTATGCACAAACACTACCCTCCGCTGTGTGACATACGATGGTAGCCACGTTGCCGTGAGCAGGAGTTGTCCATACATCAAGAAAAAGCGCGCGGATGGCATCCCTGAACTACGGAGACTCCAATACACAACAATTCCCTCAGTCACTTCCACATGTCTGAGATGAACCCCAATTATACGCGAAGATACTCAACCTGCTCTATGCATAGAACGGATTAAGGCAAATCGTATTTCCTAAGAGAGTATTCGAAATAATTCAAAAACCAAAACACGCAACCACCGCTCCTCCCTACACCAGTATACATAAAATACCTTCCTAATCCTTTCCCTCCTACCGCCGTTTCTCCTGATGTGTTCACCACCTCTTTACCTACCATTTCTCCCAATATCTCCATTCTCCATCCCACCACCTCTCTCATCATCCTCATTCCGTCTTCCCCACTTCCTACCTCTCTTCCCGTAGTCCCTACCATTCTTTCAGTAGTCCTTATGTTTTCTCCCATAACCCCTACTTTTTCTCGGCCTAAAAGTTATGATGTTATTCTCCTAGCAAAATTATTCCCGGGCTAAACTTGGGAGGACTTTTGTAATTAAAATCATTCGAAAGAAAATGTAAAATAACATAAAGGATTCAAATTTCGTCAAAATCGGCCAAATAGTTATGATGTTATTACAAAAAAAAAAAATAGCAAAACGGTGACCGACCGCCTGACGGACATAGTGATATGTAGAGTTGCCCCCGACTAAAAAAGTCACCCTTTTTCTTGGTGCAATGCCAGGGGATCAAGGAGCGTAAGACTCCGAAGCCTCAAGCTACCTCACCTGCACTCCGTTCCCGGACTAAGCCGGCGCAGTGCACTACAGTTGACAATTAGCACACACGCTAGACCCGACTACCAAGCCCACAAGACATAAACGTAACACTCGCAGATACATCCAACAACACCTACGCCAGATATACACTCACGTTTCAATAACACCTGTAACCACACAATCATCTACTTAGATAGCAGCAACACAAACAACGTCTCCGAGGACCGAGCGCATATCTACCCCCTCCCTTCCCCCCCCCCACCCTCTCAATCAAACTCATAACACCAAACAAACACTCGCATTAGTACATAGCCACCAACATGTTAACTCTCCCAATCCCCTCTTTAAGGTTTTTCGAACCCTTCCTTCTACGACGACTTGATCTTTCTGTGTTCTTCACAGTGATCTCTCTCTGTTCTTTCTATACACACATTATCATTATTATACTATAAAGATCTCATAGCCAATACATAGCGTTAAGTAAATCACCCGAATTTCCTTGCCCTACAGTTCTCATAGCCTACGCATACGCATTGACATAGAAACCTCATAGAGTTCTTACACAGCGTTAAATAAATCAAATGAATTATTTTGTTATAAAGACTTCATAAGCTAGGCAGTGCGTTAAAATAATCAACGGAAGTTCCTTGCCACATAAATATCATAGACTACGCATAGTTTTAAATAATTTAACCATCTGCTCTTGTCATCGAAACCTCATAGGCTACGATAGCCTAGGCATAGGCTACCCATAAACCAGCCAAATTTTCCTTACCCTAAAATTTCAGTGGCGATGCAGCGAATTATTGCTTTAAACCTTTTCTGTCGGGACTTTCCGCTCGTCTATAGCTCCATTCATTTTGCAATTTTTAGGATCGCTACTATGGGTTTCCTAAGGATCTATCTGATAGAGATGATCTTATATATATTTTTTTCCTTTCTTTTGAAATCAGTGATATAGTGACATTATTTTCCATCCTCTTTCATTTTGCTTTTTCACATTTCTTTACGAAGCCAATGTAATCCTGTACCAAGTATAGAAAAGTACTACAGAAAAGAATGGTTTGAATTAAATTTAGTCACATATTAAATTATGGTTATTAAATATAGGTAGAATAGTTTTATTTAATTTGTCTCAAAATCCAAATTACTAAGCTCTTCTTTTGTATTCGTGCCTAAATTCATCGAAAAAGCATCTTAACTGTTCTCGAGAACATGAGGAAAAATACTTAGTCTACAAACCCAGAAACTGAAGGAAACTAATAAAAAGTAAGCACATTTTAGCTTTAGACTTCAGGAAGGCTAAAAGAAAGATTAAAGAATGAAAACATGCGGAATGGATATAATACTTATATAGAATAAAATTCCTCAAGTGGAAATGCCCACGACATATTGCTGGAAGAAACAAGGGAAAGCTATTGATCGGAGCCTCTTGCACAGGGATATTTGTCAAGTTTCCATTGTAGGTTGTTTGTTGTCTTTTTTTCTCTCTTGTTACCATTTTGTCGGTACATACGAGTATACGTTTATGTAAATAAAGAAATGACCATCGTTGTGGTTGAGACAAGTTGGGGGAAAAGAGAAAAGCAACATCTCGTGCCCACTCTGTTAATGGGTATTCACGGAAACATCGTCCAAACCTAACTGCTGAACAACTCTAACTAAACCCGCGATACTATAGAGTCAGGGCCGAATCTATAGAGCTAAGTCAGCACAACTCTCGTATTCAACATTTTTTTACTATTTCATCTCATTTATACTTATATAGTTATCGTTTTATACCAGAGCAGTCTAATTTTAATTAAGAATCTCATTTACCTTCATTCCTAAATTCATGAAATTATAGTTGCATTCATTTAAGTCTAATTATACTTTAGTGTCCACTATTTTCAATTTCTATTTTGGAAATATTTTTAATTTCAACCTTGCACAAGATCCCACCGGTCTCATCACTTTTCTATCATCAATGTTCATTTCTCCACACTTTCCAGAACGTTTCTTCCATTGAGACCATCATCTGATGACAAGGACCATTCATATGTAGAGTTATAGGCTTAATAATAACCTATTATATATTTGCGAAAGTTCGATGTATGTATGTATATATATGACCGATATAAAAGGCCACTTAGAGTGACTTTGAAGGCCAACAAAGGTCACCGTTGGAGGAAAAATGATCCGGGGAGTAACATAGGCTACTCATATTAAGCAAAGGTCGCGCCACCTGGTTGTCAAAATGTAAACTAATACTTTATAAGAGCTTCAGATGCTTTAGTGAGTTAAAATGCCACTTTTAGTTGATTTAATGAATAAGGGAAACTTGAGAAGCAATGAAGTGTGCACCACAGTCAGCTATTGCATCACTCCCAGCCAGTGAAAATAAGTATGAGGTAGGAGCTTGCAGGGCCAAGGATCAGCAGGGCAAAAAATTAAAAAGACCAAGGATCAATCAAAGTAAGATACCATCCATCACCATGACCTCTCATATTTCTCTATGTGTTCCCTCCCTTCTTCATTGTCTACTATATTTTACTATGACCTTTCTTTCTCATTGCCTCCCTTTGTCCATGATCCCACTTTTCGTCATGACAAATTTACTTTCTCCATGACCTGCTTCTTTCTCCATGATTCCCTTTTTCTGTGATTCCACTTTCCATCATGACAAATTTTGTTTCTCCATGACTCATACCTTTCTACATGACCTCCTTCCTATCTCCATTAACTCATTCCTTTCTTAATGACTCTTACCTTTGTCCATGTTATCCTACTTTTCTTCATAACCTCCCAGGTTCTCTATGACGTCATTGCTTTCTTCATGACTTCATTCTTTTCTCTATGACCCCTACCTTTCTCAATGACATCCTCCTTTTCTCTAGACTCCTATCTTTCTTCATGATGCCTACCTTTCCCCATGACTTCCTTCCTTTCTCCAATACCTCATTTCTTTCTCTATGGCAGCCACCTTTCTCCATAACCTACCATGTATCTCATTGAAATCCCCCCCCCCCTCTTCTTTTCTCCATGACCCCTACCATTCTCGGTGTCATCCTCCTTTTCTCCATGACCCTCACATTTCCGAAATTCCTTTAAACAAAGATTCTTTTTATAAAGAAATTAGGCTAAGATTTTAGCTAAGACTTTATTAAATCTGTATTTATTTGTGACAGGACCTTTTAGCCCGGTCAAAGTCGGGTACCTATGCTAGTAAAAATGAATACAAGTTTTATATGGCGCCTTTCCCGAACTTGAAACCTTCGCAGGCCGCCCGTGCATCGACTAGGCAAAGGCATGAGAGAAGAGGTGGGGCTTTATAGCGTGCTTAAAAGCGCCAGTTGACGAAGAGGGGCGTATGCCAGGTGGCAGAAGGTCATGAATATTGAAATGGCTTAAAAGGATATGGTAAATGTGGTACGTATTCCCAAAGCTGACACTACCTTGGCACATGAAGTTAGTCGGTATAATCTTTAGTTCAGGAGAAGAAAATTCTGTTGCCACACACCTACTAATGAAGAACAATCTTCGAATTTTAAATACCTTATTATAATTCTCCATCTAATTTCGAGTGAAAGGTTTCTTTTGCATTTCTCAAGGGAAAGACCTTTTCTGTTGACTGTTTCCACGTTGTCCCGAAATTCCAGTTAAGAAAGTTTGAGGGGTAAATGTCACTCTATGGGATTTTGAATGACATCTCTTCCTTTCAGATGATTTGATCAAGAGGTGACTATCAAGGTTAAATAGAAATCCAACTTATTGTGCTCATTGGAGAAGAAATAACTCGATAAGTAAGAAACGATAGATAAAACGTAATAAAATTAATAAAAATATAGTATTTTACGATAACACTGATAGTAAAAGTCAAATAAAAAATAAAATCCTTTTCTATAAAAATACTTGATAGCCAAATCGTAGATTTCAAATTGGCCTTTCCAACGACGCCCAATTTTGGGTTATCTATTCCTCATATCCATGTTATACTCTCACGAGTATCGGTTATATCTATGAAGGTTTACGTACATTATCCTTGTTTTGCACCAACATGGACCTTTTAGCGTATCTTTTTGTATATTTTGTATATTTGGTCGCCTATATTCTTCAAGATTCGAGATTCAAAGCGAACATATCGCGCGGGAAAAATCAAAGCTATTCCGTTTCAGGATTCTGATATTCCGATTCGAGGCAATAGGGCGGGGTAGGTGATAGAAAGAAAGCTAAATTTTCAATCGTAAATGCAAAAAATATCACTCATTCAAAGGATCTCGAACTAAAACCAAATGGAATTTGTTCCTCCTTAATCATTCTACTCTACCAGTACCCTCTCAGTCGAGGCGTTTCTCTTTTTACTTTCATGATCGCTGGTAACTTCATATGTCCACTAAGAATGGCTTATCACAAAGTAGTAAAAACTCAAAATGATACCTTTTGGTTAAATTATATTGAACGTTTTACCCTAGAACAAAGAAGAAGGTAATAATAAATCATAATATAATTTATTAGAAAAGTATATATGTAGAAACATTTTTGAATATTTATCATTATTTATTACAAGTGATAAAACAACTCTACTTTCTAACCCAAACGAAGTGGTTCTTTGGAGCTGCGATAGTCTATGACATCACTAAACTGTTATTTACCAGGACTTTGGGGATAATACGGTCACACATCAAAGATAATTTGACGGTCGCGAAGATTTCAGATACATATGGAGATGGAATGAGGCATAGCGCAAAGAAAGAGAAGATAAACGGAATATTCTTTTTTATCCTCACTCCTAGCACGGATATTTTCACAATTAGTAAACTACATTTTTCCGAAGATAAAATATTACGTTTATTTTCTTTCTTTACGCTATGACTCATTCCATTCCATCATTCACTCTCTTTCATGAGTTTCATAATATGTATACATAGATGAACGTTTCAGTTAGTAATTTGTTCCGTCCAATAATAATACGGGCATTAGAATGGTGTACACCAATAATTCTAGCAAAATTCTCGCAAGTTGCGAATAAGATTTGTACTAAAAAAGGTCAACGATAAAAGTGTTTGAATCGTCCGCACATTTGGCCACACATGTGCCGCAGATGCGTCGTTGCTCTTCTCTTTTCCATTAAAGCTTTTTATGGTCGAGAACCTAAAATTATGTATGTGTGAGATAGTCGTACACAAGAACATTTACTCTGTTTGGTTATTTTTCTTTTTTTGTTTATTATGCATTCGCATATCACATAATGAATTTCAGCATGTAGTGAACTATTTATGAAGTAAAGTAAAAAAAAGAGTAAACATATAAGATAATTAGCAAAGCTAAAGGAAAACAAATTAAATTTTAGTTTATATTAATTTATATTTATTGAATTTTATATTAAAAACTAGTAATATCGAGAATATAATTTAGATAAATTTTTACTGTAACGCCATTTGATCATCGATGTCTCTTTTATGGAATTGCATCTGTGAATCATTTCCCTTCTTTTGGTGAATTTCGCTTCATCCTTCAGAAAGAGAGAATACCATTTTTCACTGAGGATTCATAATTCAATGAGGGCTTAAGCACGTCACTGCTACCGTCCATCGCCCTGCGTGGGAACCTGCTCGGATGTCTGCCATTCATTGATTTCGTCTTAACTATTCCGGCCACTTGGACTAACATAATTAAGGTGTTATGTGAAAACTGGTTTGAGGATTAGTCCACAGCGGAAGCATAAGTCAGAAATTTTCTCGAAACTGGGTCATAACTGCGAGTCCCGGACGGAAGAGAGATCTTCATCGACTGGGCGACTCAGCCAGCATCATAGAGGGAAGTAACACCCGTCTCTATGTAGTTGGATGCAGTTATAGCTCAAGTACCCGAGAGGGGGTGGCAAAACTTTAGCGGGCGTTGATTCGACCGCTAATGCATCAAGTCCACCATAATTCACCCGTCTTGAGGTTCCCATTCGAGATCCCTCCCATCCATCAATCAGCCATTATCCTGGAAGCAACCGAGCGGGGGATCAACGGGAAAATGGACCGGAGCACTCTCACCAACGTTTTTGAACTTTCACAAACCACCACCGCCTTTAACACCCTACTCAAATTCTTTTTCACTCACAAAATACAAAAATAATTATACATTGGTTAAAGAGGACAAGAAAAAGAAGAGGACATAGTCGGGAACGAAGATGACCATAAAGACCCTCACTAAGAGGGTCCCTCTCAGGAATAATCAAAGTGGCTTTGGTGAAATTGACTGAAGGTTCATCAGGGTTTATTGCCATCTGCGCAGAGAGCAAAGATGTGGACCGGCTCTTGTCTAAAGAAGGAGCTACCACATTGAAGTGCATCGGACTTGAAACAAAGACCCCTATAAGTGGTAGCGAACCGTAGTGTCATTCGCTGCAAAGTGGAAAGTTGGGCTGATGAAAACTCAACCGAAGAACTGAAAGAGGAGATTATGAGGAGCAACCCGTGGGCGAAAGATCGGGATATAATCAAATTCCGGAAACACACCAACGTGTTCAAAATAACCTTCTCTACCACAGACATGGCCAGTAAAGCGACGACAGACGGGATCTTGGTCTTGAATATGAGAATCACAAGAGAAAACATCTAGAAGGAGAGGTTTAATAGCATAAAGATGTACTTTGTGTGCTATAAACTAGAAAAACACACAACCATGACCTGCCTTGACAAGAACAAACTGTGGTGCAGTGAATGCGCCACAGAAGGACATCGGTTCGATAATTGCGAGAGCACTAAGAAGAAATGTCTCAACTGTAAAGAGGAACATAAGGACCATGGCCCTGAACTGCCCAAAGTGCCAAGATATAATCAAAAGGAAGGAAGGAGAAAAGAAGAAAGCTAAGGAGATGACATACACGAGCGCCGCCAAGAAGAATGTGGAAGTGAAGACAACACCTGCACAGATGAGCATCACAGGAGATCTGAGTGCAAAGATTCTGATCGGCATTACTCACGAAAATGTGGCTAACGTAGTAAATCCTGGCTGTTACAACCAGGTCCCGAATGCACTCTTAAAGGCAAACAATCTCCCTCTAGTGATAATTCCTACGAACCTTGAATCCTCCAAGTTATTCAAGGAATCAGTCATAAGAAATAACACTGTTAAATCTGGAGTGGAGAAGATCATCGAAGCTCCCTCTTCGGAGGAATCGGAAGAGGACGAAGAAGAAGAAGAAGAAAAAACCGAAAATCAGAAGGAATCCTCCTCTTCAGACAGCATCGATGGCCCTGGCACCGTACACGGGATATGAAGAAGGAAAACCCTGGGCACAGTAAAACCGCCCCGCCAGTCCCCAAGAAGAAAAAAAAGAAGCATAGGTAAAAACAATCCACCATGTTACGGAACGCATTGAAGATACTGGAAATTAATACCAACGGCTGGACGACGAAAGTAACTCTTTATGGAAATGTATTCAGAGAAATTGATGCAGACATTATCTTAATTTCGGAACACGAGATCGACACGCCTAGTGCAGAAATGAAAATCTGGAACTACGATGTGTTGATCACGAATTATTCGTAGGAGCAGTTCGACGGTGCCGCTATTGCAATAAAGAAACGGATTAAATACAAGCAAATAAGAAAGCTAGAAGAATCCTACCTCGCGATTCAGTTCGAACTCGACATAGGAAAGTTGGTCATTGCTACCGGATATTAACCGCCAGGGAGAGGCGTATTACCAATTTACACTCTTACTGGCCTAATTGGCATAAGAGCACCCACTATATTAATGGAGGACCTGAACGCCAAATACCGAGAATCCGGTTACAGTACCTTCAACGGTATAGGAAGAAGCTTGGACCTATTGATGGACAGAAACATTGCCCAGCTAATAGGCGCCGACTTCCCGAATTTTGTAAGAAGAGGAAGTGCCACAAAACCAGACATATGTCTGTCAAATCGTCAGCTACCGTTCAATTACTACATGGAACCAGTCCAAGCACTATGTAGTGACCATATAGGGAGCATACTCACTATCAACAGGAACCCTATACAATTTTCAGCTGTAGTCAGAAAGAACTACAAAAGAGCAGACTGGGCACGGTACTTGCGCCTTCTCGAGGCCTACGATCCGCCCAACCTGGACAAGGCAATTCTCGAGGAGATTGACAAGGCACTCAGCGACCTCAATAACCATCTCATCAACGCAGATGGGGCTTATATCCATAAATTTGAGTATAGGACCATCTCTACCTACATAAGGAACCGAATACATGAAGGAATTATACCGTAAGTTAAAACTATTGTATGAGATCAACATCAGTAATGCGTCAGTTGACTCAATGAAACGAAGTAAAGAAATCAAAGAACTCAAGTAGTTGTTCCTCAAAAAACAATGGAGACGATGGGATGATGCGATCGATAGCCTTGATCACGAAGCAACTCCCAAAGCAACTCTCAAAGGATCGACTGGGAAGAAGAAGATCGAACTATTAAAAGATGAAGGAAACATCGAAACAGAGGAATTGAAGAGCTATTCCGAAGTTATTGGGAAAATTCTTCAGTATAACTGAATAGGAAAACAAAGACTATAACATAGAGTTTGAAAGCAACATCATAAATGAGCTTAACGACCAAATACACAAGACGTCCACTGACCACCAGGTGGATAGACAGCGCGACGGAGACGCTGAGATTAGCGAGGAAGAACTACTCGGCGCGCTTCGCTCATTCCGACAAAAGACTCCAGGACAATCGGGGGTTACAAAGTTAAACTTTGAAAAGGCAACAGCCAATGTCATCGAAGGGATGAGAAAGATAGTTAACGCCTGTCTGGACAAGGGATACTTTCGAGATGATTATTAAACGGCCAAGATTATTTTCTTGCCTAATCACGTAGAGGACCCAACGTTGAAGGAGAGCTACCGGTCAATTTCACTTCTAGAATTTGGCGGGAAGCTCTTCAAAAAGATCCTCAACCGAAGACTGGTGTCTCAACTGGAGGAAAACTCCCTCTTAAACCCATATCAATTCGGGTTTAGGAGCAAGCGAAGTACGGAGATAGCGATTAATATCATCATGGTAAAGCTAGCCCAAGCAAAACGGAAAAGAAGTTATGTGGACATTGTTTGTCAGGATGAATCAAAAGCGTTTGATAAGGTGTGGCAACGGGGAATGCAGTACAAGATCTTACGACTGGGCCTAAGTGAAAACTTAGAAAGAACTCTCTGTGACTATGTCATGGAAAGAGCGGTATACTTTAGTTTATGGTGAACGGACGGACCCAAGCTTCCGCTCCCTGCGGGCCTCCCACAGGCCCACCAATTTCTACAAGAATTCACTGAATATCGACAGCAAATTCACCTATGTAGACACAACTATAACTAAGAAGACATCAAAGAAAAAACAAAAGACACGATTTACACTCACTACATGATATACAAACAAGCAAAGGCACTAAGAATAATACTAAAGGGATTAAAGTAATTTATTACTACAAAAGCAAATGCGAAAAAAATGTCCAAGAACATTAATTTTTTGAAGACAAATGGCTTTAAAGCAATAATAATTTAAACTTTAACAAGACAAAAAAAAAACTACAAACAAGAAAATATTTAAAAGCGATAAGTTGATCACTATGCCCTTAGCATCTCTTTGCACTCTACCACACTTCTTTCTCTTTTCATCACTTGTCTATTTTCAGTTATCTGTCCCCACGCCCTTCCTTTATCCCCTACCCACACCTACTCACTTACATCGTTCATAGTTTACATTATTTACTTAATATTTGCTCTGATTTTTAAAAGCTTTCTTTCAAACATGGATACATGTCACCAATATCGACCATCTATGGAGGCCCAAAGCTATATTTAATAATGAAGAAATATCTTTTTTAGCGGCAGAACCTCCTCAAATAACAGGTAAGGCACTTGCTAAGCGGGTAGTGTTTCATCAGCAACCGTATCACTTAATGTCAGGCAATAAAGAAGATTCTAAATTAGGAAAAGAATGTCCCACGTAAATTAAAGGAAACTTAGAAATTACAATGTTTTAAGGTCCGTTCATCGCATGTTCTTAGACAGAATTGTGATCCATTTTTAAAAGAATTAAGACCAGTGATGAAAAAGTGCTAGATGAGAATGAAAAACAAATATGGCAAAGCTATTGTTGCCCCCCAAAAGATTAGTGTTAGGATTGGGTGTGATAGTTAAGTAATCATCTTATTTTATTTATGGTAAAAAAAATATTATTTTCGATAGAATGATGAAATGTATTGGATATTGGTCATCAAGCAATCTGTATATAATCAGTAGAAAGAGGCCAGTTCAGCTTTAGTTTAGCGAATTGTGATACGAAGTTTAGCAACAGAATACATGTTTACCTGACATTTTACTAAGTGATAACTTTATTCTAAGCAGTTTAAAACCATATTTGCAATCAAAATTCAGTAATAGTGTGAGCGATAGTTGTGAGTGATAGAGCATAAAATCTGTATAATGATGGAGAATTGATGAAAAAAATCATATTTTTAGTGTAATTCTGCAGGATAAAAACTCCACCGTTTTTGCAGAATATTTTAAAAAATCTATTCTATAGGCTTATTTCAATTGTCTGTTGCTATTTATTTGGCACAGAAAGCAAGAATATTGGAGTTATAAGCACTTGAAAGTAGTATTTCCCGAGTCATCGTGCTATAATTTGCTGCTGCTAGTCATAACGGTATGCTATCCTATGCAGTTCAGTTCTCGTCATTCTACAGATTACCGAATAATATTCAGACGAGAACGCACTCACCATTTTATCACGGCCGTCACAAAGATGAGATATTTTGAAGTGAAGAATAATGCTTTAAGCTATGCCACGACAAATTCGCTAAAACAGGCTTCTTGTTTGGTTCCTTTCCGGCGTGAATAAAAGCACACAAAATCTAACAGAACTCACTAAAAAAAAACTAAACGTACCAACAAAAATTAACCTAGCCTAAAAAACTAACTACCCTAAATCATACCTAACCATAGCATTATTAGGGAAAGGGCAAAAATATTATCAATCACAAGATGGCTCCCAACGTATTTTTCGTTATAACAGCAAAATTAGAAATTTTAGCGCCTTAATTATTGAAAGTGCTACATGCATATTGCATATTTTTCAAAATAGAAATATCTATAACAAAGTTTCTTCGATTGGAGTTGTTAATCTGTAGAATTTCAATTTTGAGTAGTCACTATTTTTCCTTTCATGTCTTTTTCAACTTCCTCTTAAAAAAACGACATTTCATCCGAAACAGCCTAAAGTATAAGCACTATTTATTTTATCACAGTTAGTGTTTGTGCATTTATCTGGCCTAATAGTTTTTGTGCCATATTTTGTTAGTAAATTTGATTTGTTTCACTAATTAAATATAAATTTAAATGTTACAGCAATTACCAAAAACATATAGGCATCATAACGTATGTAATTGTAACTGACTCCAAACCTATATCAATAAATTAAGAGGTAATTTTTAGGGAACCATCCATTCATTAAGGCATCTTGTTAAGTATTATCAATATTTTTAATTTAACTTCGAAATCTAATTTAACTTCAGATTGAGAACTTTCGTTATAAGTGGTAAAAGATAATCGTAACAAGAACCTCCTGACGACAAATCACCATTGAAATTATCTTCACTGTCGCAACTACATATTAGTAATTGTTTATTTATTTAGAATTTAATTTCCTTTTTTTAAATTCTAAAATTGATTTAATAGCAAAGCGTTTGAGTTAGTGCTAATTATTTTGCACCTATTTTTAATTATTTATTACACAGGGAAACAAAAATTCCTTGACTTGGAGCTGACACTTATTGTTTACTAACTTTTAGTCTCTGAATCCAAAAATGGCCCCAGGGTTTCTATATCACATCAACCGTAAAAATACCGCATCTAACAAATATGTAAGTGCTTATTTGATAGAATGTTTTAACAATTTACATACACTGCAAATAATAAAACATTGTTGACTGTAATACTTGTACAAATTTATGTTGTTCATACCCAAAATTTTGTTACTGTAAGTCAAATTGTTTGCAAGTAATTGAGGCAAAGATTTAAACTTGTAGCTTTTCCTGGAGTGTTCATTACGTGAAAAATTACACTTTGCATCTAATCTTCCATGATACATTTTTTTCATGACCTACAAATCTTACTTCGCCAAGGTTTTCCGGGAAGTTAGCAAAATGTCTCTGCAAAAAATGCAATTCAATGCCCATGTTTAAACCGAGCATTTGTAGCTATCCACTAGTTTCTGGACAATTTTGGTGTAATATTTTGCTCGTGTATTTGCAAGAAAGTTATGGACAAAGTCTTTGAATGATAGCCATTCATTGCTCACCAAGAAGGAAGATACCATTTTGAGGTCAAAACAGATAATCCAATTGTGTTTGTGATATTGCACCGACCCAGTGACTCTCTGTATGTCTCAAATTTTACTAAGACTAGATAAAGGACCAACTGGGACTGCATCATATAAATTGTCTTTGTGGAGGTTGATACATTTTAATATCCGCTTTGATTTTATCAATGAACAGTCGCCTTCATTTGAGCTGTAATTCAGATTTATCAATTCCTTCAATAAACTCTGTATGTTATGGCAAAATCATTTCAACTCATGCCGATCTAATCCCTTACAAATTGAGTCATCCCCTATTTCAAAATGTCTATCATTGCTGTGACTGATGTATTCATCGTGATCCAGATCTTTAAGAGATAATAGTTGAACAAAATTAGGCACAGGGATTTCAACTGAATGATTCACTAGACGTATAGTTGATGATAGACTAGGATACTCTATTTTACATTTGTTTTTCTATATATTCTGATGGTTTCACTAAACATAAGTAGCAGTTTTCTACAATAATAATCTTTGGACTCTAGCCGCCCAACCATATTTATATCAATTGCCAATTTATCACGTTTTCTTTGTCCACATCAGTAAACTCTCAAACTCTTATTGTACACCTTGTGTTGGGTCTAAGATGTCTAATGATCACTATTTTTTACTTAATATAGGAAAAATGGGATAACTTGAAAATGTGCCGATTTTTGTTTTTGAATTTAAATGGTGAAATTTCATAGATATAAAAAGGTCGGTGCTTTTAAGCACTTACAAGGATAAGTGTAAGAAGCAGACAAGATCTGAAAGAAAAAAAAAGTAGAAGGATAAAAATTAAGTTGAAGAGTAACAAGATAAGAAAAGGCTTATATATGGTTTGCTAACCCCTTGTAGACAAACCTATATGATATTTTTTGATAATACGATAGTACTCACCTATATAGGGTGACACACAAGCTCTCACTAGATTCTCTCGCGTTTAACTGAAGAGACAAGTTCCAAACTCTCGTGATTTGCTAATTGCGCATCTTCTACGAGTTGCGGTCAAATTTTTAATGAAATTAATTAATAAAATAAAAAATTTAGCTTATTCCTTCTAATATATATGATTAGAAATAAATAAATAATAAACTGATACAAAATTAATTGACTAGCCCTATTACTAACGGAAAACAATACAGAAATAACTTAAAGTGAGAGGACAAAATTACCATAGTTTTAAAATTAGCATACTAATTTTTGTCTAAATCAAGGAAAAAATTCTAATTCAAAGGAAATCATTTTCAGAATTGTTTCTGTGTTTTATATAATCATCAGCTATTGGGTATTTTTTTACACGTCCTACATTTCAAGTTTAATGAAATAAAGAATAATTTTGTGGTCATAATGAAACTTTTAGAAGTTGTTGGTAATCGGTGTAGGCCTGTGAGCCTAAATTAACTAATTGATTCATTTTTTATCTAAGAAGTTATCCTAGTTTTAATAAATAGGTAATTTTTTCCTAGAAACGGGAAGCGAAAAAAGGTTTGTTAAAAGAGTGATTTTTGGAATATTCGATTCTTAGCAAAGTTTTTGCGAAAATTCTGAACTAACAAATTTACTAGCATCATAGTCATTTGTTGACTATAAAAGTAGAATTTGTTTCTAGCAAAAATCAGTAAGAAATTTTTCAAACTGAAAACATGGAAGTTCCTAAAAATGATTGGATGAAAAAAGATTTTTGAAACATTCTTCAGATGCAACTCTTCAGTGGTTTCAACACAGCGCTTGATGAGACGTTAATGAACGCAAGACGTACATCACGACGAGCGCTATGCAGACTAATTAACAAATTTTGAGACACCGGTAGTTTATAAGATGGATGAAAATAGCGTGTTGGCAGAAAAGGCGCAGAACAACATAAAATTGAAGGGTTGCGCCAAAACGTCCAACGGTCACCGCAGAAATCATTGAAAAGAAAATCAGAACAAGTGAGATTGTCAAAAAGTGCAACATGCGATGTAATAAAGAAAAAACTGGAACTTAAGCCATACAAGATTCAGGTTGTAAAAAAAATTAGAAGACAACGACTTCGTGAAAAGAAAATCGTATGCAGAGGAATTTAGACGAAAATTTGGGGAAGTTGATGTACCACCCGTCATAATGTCTGACGAAGCGCACTTTCATCTTAGAGGATACAATAATAAGCAGAACAACAGAATATGGTTAGATCATAACCCACAAGTTGTACAACAGAAAGAGCTACATCCTGCACAAAACATTGTGTGGTGTGCGATAACACCTCATAGGATCATTGGGCCTTATTTTTATGAGAATGAAAATGGAAATTTAGTCACTGTGAATGGCGAAAGATACCGACACTTGCTTGAAGAATAAATGAATGTTAGGAGAAGAATCGTCAGCATTTGAAAAGGAGAATATTCAAATAAATCAAGTTATGTTAATTATGCAAAGTGATTATTAGCCTTAGTTTTTTATCAATTTTAAGCAAATAAAATTAGTTAAAATGAAATTTGTTGTAATAGTGGATAAATATCTCAAAGTTCAGCGAAAATCTATTCAAAATCAATGCTTCACTAAAGCTGGCATAACTTCGACAAAAATAAAAGAATAAATAAGCCATTTTAGAATCAAGTCAATACAACTATTACCAACAATTATTGAGAGTTTCATTATGATTACAAAATTATTCTTGATTTTATTAAACTTCAAATGTAGAACATTTACAAAAACTCCCTTTATTTATAGCTAGTCTGACGGTACTTCCTAATAAGCTTCAAATGACCATAGTCAGATTTGTTACGTTAATCGTGCCAGCGAGTAAATTTCAAATCCTCCTCCTCTCCCACCTCCTGTTCTTCATCTTCTAAGTGTCCTTCCATTTAAGGATATATTTCTTCATTCTTTTTTTATTTCTTTTAGCAATGTATTCTGCGTATTTCCACTAGGGAACTTTCAGATTTCTTTTAATTATCACCAGCATTTGTCTTTTTTTCAATGTCGTTTATGGTTCCTTGTGGTAATTTATAACATATTTTGTTCCAATATTGTATAAAATATCTTTAATTTGGTGCGAACTGATGTTCAGTGCTCAAATTTCGCTTGCCTAAGTTAGAACAGGTACGATGAGGTAGATAATTACCACCATTATGATTCACAATGGATAGAGGAGTGATAGAAATGCAATGATGAGACTGTTTTGGTCTAAGGGGGACAAACGGATTTTTAAACGCTAAATGACGCGTTTTATGCAGTATATGTTGCAAAATGGCTGAAAGTAGATGCATAGAAGTCGTAACGATATGATGATAATGGATAGTAAGAGATGTCTTGTGGTATTCGATGTCGTGGTACACAATGAGGCAGTGTGTTTGGATACATATGTGAAGTGTATTGTAAACAGGGTGATATGAATGAGGCTGACTTCAATAAGCATCATGAGTGATAAGTGGAAATTAGGGCATTGCAAACTTTAGTCGATTGGATGTGAAATTGGATTTGCTATAAGGGTCCCTATCGCGCGGAAAGGATGTATATTTTTGTTTGTGTAGCTTTGCGTTCTAATTTTAAGATGAAATATACAAATATATAGAGTCCAAACCCATTTTATTAATAAATAAAGTCAATTAAAGTGCGTAGTCATTTTTTATAATAATATCCATTTTTTCAAGCCAGGTTCATTTCGTTTTTGCATGCTGGAGACAAAATTTGTGATGGTACCTCAACTGATATTACTCCATCTTTTATCAATAAGCACCTGCAACTGCTTACAATTGGATGGCTTTTTTATCAACGACCAATTTGATTATCGCTTACAAATTCTCTATTAGGTTCAAATCTGGCAAATTCCCAGGCCATGGTAAAAAATGTTCGATGTTATTTTCAGCCAAGAACTTTGTTATTGCTTTTTCTATGTGAGAAAGTAGGCCACCATGCTTTAAAAAAGAGTTATCATTCTCAAAATGATCCTAAAATGTTGTAAAAGGTTGCCAATGAAGCACGTTTTGGTAGCATTTTAGCTCATGTCAGTGATCTGGGCAAAATTGTTAGTTCTCCAGTTTCCAAGATGAGAAGAAGCACCAGCCATGGAGATTTTTAGATTTAAGGTTTAAGGAATAAAATGGAAATAGAGGTATTGATATATTTTAAAAGTACTTACTGGTTCTAAGAGTAAAACTATAATCAATAGCTAGGCAGAAAGGAAAATTGTAAATGAAGATCAAATGTCAGGGTGAAAACAATGATACTTATATTTTACTTACTAGATGATGTGACCTCTGATGGTAGGATAGGAAAGAAAATTCGTACGAGAAAATTAGATTGGCGATAGTTAAGAAAGCTTAACGACATCTTCAGATCCAATATACTTAAATTGAGGTAATTATCTACCTTATCGTACCTGTACTAACTTAAGCAAGCCAAATTTGAGCACTGAACATCAGTTCGCACTAAATTAAGGATATTTTATACAATATTGGAACAAAATATGTTAGAAATTACCACAAGGAACCATAAACGATATTGAAAAAAAGACAAATGCTGGTGATAATTAAAAAAAAGCTGAAAGTTCCCTAGTGGAAATGCGCAGAATACATTGCTAGAAGAAATAAAAAAGAATATAGAAATATATCCTTAAATAGAGTATGATATTATAAAGCAATGGCATTAAACATAATCTTATACTGTACTACTCACGTACCTTTATTTCACATATTGAACGCCTTATTGCCATTATATTATGGTTGTTTTACATGAGCTGTTGTTGTTGGGATAGTAAAAGGTAGTAAATGTTTAATAAAAAAATATTTAAAGTTAATTCGCTCTCTATATATAATTTCTTTGGGCAAATGAATCGGTAAACACACGAAATTATCTCTTCTCTATTATTGAAAGTTCTATTGTAAATATGAAGATAGAAGTGATGGAAAAGATGATAGCAGTAGAAGAAATCTTAGGGCAATATAGAAGATATTCCAAAACATATTACCCTAATTTGCTGAGATTAGAGAGCTAGCTGGAAGGTGAAGAGCCTGGAAGTGTTAAGTAGCAATATTGGTCCATGTTTTTTTGTTTTCCATGCTTCTTACAATAAAATAATAGATTATTCATTTACTATTCCAACATACTACGACTATAATATTTTTTTCTGGTGCAACGATCGTTCTATATATGACTTGGTATTTCAATCTTACCTCGACATTAGGCTGATAGATTTCTTTTATAATATAGGATTGATTTTATATCCCAGTTCACAATTCATTTAAAAAAAATATCTTTATCCTTCATTAGTTCATGTCGAACGAAATATTTAAATTTTTAACCTTCCCAATCTTCTTAAGTGGACGTGATATGGTACTTGTTGAAGCCTTAAGGTTTTAGCTAGTGCTCTTATGTTGCTAATGGAATATTGTCCAGCATAAATGCTTATATGTTTTGGCGTCCCTAGGCATTCTGTATTGGCTTCCATGTTTCCATAACTAAGTTTATTGTACCAATACTCGGCAGTTCGTATTATTCCACTGTTCATATAAATGCTTTGTTGGTATTAACAGCGCCTTGAACAGGACTATGACCCAACTAAAAATCGTACTTGAAATTTAGTGAGCAAAAAGCCTTCTTTCATTGTACTATTTACATATAATCTGCAAAAGGATGCAATTACATTAGCATATTATTCATATTTCGCATAATCTTTCATGATAAATTTAATATGACATTTGATTTAAAATGAGCGAATAAAACCTTCTCATGCTTCCAAACATGATACTACCTCAGTTTTCCTTCATTTTCCTCTATTAGAATATATCACGACACGTTAAAAGCAAAGAACATGAAAGCAAATGTAAGATATTCCTATATGACATTTTATGGGCTGCTGTACCATTCCGTAGCTCAGCCAGGTAACAAAGGAGATTTGATAAGAGAAGAGTGTAGCTATAAACTGTTTAAATTATGCGCGAACCTTGAGGGTTTCGGATGAAAAGAAGTTCAATATGTGCGATAACAATCGAAAATGGATATTGAATGAGCGTGATAGTAAATTTATACGACAAATATTGGGAATAGAGATTGATTTGTTGGATTTTTCCGGAATTTATAATGTAATATGGCTTCCTTTTGGTGGTAAAGACAACTCAGCTGAGTTTAATATTCAGCTCAAAAGCGTAGTTTCAGACAAAGAGAGTTGTTTTAACGTTAGGCCCTTTAATAAAACCATATGACATGTCTCTTTCTCTTAATCAATTCATGTATTAAGAGTCAACCTTCCTTGCCTATAAGATTTAAAAATATACTAATTGTATGTTAGAGCCGCAGATATTTCAAAATCTTCCTCTTAAGGTAAAACTCAGAACAGTACTATTGAGATCCGATAAAAGCACTTTCACAACAATTTTTTGTTCGAGATTTGAAGAGATCATAATCCTACATAACGTCCTTCAACGACAGTTTAAGTGAAAAATTGTTCAAATTTGTCCTTTAGTTGCCTACATTAAAGACTTTCTACGTCCGATTAAAAATACTAAAGCTAAAACCAGAAAGACTCAATTTTTAATAATGAAAAGAAACACAATTATAATTAGAGTAAACAGCATAACAAGGCATATGTATCGATAAACAAAACAGAAATCGATATTAAATTGGAGAGGAAGATAATTTTTTTAGAAATCTTGAGATATAAATCTAGAACTAATAAAAAACTGTAGAAAGGAAGGGAATAAATATATTTATTCATCTAATTTGGTATATGGTGGGATATTGAGAGATAAATTAATAAGTAAAAATGTTTTTATTCTCGAAATGTAAACTTAAAAGCAACAAAGTGATATCACGCAGAAAGGTTTTAAGTAGAAATCCCTAAAGAAAATGGGGAAGATAGAAAAAGAGGAAATGTTTGGACAATAGATATTGTAGGGAAATCGATATCCCACCCTAAAACCAGAAACTCTATTCAGTTATCACAACGTCCTGGCATTTGGCAGCGTAACCCGATTACTTACCCCCCCCCTCTCTCTCCCCTTGCCTCGCGGACCACCAGAAAGGCCTCCCACAACTACGAGATGCACGAATCATTAGATTTGGGGTCTGGCAGGCATAACATTGGTTAAACCGGAAATATTTCCTCTAAGAGTTGGGATCTAATTTCGCGTCATATACGAAATTAGAGAAGCGGCAACCAAAAGCCAAAAGCTGCCTTTATTTCTAAGGAAAGACTTTCAGAGAAGAACCGTTAGAGGAGAGAGGCTTAATTCCTAAGACCTCATCTTCCCATCTCTCCTTCCCCTACCCCCAGTGGGTTAGTGAAGTATATAGTCGGATAACTGTAGAAGAACATGGAAGATCGAGTTAGTCATCGAAACGACGAATTCCGGCAAGAGTGCCCGGCAACCCAGAGAAAGGGACAGAGAAGAAGCTTATCCTGAGTCAGTTCCTGGTTGTCACACCGAATATTAGCATCTTTTCTCGATGAATATCGAATTAGAGATCGACCCGACAAAGTCCGGCGAGAGTGCCCAGCAATCAACGAAAGGAACACAGAAGAAGCTCATGCTGAGCCAGTTCTTGGTGGTGACACCGAAATTTAGTTTAGCTTGTATTTAGAAACAAGCTCAATCATCTTTCATCAGAGAAACACCTTATCCCGGTCTACAACAAAAAACAAAGATAGTCTTCGACATCGAGGAATACCACAAAGTGAACTCTCTCAAACACTTCCCATTCGTCAAAGGATTCACTTGTTTGCTCATCGCTCGTCAGTGCGAACCATTCTAAGATTAACCAGAAGATTGAAGGAAGCATACCTTCACGGTCCCAATGTTTAAACCATCTCACTAAGACAACGTGCTTAGCGCCATCAGTCGCCCTCACCGCAACCACCTGTTGCTTCAAGCCTATCGCCGCGCCAGTTAAACAGCTGGGGTGTCTGTGAACACGTCCATGCGCCTGGCCGCAAAAACATTCTTGTGTCTACATAAAAATTCAAGACCAAGCTCAGTCTCCAGCCGGATTCAAGTGTGGTTGTATTAAAGGTAATGAACTTTCATTATTTTTGAAGGTCAATTAGCTAGTATCAAAGTGAGCTTTGTGTCAACCATTACTTGATATTCATTTGTTTAAATTAGAAAGTCTCACACAAACTCGTTTGATTCATAGCTGTATAGTTTGTTTTTTCTTTCACTTTTTTTAGGCTCAAATTAAAGATATATATTTTTTAGAAGTATTTAATTCAATCCTCGAAACGCTGCTCTTGGCACTAGAAATCATCAAAGATTAAAATAATAAAATAAAATATAGAACTCTTAGATAAAACATAATCAAGGAGTTTTTTGAAGTACATAACAAGCAAATACGTAAGTACACCAACTCGGCCCTTGCAATACCACAACACATATATAACTAAAGATTCTCTTGTAGGTATTGGGGTCGAAGGCACAAACAGCGATGGTTGTGGCTTGAAGGAAATGCCAGCCTCCACCTATGACCTGCCGTCTTGTGCAGGTCCAAAAGGAGTAGGAGTTGTAAGATAACTATTGAAATTGAAGGATAGTGATTACACATTGTGAGTGACTAGTTTATGTTGAAGTAGGAGCCTCACTTGGTAGAAATGTCCTACGCTATATAATAAAGGAAAATGAGGTAACGAGATATATTATGATTAATAATCACTGGACCTATTCATGGGAAATATAATTATAGTAATTAATGAAACAATAAGTAAAGTAAAGAGCATGTTGCTCATTAGAAAAAATGACAAATCTAACCAAATGTAAAACCACCTAATTAAAAACACCTACAGTAGATGTTTTGACATATTTCATAAGTTTTGTTCATAAATTATTTTTGAAATGTAAACATCTTACATGAACAGGTTAAAGCGAAGCAATCTTGTGGCCTTGTGTAGAAAACGATCTCCATAAAACGCAATTGTTCGGCTGAAGAGTAGAAGAAGAGAATTCTCTAATAGCCAAAAAAGTACGAGTACAAGAAGAGAACCGATAATTTAGGGCAATATTCAATAGATTTTCGGTTAAATTTACGTAGAAATTTCAACAAAAATAGGAAATAGCAAAAATATAATGAAAATTATCAAAATAGCAAAAATATCTATACTCAAATACAAGGAAAACCAGGGTTATTTTAAAACACAGATATAATGTACATATAAAGAGAGAATGCACTTATAAGTATGGACGTGGGATTTAGCTGTTATGGATATAGCATAGGAATTAGGATAGATTTGAAAATGGAGTCAAGAGAAGTTTAAAAAGTAATGCCAGTTATTCATTTCAAGTTTATTATCTATCTCCCAGAATCTACGTTGTAATAAAGGCTCTTCTGCGACAGAAACATTTATCTTTTGTAGCCCCCCCCCCCCCCCCCGCACTTCGTGATCTTCACTGGCAACCGATTCGATTAAGAGTGACATTCAACGTCGTTCCTTATCTCTTAAATATTAAGCGCTGGAGCACCTTTCTACTCCCTTTCCTCGGCTACCCCAATCCTTCTCCGAATCTCCTATATTTTGACTCTGTTTTTCATGAACGTCTGCATTGTATAGGAAATCATGGTTCATCGATAGTTACTTTTAAAATTTGTAAAGATCAGTCTAATACTGCGGGTTTATACACATCGTATGCTGCCTTTTTATCGTTCATACACAGGCCCTATTAGAAGGCCCATGGACCTTGAGTTGCACAATATAAAAATTAACATTATTATAATAGTTAAGTGAATAAGGGTATCTTCTAAATAATGGAGTCATCGATGCTTGCAATTTATTGTATAAATGCTGAAAAGGGCGAGGTGTCCTTTTACAACCGGTACAAATTAATAAAAACAGCAGGAACAAAATAGAAAGGTTCTCATCGGTAAATGGCTAGGCGATAGAAATTTTAATAGACAAAGTCTTTATTTTTCTTCTTTCTGATGGCAAGCAGCCACTTCGTTATTGTTTATAAGACCGATAATAATGGTGTATTTAATTACATGATAAGAAACATTAAATCTGGAAATAATCTTTTCCATTGTTCCTGAGTAAAAGAAAACCACACTATCACAATGGAGTTTAATGAGAACTCTAAATAACTCTGCGGGATGCAAGACCGCTGTTTCAATACTGGTTTCTATACATGTTCGAATCTATAAAAGCGGACAACCAAATCAATAATATTCTTATGATTATGTCAGCGTGAGTTACGCCTACTTCTTAATTACGCATCATGTTGCTATGTTTTAAACTTCAAAACAATGCTGCTAATTCAACTGTTAGCGTTAGGCAATTATAAGTGATCTGATGACAAACCATGAATCTGAAACATTAACAAATAAACATTTCAATCAACTGATTAGCGATCATATCAATATAATGTAATGTTCTCTCTAATGAATCGATTGTTCCTGAAGATGGATTTTTAACTAAGTATGAGAGAAGTGTGGGGGGGGGGGAATTATAAAATAAATTGTGGAAAAAAAATAGACAATAAATAAAAAAGGGTTATTAATGACAACAAGGTCTGCTAACCAAAAGGTCACGTGCCCTAACTTATTCTGATTTATGTCCTCACGACTTTCAAAACTTTCAATAATTCCCTCAATAACCTTGGAAGGACCTTGGCAATTCCACCATTCGAAAAGGAATGTAAACAACTTAAAGGTTTCAAATTTCGTCAGAATCGGCCGAATAGCTATGATGTTATTGCCAAAAAAAAACTAATTCCCTTGTTAACTTTGGGTGACTTTAGCTATTATATTATTTGAAATGAAATAAAAAACAATATCAAGTGTTCAAATTTCGTTAGAATCAACCGAATAGTTATGATTTTATTGCTCCAAAAACCTAATTCCTGGGCTAACCTTAGGAGGACCTTAGAAATTATTTCTTTCAAATGAGAATGTAAAACAACAGAAGAGGTTCAAATTTTATTAGAATCAGGCGAATAGTTATGATGCTATTACCAAAACAAAATAATTCCCTGACGTAGCCTAGTTTACCATAGCCGACTAGAGACAGGCATATATAGCCTAGCATAGTATATATTAGAATAACCTAACTTAGTATAGTATACCTGAGCCTATCATAGTGTATCCTAGCCTAGCCTAGTCTAGCTTATCAAAATACAGCCTGGCCTGCTTAGCAGAGTATAACCTAGCCTAGCTTAGCGCAGCTTACAATTGTATATTAAAACTTAGTCTAGGCTAGCTTAGCTTACCCTATTCTAGTATAGCCTATCTTAGTATAACCTAGCTTAGTTTACTGAAGCTTACTCAAGTATATTCTATCCTATCCTATCCTAGACTAGTTAGCATAGTATATCATAGCCTACCTTACCCTACCCTACCCTAGCCTAGTTAGTATAGTATAGTATATCATAGTATTAACTAGCCTAGATTAGACTAATAGATCTTAGCCTAAGGTTGCATAACATGCATAACATAGCCTAGCCTATCCTAGAAAGGCCTCGCTTATCCTAGCCTGGTCTAGCGAAGACTAGCCTAGTGTAGCATAAATTAGTATATCATAGACAAACCTAGCATACCATAGCGTAGCCTAGCCTGGTATAGCTTTTTATGCTCTACCTAGCCTAATATAGCTTAGCCTAGCATAGCATAGCATAACCTACCCTAGCATTAAGTATCCTAGACATGTATAGCCTATACTATACTATTATACCCTAGTCAGGCAGAGCATATTATTGTCTATCCTAAAATATGTACTATATGCTATCCTATCATAGCATATTATAGCTTAAATTAGCATAGTATAATTTACCCTTCTACATTATATCTTAGCAAAGCTTAGCATACTACAGCATGGTGGGATACACCAGGGGTGAGCAGCGTTAGTTTCAACTCCTATCTCATATTATTTTAAAACCACGATGCTCCCACGTGCATCTTCGCTTCGAAGCATATCACAGCCACCAGATGTCAATGTTTAAACAAGGAGGTTATCGTCCCCACGTTTGCCCCCATACGCCGACCTCGCCAGATTGAGTTAGGCTTATGGGCAGATAAGGCATTGTTCCCAGCCTCGGCTGTGCATTCCCTCGAAGTTCCCACTCCATTCTCCCCCACGCCAAGGGAGTGTCTCGACTATTTAGATGGAAACGTTACCACTAAGAGCAGATTGGAGATCCAGATTTTCACCGCGAAACATCACCACGACCCTCTCTCCCTTTGTGCGCCAAGGGACCTCGACCTCGAGATTCACCATCACTTGTCCAGAAGGAGGACAATATCCCTTGAGTGCCAAAGGTTCGAGTCTTTTTGTGACGCCAAGTCCTCAAGGCTTCCCCCTCATTGTTCAGAAAGAGAACAACGTAGAACAGCCATTGTTCTTTTGAGCCCTTCGCCAAGAAAGGGTTCTCCCCCCCCCCCTGTTGTTCAGAGGAGAACAACGAAGAACAGCCATTGTTCTTTTGAGCCTTTCGCCAATAAACGGTTCTCAACCTTCCCCCTTGTTGTTCAGAGGAGAACAACATTAGACCAGCCATTGTTGTGGAGCCTGTAGACAAGAGACGGTTCTCACCCCCCCCCCGCCCCTGTTTTTCAGAGGAGAACAACGTAGAACAGCCATTGTTCTTTTAAATCCGTTCGCCAAGAAACGGTTCTCACCCTTTCTCCTTGTTGTTCAAGAAGAGAACAACATTAGAACAGCCATTGTTCTTGAGCCCGTAGACAAGAGACGGTTCTCACCCCCCTATTGTTCAGAAAAGAACAACGTAGAACAGCCATTGTTCTTCAAGCCGTTCATCGAGAAACGGTTCTCATTCCCAAGACGCCACGTCAGGATCCTTTTATTCCCCCCCCTTCGGCTTGAACTCGCCAGCGGACCGAAAATTCCTATACGTCGCCTTCCACTGCACCACTCGTATAAAGTTACGTAAGCCAAACGTCACCTTTGAGTACGTAACCCTTTTGTCAATTCTATCCTGTTCTTTAAATGGTTTAGCGAACCATCCTATCTCTTTAACTCTATATTTGTTTTACCTTTTTAAATCCTTTAATCCTCGGATTAAGCCGAGCCTCCACGACCCTTTCCATTCTCTGTTTATGTCAATATTTTCCGTCTTGTGTTTGTTGATAGTTATTATTAATAAAACTCTATTTTATTAATGATAGCAATATTATTATCCTTGAGCTCAGTTCCACTTCTTAAGCATATCGAAGATACATAATATCGGACGCCAGACATCACGAACTCTAAAGATAATTAAAGAAGTTCCCTCAACGAATAGCTATATATGGTATATCGTCGAGAGTCCATTCTACTACATATATATATATATATATACTATTTAAATTTGGTATCAGGTGTGTAAGGTTTAACGCTATATCTTTGCAAACACTGGTCTCAGTCGAGTAAAGCATAGTGTTATTCGTTATAATAATAGAGTATAGTAGTTCCCTTTTGTTTTAACGATTGCTTTCCCCTTATTTGAAACTTAAGAAGCTTGAGTAGCTCAAGGAACTGTTATAATAATTTGTTGTTTTTTTGTGATTTAGTCAGTGGTTATTTAGATCGAGGAACCAGGTACGAATAGGTCAGTGCCCATATTTACGTAGGCTAATTCTATAGAGGCATAATTCTTGTTGCAAGGAATTTTAGTTGGTTGACTAGTGCGCCCCCAAGTGCAAAGATGACTCAGTTTGAAATCTTTAAAGTGCAAGGAGAATCCTTGGGACTCTCCGGAAAAGAACTAATTGAGTACGTTCTAGAGGAGCAAAGAAAAGAGCGTGAAGAAAAAGAAAAAAAAGAGGAAGAGAAATACAACGAGAAGAATGAGAAAGAGAAATCCAACGAGAAGAAAGAGAAATCCAAAGAGAAGAACGAGAAAGAGAAATCCAACAAGAAGAAAGAGAAAGAGAATTTCAACGAGAAGAAAGAGAGGAACGGATAAGACAAGCTGAGCTTCACCATCAGATTGAATTAGCTCGTGTTGAAGCAGAGATACGGTCCGCCAGTTCTCGTTCCGAAGCCCCCTTAATCTCTCACTAAAGCTCCCCAATTTCAAGGATGGAGAGGATTTCGGAGCATTTTTAGCCCACTTCAAAAAGATCCTCGAAATCAATAACATGAATCTGGAGGCTAAAGGTGTAGCCAGATTACTGCCCCTGTTAAATTGCAATTTGCGCGAAATTTTTATATCTTTACCATCTGAGTGTACAATTAACTAAAGCACTTCAAAAGCTGAGTTATTGGCCGCTCATAATATGACTTCCGATTTCTCTCGCCAAGAATTTCGCGGAGGTCGTATTAAACCCAGACAGACGTTCTGTCAATTCGGATACATTCTTCAGAGGAATTTTAAATTTTGGTTAGAATCCTCAAAGGTTGATCCGAACTACGAGTCCCTAACAGACTTCCTGTTGCGAGATCAATTTTTGGCGTCTCTCCCGACGGAGATCCGCGCGTTCATCACGGATCGTCGGTGCCAGACCTTTAAAGAATGTACCGAAGAAGCGGATGTCTATGCCGCCAGCCATAATTTATACCCAAAGGAGAATCTAACTTCTCACCAATCCCCCTACAAGGAAAGAAGGAAGGATTCACGCCCCTTCCCAGGAAAGCTGACAATGTTTCCAGGCCCCGTAAAACCCCAAAACTTCTTTCCCCAAAACCAACAACGGGATTCCAAACCTCCCGTTAAGATTTCTCCTCCATCTCTCTTCCCGTTGCAACCAATTATATGCTTCACCTGCGGTGTAGAAAACTACATGAGCTGGAATTGCCCCCAAAATTCTAGGCTTAAAAGCGGACCAGCCCACCAAGTTCACCAGATTAATGCCACCCCGGCTTCCCCGGTGGTGCAGACCCAAGCAAAACTTCTCCCCCCCCGTCAGGCCACCAGGTAAATTTTGTTTTTGATAAAAGTTCATCGGGAACTTTGAAATTTGAGGAGGGCAGCGTAAACGGCTGTCGAGTATCGACTCTCGTCAGGGACACAGGATGTACGTGTTTCATCGTGTCCGACGAACTCCTCCCCCCAGTGGACCCTAACCACGAAAAGTTTGCGGTGGTACATGACTACCTTGGGCGGGCGAACCAATTCCCCGTCGTTAGATGTTACCTGCAGTGTCAATATTATGATGGCTGGGCTGAAGCCATTTCAGCACCCATACAATTCTTTTCCGTCCTTATAGGACAGAGCCCCCAAGTAAGTTTCGCCCCTGTGTCTCAGGCCGCCCTTCCTCGAGGCTGAGATAAGAAAGAAGCCCAAGAGCCAGTCCCCATTAGAACCCCGATACCGTCCGATTTCTCGGAAACCCTTAACCAGGACTTTAGGACGGCGCAAAAGGAGTGTGAAGCACTAACACCCTTAGGCGATAAGGCCCAAGACAAGGACACGGAGACTGTCCGTGGACCCCAAGAAAAAAGGAACCCCCAACGCGCCCATGGTGATACCTTCGTAGAACTGGACGAAGCATCGGCGCTTGAAGAAGATTACCCCGCGGAGTCCCTTAAGGTAATACAGATAGTGTGCACCCAACCTGATGCCGATTACCCTCCTCCTTCCCTACCAGGCGAGTCTTTAGAACCCTCTGAACTGGATAGTGACGCGCAGCTGACACCACATCAAAAGAGTCAGCTACAAGAACTATTTGAATGGAGTCACCATTTAACCACCCTATTAGCTCTTTTCGAGCGACTGCGCGAAAATGGCCTCACCATTGGTCCCAGCAAATGCCATTTTGCCCACGAAACCATCAAATATTTGGGTTTCAAAATAGGACAAAGCAAGTTGGGTCCCCAAAAGAACAAGATTAGGGCAATCACCGACATGCCCCTGCCGATTTCAAAGAAGCAATTAAGATCGTTCCTAGGATCAGCTTCTCACTATCAGCGATTTGTTCCGAATTTCGCTGCAATTTCGGCCCCCCTCAGCCCCCTTCAAACAAAGAATTTCCCCGATCGTTTACGTTGGAATGATGTCGCTGTTTCCCATTTTTATCAGCTCAAGAGTAAGTTCATTTCTGCCCCCATTTTAAAGTTGCCCAACCCGGAAAAATCCTTTGGGATTAAGACCGACGTGAGCAACGAGCGCATTGGAGGTGTACTCCTTCAATACGAGGATGACGGCACGAGTCATCCAGTTTCATATGCTAGCCTTCAATTATTACCGCGCGAAGAGAGATATGCCACTATAGAAAAGAAAGTTCTATCAATTATCTGGGTCATAGACAAATTCAAGATGTACTTGATAGGTAAAGAATTTCAGATAGGAACCGACCACCGTCCGTTAGCCTATATTAGGAATGTGCAACACCCCAACAGCCGCATCATGCGCTGGAGTTTACTCTTGTGAGAGTATCAGTTTAAAATAAATTATATAAAAGGTTCCGATAACCAGGTCGCTGACGCACTCAGTAGGAATGCGTTACCGAATAGCGTAGAATAATTGTATTCATAGGATTAGTATCTCCATGTAGGTATATACCGTCTTGTACGACTTAAATTAAGATTCTCTTGTAATATAATTAGTTAATGTATATGTCTGAATTTTGTATCGCTCAATGTCTTTTTTTTTTTGTATATATATATTTGTACCCATTAAATTAAGTATAAATTATTGTGTCCCATATGTACTAATTTTATATCATTTCATTGTTCCATACCTTTTTTTTATTAAGTTTGTATTAAAGGTTATTTTCCCTTATAATCAAAAGATCAAAATAATCATATGTTTGAGGTAATACGAGTTAGGTGCAGGAAGGTACGGTTGTTACAAACAAACGACTTCCCCACAACGGAGCTCTATCGTTGTTTCTTCTCTCTTTTTTCGAAGTGACAACTTCCCCGGAATGGAGGGGTGTGATAGAACGGGTTGAGCAGCGTTAGTTTCAACTCCTATCTCATATTATTTTAAAACCACGATGCTCCCAAGTGCATCTTCGCTTCGAAGCTTGGCGCCTTATCACAGCCACCGGATGTCAATGTTTAAACAAGGAGGTTATCGTCCCCCCGTTCGCCCCCATACGCCGACCTTGCCAGATTAAGTTAGGCTTATGGGCAGATAAGGCATTGTTCCAAGCCTCAGCTGTGCATCTCCTCGAAGTTCCCACCCCATTGTCCCCCACGCCAAGGGAGTGTCTCGACTATTTAGATGGAAACGTTACCACTAAGAGCAGATTGGAGATCCAGATTTTCGCCGCGAAACATCACCACGACCCTCTCTCCCTTTGTGCGCCAAGGGACCTCGACCTCGAGATTCACCATCAGCTGTCCAGAAGGAGGACAATATCCCTTGAGTGCCAAAGGTTCGAGCCTTTTGTGACGCCAAGTCCTCAAGGCTTCCCCATCATTGTTCAGAAAGAGATCAACGTAGAACAGCCATTGTTCTTTTGAGGCCTTCGCCGAGAAACGGTTCTCACCCTTCCCCCTTGTTGTTCAGAGGAGAACAACATTAGAACAGCCATTGTTCTTGAGCCCGTAGACAAGAGACGGTTCTCACCCCCCCCCCCCTCCTGTTTTTCAGAGGAGAACAACGTAGAACAGCCATTGTTCTTTTGAATCCGTTCACCAAGAAACGGTTTTCACCCTTCCTTCTTGTTGTTCAACAAGAGAACAACATTAGAACAGCCATTGTTCTTGAGCCCGTAGACAAACGACGGTTCTCACCCCCCCCCCCTTTGTTCAGAAGAGAACAACGTAGAACAGCCATTGTTCTTCAAGCCGTTCGTCGAGAAACGGTTTTCATTCTCAAGACGCCACGTCAGGATCCTTTTATTTCCCCTCTTCGGCTGGAACTCGCCAGCGGACCGAAAATTCCTTCACCTTGCCTTCCACTGCACCACTCGTATAAAGTTACGTAAGCCAAACGTCACCTTTGAGTACGTAACCCTTATGTCAATTCTATCCTGTTCATAAAATGGTTTAGCGAACCATCCTATCTCTTTAACTCTATATTTGTTTTACCTTTTTAAATCCTTTAATCCTCGGATTAGCCCAAGCCCCCACGACCCTTGCCATTCTCTGTTTATGTCAATATGTTCCGTCTTGTGTTTGTTGATAGTTATTATTAATAAAACTCTATTTTATTAATGATAGCAATATTATTATCCTTGAGCTCAGTTCCACTTCTTAAGCATATCGAAGATACATAATATCGGCCCGCCAGACATCACGCACTCTAAAAATAATTAAAGAAGTTCCCTCAACGAATAGTTATATATGGTATATCGTCGAGAGTCCATTCTACGACACTACAGCCTAGCCTATAATATCCTGGCATAGAATAGCTTATTTTAGGTTTTCAGAGCAGAGTATAACATATTATAGCCTAGTCTAGTCTAGAAGAATATCGGCCGAAAAGTTATGATCTTATTACCAAAAAAAATAATTCCCAGCATAACTTTGATAGGACTTTGGCAATTATATCATTTGAAAGAGAATGTAAGACAACATAAGGGTTTGGAATTTCGTTAGAATCGGCCGAATAGTTATGATGTCATTTCCAAAACAAAATAATTACCGGGCTAACCTCGGGAGGACTTTGGCAATTACGAGTATATCTTTCGAAATAGAATGTAAAAGAAAATAAGGGTTTTAAACTTCGTTAGAATCGGCCGAACAGTTACAATATTATTACAAAAAATCAACAAAAAAAAACAGGGACCTACCGACTGACATAGTGAGATGTAGAGTTGCTCGCGACCTGACTCGCACGCGATTAAAAACTGCAGTAGGAAACTCTTATTTATATCTGCACATTATGAGCCTAAATAAAATAGTCAATAATGCAAACTGAATTCACGTTCGCGGATATTAAAAACGGAAGATCTATTAATCGAAACGTTGATATTGAAAATGAAAGCTAATTTATAGAACAAACCCAATAATTTGATAAAATTCGATAATTGAACTGAAAAAATGAGGTAGAATAAATCACAGTATTGTGAACACGCTACATTCCATGATAACGAGGATATTTTTTTATTTTTATAGATTATAATTAAAGAAAAATCTAATTACTGAAGTTATTATCTGCTAAAATGCCATAGATAAATTTTAATTATCGTTATCACAGTGATAGTAGCATTATTAGTAAATTAGCTGCCCAATATAAGCAAATCCCTTGCTAACATCCTTTTAATCTGATTCTTCACTTCATCAATTTAGGTTAATCTCTACACATTATTTTAAATTGCTTTTATCCTTTCCTTCTCCTCGATCCTTCATAAAAAATAAATTTTTTGAGCCTTGCTTTCAAGGATTCTTTCATTATTATAAATTTTATGACATCGTGTAAATTTAAATCATCTTCCTTGATGGAACCAACTAAGAACCCCTATTAAAATTTTTAGGACACGTGTAGAAATTTTTTAAAAATCCATTAGAGCAGAATTCTCTCTTTCTCCAAAATTGGATCGGGTTTTAAGGTTGTAAACGCATAAATATAGCTGTTCTATGCTGAAGTAATCATTTAACTATTTAAATCAACCTGCTACGCATAGCTTTCTATTTATAAAGTAAGTCAATAATTTCTATGCAAATATTGAAAATAGCCTAAGATCTCTTGAAACCCCGGCATTTTTATTAAATTTCTTCATGGAGTTAAGACAATCATAAACTGGAGATGTGTTGTAAATATATTGAATCTACTTGCAATATAACTGGAGAGCAAGACAAATTATAACTTGTTATATTTACTATTTTACTGTCAAGGATCATTTGTTGATATTTATTTAATAGGAATTCATAGCTTTAAACCTACATATACAATATATCATATGATAACGTTTATAACGGATCTTTTCTCTTATTATGGCGCAACTTCATCTCTTCAGCCAGATGAATGAACCGCTGGCTAAGTACGCTGAACTGCCTTTCTCATGCACGAAAATCGAGGGATAGGAGTATTCCTGTGTTATATTTATTTGGGTGGTTTGGGGGACGAATAAGAGGAAAATACAAAAAATGAAAGCTAAGGAAAGTAAAAGCAAAACTTATTTAATGGACAAAACTTTACAATGTCTTTGTAAATATGAGCAACTAATTCTTTTCTTTATGATTCTAAACAAACGAACACTAAAGATATCACAGGCTACTCACTAGAGTAAACCTACCGTTCAGCCATCTGGCTAAGGAGACGAAGTTGCACCATAATAGGAGAAAACATCCTATATAACAACTTTAAACAATATTAAAGAAGTAATTTTAATGAAATGTAGATATATAAATTAGATAACACATAATTTCACACATATAAGAAATGTTCAAGAGCTATTGGACAAATGAACCCATCTTATAAATAACTTTGAACAGTCAGTTGTTTACTGATGAAGCAAATGACTTGATGAAATTACTAGAGTCTCCATTTGAAGTTGCTTGCACAGCTTCCAAAGATAATGGTTGTTGTTAAATAGCCTGCCTACTGCGTCAACCTGCCGTCTTTTAAAATTCATTCTCAACTAATTATTAGAGAACTTGTAGGTATGAAGGGTAGCAATATCTTCATGAATAAAACTGAAGGTAAAATCTTTTTAGCCATAAACTGCCAGTCCGTCTTCAAGTTTATTTTGGTGCTGGAGATGACAACTCCCATCCATCGGGTCCCCAGGTTGCGGATCGGGGGAAGGCCTCTAGATATAGAGGTTAGTTGCGAATAAACTGAATAAGCAGCCCCGGACAAAATCACGAGTCGCCCTTTGGCAAGGCGTAGCGCTCGGTAGCCACCCTATACCAGGGTTACGGTATGGGCAGGTGGAGCTCATAGTCTTGTGTGACAATCCACCTAGGAGAGGGACAACTCCGAACTCAAACCCGGGCAGGTGGAGCTCGAAGTCTTGGTTGACAATCCGCCTAGGAGAGGGATAACTCTGAATCCAAACCCTCCACTGTCTTGTGGATAGACACTTCAGTCAAAGGCTAAGGGACCTCCCTGACAGAAAGGTGTTCTCATGCATTGGATTGTGCCATAGCCTCTGTACCATGGTCTTCCACTCTCTTGTGTTTGAGATCCCTGCCTAAGGGTACATTTAGGCATACTTTCCTATTTTTCATTCCTCCTCTTGTTTTACTCAAATGGTGTGTAGGGCAGGCTTAATAGATGAGCAAAGAGGCTCTGATGGCTTTTCAAGAGGTTGCCTTGGTCTATTCTTTTCTCTTTTCTTTATTCTTTTTCATTCCAAAGTCATCATTACTGTCCTCCCTCAGTTGTTGTGGCGTCCTGAAGGGAATTTTGCCTTGCATGATGTGTCGGCTCCATCATGTTGACCAGTTTTTTTCCGACATATAATATTCAGTTAATGAAAGTTTTGCTATTGAATAATTTTGTACAAATTGTTGTTGTTGTTGTTGTACAAATTGTTATTTTTGTTGAAGATCTTGTTGCTAATATTATTTTTTTAATATCGATTTTAATTTTATCAGGAGATATTGAGCTCAACCCTGGACCTGGTCATCCTCGTCAGATAAAATGTCGTCTACTCTATATTAATATTAGGGGCCTACATGCCAATATTAAAGACTTGACTGCTTCATCCAAGTCTCATGACATTTTACTCTGTTCAGAGACCCTGGTTTCAAATATGAGGCATGTCTCTGAACTACTTATACCAGGCTTCAAAAAACCAATTTTACTTAGGCGTGATGCCATTCCTAGGGCTAGAGGATTGGCAGTTTACATTAGGAATGGTTACTCTGCTTCAAAGACCTCCTATGCTTGTTCTTGCCATGAGATGCAAGTTATGAAAGTATGTGGTAAGCAAAATAATTTTTATCTTTTTTCTGTCTATCGCAATCCAGACTTAGATGATACTATTTTTGATTGTCTGCTCCTTGCCATGGCCAAGGTACAGGAAAATGACCGGAAAGCCTGCTTTGTATTTATGGGAGACCTCAATGCTCATCATAGGCAATGGCTGTCTTCTGTCTCCCCTACTGACTGTCATGGTATCAGGGCTTATGATTTTGCGTGTGAGTCGGGTTGTGAGCAAGTCATTAGGGAGCCTACCCATTCATCTGGGAACTGCCTTGACTTGGTTTTCACTGATTCCCCTGGAGTCGTTACAAGTGCTGTTGATCCTCCTGTGGGAACTTCTGACCACTGTGCAATTTCTATAACTATCTGTATTGAGCAATCTATTCCTAATATAGCTCATACAAGCAAAGTATTCATCAAATCTCAAGTAGACTGGTGCAATATATTAAATGATATCTCCCGGATCAACTGGCCACTAATATATAAGGAGGTTGAAGCAGTTCGTATTTTGAATGATAAAATTGTTTCAATTATTGATAGACATGTTCCATTCCGTATGATCAGATATCGCACTAAGGACAAAGCCTGGTTTAATGATGACTGTAAGAGGGCTCATATGCATAAACAAGAAGCCTACAACCTGTGGAAGGGGAGTAGATCTGCCTTTCTATGGGATAATTATGTGCACTACAGAACAGCAGCTCAGAGGGTATATAATAATGCGGAAGTTGTATTCAATACTACCACAAAGGGAACTCTTCAGCGCACAGCAAATTCCCACAAATTCTGGACCACTCTCAAGTCTGCTCTTTTTGGGAATGATTCATCTATGCCACCCCTTCTTAAACCTGATGGTTCCATTACCCTTAGTCCTGAAGAAAAGGCAACACTGTTGGCTGATGTTTTTGATAATAAACAAAGTAATGAGAATCTAACTCTACCTGACACTTGTTTCCCTGAACCAAGGTTAAACAAGATTGCTTTCCGTTCAAGTGAAGTAAAACAGTTACTTCTTGATCTGGATGCTTATGGTGGTACTGACCCAAATGGTATATTCCCTTTATTCTTTAAGAAAACTGCAGAGTATTTGGCTCCCAAGCTTTCCGTTATTCTTCGGAAGCTGGCGAGGAGTGGTAGTTTTTGCGAATGTTGGAGAATTGGTAACATCACTCCACTATGTAAAAGTGCAAGTGGTAGTTTTAACCCTACTGAATATAGGCCCATTTCTATAACTCCTGTTCTATCTAAGATTTTTGAACGTTTACTAGCTAAACGTTTAAGTACATTTGCCGAGCTTAATCGTCTGTTTCCCTTTTTACAGTTTGGATTTCGTAAGGGTCTGAGCACTTGTGATGCACTTCTCACAGTCTCCACCATTGTTCAAAAATCATTAGACTCTGGTCAAGAAGTTCGCTTAGTTGGCTTGGATTTCAGTGCCGCATTTGACCGTGTCAATCATAAGGCCCTGATATTTAAGTTGAAGCAGTTGGGAGTAGGTGGTGTATTTTTAAATATTATTGAACAATTTTTAACAAATCGACATCAAAAGGTTTATGTTGACAATAATTTTAGTGATGAGAGAGAGGTGCTATCTGGTGTACCACAAGGCAGTGTTCTTGGTCCTCTACTGTTTATTTTATATACCCATGATATGTGGTTTGGACTGGAAAATAGACTTATAGCCTATGCTGATGATGCTACTCTAATAGCCCCAGTCCCATCTCCTGAGTTGAGAGCATCGGTTGCAGAGTCTTTAAATAGAGATCTGGCTAAGATAAATGTTTGGTGCACTTCATGGGGCATGAAGTTAAATGCAAAGAAAACCCAGAGTATGATTGTTAGCAGATCCAGAACACTAGATCCTCCCCATCCAGATCTTTTAATAAATAACATTCCCATCTCCATATGTGATTCTTTTAAGTTGCTTGGAGTTGTGCTTGACTCTAGGTTTACTTTTGAGAATCACATTCGATCTATTTCCTCCTCTATTGCTCAAAAAATTGGCATTTTGAGGAAATCTTACAAAGTATTTGGAGAGCAGACTGTTCTTAAAAATTGTTTTAATGCTTTTATTCTTCCGTGTTTTGAATATTGCGCCCCTGTTTGGAGTTCGGCAGCCAACTCTTATCTTAATTTATTAGATAAAAATTTGAGAGCAATAAAATTTTTAATTCCTGACCTCAAAGTTGATCTGTGGCACAGGCGAGCAATAAGCTCCTTATGCATCTTATATAAAATTTTTAACAATGCAGATCATCCACTGCATCACGATCTGCCCAATTTATATGCCCCTCAACGAGTTACCAGAGGTGTACTAAATGCCAATAGTAGGGCCTTTACGCCTATGAGATTCAACACAACACAGTTTTCAAGAAGTTTCATTCCTAACACAACTAAACTGTGGAATGAACTTCCTAGTGTTGTTGTTGAGTCCTTGGAACTTCAGAAATTTAAAGTGGGTGCTAATACATTTTTAATTAACAGAAACTTATAACTTTAATATTTTATTCATTATCCACACATATATAATATCATAATATTTTTAACATTATAGCATTTAATTTTTTTTTTTTTTTTTTTTTTTTTTTTAATTTTCTATTTATTTATTATGTTTTTCTTAATCTTTGTTTCGTTTTTTCCATACCAGGTTTCTTTCCCCGCTGGGGCCCTTGGGCTTATAGCTATTTGCTCTTCCAGTTGGGGTTGTGGCTTGGAACTTTAATAATAATAATAATAATTAAATAAATATAACCCAAATAATTAATGCTGGTCCTGTTTGTTGTTTCCTACTGAACTGCTTCACCTGACGTCTATTGATATCAGCCTCTTACACATCCATCTGGCTCATTTTTTTCATTATGACTGGACCTACCAAAACAATCGTTTTCTGGTTTTATGGTTATGAACGGCGTTTTGGTCTTATACCTAACGCTTAAAATATTTCTAGAGACCCTCTTCCTGCTTCTCTGTTAGGCGGAAGGAGGCATAGCACCTTGAAAAATGGGTTTGCTGCTAACCTAAGGGATTTACACTCTTTGTTGTAGATTTTACCTCGATCTCGAATGGTAAAAACTCTAAATTCCAGTGGAACTCTTTTCTTTCTTAGCTGAAGGCCATTCTATACAATTTTATCTAAAGTGCAATGATCAGTGCAATCTTATGAAATATATAGTAAAGATTTTCTTTACCTGATTCTTTTAAGATATATTTATTTTATTCTTAAGAAAGTTCCGTTGCTTTGGTAAGTTTATCAGATAATTGTATTTGCAAAATATTTCAGGTGGAAAACGATTAAGTATCCAACTAAATACAAATACCGCAAACGTGACTAAGCGAAAAAGAGGAAAGAAGCTATAATAAATTAATCGCCGCTCATAGCGAGTGCCAAATGATTTTGAACATTAGTCTACAAATCCTTGAAATAATTTTAACATCCCAAAACCGGTGGGAAAACAATTAAATACCCAACCAAATAAAAAAAACAACGTGACCTAACAAAACATATGAACTAACCTTATAAAATAAAAATAGTTGCTTATAGTCATTTTGAAATAATTTCGAACATTACTCTACAAATCCCTGCTCTCGTTTTAACAGCACAAGACAATGATGAAGGGGGGAAGCTTACGTACTCAAATAAAAAAAAATGGCATACGATCCGATTTTTAATTTAGCATATTTATATAGAAATTGCTCTAGGTGCACATGATTAAATCTATTTAAATTGTGTTTTCGATGCGTGCTTCGATATTTGTAGCTAGTTTAGGTTTAGTTATTGTATTTTTCTCCAATTGAGGTCTATTCAGCTCATGTTTTAACGTTATGGCGTCAAATTTTAGCCTATTTTATAGAAATATCGCGATTTTCACCCGATTAAAACTATTTTAATTTGGTTTTCGATGCGGGATTCGATAGTGGGAGCCAGTTTCGGTTTAGTTCTTCAATTTGCGGCCACTTCAGGCTGAGTTCTTTGAATTTCGACCGCTATGTCGTCACTTCCTAGCCTATTCCTATAGGAATTGCTCTAATTTCACACGAGTGAAGCTATTTTAATTGGTTTTTCTATGTAGGTTTCAATATTTTTAGCTAGGTTAGGTAGATTTTTTCTAGGTTCCCCCAAATCAGTTAAGTTCATTTTTGTTTCGCCAAATTCGGTCTATTTCTTTGAATTTTTAAGGTCATGACGTCACATCAGAGCCTATTTCTATATGTATTTCTCTAATTTCACACGACTAAAGAGATTTTCATTGGGTTTTCGGTGCGGGATTCGATATTTTCTTCTTAGGTAGTTAATATATTTTGTTTCTTCTATGTTTTGCCAATTAAGGTATATGCCTCTCATGTTTTAATGTTTTGACTTCACATAGTAGCCTATTCATATAAGAATTGCTCTAATTACAAACGATTGAGCCTATTTTAATTGTGTTTTCGATGCGGGCTTCCATATTTTTAGTTAGGTTAGGTTGATTTCTTCTTATTGAAAGAAAGAAAATGGGGCTGAAAAAAAGCAAGCTATAAAATTCTTCTATCTATCGACTCCTCCGAAAACTCATGTTTTTAGTCGCGAGTGACTCTACATCTCACTATATCGGTCGATCGGTCCTCGTTTTGCTTTTATTGTTTTAGTCATAACATTGTAATTATTCAGCCGATTGTAACAAAATTTGAAGGACACGTGTTATTTTATATTTACTTTCGAATGTTATAATTGCCAAAGTCCTCCCAAGGTTAGCCCGAGAATTATTTTGTTTGGGCCATAACATCATAATTATTCGGCCGATTCTAACGAAATTTGAAACACCTATGTTGTTTCGATCAAAGAATTGCCAAGGTTCTCTCAAGGTTAGTCGGGGAAATATTGAAAGGTTTTAAGGTCGAAGAGTCCTGAATCAGAATAGGTGAGAGCAAGTGATTTCTTGGTCCGCAGACCTTGTTTTGTTTAGAATATCTTGTAAGTTTTTTTATGCGAGAGCTACTAAACTTCGTATATTTGAGTTTCTGATTGTTTTTCTCAGGGAACTTCTGAATGTTTTCTGTAAGATCTTTAGATTGTTTTTACCTACAATAAAGCGCCAGGTCAAGGCGTCGTTTTTTTGAAAAGGAGTAAATTCAATTGTACCCATTTTTAGTCATAAAATGACCTATATGACCATGGGACATACGGTTATTGACCCTGGAAATATCAAATCTGCCATTGAAGTTATTATCGCTGGGTGGCGCTATCTAGTGGCAGAATCCCCCTTTACCCATGTAGCCATTCAAAGACACTTGTAAGTAATTTCAACCATGGTAAATCATTAATGCAATAACCATTTATCATCTTATCTCAAAACTCCGCTGGTTATTGAAGTGACTTTGCCTTTTGATATGTGAGAGCTTCTGCTTCTAGAGGGAAAGTTCTAATTTTTTAATATACAAGCTTTCATTTTTGGTGCCCGGATCTTCTGGTGATTTTTATATGAGTGTTATCTCGCTCTCTTTCCAGCCTGAGAGAAAAAGTATCTTGCCTAATAAGGGTTTTACTGAGATTCAAACCAATTTTTTTAACCGTGTTTCGCCCTTGCTGAGTGACTCCTTAAGGCTGGATGCTTTGAATACTTTTTGAGACACAGCAAGAGAAGATCATTTGCATTTAAAAGGAATGGGTGCAAATTAGCATTAAGTACATAAAAATGCTCCAATTTAAAGTGCTCGAAGAGAAAAATTGATGATTTAATCTTTTCTCACCACTATTTCCTTTCCCATAAAACAATCAGAACTTTTGCATGAAAATAGTAGAAGCTCTTCTAAATAAGATGAGAAGCTCGTCTCTATAAAATATCACAATCATTCGTATACAAACAAGGAAAATCTTTCCCATATAAACTATCATAGATTTTCCCATACAAATAACACTGTGTAACACTAATTTTTTTACAGAGTAGAAAATAGATGATTCTAGATGACTTTAAGGCGCTGATTACAAATATGTCTTTATAATTTGCATATCACGTCTAGCTTTTGTGTAATTTGAATTTTACTTTTCAAGCTATTTTACACTTTTGCTCGATATTGCCAATATGCATTTTTTAATATATTTAATATATATATAATATATATTAATAAATAATGTATATTTAATATATATTAACATTTTTAATATATATAAAGTAGACTATATTGTAACTCAAATATCAATGAATTCTAATTACTGTGGGGGAGGTCAGATATTTTTCAGATTTTCAGATTAATGCATTCTTATTTGTGACAACAATTCTGCTACTTATAACTGGTAACTGGTAAAGAAGATAACACGTTTATCACAATTTTGCTCTGATAAGAACCTTATGATAAGGATCTCACATTGTGTATCGTTTGCTTGCTCAAGTTAGTATTTGAAATCTTGTCATGGATTCAAGTTCTAGACGCGGATGTGTAAACAGCCCTAACATATTTTGTTATGTTTGTGGCCAATTCACACGAGTGGCACAACGGAGAAAAATAGAAACAGCAGTAAAGATGAAGCAAGCCTATATATACTATTTTGGATGCAAAGTAGGGGACCAGGATAAAGATTGGGCCCCTCATATTTGATGTACGCAGTGTAACACAATGTTGACAGCTTGGTTAAATTGGAAGAGGAAGGCTTTGCCATTTGCTGTTCCTATGATATGGTGTGAGCTCTCAAATCATTTTGATAATTGTTATTTCTGCCTAACAAATGTGGCTGGATTTTCAAAGAAAAACAAATCTAAAATTGTTTATTCAAATTGCCCATCAGCGTTGAAACCGGAACCACATGATGAATCTACTCCAGTACCGAAGCCACCTACTACATACAATAAGTGAATATTTTAGTTCAAATGATGATTCTACATTGATTTCTGGAGAAACTTAGGAAGATTAAACATATGTTCCAATTTTTAAGATACAGAACCAAATTACTTTGCCAACAAAGTTTAAGCGACTTGGTACGAGATTTAGATCCGAGTCTATGTCTATGGGATAGTAGAGATGATAAAAATCACTATAAAAAGCGAGAATGGCCAGCCAGAAAGGAACACATTGTTGGCAAACATAATGTTAAGAATGATGATCTATTAGGTCCAAAAAAGGTTTATTTTCCACCTCTTCACATTAAATTAGGGTTAATAAAAATTTCGTAAAGGGTATGGATCAAAGTTGTGAAGGATTTCAATATTTGAAAAACAAATTCGAAGGATCATACACTGATGCAAAAATAGAAGCTGGAGTTTTCACTGGGCCACAAATCCGCAGAGTTGTTTTTGATGATTTCTTCACTTTGTGAGTCAATGAAAAGGAATACAAAGCATGGACATTCTTTGTGAAAGTCACTGAAAACTTTCTCGGCAATTTTAAATCTCCAAATTACTGAGAAATAGTAAACAATATGCTGGAAATCTATGGGGATTATTGTTGGTCTTTACAAAAACAAACTTTGATGTCTCACAAAAGAAAAACGAGAAAGCTACAGCAAAGTTTCTTTAAACTTTAGGTTCATAACAAACTTAATCAAAACAATAATATCTTCATAACTTTGGAGGGAGGGGGGAAGGTAACTTCGTCAGTGGTGTACACTGTCTGTCCTAAGCCAGAATAAAGAAGGAAGGTCCCCAACTTTTAAAATATTTTTTCCTTAAAAATTTAAAAAATACAAAACAAAAAGATTTTTTTATTTATTAATCGGAACAAATAGCAAAAAGCGGGGGAGATCATTACACAAATATAGACGTGATAGAGAATTTTGGTTTTCAAATTCGGATTCAGAGCCTTCCAACTAATTAGAAACATCTATTCACATGTCTGTAACAAACAAAAAGTCAAATTTTTTGCCTAGTGTAATCGGTCTCTGTAATCAAACACCTTAAAGCTCTTCTATACAAATATCAGAAGCTTTCCAAATCAAAGCATACGACAAACAAGCTATACCAACACTCATAAGCTCATCTGTAAAAGAATCAGAAGTTCTACCATACCAAAAATGTGAACCTCTCCCGTACAGATAAGCAGAAGCGCTCCTATTAAAAAATCAGAAGTTCTTCCATACAAGTATTTTGAAGGTCTAATATAGAAATAATAGGTTCCTCTTCTATACAAATTATCATTAGCTGTATATTAATAATCATAAACTCTCACATGCAAACAATCAGAAGTTTTTCTATGTAATCAATCAGACAACATTCTTACAAACAATCAGAAGCTGTCCCTACATGCAATCAGTAGTCCACCTCTTATTTACATAACATGTAATCAGAAGTCCCGGGCTAAGAAAATTTGAAGCTACTCAGAATTATAAAATCAGAAACTTCCCATTAGAAACAATCAGAAGCTCTCCAATGGATGCAATAAGCAGCTCTTCCATATAAAGAATCGCTTTTCAGGAAACAATCAGTAATTCTCCGTTATAAACAATCAGAATGGGTTACCTTAAACAATCAGAAGCTCATAGAAAAACTGAGCGGTATTAAATATGATAATTGTAAGTTCACCCATGCTAACAAGCACAATCTCTTTTATACAAAAAATAAGAAGCTCATCTATACAGAACATATGTTTGTATATTTACCTCATGCAAAAAATTAAAGCTCATCTATGTAAACATAAAATCGTGAGCTCTTCATTCAAACAATCACAAAGTCTCTCAAATAAACAGAAAAAGGCTCTCCGATACAAAACATTATGAAGCTCCCCAATTCAAACAAGATGAAGTTCTCCGATAGAAAGCAGGGGGAAGCACAATTATAGAACAGAAGAGAAACTTTTCCATAAAAACTATCAGAATTAAAACTTTACATGTGGAAAATCAAAAGCTCTTCCATACAAACAATCAGAAGTTACTACACTTCCGAAATAAGAAATTCCTTCTATACAAAAATTAGGATCATTTGAATAAAAGCAATTTTGAAGCCCCTCGGTGCAAACAATGAGAAGCTCTTCAATACAAACCTTAAGAACTCTACCATACAAAATAATCAAAACCCTTCCTTAATTAAAAAAATCAGAGGTTCTCTCATACTAAAAATCATAAATCTTCTATAGAAACAATCAAAGGCTCCTCCGTGTACTCAATCAGAAGGTGCCCCTTAAATAAGCAAGGAAGTTTGGATCAAGATTCTGATTGGATTCAGATAGAAAAATGGAAAAAGAAATCGAGCCTCGGAAAAGCGGGCTAGAAACAAATCTTTTATTTTAAATAAATAAATACGGAACTTCGTATCAAGTATTCTATATTTATTAAGCGAAAACCAATGAGAAGCTCTTCAATACAAACCTTAAGAACTCTACCATACAAAATAATCAAAACCCTTCCTTAATTGAAATAATCAGAGGCCCTCTCATACTTAAAATCATAAATCTTCTATAGAAACAATCAAAGACTCCTCCGTGTACTCAATCAGAAGGTGCCCCTTAAATAAGCAAGGGAGTTTGGATCGAGATTTTGATTGGATTCAGATAGAAAAATGGAAAAAGAAATCGAGCCTCGGAAAAGCGGGCTAGAAACAAATCTTTTATTTCAAATAAATAAATACGGAACTTCGTATCAAGTATTCTATATTTATTAAGCGAAAACCAATGAGAAGCTCTTCAATACAAACCTTAAGAACTCTACCATACAAAATAATCAAAACCCTTCCTTAATTAAAAAAATCAGAGGTTCTCTCATACTAAAAATCATAAATCTTCTATAGAAACAATCAAAGACTCCTCCGTGTACTCAATCAGAAGGTGCCCCTTAAATAAGCAAGGAAGTTTGGATCAAGATTCTGATTGGATTCAGATAGAAAAATGGAAAAAGAAATCGAGCCTCGGAAAGCGGGCTAGAAACAAATCTTTTATTTTAAATAAATAAATACGGAACTTCGTATCAAGTATTCTATATTTATTAAGCGAAAACCAATGAGAAGCTCTTCAATACAAACCTTAAGAACTCTACCATACAAAATAATCAAAACCCTTCCTTAATTGAAATAATCAGAGGCCCTCTCATACTTAAAATCATAAATCTTCTATAGAAACAATCAAAGACTCCTCCGTGTACTCAATCAGAAGGTGCCCCTTAAATAAGCAAGGGAGTTTGGATCGAGATTTTGATTGGATTCAGATAGAAAAATGGAAAAAGAAATCGAGCCTCGGAAAAGCGGGCTAGAAACAAATCTTTTATTTCAAATAAATAAATACGGAACTTCGTATCAAGTATTCTATATTTATTAAGCGAAAACCAATGAGAAGCTCTTCAATACAAACCTTAAGAACTCTACCATACAAAATAATCAAAACCCTTCCTTAATTGAAATAATCAGAGGCCCTCTCATACTTAAAATCATAAATCTTCTATAGAAACAATCAAAGACTCCTCCGTGTACTCAATCAGAAGGTGCCCCTTAAATAAGCAAGGGAGTTTGGATCGAGATTTTGATTGGATTCAGATAGAAAAATGGAAAAAGAAATCGAGCCTCGGAAAAGCGGGCTAGAAACAAATCTTTTATTTCAAATAAATAAATACGGAACTTCGTATCAAGTATTCTATATTTATTAAGCGAAAACCAATGAGAAGCTCTTCAATACAAACCTTAAGAACTCTACCATACAAAATAATCAAAACCCTTCCTTAATTGAAATAATCAGAGGCCCTCTCATACTTAAAATCATAAATCTTCTATAGAAACAATCAAAGACTCCTCCGTGTACTCAATCAGAAGGTGCCCCTTAAATAAGCAAGGGAGTTTGGATCGAGATTTTGATTGGATTCAGATAGAAAAATGGAAAAAGAAATCGAGCCTCGGAAAAGCGGGCTAGAAACAAATCTTTTATTTCAAATAAATAAATACGGAACTTCGTATCAAGTATTCTATATTTATTAAGCGAAATCCAACGGGGTTATCCCTAATCATGTTTTTAAGAGATAGGCAAAGTAAGAGGTAAAGTTAGAGGAGTCAAAAATGAGAGGAAGGTAAATAGCGTCGGGGACACCTTTGCCATTCGTACTTGGTTGGGGCGCAATTCTGCTGAGGTCTGCTGCATCATGCTCGTCTATGCTTCACCTGGAGCCCTTTTTCCCCTCCCTTCCATGTGTAGCCCAGGGAAGGGAGTGAGTGGCATTCCTCCCGAGCTTAGCTGTGGCTTGACCTTTACCACTGCTAAATCATCCACACTTTTCACACTTTTGCCGTTGCTACATCATCCACCTTTTTCGACCTTTGCATCATCAAACTTTTGACCCTGCTATACCTTCCATTTTTTGCCGCAACTAAACCATCAACATTTTGTCACTGATACACCTTACACCATTTTCTACTTATAAACTATCAATCTTTTGACACTACTACACCATACACATTTTACCACATTTTGCTACTGTGACACTATCCGCCTTTGGCCACTGCTACAACATCGGCTCTTTGCCACAGACTCCTACTATACATTTTGTTACAGATTCACCATCCACCTCATATACCGAAAGATAAACTTTTGTACAGGTTGGGTTATTATTAATTTTTTGGGACTTGGCATAAAACTGGACTTTATGTGTTCATTTATATCAAATACTTTAAAAATATGATTTGTTTATAGTCTTTTGCTTCTTATCTATGACATCTGTAATCTGTAACTTTTCTTCCATTTGTAATTTTCAATAAAGCTTAATTACATTTTATTTTATATCGGGAATTTTTCTGTGGAGTTGTTCGTTTTAAAAAAAAGTTTGTATGTACAGATTGAAAAATAGCAAATTTCGAGATATGTATATAATCATGGCCAAGAGTTGGAACATTAGTTTATCATACGGGTATATTTTAACTTTGGAATTAAAAAAAAAAGTGAATTTACAATAAATATGACCAGGCAATGGCTTCGCCACTCCCCCGTACGGGGGAAGCTTCGCTTCGATACTAAGATTAAAATTTTAAATCTAAAAAAAGGCAGCCATGGTTAAATTTTTATACAATTTCTGAACTTCGCCAATTATAATAATTTTAAAAAAGAACTCGAAACTAAATTTCCCCCCTTTCAAAATATCACGTTCCTAAAATATAGTTATAGAAGAAGATATATAAAAATAGATTTTCTGAACTTCACTATTTTTAATTCTTTGGGTTTTAAAAAGTTCACAAAATTTCGATACTTATATTTATTTCTGAACTTTACCATTTTTGGGGGGGATATTATAAAAGAATTATTAGAAATAACTTTGATCAAAAAACATGAGTCATAACCAAACTAAGATGAAATTATTATTCAAATGCTCAAAAAAATCCCCTTCTTAAATTATAAAGTTAGTGAAGTGAAGATGATGATGATTAGCGAATGTGGGGAATATTTTAAAACAAATGGTGAGGTTCAGAATTGTTTTCAAATTTAGGCATGTCTGGATGTGGGGGGGAGGGGGATATGTATATTCGAAGGTTTATTCATTTGTTTTTTTTAAATAAATTGTTCATTTTCAATCTTTAAAAATAGTAATTAGCTACTGACCCCTAAAACGAGAAATACCAAATTAAATACTTAGAGCAAATTTTGATAAAAAAAAATACTCATGAGGATTGATTTTTCCGTATTTCAAAAGGATTTCGATAAAAGTTTGTATTTTTTGCCGTCGGGCCTCGAATTCAACATCGGTGTGAAAAAAGATAAACCAACAATAAATTATTAGGAGTTATGTCATGGAAACCTTTTAAATTCTACTTGTCCACGAACCATTCATTATATGAACAGGATAGCCAGTACTCCACAGACTGAAGGTCTGGATGCGAAGAGCAAGCTTCTCCTGTACGAGGCTCGGCGAAGCCACTCCTCTTGTATATGTATATTTGTCAAGCATAAAGTTATTACGATATTTTAACTTCCCATTCAACCTTTTAGCTGGCGAATTATTAATGCTGTTTCATCCAATCTTTTTATTGGAAAAAAATATTAAATAATATTTGAAAAGTGCATCATAAACATTTAACGAAGGTGCTGAAAGGAGTGAATTGAATTCTATTATACATTTATTTCTGACCTATTACTTTCTTTCTGACTAACACTATATTTTAAAAATGTGATTTAGGGAGATGGGTTGAATAATAAGCATTGTTCTCTCCTAGTTTTTATTTAAATTTGACAAAGAGCAAATGGTGAAGTTCAGACATAAAAATGATTATCTATTTCTTTGTAATTTTACAAAAATAACGAATTACAAATATTGAAAATCAGAAAATTTATTAAAATGAGGATATGGTTGTTTATTTTTGTTCATATTTTTTATTATATTCGAATCTTTTATCGAACTCCTTTCTAAAATAGATTTTCCATTTTAATCATTAGCAGGAGGAAAGGGCTATCCTCTCCTAAAAGTCCTTAAATCAAAATAAAACTATTTAATGACATTTATATTTAGATAAAATAAGTTCTAAGGATTTTTTTTCCTGTAAATCTAGAAAATAAAAATGGATCTAATAAAAAAACAGACCAAGACTAAATAATTAGGAGACGAGATGGATTTTTCATATATGAAATACTTTTAATCTCGGTTCTTTCTAAGAGTTTTTTCAGATCCAAAAATTAGAACTCAGAGTTTTTGGGTACGAAATTTAAAGCTTTTATAAAATTATTTCCATAGGGTTGTTTGAAGCTTTTTCAAGTAATCTCTAAGAATTACCATTTTTCTCACCCTATACTTTTTACTCATTGAAACTAAAAATGAAAAATAAAATTAGAAATCGTAAATTTCATAAAATGAATTAAAATTAAGGCACGGCATTTTTCGGGTTGGTCCTTTTTAGTATATAAAAGTAAAATAAGATGAATAAATGTGAGGATTGTTTTACGATAAATAAAAAGAATTGAGATAAAAGCTTTTTTCTTGAATTTAAGCCTCGAAATAGGTATAGATATGATAAAATAGATGTACAGTAAATTATTAGGGAATATGCAATGTAAATAATTAAATATTTTTAGACCAACACCTCGTTGCTAGAGTGAGATAAGCCGTAGAGCACAGACCAAAGGTCTGCCTGCGAAGTGCATGATCCTCCTGTAAAGATGAGTAGCGAAACTGCTCCTCTTCTCTATAAATAGTCCTGAACCACTTAATTTACTACACCTACACTGGCCTCAACTAGAGAAAGCCCTATCAAAGAGGAAGAAGTCTGTGGCAGAGTGTCTTAGATCAGAAAGACACCACAATATGTACAATCCATTACAGTAGTTTACAATAATTCGCTTATCCTCTCCAGCCGTGCTGTAAATGGAATAGACTTGAAATTATTTAGTCAACGTACGTGAGCGAGGCAAGATCGAGGACACAACGAAAGAGCGAAAGAGAGCGCGCATGATTTGACGGCTGGTAACTAATTGCATTGGTGCTTCCAATTAGTTCCTTGTGTCGGCAGTGACCCAGTTAAATGTATTGCATTATAGACCCCCAACTTAAGAGAAAAAGGGGTGAATTTAAAATAACATAAATTATACCCATTTTGTAAGATTAATAAAGTCATTTGCATAAATAAATATCAATATTTAAAACTTTTCCGTGACAATAGAAGATTTTGACCTTTTGGTGACCAAAATAACCTAATCAGGGGGTCAAATCCTTTGGAAATATGGGAAGAGGAAGTCTCCGGTTAAGATCTACAGTCTTTCTGCTGCTAATAGCATTTTGCATGTTTGGGGAGAATTCGTGTGATTGTATGTTAATGTGACTTAATCTGGGTAGATTTTGAGAGTGGTATTGAGATATTTAATATCAACTGTGCTTAATGAATTTGGGTAACATTGAATGTTGAAAGCCTTTTTTGACTCAAATTACAAGGTTAGGGCAATGAAATGGATTATTCGAGTTTGTAAAGCGATTTAAGTTCCTTCCGAGCTGATACAGACAAGTTAAAAGGTATTTTAGGTTATATGGCGAGGTAAAGGTATTATTAATATCAAAGGGCTAGGTAGTGTCAGATAAAAGATGAGTGAAAATTACTACCTTTAGCGAAAATAATTGGTTTATGGTAGCCCAAACCGAGATAACCATGCTAGCAAAATCGCAAGACGTGATTTTACACCGGAAAAACTTGCACAAGTATAACTTATACCCATTTAGTGAATATATCAATGATACATAAAAGATAATTAAGGCAATGAAATCAAGAGTTAGGTCCACAAATGCCTATAAATAATAGAAACCGAACATCAGGCATTCGGAAATAATCATTTGCAGGATGACTTTCTTAATTTGTCTGTGGATCTTTGCTGGTGGGACATGTCATTTCTGACAGAATTTTATGCATCGATGGCCAAACAAAGTGTTTACCTATAAGAGAGAGGAACTCTGATCCAAGACTGCGCTATACTATATAACAGATTGAAAGTTTGCTTTATAAAACAATCAAGAACAAGCGCTAAAACTGTACCTAAGGGCGGTCAGTCAGAATTCTCGCGGAAATATAGTTGAGAGAGAGTTGAAAGCTGTAAATATATATGTATACTCTCTCCTGATAATATTTTTAGTGTGGCATCTCTTTGGCTCGCTCACAATAGAGGGGGAAGTAAGGTGACTAAAGAGACCATAGTTGGCAGTAAAATTGTTCTGTGGTCAAAGCCATCTAGTTCAGAGAAGCTTAGAATGGTTTTATGCACTACCTTGCTGAGAAAATTGTTGTAGGCAGTTTGTGAGTCAAACGAATGGCTATGACCCCGTAACCCCTGCTGTTATTTTAACCATTTTACATCATTAGTAAACTAACTTGGGAAGTCCAGCAGTATAGAGACTATAAAATAGTATTTAACTTGGAGGAATGAAATGCGATCTCAAGTGTCTTGTACTCGGTTAGTTATGTTTCATCAGACAAATGATTGAGATGAAAGAATTTTCTCACACTTGGAAACGCTAAAGCTCTCTACAAAAAAGCATGAAGTATTTATATGAGCAGCAGTAAACAGCTTTGTGTAAAATACTAATGGAGCCTCGTTATTTTCACATAGCTATTTAAAGGTAATTCATATCTCCTCATCATTTGCATCCAAAAGATATCTAATGGGATGGTATACAAATGGGTGATGTAGCTCAGCCGCGTTAATGAACGTGCAACGCACCACTGCAAAGAATAAAGCCCATGTGGAAATAGATTAGCAAAAAATCGTCCACACGTACAACAAATTCATAGAATGTGTGGAATTGGAGAAAATGCTGCTCTTTCCCTTTTCAGAATAAAAGTAAGCAGCAAAAACTGGTCGAAGCTAATTGTCTATTATCTTGTAAAGATGGCAGACACCATCTTTACCGCAGACACCACAAGCAATTACACCCTCAAGACTAAAAACATTCCTTTATTAGATTTTAAGGCCGAAATTGTAAGTGGACTGACTGAGGCAGGAAAATGTCGTCTAGCCTATCTAACATGATCCTAAAATATCTAAAACATCACTGGCATTTTTAGTACCATGAACAGATTTTAGTTTTGATGTATTAGTTAATTTCCTTAGTATGGTCCAAAACAACGCAGGTGTAGACAGTGTCCAAATGGTTGCTGCTCCACAAAATGAATGAATTTTAAAATGTTCTTTACCTTAACCAAGGGGTTAACTCAGATTTTGAAGGTATTCAAAAAACAATCACTTAGTTAAATTTGATAATTTTATATTTTTTGAGAAAGATTCGTTTGATTTTTTGATGGCTATATTATCCCCCCCCCAAAAAATCAATGTTTATGTTATTTTCAGTTATAAAATATGTAGAGCCACTTTTAAAATTTTTCAAATCCTCCACCAATCCTAAATAATTTTGCTCGGATCAACTTATTCCAAAACCAACTCTAACACTATTTTTTAAATAAAACCCATATCAGCTCTTCTATTAGTACTTTATCACCATTCTAACAAGGGTATAATAATCTTATTTTAATGCTTACAAAAATCACAAGAGACAGGGTAATAATTGCAAAGTTCCTTATTCTGCTCTGAGTAATTTTAGCTCTCTTTCTAGTTCCCATCTAGCTCATTATTATTATCCGATGTGCTCATTGTACTGAAAGAATATAAACAAAGGCTAAATAATTGTTAGAATGGGACAGAACTATTAAAACAAAGCTCGCTCTATGAAATACAAAAATAATTTGCGGGGTGAGTTTTCACTTCAGTGGAAAATCCTTTTTAAACTCTCATCTTAGACGCCAAATTCTGCATTTATCTCCCCTTTAATCCATCTAATGCGCTGTTCATCTATCCAATTAATCTTTTACTAACATCAAAACTCTTTGTTAGAGCTCCAAACTTTGATTTGTTTCTGCTTAGGGACACCGTTATTATTTCCCTGAAATGGAAATAGATAAAATGGATAGAGATCTCTGTCCGCACTACCTCTTGCTCGAGTAGAGAATTACGTTCGATCGCTTTCGAAATCCCCTCTTATAAAACCCAATTACCTTTCCTGGGGGAAAATAACTGCATTTATCGTTCCTAATTTCCTTACTTAGATCAATCATTTCTAAATAATGAGTAAAATAACGTTATAAAAACCAATTGAAACGATGGCCTCAATCCAGCCCAAAAGACTTTTGGTGATGAATAATATTCGATTTTATGCCTAATAAGGCATCTATAAGCGAAAGTTTCATCCGCTAATGGTCTCTGAAAAACGAATTTAAATAATAAAAAAATAAGGTTTATCTCACCATCAAGATTTTATAGAGGAAGTGTAGTTTTGCCATTGGTCCAACACCATCCTAAGATATATGAAGACATTAAACTCTGAAATTTACCCGAAATATTAGGGGAATTTACGACTTCACCAGAAAATTTTGTGAGAATGTGGCTTAGGTATTAGATGCGAAGTTATCGAACTTGGAGACGATTATCCTGAGCAAATTTGCATTGATTTAATATAGAAATATTCGGATAATTTTGTTTATTCATTTACACCAAGAATTTAAAGCAAAGGGGGTTATAATTTATTTTAGGGTCTTTTACACAAGAATATTTCTCGCTCAGGAAAGAAAGCAGTAGCGGTAAATATTGGGAGATGTTAAATAATACAAGTTGTACATAATTTGATTGAAGATTTAAGAAATCAAAGGTTTACTTAGCCTTTTCTACTAATAGTAACTTTCCTCTTCAAAAAATGTAATAATTTCTTTTTCAAGCCTAATGAATGAAAACAGTAAAGAAATTCATGCCAAGTCAATGACACTATCATATTTCAACAAACCATTCAAAACACTCTCCTGCCCAAAAGCTACCACTTTTCACCCTAGGTTGTTTGGGTTCCAATCCCTTAGCTGTGCTACAGACCATTTTAAGTCGTCATTCGCCACTCTTGGACTTAGGTAAATCAGATGACGCAAACAACAGCAAGGCGCTCTGCTGGAGCTATCCTTAAAGCTACAATAACTCTTGCGAAGTTCTCTAAAAATTTGTCTTAGATGCGCTCATTTCCTTCGCCCCCTAAGAGCAAAAGGATAGCAGTTACGATTTAATTTGGAAAAGAGATTATAAAGTGAATAATTTTATATGGTATCAATTAAGCATAAAATTGCACAGAAAGTTGATGGATGAGAAACGTAGTCGTTACCTCTAAACCCCGATATTGCTAACAATATCCAATATTACTTTAGATATTTTGGTTACTTTCAACATCCAGAAACGCTCTTATGCAAATATAAAAAGAAAAGAATAAAGAATAAACTCTTATAAAAGTACGCTAATCCATTACGATGAATCCTTCAAAACGGTTGTTCAAGAAGGTCTTATAGCTGAGAGAAGAAATATAGGTTAGATTAATGAAAACTTTGGCTATATCATTAGGTATTTCATACAAATAATCTAACGGACACAAAATCTCGCAAATTTATGGAACAAAACGTCTTCTATGAGGAACTCATGATTACAAATACACACCAAGAAACGATAAAATAAAAATTCTCACATGAGATTTCAAAATAAACATGGGAGAACAGAAACAAGATATCCAACTAATAATTAAATTTACAACAAATCAGAGAAGGGAACGAGTTGATAGATTAGAATAATTTGCAGTTGGAGCAAATCTTCTCATTCTGAATTCTTTGTTCCCCGGGATAAAAATAGAGGGTAGTCAGAGATTTAACGAGTTATTGTAGCAACTTGTTTGTCACTCTAACAGTTTTTACCTAACAAAAGATTAAGTGGAAGTGAGCCTATAAACGAAGACACATAAAAGTTCGATAAAACCGGGAGATAGTGGTATTACAAAAAAAGATTTACACATAAGATTTGCCACAAGTTGCTAGTAAATTAACTATTGGCTATTTTCTTTACAAAATGGTAAAATGTTTAGAAGATAAAGACAGACTTGAACTTACGAGGGGCGGTCAATAAGTTTTGCAATTTGGATATAAGGAAACGAAATATGAGGAAAAGTGTTTTATTATTTTTCAATATAACTACCCTAGACTTCAATGCACTTGCGTCACTTGCCCCTGAGGCTTTGAATTCCCGACAACCAGAAATCTCCCGACTGCTGTTCAATCCACTCCTGGACGGCGAGTTAGACATCTTCATCGTCCCCAAACCGGCGTCCACACAGTGCAGCCTTGAGCTGGTGGAATCAAAAGTAATCGCTAGGGGCCAGATCTGGACTGTAGGGGGACATGGTTGCGCTCCTCGAATCCACACTCGCGCAGGGCAGCTTGTGCAACTCTAGCCTTGTGGACTTTGATGATGTTGAAGTCGATCATGGGGCGTAAGGTTTCTAGGGACCCAACGGGCAAACACTTTGGTCATGGCCAAATTGTCATGGATGATGTTGATAACACTTCCATGTAATATTCTAAGTTCTCGCTCGATTTCTTCGACCTTCACCCGTCGATTTTCGAGGATCATCCTCTCCACACGGGCCACATTGTCCTCGTTGGTCACGTATGACGGGCGTCCTGGACGGGGTTCATCTTAAAGGGACTCACGACCATGGCGGAACTCCCGATTCCAGTGAGCAATGGTTGCATAGGAAGGGGAGGTGTCGGTGTAGACTGCAACCATGCGTTCATGGATCTCTTTTGCATTCTTGCCTTCCTTGGTCAAAAATTTGATTACTGCGCGGTGCTCAACCTTCTCCATTGTGGACAAATTTGTTTCTGATGATCTGCGATCAGCTACTGTTTCTTAAATAGACAAGGCAGGAGCGTGCGGCTGCAGGTCTTGACTTGTCATTTTTAATCATATTAAAGACGAGAAAAATCAACTCGAGTCCTGATGAGGACTAAGGTGCATCCAAAATTCAAACGCGTTTCAAAGTCTGCTGTAGCTATATATGGGATAATCGACCCTTAGCCAGTATAGCTCGCCTTTTTAGCATCGTAAATATATAAAAGCGCCCGTTTTATTTTAATTTCTGGACAGAAACAAGAGTCAATTTCATATGTAATCCAGAATATAAATAAAGAAAAAGCTTTACCCTTCTGGCATCGAGTGTATATTTCACCGAAGCAGAGATTAAAATATTTAGGCCTCATCTGTGAAATACTTTATAGGGAAATTCTATACGAAATACAAATGACTTATACACAAATGCACACAGGTATACAAAGAGACACGATTTTGTCCCATTAGGCGAAAGAATAACAATTATCCACAACAGGAAACTACCTTCAGAGGCAGGTTCATGAGGGTTCCGAGGCTGTTTGATACTTGGGTCTTCGGTCAAACCAAGTGTGCAACCGTTTAACAAGAGGCTTTTGGTGAAAACGCTTCATTTGATTTCGCCTTATGTTTATATATATATATATATATATATATATATATATATATATATATATATATATATATATATATATATATATATATATATATATGTATATGTATATATATATATATATATAATATATATATATATATATATATATATTGGGGGGGGAGGATAAATGAACAATGGCAGTCTAGTCAATGCGTTAGGGTAAGGGAAGTAATAGGAATTCTTTAATCTGCTAGAAAGTCTCCTGGAGTTCCTCATCCCTCCTTAGGAGCGTTACATATACGACTAGGCAACCATACATTTCCCTAAAAAGAGAAATTTCTTTTATGTGACGCTCCTGAAAAGAGTGGAGGAACTCCAGGTAACTTTTCTAGTGGATTAAGGAATTCTTATTATTACCCTTACCTAACTGCATTGACTAGAACATTTATTGTTCATTTATTAAAAAAATAGAAGGGGTGAAGATCCGAGGGGAATTTCACATCCTCTTTTTTTTGTTAAAGTTAAACGTAAAACTAAAGTCTTCTTGAAATTTCTCTTTTTTAATCTCTCTAGTCGTATAGTTAACGTTCCTGAAGAGGGCTAAGGAAATCCAAGAGACTTTTCTAGCGGAATAAGGAATTTTGATTATTACCCTTACCTAACTGCACACACACACACACACACATATATATATATATATATATATATATATATATATATATATATAATAGAGGTTTTGCACGTGGTAACAACCACCATAAGGCTTTCACTATAATTAATTTTCGCCTTTTAAAATCTTTTTGATGACAAAATTATGCAGAAGCCTTGTATTACAGATTATATATGTATATTCCTAGTGCAGTTTCATGTCAAATTTCTCTTTCTCTCTCTCTTATATATATATATATATATATATATATATATATGAATATATATATATTTTAAAGGCCTAAAGAAATGAAAACTAGTAACACAACATGGAAAAATGCTGAGTGAATTATTATTAAGTATATCATTTAAGTTTAAGAAGGAAAATGGGAGATATAGTAACATAAAAATAGGGGCAAACTATTTTAACCGTTATAAGAAAATGAATGAGGGAGTTGGATTCAAACCTGTGTCATTAAGCGCTCTTCGCTAAGATCACCATGACGCTCATCGCCAGAGCTACCATCCTCTTATATATTCCTAGGGCCACCCTTTGCTCTTCCTGATCTTAGTATCTTTAATTGTCCTCTTTCTTGCATTAAGAAAAACTTGTTTCTTAATCTCTTTGTCTTAGACCTTCTTATAATTGACGGAAAATGTCTGAATACTTATGGAGTCTAATGTAGAATCTGAAATGTTGGTATATGTGTTTTACGATATTATGTAGGCCGGATCTATGCCATGTTTCTTCAAGCCGTGTTATGATCGCTGATGTTTATATTGAGTCAACAGTTTTATGGCTGTCCATAAATACCAATTATAGGAGGGATACCGTACTCTGAGTTTTTCCCAATAAATTGATTATGAGTATGTAGATAATCAATCGTTGAGAGGCCTTTTCTATATTTAGCTTGGTCTCTCGGTCATTGTTCATCTAGCTGGTTCTGCAGTCTGTTGGTCATGACTCTTGTGAAGAGTTTAGACAGACACGAGGGGAAGTTGATTGGTCTGTAGTTTTTAATGTTCGTTTGATCCCCTTTTTGTGTGAAATGCTTATTATGGCATTCTACCTTTCGTCCAGAATCTTGTCTTGTTTTAAATTATCAGTGATAAGACAATTTGCATAGTTTGCCTACAACCACATCATCAAAATATTTTCAGCAAATCAGAAAGGATGGTATCTTGACTTGATGCTTTATGGCTCTTCATTTAATTGATTTCAATTTTAATTTCTAATATGAGAGCACCTAGGACATCATTTGCTGCTGTTTTTTTAATGTGATCTGGATGATGTTGTTACTTGAGTACGATTTTTTAGTGTTTCTTAGTTTTTTTACTATCCATTTTCGATATTTGATGATTGTACCTTCTGAGAGTTTATTTTCGTTCTTATATTGTGCTTTAGCAGTGACTCTCATGTGTTTCCTCAAGTTATTGTTCATCGCTTATATATTGAACGTGTTGATGGGCTTATTTGTTGTCTGAAATAACTTTCTTCTCTCTTTCTGAATGTTAATTTTTATCCTACATCTGTCAGTCATCCTGTTGTCATTAATTTTCATTTTATTTCGTTCCGTCATTAAGAACTTTCCCATGTGTGCATCATTACCTAGCCTAACTTTTGCATTAAAGGCAACTAGAGCGATGTTAAACTGGCATTCGAATTTGACTCAGAGCAATCCTGTTTAAACAAATACTCTGGTTGTTGTAGACAGTCGCAATCTGGTTCACAGCACTCCTGTCTACAGAACATTGTGGCTGAACTTAGTTTAAATCCGCCGATCCTACAGGAACAGCCGAATTTTCCTAGGATTGATTTTATGATGAGCATTTGGGTTTATAGCTAGGGGCAGTGGACGAAACTGTATTTTTTCCGCCTCTGGAATCGAACCAGGGACCTTTTAGGTCTAAAGTTTAGCACGCTAACCACTACGCTAACCAGCGTAGTAGTGAAAAATGTGAAATACTTAAGAGAGTTGGAGATCATATCCATAGCTCAACTGCTTGAATTGTGAAATCTAAGGCAGTTGTGACAACAATTAAAAAAAAATTATGTTTCCACCCGAGATCCTCTTTGAAGACTCATCGCGACTGATGTAACTAAAGTCAACGAAGAAGACGATCGGATCCCCCTTTTATTATTCTCCTATGAAATGTTTTAGAAAGAACCAAAGAATCGATGGCTTGTACAACAAACAACTTAGAAGCATTTCATTCTGTATTGAACAAGGATGGCCAGGATCACCCCAACATTTGGAACCTTGTTAATAACCTGAAATGAAAGGAAGTGAATGTTAGAACGAAAATGAACTACTTCATGCGAGGTGATGCATCAGAACAGAAAATAAATCAAAAGATTGCCATCGTCGGATGTTAAATATAATAGAAACATATAATCCGAAATTAAAGTTCCATTTTATTACGAGTATTACTCACAACTTAAAATTATAATCGTCGGTACTTAAATTTTTTCGTTGATTTTATGTGCTTGTAATCGATTTATTTATTTTAGCTTTTAACTAAAAATGAATTTTAACATTTATGTTCAGTTTATTTCTAATGTTGGTTTACTGGTATTTATTATATCAACATGCCGATTTGCCCTATTACTGATTTGTCCTAGTAGCGAGTTGTCCGGTGCAGAGTTTTCCGGTACCGAGTTGACCGGTATTGAGTTATCCGGTGCCGAGTTGTCCAGTACCGAGTTGCCCAGTACGGAGTTAACCTAGCACCCTGCTCACTCACACTTCCGTCAGTGGCTCTATTCTCCGCGGCTAGTGTACGCTATGGGGAGACCACTGACTTTCAAGAAGAGTAAAAACACGAAAAAACAAGGACAACTGTTTCCCTGAGTATTCATCTTCTTTACAGTGTGTCGCACATATTAGTAAAAGATAGTATGGGTCACATTAATTTATGCACAATAAATCCGTTTAATACGACTAAAAATACGACGAGGAAATGAAAAAAAGATTTCAATCAATTTCGTCTTTTTCCCAAATGACTCTTAAACGTAGAAAAAAGTTAGTAACTTTATTTTCATTTTCCTTGGTGTGTTCTAAGCCCCAAACTCGCCCATAATTTGCAGTTTCTAAAAAAAACTAATCTGCGCAATTTGTTATGAGAGGCTAATCGAATTTTGCTATCCTTAAGTGTTGTGGGTTGTCCCTTATTCAAAAAATGGCTTAGTTTACAGATTAATTACGTAAATAATGGTCAGAAGATTTCATAACAGTATTAAACATTATAGTTGAAGAATTTTAAGGAAATATTTAGTTTATAGAAATTTATTGTACAATAAATAGAAGTGTGGATGCTATTGACAATGAAATTAGCTTAATTCAAAGTCTTTGTCCTAAAGACTAAGATGATTGAAACCTATTTCTCCCATTGGAAAATTGAGCTAATGTTATCTACATGACCTTAATCCTAATTTTTTACCTCTCAAACACGGGTTTTTCGACAAAATGCTAAGATTCCACTGGAAACTGATAACTTTTGTTTCATTTGAGAGAAATTCATACCGCAACAACCCCACCTCTTTAAAGTCTGTAGCATCAATCAATGGCCTTAGTATTAGCTCATTGCCCACGCTTACAATTCAATGCAATTGAGAGCCGTTATTTTAAGAGAAAGGCCCTATTTTATAAATCACAAGGACAAGATAAGATTCTGAGCATTACAAAGCATCACGATCCATCATTCAGCCCTACAAAAACTAAAACAAAGCGGGTGATTCTCTGAAACTAGACTTAACTTTGGATCAAAAATAGAAAAAACTCATTCTATTAATAACAGCTTTGATTTGCATTGATTGACGTTATTCGACTGTAAACGAGTTCTACCCTGTAATATCTCGTCTCTTAATTCAATAACTGCCTATAGCTTTGGAGTAAATATTATATATACACTCCTCATACAAATACTATTGTATACTATTGTATATGGCAAAGGAACAATGATACGCTAAATTTAACGCAACTAAAAGATTCAATTTTGTCCGGCAAGCCATTTCGGAACAGCATACATCTGTGTATCTTCTAGCAGTAAAATATGTTTTATTTATACATGTAATAAAATAATTAAACCAATTTTATGCAAAGTGTCATGTATTGTGCTTCATCCATGATGTATATTTTACATGTAGGGAAATAAAAATAGACATCACGTGGAACAATTGGATGTGACTTCATGCAATAAATTTTTACATTTTACCTATATCGTCTTATTATTTTTCACATACTATAACTATTGTTCTCTTTTAACTGTAAATTCTTGTAAAAGATTAGTTTGCAACAAAGGAATGTAGAATACATGGATTTCTAATTAGAAAATTAAATATACGAAGTTTAATCTTAGAAAAGAAATGAAACAACCATTAAACTCCAATTATTTGAGAAAAACTTTTTATGAGCTGAGGCAGCATAGAAAAATGCTATTTGAAGGCAATTAAAAATCTTCCACACAAAAGAAAAGCGAGAAAAAAACAACTTAAAGGTAATATAAGCTTCCCCAAATTACGGGGCCTTAAAATATAGCTTATAATACACACCGTTGAATTTGGCATACACTCAGAAACGAAAACCACTTTAATTAATTTACACAAATATTCAAAAAGGAGAAATGAGCCCACCCACACAGTGTTCGAATAAACCTTGACATGCGAGCTTATACATGTGTCCATTGTGAAATTGACATATGTATAAGGACCAGAGGCGGATAATGTATCTCATCAGTCTGGCTGAGGAAATGTGTTATGGGAAATATTGCGCTACACCGGAATTGTGACATATAAGAAGTATGGACAAAAGAACGTATGTATATTACAAATGCTGACACGCAAACATAGTATGAGGTGTATTTTTCCATATTTGCGTTTCAAAACTTTGGGCGAACTTGTTAAGGCCACAATAAACTTCATTTAGGAAAAAGATCTTTACGGTTAATCTATCTTTACGTGTACTATATTAGAGTAAAATGCGAGGTAAGCAATGATGATTATGCTTCAATAAAAAAATGGGCCGTCTCTTTCGTTGACACTAAAACACTAATTTGTCTTTCTAAAATTATTATATCTACCAGAGCGAGAATTCACGCGGGAATAATTTGGCCATTTTGCAAACATTAGATTACGAATTGAAAAATTCTGAGAAAGTTTCCAGTCGTAAAGAAACGGGTAACGTATTTAATTATTGTGAGCTCAGAACAATTGTAAATTACGTTAATTAACGCAATTAATTTCATAAGAGGATTAGCTAATGAATATCTCTATGCTATACTTGTTTAGTCAGACTCATTTAAAATAGAATCATGTTTTTTTTCGGCTCTTTTGAAGCTTTCGTAGACTCCCATTATTTTTCTGTACTTTCGGCTATTATTTTTGTTTATTCCGAATTATTCGGATTTGATCTTGGTATCGATTTAATACATCAATCTTCCTCCTAATAATATATGTTTTTTTTAAGAAAAGTAGGAATTATTAAGTTTACTTTGAAGTGCTATATTTATTGTAAACTATAGATGTACAGAAACGGGTAAGAAATAACTAAACGCCAAGCTAATTACTTAGTTAAATATCTTCAATTTCAACTTTAATGAACGCAATACATTTTTAACAATTAAAGTATATTATTAATATTTCGTGGGCATCCATTTAGAGTTATTTAGAGCTACAAATCACCTAACATAAAATTAATTAGCTCTGAGAAAACAGCTTGTAATATTTCCTCCAAATCTATCTAGTATTCCCCTACTTTATTTGGGTGTTCAATTCATGAGACTTACTTAGCCAAGGAATGGGTTTGATGCCACCATTGTTTCTCCTATTCTTTTGTCTTTTTTTCAGTATGACAGAGAAACCCCCCCCCCCTCATCTTCCATGAATAAATATCTTTCTTTTACAAGTTGATCATTTAAAAACAGTGGTAGAAGTCCCTCTTTAAGAATATAAATCTACTTTTTCCGAGTTGATTTTGCCCGCACACTCTCCAAAACTTCCATCATTCCAAATTGCTCCACATACCATAACATAAAAGCCAACATTTTTCACTGTTATAAAACTTTTCTTCGTCAAAAAACAATTATATTTTTCTAAAATACCAATGTCTTGTCTCTCATTTCATTAACTGACTCATTTCTCTTTGCAATATTGGGCATAATTACAAAATACTTCCTCCTGAGCACATGTCTATATTATTCGAGAGAGTGCAAGTAATTTATTGCTGTTCTTGGGCAGATTTGGAACCTTTCTATTCCTTCAGAAACTTTTAACTGACGGTTGTTCGCAATGGATTTCAGAACAGCAGAAAGACATCTTCTGGAAATTTTACCTTTTTCTAGAAAATTCAACCATAATTATGTCAACAGAAATAAGGGGTATTTCAATAATACTAGCATTTTGTGTTTGAGTCACTTGAACCTCAGATTGACAAAAAAAAACCGTACTCTTTAAATATCTAAGATTTCGTATCTATTTATTTTTCAGGCATGTTTAATAATCACAATATTAAACTCAGAAAAGATCGAACAACTACTAGTAACGAAAATGAAAATAAATCCGAATATATACATTTTTTAATAGAACTTTGGTTGTCTATTTACTTATTGCTGTATTAATGCTGAATAACTTCGGCAATAGTTGGAGAAATGAAGATAGAAAAAAAGGCCCGAACAGGTATGAAGTGCATTAAATGACGCTTCACTCGGCCAAGACCTACTTCAGAAGGAAAGTAACAGTAGATCAAATATCGATCATTGGATCAGCATCACTTCAGAGGGTGGTGACAAGAAGTCGAAAATCGGTGGACCCCTTCTCAGTGTTCTCTCCTATTTCGCGTGATTTTATCTTTATTATTTTATTTAAAAGGTGTTAAGTACCTTGTTGAAATAAAGATAACTACATCTGCAGCCTTACCTTTATAAAGGTTGTAATCAATTAGTAAAAGAAATAAAGAATGATCATCCGCATCGTAAGCTGCATTGTGTCATCTATTTAGTTTTTTATCTCCAGATGCTCCACGAACCTATCTCCAACAATGAACTCCGAGAGCCTGCCAATGACCAAAGACAGGAAGATACGGCCATAATGGCCAAAATCAGTATTTAGGCCATTTTCTAGAATATTTCCATTATTTTAACCTACTGATTGATGTGGAATCAGAACCGCGTGTATGCCTTTCTGCTTCAATTCTATTTCTTTTTATTGAACTTTTGAGTTGTACTTACAACTTGTTTAAAAGTTAGTTGGATAACTGTGTAAATTATGTTAACTTGTATTAATGCTTTCATTTATATTTATATTGTAGCATCCATGCCGTTGTCTTCATTTTGTCATATTTTCTCATTTTGCGTATGATTTTAGCGGTTTGTGATGTTTGGAGCAGTGCGTGTTCGTTTCTTTGAAGTGAATTATTATGCCACTTTTCTTAATTAACACCCCCTTTTTTTACCATAAAGGTCATTTCAATTTCTTTACATTGTTCATTACAGTATTCTCTTTGCTTAAACATTACCACTTATTTATTTGTAATTAACCTTTATAATTGACTAATGCTTTACACATTCATTTTTCACTTTTTACTTTCGTCTAGTTTAAATATTTTATCACTTGCATAGTCTAGGCTGGGCAATTATGATTGGGAATAATTATTTTCAGCTTAATTTCTTTTCTTTGGGACTTTTCTGATTAGTTATAGGGATAATGGGTATTAGTGCTTCGCGGTTTTAGAATCAATTACGAGGTTTTGTTCCATTGTAGCTATAGCTTGTCTGGTCTATTAGATTATGTAACCAAACTTTTTTCAAGTATATAAAGGACCCTTATCTATTCTCAACTGAAATCTCCCGCTAGAGAAATGGGATTAGAACGTTGTGTCAGCAAAGATGGTGGTGTTATCTGGAAATATTTTAGGATGAGTGTCGATCTCTCGCCATATATTTTCCTCTTTATTTTTATCGTTACATCAAGTTGAAAATCAGGCTGAGCCTATTCGCTGATTACCAAATATTCTCTTCTATCTGAGATAGACGCAGAAAACTTTCTACATCCTATTGTTTATCTGGAGATTTAATACATTTATACTGCTTTCTCTGATCCAAAATATGCTTCTCCTATAAACAGATCGATGTTCTTATTCTCTGCTTTCTCCAAGGCGATATTTTTAGTGAGGATGCCAAGTGCCATAGTGATCTCTCTTACCTTACGAAATCATAATTGTTTTTCGTTGTTAAAATTTATTTATTAAAAATATAGATATTCTATGTTTCCTTTTCAAGAGTTTCTCAAAAACGTTGCCCATAAAGTTCAGAGGCGACTTAGACGTATGACTAATGGGGCGACTCGGTAAATTTCCTGGTTTCGGGACGAAGATCATCATGCAGTAAGACTGCTTTTTATTTCTTCAGTTCTTCTTTGTACCTATCGCAGCTTACTCTATTGTATTTCTTTCCTCTTCGGTATGGACGTATCGGATTCTGATTAATGCAGATTAGGTTTCAAAGATGATCATTGCATAAAATAGTGATGGGTGGAATGTGGATATTATAAGGCATACCGGTGAAATATCTTGAACGATCCCGTTGGATCCATTAGAAGATGCTTCTTTCCCCCCAAAACTTGGGAATTTTCTCCAATTCTTTTCCGCGTCTAATAACGATTGGATCTGCACCTAACATTCAGGTCCCCCGTGAGTTTTATTGGGAGGCCTTTGCCGAAAATCGTTATAACATTGTCCATAAGGGTGCAATTCCTTCTTGAATGTGGATACCAAGTGTCTATGATGACTGGCGATAACATTTCAACTTTCACTGAAAAGTAGACCTCGTAAAAGGTGTTTATCTCATTGTAGTGCTGATCTGTTTTTATAGGTATGATCGTTCCATTAAATGGCTCACCTCAGGTTCGCATTCAATTTTCCCATCATTGTGTTTAGGGTTTTGGCAAATATGCGCATATATGGTGCGCGTCAAACCTTTCGATAATCCATTGGGTACTGTAAGGTTCGTCTTGATTTTTTTAATTCGTGTACGGTGGATTTTGCTATTCTTGCCAATGTTGAATTCCGTTTGCTTTCTGTTCCTTCTCTTTGTTTCCTCTCTATTATCTCCTTTTGTTTGGAGAACGCGATCACCAGGTTCCGCTGGGAGCCTCTGCAGTTAGGCTTTTTATTGTGTGTTTCTTCATAATCTTTTCAGAAATGTCCCTTTTGTTCACATTTTAAACAGCTCAGTTCATTTTTCCTGGCAGTGTCTTATTGTGCCGTGTTCCATGTTATAGCATTCAATCGTTTTTTGGTTCTGGTACGAAGCCTTTCATTATCTATAGACAAAATACACAAACCAACAGTATTCGGCTCTACTCGTTAATCTCATAAAATTCACTATCTAAAACAAATTTCTAACTATAATTTTGATCCCAAAGTTACTTTTAATAAGCGAGCATCTATATTTTTTAACAATATTTTCGGTCTTAAACCATGTGCGCCATCAGTTCCGAAGCAAATGGTTTATGCCAGCCATTTTAGACTATATCATTTCCAAGCTTAATGAAAACATATTTAATATTTCTATACATATTCTTGTGTAATTTTATAATTAGAAACGACGACGCTTCAAGCTTGTACTTATTTTTTCGCGACAAAAATTCCTTTTTAGTGCTTATAAGATTTGTGGTTGTTTATTTGTGTAAAGATTTAAATCGTCACATTAAGGAAACTACCCTTTAACTTTAATTGAAAATTCGTAATCACTTATGGGTTCCTTATAAAACGAGCTGTCATATTTAAAACCTGAACCCTTAGAAATAAGAATAATATTTTGAAATAATAGTCATTCAGGTGCTACCAGTGATTTATCCATAACTCTCAATGTATGTAACCCTCTTGTGCTAAAAAACTTGAATCTACATAAAAAATAAATCTTGAACTGATTGATAATGTCTCTTCTATCAAACTAACGACACGATAAATATATTACCAACCCATTGGTGACCTTACATTTTATCCAACCTACCTTTCTTTTTACACTTTACTCTTCAGCTAATCAGTTGCTTTCACAACCAAACAGTTCAAGTAACATAGTTTTATTTCATCTGTTTGTATGAGATAGGAGGCCGTGGTAAACAATGCCACGACCCAGAGAGTGTCTAAAGCAACCTCAATGAGGTGATATTGTGTGTGTTTGCGAGGGATTAAGGTAGTGGAGGAGATGTTTCTGAAATATCTTGGTTTTGATTGGATCTAATGCATGCTAGTGTTGTTCAAATGTTTGTTTGCTTTTATTCTTGGAGTATAGAAAATTCGCCTTATCTTAGTCTTGCTGAAATTGGTTTACTGTGAAGTAATATCTCTGCTTTGTTTATTACGAAAGGTAAGTTCATTTAGGTTGTTTGCCGGAAGATTAAGTGTCTGCAAATGAGGGTAGAATGTTGTGTTTTACTAAATTCTGATTTGTTAGAGAAAGTGGGCGGTTATTGTACAGATGCTGGTAGGGGTGTGCTGTGAATTCTTTTTGATTCTGGATGGTGGTAGTTTTGCTGTTGGCTGATAATTAGAATAAGATTGGTTTTATGGTCTGCTTAATTTCCAGGTACCTATCATGGCATGTTGGGTACAAATGGGTAATATTTTAGCTTCAGTGTGTAAATGTAGGATGTGTGTGGTTTATTTGCAAAATATGATAATTTTGTGTGATATATTTTCTCCAGTTTTGAGTTTGTTTGCGTTAGTTTGGAAGCTGGTAGTCCGTACAGGTTGTCTATTGGGTTTAGCGTTTTATTTAACTAATGTTCAGGATAATTTCATGCTAGCTGATGGCATTATGGTTCGTGTGGGCCTTTATTCTATTGTATGTATGCATTGTTGTAGCATTGTGGTTGCTCTGTTGTACTTGAGTTGTTTTGTCGTCATCGTTAACTGCGCAGGTGTTTATTGGAGATTTGAGGAGTATTTTTGTGTAATATTCTGTGAATAATTTTAAACTTAGGGACATGAATTTATTCATCGAGGATACTGTTTTAGAGTGGTAGTACGTGTGATTTGTGTGCTTTCCCAATGACTTGTGTTTGGGATTTTGCGTGTGGTGGGATATATTTGGATACTGTGTCAAATACTTTGCTTATGTTTATTGCTACGAGAATTGGGCGGGAGGAGGAGGAAGTATGTTTAAGTCATCTAGAATGTGCTTCGTAACATTGGTTAGGAGAGTTTGGCTTTTGGATAATGTGTGCAGTGGTAAGAAAGTTGTATTTCAAAACTACTTTAGGAGCATATCTGATATATTGCTGGATCTTTGGCTTTTATTTTTTTTAAATTTGATCATTTTTCAGTGATAAATAAAGGAGTTATGTCTTTAGTTAATGCGTGTTTATCTTGCGTCATTTTGTCCTGGTAAGAAGCGGATATTCGAGTAATGTTTCTTAAGTAGGTTGTTTTAGTGAGGTAATTTTTGTGTTGTGAGTAAGGAGGGGGTTATTGTCTGTGAGTGTGGGTTAAGGATAATTATTTATTTTTTTCAAGGTTTTCCAAAGAGGCAGTTTTGCTTTTGTTTTCTAGGTGGTGGAGTGGTGGTCACTGTATGAGTGAATTTGATATATTAAATGTATGCTGAGATAAGTGCTCTTTTCTGTTTTAGTTTGTGTCCCTTTTAATAGAGTGCTCTCTTGAAAGAAGATTAGGTTGTATATTTTTTCACCGGATATGAGAGATATCTTTTTATAGCATCTATCATTGTTTTGTTTATACAAGGGGAGGTAAATAAGTTTTGCAATTCGGATATAAAGAAACGCGAAATTAGGAAAAGTGTTGCATTATTTTTCAATATAATTACCCTCGACTTCAATGCACTTGCACCAGTTGTATCTGAGGATTCGAATTCCCGACAACCAGAACTATCCCGACTGCTGTTCAATCCACTTCTGGACGGCGAGCTGGACATCTTCGGCGTCCCCAAATCGGCGTCCACACAGTGCAGCCTTGAGCTGGCGGAATAAAAAGTAGTCGCTAGGGGCTAGATCTGGACTGTAGGGAGGAAGGTTGAGCTCCTCGAATCCGCACTCGCGCAGGGCACCTTGTGCAACTCTAACCTTGTGGACAGGGGCATTGTAGTGGAGGAGCAGGACACCGCGTGTCAACTTGCGGCGCCGCTTCTGACGGATGCACTTCTCCAACCCAGCCAGTTCCTCGGCGTAATATTGTCCTGTGATAGTTCTTACACGAGGCGCATAGTCCACCATCAACACTCTCGCCGAATCCCAGAAGATGGTGGCCATGATCTTTCTGGCTGAGGGTTATGTCCGGAACTTGATGGGGGTCGGAGATCGCCTGTGCTTCCAGGCCATGCTTTCCAGCTTGGTCTCGGGATCCCAGTGATGGACCTACGTTTCATCACCTGCCACTATGTGTGACTCGAATCCCGGCGGGTCTTGGTTGAACAGGAGCAGCAGCTCCTCCGAACTTTGACGACGTTGAAGTCGATCATGGGGCGTGAGGTTTCTAGGGACCCAACGGGCAGAGACCTTGGTCATGGCCTAAATTGTCGTGGATGATGTTGATAACACTTCCATGTGATATTCCAAGTTCTCGCTAAATTTCTTCGACCTTCACCTGTCGATTTTCGAGGATCATTCTCTCCACACGGGCCACATTGTCCTCGTTAATCACATCTGACGAGCGTCCTGGACGGGGGTCATCTTCAAGGGACTCACGACCATGGCGGAACTCCTGATTCAAGCAAGCAATGGTTGCATGGAAAGGGGCGGTGTCGGTGTACACTGCAACCATGCCTTCATGGATCTCTTTTGCATTCTTGCCTTCCTTGGTCAAAAATTTGATCACTGCACGGTGCTCAACCTTATCCATTGTCGAAAAATTTGTGACCTACGATCTGCGATCATCTACTGCTTCTTAAATAGACGAGGCAGGAGCGTGCTGCTGCAGGCCCTGACTTGTCATAATTTTTTCTAACCCCCCTACAAACAGCCATCTCCCTTCTTCTGTTTTGCCCTACCGATTTTCAAGACTTATTGACCGCCCCTCGTATTATATGAGATACTGCTTTCCAACGATGTGTAGTTGCGGATGGAAAAGTTGGGCAATTCATATCCTATATAATTATTGAAATTTATCCAATTTGTTTTTGGTAGTTATTGTATGGGATTAAATGAGAACAGAGCGTAAATCTAGCAAGTTGAAATGTGATGGTGAAGATAAGGTGGTCATAGTGGAAGTTAATTCTTGCATTCTTTGTAGTTTGTTAATAGAAAAGAGGCAAGGACTTTTTTATGCCCTGGAAATCTCACTCTATTAAAAAGAAAACAAACTAAAACAGAAAAGAGCACTTATCTCAGCATAGATTTAGTATATCAAATTCGCTCATACACTTACCACCACTTTACCCTCTAGAAAACAAAAACAATACTTCTTCTCCGGAAAACCTTGAAGAAAATATTAAACTGTAGTGAGTGTGTAGAAGTGTTCTTTGATGAGTGTCAGTATGTCCTTTGTTGATTTTGTTCTGAACCGTAATAGATTATGGGCATTTAAATCTTCGCAACTAAAGAGTATATGAGACTGTATGAAATTCTCTAGGTTTGTTGTGTATTTTTATCGAAATTTCTATATGTGCAAAGGTGTATATGTGTCAAAGGTTATATTAAGTTTTTCTGACTTTAAAACTTATGGAGTTTATTTGCAATGTTTCTGTGTCATTTAAGAAAATTTTTTGTGTGATTTAGTGTTAGCAAAAGGAATTGAATTGTGTATCATTGTCATCAGCACATTTTCCATGGCTGTGGTAACCACCCTTTGTGTAGTGCATTGATAGAAAGGGAAGAATTTTTGTTGAAGTGTTAAGTTTGTTTCTTGGATGAAGCCTAGGTGGATGTTCTATTTGCTTAAGAATTTTTTTAATTCTGAGTAATAATTATTAGAGATTGAATATATTTTTAGTTGTAAGATGTTTAAAATGTGATGTTGACATTTGTATTTCGTAAGTGTGAGGTTGTGTTACATATCCAGCTTCTTTTTTAATGTTCTATCATGGAGAGGCTAAGCAATGCAAGAGTATCCATTTCTTACATTTTTTAGATTATTAGGCATTTCTGACTCGTGGGTATTTCGTGTTGGCATGTGAAAAGGGGAAGATGAGTTTGATATCGACACGAAGAGTAATAATTGTTAGTTTATCTTCACTTATATGGAACAAAAGTCACTGGGTGTTCCACTGGTAACTGAAATATTTAATTACTTAATATCATATCCTTTTATTTTGTGGGTTCACAGTAGTTTCCCGGGTGTCTCATCCATCGATTGGGTGTTAAAAGTGTAGAGTATGGAGCCCATAAGTTAGGGGCTCATGATTTTGTTCTATAGGGCTGCCTCAACAAGCAGATGTATAAGATAAGCTTACGACGCTATAAAGAGCTTAAAACAATAATTTGAGAAGTTGTAGCTTAGATTCCAAGAGAACGTCTACAAAAGTTCATAGCAGAAATTCCTATTCGTCGTCGAGATTATGGGGACGAAAATGAAAGATTTTCACTACACAGTTCATTAAGGCCCTAGAATTACAAAATCTATGACCTAACAATAGTATGTAGTAGCGTTTTTTATTTTAGTTCTCATGTTCTTGATGGCGAATAAGAACTTCTGCTATAACCTTTTGTAGCAATTCTTTTGGAATCTAAGCCACAACTTCACAAATTATTGTCTTAAGCTCTTTAGAGTGACGTAAACTTGTCTTGTACATCAGCTTGTTGAAGCATTCCCACGGAAAGAAATCATGAACCCCCCCTTCCACCCCCCCCAAAAAAATTACTGGTCCGTGTTGTACAGTTTTACCACCAAATCATTGATTGAAGGGAGGAAATTTGTATTGCCAAAAATTCCATAATTTGGGGCGAGTACGCGGGGTTACACGATTGGTTGGTAACAAAGATTCATATTTGTTTTCAGTTCTTCTAGTTTGGAACGTTGGTTGACAATCAAGTCTCTGTAGCCTTCTGCATTGACTAAGCGTAACTCCATTATAGCTCTAAGAGTAAATAGGTTCGTAAATGATGGCACTGCGGACCAAGATGATATCTTAGGAGAACGAAGGGAAACTTCTAGAATTACTCGTTGCTGTTCACGTAGAAATTAATGGTAGTTTTGATAAGTGACATTACGATTGACAATCAATCGTTAAAAGTTTGTTCACAAAGGCACTGCGTGTTCCTATTTTAAAACTCAATACGTTGATTTTCTCGCAGGTACTTAATTACTTCAATTGTTACTCTTTTATATGGATGTAACTTAGGCAAATGCAATATTTCCAAAAAAACAGTAAACATTGAAAAGTCAAGAGAAACAAGATCATTTCGGGATAAAACGGCTTGGACTGTAAGTCACTGATACCAGTGTGCCATCCATATTCTGTGGCGTTGTTCTTAACCAAACTAGTTATTCAGAATTAGGTCACTCATTATATTATTCATTTTTAGCAAGCCAATTTTGTACTGCAGTCAAAGTTTATGCTGAATTTTTGTACTAGATATAAACCCAAACGATCTTCCACACAAGACACGGTACTATACATTCCAGTAATCCATTTCCAGTACTTGGCCTGCCCTTCCAGCGTAGCTCTCAAAGCCATCTGTATATGTTTTGATATGTAATACCTGGTTTGGGTGGGGAAAGTTGTTTATAAGGAACCATTAAAAGGGAAATCATATAAAGAGAAAGGTAGGAGAGAGATACAAATGACTAATTAAACGCTAATAATAGGAAGTTTTATCATAATCTTTTCGGCTGAGGTTTCACATTTTTTTCTTAAAATATAGATACAATTAAGTAATAGCAATTTTGTATAAATTAATAATTTCTTTGTCAAAATATTCAGGGAAGGCAATTCGTATTGGACTAAGTTTTGTACCAATTCACTAACGTCTGAAATTTCAGGCTTCTCCTAGTATAATGCAAAGTAATATAATCGGTTTTCAGAGTGAAACTGGTCTCAATATACCCTGTGTTCCTATAACCTTATAAGTTCACGTTCATTAAATAGAAAAAAGAACAAAGAAACAATGCACCCAAACCTTCCTTAAACATTTTGCGGCTTTGGATATACTAACACGATTAATGCCATCGACAATTAAGATTCAGTCCCGTTTTATATTAAAGCTTGACTTCTGCAAACAATTTTATATGCTCCAAGTCTTTAAAAAGTGTTTTTAATTATATGTATGCAAAGTTAAATGACCATACTGGGCTCCATATTCCAGAACTAGGTAGCATCACAAACATACCGTTAGGTTAGCAAGTAGATGATGCATAACAGTACGGTCAATAGTGCCCTTGGAACGATTTTGTATACATCAATGGTAGTGCATGGCAATGGCAAAATCATTCTAAATACTATAATGGTGTCAATTAGAAACGCTGATGATGATTGACCAACATCTATTGTTTGTGGATTATGGCGGAAAATGACAATTGGCACCTAACGAGAGTAAATAAACTACGGGGAAATGGTATTTGGAAGAAATGAGAAGGTCAAATAGGTTCTCCCGAAAGACGATATACTCCTTATAGCATCGTTTATTATAGAAATAAAAACAAATAGAATATATTATTATATCAATTTCCTTGAAAATTAGAAAGCAAAGCAAACAAAATACTGCAAGAATAGTTTTCCGCATAAAATTTAATTATGTAGACAAAGAGCTCGAAATGCTTGTAATTAGATAGAACAAGTGCTCTAAATGTTTGTAATCCTGTAGCTAAGTGCTAGAAAAGCTTTTAGTTAGGTAAGGCAAGTGCTCGAAATTATTTTACTTAGGTAAGCCATGTTTTTGAAATGTTTTTCCTTGATGGGAGCTGTTTTGAACTAATCTGCAAAGGATGCCAAAACAATCTGCACAATTACAGATATTACACGTATGTATGTATTTTCGACGCACACATTTTTATTATCAAGAGTATCAATTTACTCACCAGAAGAGTAGGGGCTATTTTTTTCGCTATGATGTTGAAAAGTCCATTTTTCCTTAATAACAGGCTTATCGGTGGCACCAATCACGCCATGGTAGATAAAGAAATGGTTTGTATACTTCATTCTTTTCTTGCATCAAAATGGACACCCCTTACACACACACTCTTCAATATGATGGAAAGGACAAAAAAAAATGGGTGAAAATACTCTTAACTGATGGATATGACGTCGATGAAATACTGAGTATCCTATTTCAACCTAACCTAACCTCCGAGTTAACTTGACTTGGCTCTACTCGAGTAACACTTGTGGAGATACCTGAAAGATGAATTTTCTAGTACAAGACGGAAAGGATTCGAACACCTTAAGGGTTCCATTATGGATAAATTTAGGACCATCCCAGCATTCATTTTATTCGATATCAGATGACTCATCCAGAAGTGCTTTCACGGTGCTGGATAATATTTTCCATCTTAGCTTAGTCAAGCAAACTTTATATGCAATCAATTGGAAACAATATGTTGAGACCTTGACGTAGTTAATCAAATATAATATGCAAGCAATTCGATCGAATATTTTGAGAATTTAGCGTAGTCAATAAAATTTCATTTACAAACAATTTGGGGCAATATTTTGAGAATTTGACGCAGTCAATTAATTCCATATGCAAGCGATGCGGTACAATATTTTGACAATTCGACGTAGTCGATCAATTTTTTTAGGAAAATAATTCTGTCCAATATTTTAATCGCTTAAATTACGAGTCTATCATTTATTGACAATCAATGTATTTTTTATGCTTTTTATTTATTCTAAATTGTATATTATATCATAACGATTCGTCCTTTAAGACAACTTATATACCAATACCTAATCCCATCTCATCTATTATCATTGACTAACGGTCCGATTGCCACTCTTCCCTTGCATTATCCTGTCGTCGCAATCTGAGTCAACCTTTCTCGATATCCTCTTGATACATAACCTCACATTTTCTTAAATCCACGCACAAGCTACTCTGCTACCATACCGCACACCATTTATACCGTCAACTCACTATTATATGGATTACCTCTTAGCCACCACCTCACCTATACCCCACCAAACTTTTAAATCACCGTCAGCCTCCAAAACCAGGTCATCAAAATATAAGATCATAAAAACTACTCATCTTTCAGCATTTCTTATTCTCACATGCCTCTCTTTACTTTCACGCTTACTTCTCTCAACATACTCTCTATAAAAATATTAAACAATCATATCAACATTACCGTTTTCTTACACTCTTACTTATACCAAATAACTCACCCTATCTTTCGCTCCAAGGTTTGCTCGGTTGCCTTGCACTCGTTGCTAGAGAGAAATGCTCAATAAACATTACACAAAAACGTACACCTAACTTTCAACACACCTACTTTTTACACCATATAAACTTGTCATAAGGCTTCCCCATCTATACGTTCATACTTTTCCTCCAGATTTATAACCTCAGCATCTTTTCAACAGGCAAACACTTGACCAAACACATTTACCCCCTCCCCTACTTTTCCACTCATTCTTCCCATATCATTTCCTTTCTCTCCTTCTTACACGCCAAATCAAAAATTTCACCTCACCTTTACCTATAATACTGCGACTCTTACATAGTTCTTGCATTCTCATTTCTCCTTTTAACCTTATAGAAAGAAAGAATTATCAAAGTATCCATAATCCACAACCACTATATCCAATCCATACCACAGCCGCGACCATTTATTAACATATCTCCTATATGTCATGTTAACAAACAAAAATTCATATTCCTTCTCAATTAATCCGAACATTCAATTTTGCGGCACATTTTAACTCATATCTTTCTACCTCATAAGAAATCCTAAAGTATACCATAGCGTTACATAAAGTCTGAAAGAAGCCTTCTATCTCCCTTAAAATATCCTTCTGGAAAGATAAGCGATGGTTCCAAACACTGTGGACCTTTATTTATCCCGTACCACTTTGAGTCCATCTTGGTACATACATATATGAACCACGAGAGTACTAGCATTTCCCAAACAAACTCAATATTATCAAATATAATATCTAAAACGTGGGAAATAGATCCATAAGCCGTAAATGTAGACTAATATTTGCTTTCTTAATTTCCAACTGTATACTGTGTTTACTTAAGGAATATGCGTATATAAACAGCTTTATTTCAATGAATATTCAAACAATTCATCCATTTTATTATTCAAGCAAACGAATTAATTTGGTCAAATATATGAATAAATATATAATAATTGTGGAATATAACTAAATAACTTTGCAATATCTAATGGATACCTATAACAGATTTATTATGTCAGAGTAGAGTATTGCAGAGGCGCTCAATCGGTTGGCTACAAATCCTGCCGGGAGGTGGCAGTGCTGTTCATGAGCGATTCTGGGGTTCGAGTTGGATCGATATACGGGGTGGAAACCCCTGGCCTGCAACATCCAAAATTCGGATATTTAATGCAAGCTTTCAAGGTAAAATATATTTTTATTATTTCCAATATTTAATAACTTAATCTAGAGCTTTTTTGTTTGGTAAGTTTAATGCCATCTTTGCCTCTCAGGTCAGTCTTACGTTTTATGACGAAGAGGACCAGCAGGCGGGTTAAAATGACTGGTTCCAGCAATCCTCCTTAAGTACTGGGGCAAGAAAGGTGAGGAGATACATTCGATGCCTCCAAGAAAGAATCAGGACAAGGACGAACAGGTGCTCTAAATGTATACAAGTACTATATAAATGAATACACAGAGACAAAGTCTTCTAAATAAGTACATAAAGATATATCATCAAAATAACTACAAAGAAAAAGTGCTCTAAATGACTACAAAGATCACGTGTTCTAAATGACTGCAAAAATCACATATTTCAAAAGCGAATAGAAAGAGCACATCTGTTCTAAATAACTACAAAGTGCACATGTTTTCTACATAATAAATAATTCACAGGTACTCTAAATTACTACAGAGGCACGTGTGCTCTAAATGTTCACAAATGAACATAAAGAGCAGAGGTTCTATAAATGAGTACAAAGTAAACACCTGCTGTATATACATACATAGAGTACAAGGAAACTATATGAGTATCAAAATAACGAGATATGAATGAATACAAAGAATACAGTTATTGTAAATAAGAATAGAGATCACCTGGATTGTAATTGACTACAAACTACAGCTGGTTTGAATGAGTACAAGTAGTACCGTAACTGTAAATAATAACATGGAACACATATATAAAGAGCACAAGTCATATATATATATATATATATATATATATATATTTAGAATAGATAAAATATGAAATTTTATTTTGTCGGGAAAAGATCTTAAAAGAGATGTGGGCCCTTTTGCAGAGTAGATTCTTGCGTTTAAATTGTATTTACATTTTTCTAAATAAGTTAAAAAAACGTCAGATCTTTTTAGTACACCAGATCGTAGCTTCAACACAGAGCTTCATCACTTTAAGGTTTTCCGATTATGACCTGAAGATTCCTTATACTCATATAACCCAGCCTATAATTTTTTCGTCTATTTTTTTTCGAAAACAATCCACATGAGATACACCAGCACCAATTGCATCCCAACAAAGTCACTGTTTGGTGCAGATTATCGTCTAACGGCATCATCAGTCGGTATTTTTTTGAGAACGAAAATGGGATTGCCATAACCGTCAACGGCGAGACCTACAGATCGATGATAAGCAACTTCTTGTGTCCTCAACTGGATTAAAAGGATACTGACGACATGTGGTTCCAACAGGATGGCGCTACGTGTCACACTGCGCACGCCACGATACACATTTTTCAGCAGCGATTTCAGGGCAGGGTCATCTCGCGTGGCGGTGACGTCAACTGGCCACCGAGATCATGCGATTTAACACCACTAGACTACTTTCTTTGGGGCTATCTTAAATCGTAGTTCTATGCGAATAACTCTCTAACATTTAGTCTCCTCAAAGTCAACATAACGAACACCATCCAGCAAATTCAGCCAGATTTATGCGACAAAGTCATCGAAAATTGTGCCTCCCGAATACGTTCCACCAAGCGAAGCCGCGGCGGACATTTGAACGACGTCATATTCCACAATTAATGCCATAAAATGTACTTTCAAATTTAAAATAAATTGAGTGCATATATCACACAACTTGTTTTATTTACATTTAAAAATCGAGCGACCTTATTGAAAGACCCTTTACAAACAGAACCAATCCAGCGCAGACACAACTACGAATTCTTGGAGGGGACAAATTAGAAAAACGTGGTCCACAGTCCCAAATTCTGCTCTCAAGTCAAGGAGCATCGGGATGGAGAGCTGATCATCGTCGGGCTTCCAGCGAAGACAGTCAGTATTATGTAGTAAAGTCCTTTCAGTTCATTGCCAATCTCTAAATCAAGAAGGAAGTTGAGAGATATGGCGGTAGTTAGCCGAGAGTTCGCTGCCAGTTCGGGTCTTAGTACAGATCTTTGAAGCACTCCGCCTCTAATTCAGGCCAAGTCAAAATTTGTACAGTTTACAACAACCTTCCGGGAACTATATAAATCGAGTCCATGTGTTTTATGTGTCATGTGAGTGCCTCTTATATGTAATAGTATCAGAGGCTTTTTGGATCAATCGTAAATAGAAATCATTTTAGGAATAAATTACAATTAATTAGCCAAACAGGAACGTCTTCGCTGATATTCATAGTGTGTCTTAAATTAGATTATTTGACCAAATATGATCCACTATTCTATCTCTAATTAATTATCGATTCTATTCGTCTACCAATAAGGGAATTTCCTCAAATCGGGGATAGTTACTAGGGTCAGCTTTCTCATTTCTTGTAGAATGGCGTGACATTAGCTTATTTGCTAATTCTTTCTTTAACTTAACTAGGTATAACGAGTAAATGCAATTCATCTTGTTTATACGAGTATATATATTTAATTAATTCTTCCTTATTTACTCTACAGTTGGAGAGAATCAGTCAAGCATTTCCCTACTAGTAACAAGGGCTGATACCCAAAGTCACGTGTTGTCTCTTATTCGTATTTATGACCTTACAATATTCAAACTTTCAATAATTCCCGGACTAACCTCAGGAAGACCTTGGCAATTATATCATTCAAAAGCGAATGTAAAACGAACATATGGATTCCAAATTTAGTTAGAATCGGCCGAATAATTATTAAGTTATTGCGAAATAATTATCAGGCTAATCTTGGGAGGACCTTGGCAATTATACTATTCGAAAGAGAATGTAAAACAACGGCAGGGTTTTGAATTCTGTTAGAATCGGCCGAATAGTTCTAATGTTGTTGCCAAAACAAAATAACTCCCGGGCTAACCTTGAGAAGACCTTGACAATTATATCATTTGGAAGAGAATATAAAACAACATAATGGTTTCAAATTTCCTTAAAATCTGTCAAATAGTTACGATGTTATTACAAAAACAAAAAAAGCAAAACTAGGTCCGATGGACCGACCGACTGACATAGTGAGATATAACGTTGCACACGACTAAAAATACTTGTGAAATGGTTATTTAGTCTTTACTTTGTACAACTTATTATTTTTCGATGTAAAACTTTCTCTGCTGCTAATCAACATTAGAGCCTCTCCTATGGGTTTTACTACTGCTAAAGTAGCCATCGAAACGCTTAGGCTTATGTTTGGATTATTTGCAAGGTCTTATTCAGGCATACCTTTTCCCCTTACTTACATTCCGTTTGGCCAATTTACGATATAATATAGATCAGATTGATTTATTTCCCCATTCATTTTTTTCTTGCATGGATATATTTGATTCCCTCCCGAATGATTTCTTGATTTCTTGGTTTTCTCCGGTGGTACTCAACCTACTCGTAATGAACAGTGAACACAATTCCACGTAAATCTGAATAATTATCTTAGGTGTTCATACTGTGCAAAGAACTGGCACCGTAAGCGACCATTGAAAACCCTAAGAAAGCGATAAAGCAATACATGGCAACTTAACACCGTTCTAGGCATACTTAATCTGTCGCCCATTGTAAAGGCATGTAAATTGACATTCACACAACTCTAATCTCCCAGCCTTCATATCAACATCCAAGAAGCTTTACATCTACGCCAGCAGTAAGCCTCCTGACTTGAAGTAACCAAGAAGAATTTTCACCTGACCTTGTTAATAAATAATATTAATTGGGATTGAGGGTGTTCGCATAACCAACCGCACACTACTAATCCATTCATTTGCCCTCATCCGATCACGAAAAAGATCGAATTTGCAGCTCCCCCAAAACTCTTAATTGGTTTGTTTAATTTAAATCTAAGTTATTATTAATAGTCTGCAGTGGCCTACCTACTTGACCGTTTTCCACTATGTATGTACTCGCCCGTGGTAAGAATTAAATCCAGTGTTTTGGTCACGCGTGAATTCTACAAAACTTGAACTTGAACTACAACTACAACTCCCCCAAGAAGATTACGAGAAAAAGAAGAACAAAATATCATAATCACTTTCACAAAGGCGATTAAATTTAATTTTTATGCGAAGAGACTTCATAAATTTCGTGAGAAATACATATTAACCAAAAAATAAGAATCAGGCAGAATAAACAGCTACATTTTTAGGCTTTGTATAAGTTATTTGATGAATTACAGAGGAAGAAACAAAGGTTTAAAAGAGACGCCATCTGAATATCATGACCTTTCTTAAATTTAAAGCAAGAAAGGTCATCTTATTTTGGGTCAATACACTAAAGCATCATTGATTCGACTCATCTTCTACCACAATCAAACCCAGAATTTGATGTTCATAATTGCTTCCATTTTGAAAAAAAGGCATGGTACTCAAATGGGACTATTTTAAAAGTGTTATTCTTCGCTGTTAGTTTTTCAAGTTACTTATACTTCCTACACATCATAACATGATCCTAGGATGTGGTTACAATAGCAATAGTAGGCCTCCCATACACTACATCCCTTACTTTCGGGAGACTCTTCTCATCCACTCAAAAAAGCTGGCTGTATCAAATAGATCTTTGATTCTTAACTTTTTTTTGCCTAGCGCTTCCTTTCATTTTTTTCTATGGCCTGTGCCCCCATGCTCAATTTTACACTAGTTACTTACCTAATAATGAAATTATAATCAATCGGGCAAATTTAAATATTATCAGCATATTTGAACTTATAGTTAATTAAAAAATAATAATATTAATATATTAAAATTTAGTAAGCTAATGACATCCCTGAGCTTGGTGAGATTCCGCTATTTTGTCAACATCTGATCAATGTCTGAGAAATGAAGTTATGTCTCTTCTTTGACTTATTTGCAATCTATTTTGTTGCTTAGTCAGTAATTGCAGCACTATGCAGTCTCTCTAGACCAAGTATGAAAAAGGAAAAGAATGAAAAGTAATTTTAGTTATTGCTAAAGTTGAAGATATTTGCTCTGCATGTTTAGCCAAAATACTTCATACCCTTGTTGAAAATAGATGCACTTCAAGATCATTTTGTAAGTCAATCTCACATAAAAATGGATAAGCAGGAGTGAGATCAGGAAGAAATATACCCCAATTGGCTATTTTAATTTCACAAAATTCTTTAAATCTAACAGGAAATTTTCTTTCAGTGTCTGCTTATGATAGCAATCCAGATCTAATATAAAATCATTATCATTCTTCTTTCATCTTTTGTAGATTTGAAAACTGCGCAAAGTCTCGTTTTGCCATGGACTTTTTGCTTAATGTTAATTTGATAGTAAAAACATTTATAATTTCTTTGGATTTAATGGATTCTTGTTGTATCCTCCCAAAATTTATCTCAACATCATTAAATTGGATGAGATCATAACAGGAATTAAGAAATTCATGTAGTCATGATGGATTCCACTGGTTGGTCTCAAAGACATAATAACCGGTATCTTCTCAGATACCTAAACAAGCCAGGCTTCTGTTCCTTGACCAGTTATTGTCGTTTTGATTATTCTGTTTACGATGCGTAGGTCGAATGCTTTGATCAGCCGCGGTTAATCCTATATTTCCATTAAGAGGATAATAGAAGTACCCAAAGTAAACAGAAGAGAACTAAATTCTGGTAAAAACTGAATTAACCTTACCTAATTTTGCCAATTTTCAGAATTTCTAATTGCTAAAATCACTCTAAGGAAAATGAAAATGGGAATCTTAAGAACTACCATGCAATAATTTTAATCTTTAGGGTGTGCCATTTTGTACATAAAGAAGGCGAAATGACCATAGGTGTCAACTTTACATCTACAGATGAAAAATAATGAAAGAAATTCACTTACCCGAAATTCCGTCATAACTCCACCATTTCCCCCAATCCCAGCTAACGCCAAGACCCTCTGGAAATAGAAGAAATTCATCAGTAACCACTCGCAAATTTAGGTTAACACGCATCATCTGCACTAAACAACTCCACAGCTCCATCCCTTTTTATGTTCCATCAACTAAAAAACTCAACCTTCAATACCGATGGGTTTCTCCCCTTGCTGAAGTCACACAGTGTAATAATACATATTTTCCTACTTTACTCTTTCTTTCTGACGCGAGGAAAATGTTCAGACACCTTAGGATTTAACGCTTCGTGCCAAAATGCTCGAAAGCGAAAATAATGAGAAAAAGGAGAAAAGAAAAAGAATAGAAAAAGAAAATAAACAAGAAAAAAATAGAAGAGAAAGAAAACAAAAGGAGAACAAGAGAGAAAATGGATAAAGAGAAAAAGCGAAAATAAAGAGAAAAGAAAAGGGAAATAAAGAGAAAAGAACGTGAAAAGAAAACGGAAAAAGAGAAAATAAAAAGATAAAAGAGGAAGGAAACAGAAAAGAATAGGAAGAAAAGGGATAAGGAATTGGCTTACGACCAACCGGACAAAAGATAGAGCCAGAGCCACTCTCCTGCAATTAAGGAATTGAATTTATTTTCATGTAAGAAAAAATATTGAAAGAAATCTATATGTATCATTATCAAAATGAGGTTAGGACAATTTATGTTCAAGGCCATTCAGGAAAAGCTATTCAAACACACCAAGAAGCTGTTTAACAAGTTGAAACACTTGATGGAGCCGAACATGCTGTGGTTCTTCCTCGACGAAAGGAATTTCTGCCAAAACCAGAAAATCAACTCACAGAACAACGGGTGTCTCGCTGTCGCAGCCTAGGGCGTGTCCAGAGTCATGCAGATGAAATTTCAGGTGACAATCATGGTCTTCAGTGTCGTCAGCAGTGAAGCTGACGTCATGCTACCCTACATCTTCCCTGGGGGGTTCAAGTTGAACACTGGCGGCTACATCATTATTCTGAGCAAGGTAGTGAGGCCATGGATGGACTGAGTAGCTGCAAGGAGGCTTTACTTGTGGCAGCAAGACTCTACGCCATGCCATACCAGCCGAAAGGCAGAGGCTTGACTGTCGAAGAATTTCTTCGATCACACAGACCTTTTACAACCTTCTCGCGTAGGTTGAAGATGCACTTCTAGGGCGGGGCTATCCAGCGACATGCCGGAACACATCATACGTCAATTACAAGAAAAACACTCACCTAAAACAACTCCATCATCTTCCGTGATCCTGACTGCCGAAGACTCCGAATGATCGAGGCAGTTATGATCTCCAGAAGCAGACCTTCAATCAATATACAATTCCAGCCAGAGACTATCCTTCCATGTTAGTTGATTGGTCCGTTTCCTTACAATAATGTTCAAAATATTTTTAAACATAAATACATCCATGTATTTTTCGAGTTAGTTGATTGTTCCGTTTTCTTAGAGTAATGTTAAAACATATTCAATATACATTTCGATTCTGACATTCCTAATTTTCACATTTCCGGATGTTTGGTCGTGGCAAAAGAGGACTGGTTAAGGGAAGACTATAAAACGCCCTAACCACAAAGATATCCACCCTAATATCGCTTTTCGGAAGAAGAGAACTTTTCACGAAGAAAGAAGTACACATACACAAGAAGGAGAGGGGCAACGCTGCCCAAAGGGAGCCATCAAGCTGCCAAATCTCGAACTTAAGCGGGTCTTCCTCCATACCATCCGGAGGGCAACAAAACCACCTCGAAGTATGGTCGTCTAAACAATCTTTGGAGCCCTAAATATAGCCTTCATCAGGCCTATTGAGACTCCCCACGGATGTGCCTCACTATGTTGGACTGATGACATTGAGAAAATAGTGTAAGAAGAAGCCAGAAAACCCCTTCGAAAAATTGGGCTTGAAGCTTCCGTACCCCCAAGAAATCTTTGTAAGAAGAATGATAATCCTAAGGAGGCTCGACCCATTCTTCACTGACAATAGTTGCGAAGACATCAAGGTTGGCTAACCGAGCACCAAAAATGGGCGAATATTTCCAAGGTTGAAAAATTCGGGAAAAATATTGTCAAAATAATCTTTGAGAAAGTCGAGATTGCTCAGAGGATCATGAAAGAGGGACTTTTGTGGTTCTACCTTCGAATAGTCCCTGAGCAGGTTGACGCTGAGGAATTCATCAGTCTGGAAAGCTGCTTCCGTTGCTTTGCCGTGAAAAAACACCCCACGAAGGAATGTACGGCGCACGACGTCACTTGCCCCGTATGCTTAAAAATTGGTCACGGATGGAAAGAGTGTACGTCGGAAAAACCAAGATGCGTGACTGCAGCGGGGACCACAGGGTCTTGGCCATAAGATGTCCTGTCCACACAGATATTCTGAGAACAAAACGGGAAATAATAAAGCAACAAAAGGAGGAGAAAAGAAGGCCTACGTTGAAGAGGCAGCAACGGCTACAACGACCATCAGTGGAACCGCCGCTCCAAAGCTAGTGATGCTAGGTGAAAGCAAAGAAGTAACGACTATGGTCATTGTTGCTCACCTGGCGAACCTAGCCAACCCCGGCACTTTTTCGGATGAATTAAATAGTCTCCTACAAAAGAACGGGGTTAATAAAACGCTGTGGTTCCCGCTCAACCCCGTGTTGCAGGAAATATTAAATATCTAGTTTGTCAATGAAAAACAAAAAGACGCAAAACAAAGAAGATGAAGCATCAAAAAAGCAATAAATTCACACAGAAGAAGAAGTAACCACGGAGGAAGAAGAATCGGAAAAGAGCGGAAACTCAAAAAAGCTCTAAGAAAAAAGAAGCCGGAAGTGAGACAAGAAACAGAGAATGGAGAGAGTAAAGAAATGGGAAAAAGCTCAGAAGAAGATGAAGACGAAATCCTAGACTATCCTGGAGTACCCCTTACGGAGGAAAGGGATATCCTACTGCGGGGTTTCTTCTTCGACGCCCAGGACGTGAATCTCAAAGTCTTCGGTGCTTCTGTATACAGATCCCCAAAAGGAAACATAGAAAAACTGCTCGAGAGCTTCTACCAAGGCGACTACAAGTCTACCTACTAACAACCTTGTTCCCTGAAGGAAAAGGAGGACTACTGATGGAGCGCGTGATGTTCATCCTGGACTCGTGCATTCACATCCTCAATATGTCCACCTACAAGAAGATAAAAAGTGGCCAAAAAAAATCGGACATTGAGTAATAGTCTAAAGTACAAAAAAGGGAAGAAAATAGCAAAAAGCGAATGAATAACGATAATAAAGTTATAGTGCGAAGAATAAATAATAACGGAAAGTGAATTACGATAATAAGTGAATAAATAACGATAATAAAGTGCCTAAATTAGTGGTTAAAACAAGTTATTGGATAATAACGAAAAGTGAATAAATAAAGTCAAAAATCGAATAAATAACGATAATAAAGTGATTAAAACAAGTGACTAAAATAAATAATGATTAAAACAAATTAATGATAAACATATAATCTAAGGTGAAATGAGTAAATAATATTAACAAAAAAGTCAATAAATAATGACACTAAAGTGATTAAAATATATTCACAATAAATAACCAGACATAACTAAAATAAGTAACAACGAATAAAAGAATAACTCAATTGGAAATATGTAAATACTATAGTAATTGAATGCGATAAAAAATGGTATATGGTTATATTAAAATTCAATAATGTGAACAAACTATTCTAAAAATTAGTAATATGTTTTTATAGAAAAACAAACCCAATAAATGTATAATATCAAAGATAAAAATAACTGAAGTTTAGATTAAAACAATATGATCCCCTAACAATTCCAGAGGAACCCTCTTTATTTCTTACTCATACTCATATCTTACTCTTCTCCGCTAACTTAACAAATCCTCTCACCACTAGTACCATCTATTTTTTTACATATATGTATTAAATTTTAAATATTTGTAAAAACATATTGTATTTCTGTCTCTAAAGTTAATTTCATGGAAGAGAGCCACAAGGTGTCTCGATAAGAGAGAGAGAGAGAGAGAGAGAGAGAGAGAGTGTTTCGAGTGGCCTAAAAAATCCCCAATCTACAGCCGACAGAAGCATTTTCGGCGATAAGACGCCGTGCCGGTTACCACGAAAAAAAAGGATTCCGCGACGTCGTGAACCAAGTGAAGATTTGCCCTTCTGGCAACCCCCTTGATAACTGGGAGTATTTCTCACTGCCCAGGGCAAGCTGATTCCGGCTGCCTCGTATAAATACCCAGACGATGGAATTAAGAATTTAGTATGGTCCCGTCTCCACGAGCATCGCCAGTATTCGCCCGTTTGCGCTTTGACTGAACGCGTCGCTCAACTCTCCCGATCAGACCCCACACCGAGGCAGGAATCCCGGCATCGCCTTTAGCTCGGTGACATACTCCCCCAGTTCCTACTCTCGAGGTCACCCGTGGTAATCATAACTTCCCGTTGACAGGATTTTCTCTCTCCGTCCACTCCCCGGAGACTTTTCCGCTAAATCGAGGCTAAGTGTGAGTCGTTCGTGTCAAACGTGCGTTTGTTTGTATTATACTGCCGGCGTCCAAACTTTTCCCTGTTCTGTTCTCAGTTAGCACCTATCCCAATTGTATTATTCCCTTGTTAAATTATATATATATATATATATATATATATATATATATATATATTAAAAAAAAATATATATTGGTTTCTTAGAAGTAAAGTTTATTTTTTTTAACTAAGTTTTGATACCCCTGAACCACCAAGATAGTAGATTGTTACGGCTAACTTTAATTGCACTCTGTTCATATATATAAATTCCCACGCACATCACGGCTAATTCTTGCACGTAGACTCACTTCTTGATAATCAAAGGAGCCGAGTAAAGGTGGTTCTTTTACTGACCTACGACATATATATATATATATATATATATATATATATATATATATAGTATATAATGTATTTAAAGGCCCAAGAAAATGAAAACTGGCAACATAACCCGGATAAACGCTAAGGAAATAATTGCGTGGACCATTAAAGCTTAAGAAAGAAAATGGGAGATATAGAAACGGACAATTGGGCAAACTAATTTAACGGTTATATAAAAATGAATAAAAGAGTTGGATTTGAATCTGTGACGACATCAAGCGCTCTTCACTAAAATGACCACGGCGCTAATCTAGGAGCGTCGTGTTTTTTTCAGATTTTTTTTTAGGGCTTCATTTCCAAATTGTGGATGGTCTGCTCTACAAAATCTGAAATGTGCCTGAAAATTGGTGGCGATATAGTGATGAGGACTGCTTCTATAAATCCTAAATCTAATATTTAGCAGAAATCCCAAAGCGAGGAAAAGAGCTGGCGTCATCCTTTTTATTTACCAGCGGCGTTTCGACCACATTAAGCTATCTTAGATGTACTAATTAATATTCTTAGGCTTTGCCAAGTGTATAAATTGTTAAAACCTATTAATTTAGAGGCTTTTTGATTAATGAATCTAATATATATTTTTTTAATTTGAATAAATCTTAAACGGAGAATGAAATTCAGCTACTTGATTTGTACCGATGGTTGGTCTGGTTGATTTGATTATAAGTTGTTTGCTGTCTTCTGAAGATGTAGGTCAGATTCTTTGGGTTGGTTGTTTTTATTAAACAATTATGTGCCAGTTATTTTTCTAAGATTTATAGGTTAGATGCCACGAGGTATGTATACTAATTTACACATATTTTTGTAGGGAGCTTGCCACCGAATGGTAGTTGTTCTTTGGAATCCTTTTTTATTAGGCAACTAGCATAAAATGGGTATCCGAAATAGGGTGGACAGGGGACCTGCATAGTCGACACGAATGAACTCCATCTATTTAATAAACAAAATTGATGCAACTTAACTCCCATCAACTAAGGGGCGGCTTATTTTCAAATTGGCAGTTGCCTAGTATATAAGAAAAGGAGGCAGAGAGAGGAAGGGGAAAGGACAGACAAATCGATACAGGCATAGAGAGACAGATATACTGACAGATATAGATAAGAGCAAGAGAAAGAGAAAGGAAGTAAGGGGGAGAGAGTGAGTGAGGAAGAGAGAAAGAGAGAGAGCGATGGAAAAAGAGAAAGAGAGAGAGATCAGGAGTACCTCGCCTTGCATTTTATCAATATATAAAAGAACGATTTTTGGAAACATCGCCCACAGCAATTATCCAGCGATGCCGAGCGCCTTTCTTCCTCCCGGTCACCTTTTTAACCGCTTCTGGAAATCTCTTTTCGATCAAGACGCGAAATCTCTTTTCTCTTGGATCCTTAAGAAACGGCGTCTTCTTAACGAGATAGAGGGAGGGGAACACAAATGGCCAAGCATCGGTATCAGCCCCATATGATGAATAAGAAATGAAGGGCTCGGTTTTTGACAAAATGAAGAACCAAAAGTTGAGTGTTGTGTTATTGTAATGCAACATTCTGCAACCATTTTACTTTTCGACTGATTTTTTATTACTGTCATGAGCAACTGGTGAAGAGATTCGAGTTAATGATAATGTTAGTGTATTCTTTGTTTGGTTGCGATTTATTAAAATTAGACAAGTACATTTAAGTATATAATCCCTACCATCGTCATCTTGGCATATCCTATTGCTTATCAAAGGACTTTCCGAGAGGTTTCCACTGATGCATATTCAGAGCTCGAGTTTGCTATGCCATCCTACCATTGAACGATTTTCATCCTCTTACCTTCCTGGTCTCTTTACCTATAAAGGTGTTCCCTTTGTGTCTCCGTTGGTCCATCTTGTGTCGTTTATTATGGGATTTTTCTTTAATATATCCATCACCAGTCTTTGTGTTCTTATCCAAATGCTTTAATATAAAGTTAAACACCAACTCCGCTATATAAAGGGACATTTCTACTATGGGAACCAAGCCTGATTGTCGGCAATGAACACTTTTGAATATTGTTTTATAACCTAAGTATAATAAAAAAGTATATTAAGGAAAACAAGAGGTGGATGTGAAGTAAGTATATGCTTTTATGACCATATGAAGTATGCCGGTATCGGAGCGTCTGAAAGTACGGTAGAGATGGTAGGAGTAATGTATGAACGCGGCACAATATAATTTATACTATGGAGGTATTCAAGAAAATACAGGATCAAAGCAAATCAAGAATACAATACATTATAATTTAAGGCAAACTAATCAGTTCTTGAAATTGAAATGAATAAAAAAAATGAGTGAAAGAGGATGATATAATGTAGATGAATGAAAATGAAAGAACAACCACAAAATATTGTCAAATAATCAGGCGAATTTTCAATTGAAATAAGGTTCTTTGACGATCTCATAAAGCCGATTTCTTTTCTTTCACTATACCAGTATAGTCGATCTTTCAGGAGACATTTTCTCTTAAACTTTTGGTTTTCTGCTCATTCGTTCCTTTAACATGAGAATGAGATGGAAAGAGAGAGAGAGATAGACAGACAGATAGACAGACTAAGTAAGAGAGAGAATGCAGTCTAATGAATAAACCTTATAAAATATTGGAAAATAAAAATTGAGAATTAAAGAATACGTCTATTTTTCTTGAGAATCATCGATGTTATCTGCGGAATTGCAAACGGTATCTTCTTAAGGTAATCTAAGACTGAGGCCCTGAAGCGAGCATAATATGGATCTTAAGGGAAGCGACGTTTGAGGCCTTGAGGCGAGAATAATACGGAGCTCGCAAGGTAAGCGAGGAGTGAGGCCTTGAAGCGAAGACATTACGGATCTCTCAAGGTAAGCGACGATTAAGCCTTGAGGTGAGCACAATATGGATCTTACAAGGTAACCTACAATTAGGGCCTGAAGCAAAGATATTACGATCTCACGAGGTAAGCAACGATTGAGGCCAGAAGCGAGCATAATACAGATATCACAAGGTAAGGGACGATTGGGGCCCTGAGGTGAGCAAAGATATTACCTCCACTAACAGTATTTGGCGGAGGTAGTGTGAACACCTGTATATTTGTCTGTTTTTACCTGCGGCGAAGCGCCAGGTCTAGGCATCGATCGCTTTTTTTTTCAAAAGGAGTATATTGCCATATGACCATGGCAAATAGGGTTAATCCCCCTGAAGATTTCAAATCTGCCATCGGATTTGGCGCTGGGTGGCGCCATCTAGTGGCAGAAGCCTCATTTAGCCATTTAAAGGCACTTGCAAGTGATTTGAACCATGGAAAACCATTAAGTCAATAACTATTTATCATCTTTTCACAAAACACCGCAGGTTATTGGAGGGACCTCCCCTCTTGTTATAAAACATTTCAAAAATTTGTTAATATATTTCTACTGGATTTTAAATATTATGGCAGCAAACTAATGCATTACTAATGTAAATAGCTATGACATTCGTAAACTATGAAAAGTTCTTTAATTAATTAAGCATCAACTCGTTATTCAGGGCACTCCGAAACATAGAAGCAGTAAGACCTACATTGCCATACTTTTTAACATGCATATTCAGGCAACTTTATCATTCAATTTTACTTAGTAGAAAAAAACAAATAAAAATAAAGTTAAACAACGTGATATATTTCCTCACACACTATTTACACCTTTGTTGTGGGAGGGGTTCTACAACTAGAGTAGAAACAAAAGAAAATCCAAATTAAGGGAGATATTTAAGGCACATTCAGTTTGCGTAGAATATCGTAATATTTTCTTCACGGCCAACTGTAATGACATCCACACTTGGAGTTAAAATTACTTTTCAAAGAGTAAAGTATTTAACAATAGTTTTACTGAAGAAAACGACGCCCTCAGAATTGATGATCAAAGTTTAGGGGAAACTCAATAATACGTTTATTTTGAACAAGTTGTGATTCTTTATGGCAGCATGGATGAAGAAATTAGCAATGCTATGAAAGCTTAGCGACATCTATTCATAACCAGAATGACGTAACTCAATGTATTTTAGCAGTTCTCACAAGTGGAAGTGTAAAAAAGAAAAGTAGTCCAAAACTGGGGCGCACTCTAAATAATCATAGGATACATATTAAAGGTAATGCAATTAGAGTCAGAACAAATGCATAACGATATAGAGATAAGGGCCAAATATTGTATAAAGAAAAAATTATAAAGTTAGAATGGGCAATATTAAAGTGTAAAAAGAATCCACGGAAGATGGACGAAGTCTAAAACTAAAGTGATCTGAAGTTTTTAAAATAATTTACTGTACCTTTGTAGGGGCGCGAAAATGTATGAGAGAAAATTCCTTCTAACTCGATAATATAAATGGTGGAAGAAAAATGAAGATGCCTCAAGAAAAAGAAAACGAAGATTAAGGACCAACCCAGCCAAGAAGAATACGGAGGTCAAGAAAAAGGGAAGACAAATGTTTGAAGGGCCAACTTAAAGAAAAAGGAAATTCATTCAAGAAGAATAAAATGCATCGAGGAAACCAAGTGAAAAGCAAGAATAATATTGATAAATAAATAAAGCGGGATAATAAGGAAGCCCCCCCCCCCCCTTCATACCTTCACAAAAGGCAAATTCTTCCCTCGAAATTTTGCGTTGAATTCAAAGGAAATTATTCTTCCACTATATAAGGTGCTTGTACGACCTCATTTGGAATATGCGGTACAGTTCTGGTCGCTCTATCTTCTATTTTGCACTGCAATATCAGAATGCGTCTAGTGACAAACGACCGAATAATTTCCTGAACTTAGAAAAAGATCGTATAAAGACAAAAGGGAGCAATTCAATTTATTGTTACTGGACGATCGCTATCTTCGCGACCAACTAATCGAATTATTTAAAATAGTAAATGGGTTCACTAATATAAACAATAATTCAATATTTGAACTAGATAACCTAGTGTCGTCTAGAAATAATGGTTACAAGCTAGTAAACAAAAAATTCATCAACCTCAATACAAGCAGGATTATTTTTCTTATAATATAACTTAAACCTGGAATAACTTGGTTATATATGTCATTGAAAGTAATACAGTCAATATTTTTTAAGAATAAGATTGATATATTTCCATCACCTGTGGCTTCCACTCTTTTTCTCTCTTTTGAACTAGCTTGGAGTGAATTTTATGGTCATTGTTGGTTTGTAATTATGTAAAATAATCCCAAAACAGAGAGCGTTATAGGTAAAGAGACCCCCAAACTGAGAGCATGGAATAATAACTCGAGCACTTGACCGTGATATGTGGAAACCTTTTAGGAGGTTGGATAAGGACTGAAAGCCTATGAAATAATACATTGTCAAAACAAAACACCGCAAGGAATTATTGAGAATGGCTGTGTTTTTAGTAATGTAGTACTTTACCAAGAATGTGGCATGAAAATTAATTATCGCAAACAGTACTACGCACCGTTAAGAAGAAAAACACACGTGGAAGACCATCTCATTATTAAGATAAAGTCTGATGTTCATTGCCGCAAGTTCACTTAGGCTCTTCTCATCCATGTGATGTTCCTTGAGGCCTTTTTCATCTATGTGATTTTCTTGAGGCCATTCTTATTTATGTGATTCCACAGGAGATCAACACAGAGCGCTAACCCTGATCAAATTCCCCAATGGGGAAGTCAATATCCTTGCAAAGATATCAAACGTCATCTATACTCTGCGTTTTCGTTGTGTGACTTGTCTGGTAAAGGAGGCAAATCAAGTGATTCGAACCGAAATGTCGACTATTCAATATTATTTTAATTTATTACTTAAGTCTAAGAAACGAAAACTGATGAAGGCATGTCCGCTAGAAAGTCCGTAAGGAGAGAAATGTAAGAAAGTGGTGAAAATGGAGGAAGTTAAAATGAGTGGAAGATAAATAGACTCAAATTCAACTTGGGTATTGGAGCTGAGACATCTTCGTCTTAGTTAATTTTATCTCTAACAAATAATTCAGAAATGAATTCGTCAAAAAATAAGAATTAAAACTGGTAAAGATTAAATTCAATATTATCTTCAACCAAACATGTTTACACGAAACACTGCTTCTTTCTTACACTGATATATTTACTGTATAAATATGTTGGGGTGTCTGTGTTTGTACGTGAGATCGAAATGGTCCAAATGGCGAAATCGGTAGTTTTAACTGTTGTTTGGCTAATGGCTAGAGGAGACTGAAGGAGGTAAACCATTCAATCCTCTTTGATCTAATCAGCCTCTTCCCATTTGCATAGATCTTAAACTTTGAAAAAAAAAATACTGGAACCATTACACGATGCTTACATTACTTTCTTCTTGCTAAATTTTGAGTGTATTTCTTTCTCACTGATCACTTTATGAGTTTGCCATTTTTGTTTATCTTTTTAGACTACTTTTTGAGGTCGTTGAAGAAAGAGCCACAAAATATTTCTTCTCTTATTGTTCTAATGTTTTTAGTTCAAGTTTGAATATCCTCATTTTTCGTCTCGTAACGAGGACGTCAAAAGAAAACAAAATTTACCCCTAAACTGACAAGGAAGTCATCAAGGAAAGTTGTATTTAAAAACATTTTTATCATCTGGCAAAATCTTCCGTCGACACAATCTGCCCAGATACATAAACTCAGTTTTATCACCTGAATCCAATGTGCACTAAAGACGATAAAATTGAACCCCAATCTGCCTTGTAGCAACGGACACCTTCGAAGATTGCGCCAAAAGTACCCTCCTTGTATGGACCGTAAGGTCTTCTAGGGTACTTATTTTCCTTGTAGTTCCTTGTAGCTCCTTGTACCAAACTCTTCATATTGATCGGCTCTTCGACGCTTCCTTGGCACCGCTCGAAAAAAATCAAAGAAGGTGAACCGAAGCCACTTCTGAAGAGCATGAAAGCGACACGCATTTAAATCCTCAGGAATGAGTGAATGTTTACCTGGTAAGTGGGGATAACCATCTATATAGAAAGTAATTTATGTAATTGTAAGCTGTAATGTACGAAGTGGTGGTAAGCGATTAAAATAATGGTGGTTAGCCAAATTCGCGATGCAGTGTCAAGGTAGTTTAACCATTACTTAAAGTAACTTGCAATTCATCTGGATTTGATGACGTAGAGGCCTAATCACCGTTCATTTTATCGCTAGGAATATATTCATCTACTATTTACTTATATATTTATATATATATATATGTATTATACATAGTTCAGTATCCAAAACAGAAGACAACTCAGGAGATTATGGACTTGAAGGGAAAGTAACTATCCCAACCTTGCTCCAGATCCTCTTCCAAATTAAGTACTCTTAATTAAATGGTATTGAAAGATAATAGACTCCACTCAACGCATTGTGCTCTTTTTTGCATGTCCTTAGGCACACGAGCATCTATAAACGGATTTAAATCAATTTTAGTAAGCATTTGAGTGAAATATTCTTCATATATTATAACCGATGTAATTGATTATTATTAAATAGTATATCTTAGCTGGTTAAACTCAACGAATAGCTTGTTCCTAATGATTAGGATTGGCGAATGAGACATGTAATCTATCCAAAGTAAGTTTGTATATTTGACTTGCTTTGTTGTAGGTCGCATATGTTCCTGCGCCGGAGGGAGGCGGGCCTGACTCCGACACAGGAGCGCGTTTTATTCTTGTTGATATTTGCTTATCTTGTTTTCGTTTTGTTTTTTGCTCATTTCTTGGCCCTTGTTTATGTTTTTTTATCTTTGTTATCTAGCTTTTACATTTTTTTTACTTGTTTTTTAATCTAGACTAGTATTAGGCTGTCGCGTGATTACAGCGAATTTTGCCTTAGTAAGCAGGCCCCAGATGGGCTCCTAATTTTTTTTTTTTAAGTAAGTTTGTAGGTAGCGTCTAAGATGAACCCTTCAAGTCCGCGGAAAATCTCGTGAAACAGGGATAAACGAGCCTAAATGAAGGAAGAAGCAAGGCAAACTTGCCTCTATAGCAAAGTTTCGTCACCCATCTAATCGATAGTCGGTGAAATAAGCGCTGGGCAAATACTACAAGTGAGATGGGACGAGACTCGCAGCTACAAAGCAGATAGGACGATGATCACATCGGTCCACTCCAGTTGATTGAGTCAAACAAACGTCACGATGCTTTCTGTCTTCCTTTCTCAGCCATAGACTACCACTGCAATCAACTAGAACTTGAGATTTCAAACCTCAGTGTGTAAAAGGTTTTTCAAGTCTGTCCTGTAACTTTAATAAAAAATGTAAATTTACCTATACAAACATACATACAATACTCACTCTATCAATCCGAGCACGGATTTTATCACTTTAGCCAAACGCTCATCCATAAATTACATTAATTAACACAATTATCTTACTATTGCTCAAACACAACTGACTTTTGCACTCATCTTAAACTATTACGTCCCATTGGCTTATGAATTACGAACCGAAACCAACTTAACTTTTCGCGAGGCAAATTCACCTCGTGCGTCTGCGCCAGCCACTGTACTTACGAGCAGATATGATCTCACACACAGCACACCTTCAAACGGCAGTTACTGGCACTCATAAAACATCAATCAAAAGCAATCCCCTCAATCCCATTAAACTAATCCATTGCAGTCTGTTATTCTAACCCAACTTCCATTATTCAACCCTTTGCTGTTCTTAAATAAATATCGATCGGAGATAGAAGAGAGTCAAAATGTTTTATCTAATTTACAGGAAAAATTGAAAATACAGTTTAAACAATCATTTTTTTTGGTAAAAATTAGTTTCTATTCACTTCAGAGATATATTTTTCCACAAAATAAAAGTTTATGTATGCCTCTAGAACTGATAATAGAAAGTTTAAAAAAACAAACAAAAAAAAACCGTGTGCGTCCTTATCAAAATAATCATTCATTGGTATTTTGATCTTCCAAATACAACAAAAGTGAAACACACAACGTTGGTCATCGGCAAAAGATTTGTTCTTGCAAGGTAATGCATGACCACACATCGCAAGCAAACTGCGAGATGCACTGAATAATCTAAATTTGAAGCTACTCCTTCATCCGTCGCCATAATCGCCTTTGATGTCTCTTTCTAATTACCACCTTTTTTTCATCTTTAGACATCGGATCCGTAATGAAAGATTCTTTGATAAGGACACAGTTGAGGAGAGATTTGTTGGTTCAAATTCTTAAAAGACTTTGATTCAAGATACGTAAATAAGCAAAATTTGTTTGGGGGAAATCTCTGAAACGGATAGAATCTATTTTGTCAAATAAATTCTATAGTTCAAACTGATTTTATTGAAGCGGAGACGTTAAAATAAACAAACTTTATTGGTCACCTCATAATTTTCTAAAGAATGTACACTTAATGTAAAACGTATTCAATTAACCATTGTAAATTCACTCACGTAGAAAGGAGGGAAGAAAAGAACGGAAGGGGATGTGAACGAATATAAAATACAGAAATTGGCAAACAATTTACGTCAATCCGAAATGTTGTTATCATTAGCGTGCGACGTTTTCATCTTTTATGCCAATTCTTCTTTTTTCTCTTTGCCATTCTGATGTCCCATTTCAAAATACAACACCAAAGATTGAATTTTCGAGTCTCCTTTGATTGACGGAAGTTATGGCTGATATAATCTAATATATGGAAAAAATATTATAAGGAAATGAAACTATTTTAGAACCTTTAATCTAAAAAAATTCCCCCTCAGATTACAAATATTTATAGTGTTACAGTGTGGAGGATGGGGCACAAACGGAGAGTAAAGTTTGAGTACCTGTTCCCGATAGAGGAAAAAAGTAAACGCAAAGAAGTAGAGAAATAAAGAAAAAGAGAAATACTAAAAGGAATAATGGACGATAAATTGGTCAGATATTCATTTTCATTATTCATTTGTCTCTTAATCTACTCATAGTATTCATTATCAGGAAACACGGTAAATTATAATACCCCTTATTAATACAAAATCTGTAGAGTGAGAACAAGAACATCACCGTTATGATGACAGTTTTGCGTCGTATAAGAGAACTAAATATGACCGTACATATAAGCAACATACATTCATATTCATACATACATATCATTCATACGAACATATAAGCGACGTACATATATTCTATAATAACAGCATGAATGCATTTAATTACCTCGGATTGGATCAACACTAGACTGTTACTAGCTGACTTTTCCCCTCCTCTGCTATTAACGAATGCCATCGTCGGCTAAGGCAAAAGGCAAGTAATAACACACATAACCTTCAAGCATGATATTCCTAATCCTGAGAGCCATGCCCTTGTTAATTGCCACCCAAGCGAGATATCATAACTACAGATCAAAATGATAACCGTCAAAGATGGACGCGAAATTCATTGGCCTGTTTTCTGCTCCCGTTTCTAAGGTAAATGGCGATGGCACTTTTTAACTCAGCAATGGCAGCAAGAAACATAAAAATGTCCCCCCATATATCCCATAAATTATTACTACCGTGAAGGACTAGATTTCTTTGCAAACGATAATAACAAAATGATAATTATAATAATAACGTGAAAATAGCGCTTTTTTTATGCCATTCTTGACATTAAAAAATGTTGTAAAGTCAATTTCTTGGGAAAAGAAAAAAAAGAACAATTTTTTTAAACATTAAAAGTAGTTTGTATTAATTAAAAATAATTCATTTCGATTTTATATATTTCTGTTCAAGACTTTGGCACAGGTTGTGGATGTTTGTCAGTGCATGCATGACTTTGAGTACATAAATTGCGGATTGTTTGTAAGTGAATGCATGACTAATGCCACAGGTCATGGTATATTCTCAGCGCATGCATCACTTTGATCACAAATCTTGGATTGTTTGGCAGTGCATGCATGTCTTTTGGCACTGGTTGTATTTTGTATTTGGTATTTTGGTACTTCGTATTTTGCCATTTTTATTGCTTTATTAAGAAACGAAATAAAACCGACACATTTAACGAGACCATTAATTTCACAGGACGCTGAACGAACAGTAAGAGTTGAAAAAATTCTAAGAGACCAAAAACAATAGCAATCAATCTCGGTCAACCCTACTTACTCTGACTGGATGGGGTATTAAGAAAAAACTCTTAAAATAAGTTCCTTAATGTCAAAACAACTCGTAAATGCGAGGTAGAGTGCCTCTTGTGCCATTAGTTGCGTATATTTGCAAAAATTGTCGAGGTAAATCACTACCAGACAATCATGATTGCCACGATGTTAAAATACTTCTTTCTAAATAATCATTGTCACTTTAGCAATTTTAAAGCGAGGCCCATACAATGTATATGATGAAATTCAATCACAATTTTATAAATTAATTAAATCCATCATCTAATAAACTTCAATTAAGCCTTAAAATTTTGTTGAATAATCTTTAGTGACAAATTGTAAACAAACAAGAACGTTAAAATGTATAAATACAAAATTCGTGTTAGCCCCTGTATGAATTTTCTTCCTTAAATTGATAGATAACTATTTTCTAGACTATTTAATAACGATACTATTTAACCTTTTAAAAAATAGTTAGTTTTTAATATCTATTTATTATGTGAATAAGTGTTGGACTGTCTCTTGAACATATCAGGGTATGCTTTCTATGCAATAAGCAATGCTCAAAGTTTAATACACTCCCCCAAATTAAAAATTACAATTCCACCAATAAGTCATGTTCCATTTTTCAAAATGATTCAGACAAAGGTAAGTTAACTATTATATAAATATTTCTATGTTCTATAAATCCTCGAATAGTTTTGTATGTTTAATGCTAAACTTTACTATATTGCCAAGTAATAATATTTTCCATGACACCTTAGGTTGGAAAATTAATTATGGGAGTTAAAATCTCTCTTAAAAAAAATATCAAAATTTTAATGCGAATATTTTTGAGGCAAAAATATATTAAGAATTAAATAAATATATAAAGTTAATTAAACTAAAAAAAGGGGAAAATTAGGTGAAATTTGGCAACCCCGTTTTGAAACAAAACCGTTTCAAAATGTTTCGACAGTAGTTTTCTTTAAATATTGCATTAACTTTAAAAAAATCACAGAATTTAATTTATTTTATTTTTAAATATATTATTTAGTATATTACTAGCTAAATGTAGCTCAAAAATTCTACCTCTCACCAAAGAATACTATATTAAATTCAACTCTAAAACGTAAAATTAGTAGATTAACTGAGATAGATGATAAAAAGCCGAGTAGAAGTTGCATTTCTCTCAATAAGTGTAGTTGTTCCATAACCAAGTGGTTACTCGCAAGATAGAGTGGCTTTCATCTATCCCACTTTGTTTCGGATCAGAAGTTATACTGCAGGTTACCACCTATAGTAATAGCCTTGTATAGTGCGAATTTGTTGTAAAAACAGCATCAAAGAATTTGAGTTGCATCTATGAGTGGGTCTCGAGCCCAATGCCACCCCTGTTTGCCTGTTTTCTTATCACACGTTCAACCTTGCCCGCTGCAAGATCGGTCAACTCTTTGATGATATATGCTAACGAGTAGTCCACGAATGTCCTTACACGAACCAGCCCTTTCACAAAATGCATGATAGCCTGCAGTGTCACCTGAACAGACGAGCCATTGAGTGCCAGAAGAACACCAATAATGGCCGCTTCTGAATATTCCACCGCATTCGCCAGGAGGCCCATGGTCGAAAAACGGTGCCGGACGTTCAAAGTTTGGTCTTGTCACCTTCCAAGACGGTAGAGGACACGTCAGTCCGCGGAACCCGCATGAAGGAGAAGACTTCATCGTTTTCTTGTTGATATTTTTACATCACTTTTTTTCTTCTAAAAACAAGATGGCGAGGAGTGAGCTTGCTTTCTCTACCCCTGGAAGGGGCTCCAAGGCCGGATGAGCCAGCCTCAGCCTTATATTAATCCGAATTATGAAAGTTTTTGCCAGGAGTAAAGTTTCGGTTCAGTAGAGTTTCCAACCAAACTTTTGTTATTCCCTTGGTAACACCCTTCTATCTTGGATTGAGGCAGCTAATGGACCATTTTCACCCCAGAAAGTGAGGCCAGGTTGCTTCCCCCAAAAGTGTCGGTTAACCAATGCGACAATGCTTTCCAACATCATAGATCAAACTAGTTGTGATTTTTGGCGGGGGGTGGGGGCAAAATGCATAGGGAAATGCACAGAAAACTTTGAAAATAATATCAAGTTGAGTTTTGAACAGGACTTGTGACACAAGCGTCATTATGGCCGATATACCGATCTCCATTAGAAAAAGGGCGGAGCAAGCGTGCCTGCTCTCATCAAAGTCACGAACCTCGGGACGACGATGTGTCTTGCACGGCCCAGGCAATGATGCCGACTTTTGCCTCTTTAAGGAGGGAACCAATTAAGCGCGTCGTCCGCCTAGCCTAGTTCTTAGCGGCCCCTGAGGAAAAAAAGGGGAACTCTCTGCTAGTTTAAAACCACCCGGAGCTAACTCTACAAAAAAAGGTATTGGGAAACCTCCGAACACGAAGGGAAATGTAGATAAGGAAGGGTAAGCTTCCTCTGGGAAAGGAAAGGACCAAGAAAAAGCAAAGGATGTGAGCTCGTTAATAAAGGTGGAGCTATTCCAAAGCGGATCCAAAAGTGGTAAATGGGTAGCGCCCTTTACCAATAAGGACTGGTGAGAGGGGAACATCGTACCACTCAGAGATGTGTTGTGACCGTCGTTTCCCTCGCCAACACTGATTGCCTTTAGTAAAAGATTCGATGCCTCTGGCCACGATGGCCCTACAATAACCGTCAGAAGGAATCGGCTAAGTGAAGTCTCTTGAGTGCCCCGGTCGGCACCACTAAGGGGAGCAGTATACCCATCCTTGGCAAACCCACACCAAATCTTACCAAAGGCGTGATAGGCTGGTTGAATTTCATATCCGGTTAACTAACAGGCCTTAGAGAGCTCGGTCTTACCACGTCCAACATCTAGTCCAAGAGCAAAATTGACTAGAGGAAAATAATATTTGGAAAGGTGCATAAACCAATCAGTGGAACGCCCAGGCCTTGACTCAGAGTGGAGGTCTCCTCTGGGGTCGAGTCCTTCCTTGCGGGCACTCAAACTGAGAGGACGTGGGGCTCCACCTTGGTACCAAATGCAACACATTGTACACGATACCTCCCAAGGCGTACTGGGAACGGGAGGTCGTCTTTCTCCTCCAAGTATCAGTTTAAGCAAGAGGTATCGCCGCCAAAGACTGGACTAAAAATTAAAGGGATGGTCGTAGAAAGAGAAAATGGGGTGTTGAGAGGGACAAGTGAGGAAACGCTCCAGCTTCCCCAAGCCTTGTCATAGAGTTCAAGTCACACAAATAGAGACACTCTCTATTTTCACTCGAGCTGTGAGGACGTGCAGTTTCTCTGGATATTTGATGAAACAGTTTATACAGAGTACCTCCCATACATGCATTCGTACTGTGGGGTGATGCGGCTCCTCAAGGTTTCACTTGTAGCAGATGTGGTAATTCCGGCTATACCAACAAGCTTCCTGCGGGTAAAGAATTGGATACAGAGATAGTCTTAGAAAAAAGAGGTGAAGAGGAAGATGAGGAAGAGCATAAGCTTTTCAAGATCCCATCAAAGGGTTTGACTGAAACTAGTAATCAAGTTATTTCCTATTTGCACTCGCGCTGGATTGCCTGTGGCACATATAAGGTACCAGGAATTTCAGGCTAGACAGATTACCCCCGCTCTTTGGGGCGTTTAAGTTTCAACTAATGGGCGCTAGTATTAACTTGTACATTTAATTTATTTTTTTAATTTTTTATCGACTGTAGATCAAGTGGTTTCTCTAATATTTTCGTTCTTAGCAGTAGAGTACGTCTAATTAATCATCATATTTTTACTTCGCCTTCCCTTTTGTAAGTTTTTTATTCCCTCTCTCTCTTACTCATATATCCATTAATTAACAGGCTAACATTTTTGCGATTTTCTGAAATAATCAAGTTTATTAATTAATTTTTTATTAATAATTGAAGCAGATTACATCGGAATTAGGGTTACGTGTGATGTCCTGAAGACGGGCAGTGATAACCTTTTTGAAATAAGTGACGTTTTGAACAAATTAAGATGCAAAAAATTAAAATAGAGGATTTCAATAAAAGATTTTAAAATTTATATTAAAGGAGGGACATGACTTCGATTTTAGCTACATAGGGAAAAACTTTCATTTTTTACTTGGCTATAACCAAATTTGGTTTGGTCCAATTATGATAAGCTAATTTATTATGAAATGAAGGGAAAAATGAGTGACAGATTAATTTGGAACTCTTTTGATGAATTTTAGAGAATTCAGTTTGCTTCCTTCCATAAGGAAATACCCCAAAATGGAAATCCAAATTTACTACAAATTCAATAAAATGACCCCTCCCCCAAAGTAATTGCAATATATCTTCATTTAGTGGTTAAATAAATACAATCACTTAAAATACGGTTCATCGTTTCATTATATACTAAAATTTCCCTTGGAAATATCATATTAAGGCAATCTACATTAAATTTGCAAGCAATCTCCCATGGAATTTCTTTTATCCCACATCTCAACACCAAAAGTAAATCAATGAAGATACCTTCGAATCCCCAAGCATCCTACATCCTATACGTGGCTAATCATTTAAACCTACATAAGTAGTGGAATTCACAAAACAGGTCTTCCAAGACTTGTCCTAGGAAGAAAACCACTCAATTTTACCCAGAAAAGGTTTTTCAAAGTGAGAAAGAGGATTTTGTGAATCCTCCCCCCCTCACCCTCTGTCGAGTTGTTCTTACATAGAGTTACAGTAATTCAAAACAAGTAATTATCATACAGTTAGAACGCGCCATGTTCGTATTCCAAAATGCATGTAAATTGCTTATGAATTTTTTTATAGTTTTGATTGTTCATTTTTAAAAGCCAACTATTTTAATTTATAAAATATTTCTTTAATAAAACTTAGTTAATCTCTAAAAAAAATATGAATATAGAAATATTCCCATACTGAATATTTTGCCTGGCTTCATTAGATGCAAATGAATATAATTCTGGAAGAATTTAGAAAGCAGAGATAAATTAGGTGATGGTTGATTCTATCATAAAACTACAGAAATTATAGAATTACTCAACTACAAAGACTTTAATTTTTATTCGATGTTAGTCCAAAATAAGAAGGAGGAGAAAGGAAAAGATTATACTGGATACAAATTTTTAAAAATCGAGTATCAGTTATAGGAATTTGGTATTATTATTAATTTGAGTTAAAGTAATATTTATCGATTCTATTCGTAAGCATAACGAATGAGGTTCTTTTCTTTCCTATTTGATTAATATAATGAGAAAAAATCATGACCAAGCTATTCTTGTCTTATGGTTTCTCTATGGCAACGGAAAGCTGGTGGATTTATTTAATTAATAACGCTATGGGTAGGCTACAAGTTATCTATGGTTGGGTGAATTTGGTTGATTTATTTAACGCTATGAGAAGGCTTAAGTACTGTATAGCTCTTTGAATACCTTACTTTCATAGATCATTAATTCTCATTTATTTCTCGCTGCATTTATAAAAAAGCTGTATACAACATGTCTTAATTATAATTTTATTATCCATTATTTTTACATTTTATGGATATATAATAGGGATGAAAGGCGGTAAAAATTTACCAGGATGTGGTTAGTAGCGCGCAGATGGAAAATTCTAAGCTCTACCGTACCTCCAAATCTAGTGAACAAAATACACCTAAATATCAATTTCCTTGAAATTTATATTTGCACAAACTAGTATTTGAAATTTGCTTCTGATAGTGTCCAAGCGCAGACGGACGACCGGAGACACTCGGGCACTTGAAAACATACCTCATACCTTAACGTTACCATCTCCAAACATACATTACATTTTGTGCATGATGGATTCAATCTTTTATTTGTGCTAAGTCTGCATGCTTCTTCCGATCCGATCCTATCCTAAAAAGAGTCAATTTACTTCCATTGATAAAAAACACGCATTTTCCCTTTTCAACACCCCTACATTACATGCTAAAATAGCGAAAGCCAACCTAGCCACTTTATTCTATCTATTTATGAGTTTTATCAGAACAAGGGAACGTGTTATGAGTCAAATTTTTACTCCAAGCGACGATAAGCAATCTAGCGAAACGCATGCAGTTTCATTTTGTCTGTAACTTGACGTGAGATACAGGGTGCTATCTCCAATCGGCCTATCGCTACCTTTATAGAGCTTTATTATGCCTGAAATCACTCTTTTCTATTGATTCCAATAAATCGAAGTCAGACAAGGAAATTCCTTCGTTTTACCACAGAAAAACCTGCTTTCGAAATGATCTGTTGGTCTTAATTCGTCTCACCATACAAATAAATGAATAATACCATGAGTAACAGTCTACAATACCCGTGAGTATTATTAATATACATACGTTACGAACTATTTACATTTAAACTTATAAAGTTATAATTTTCGTTCTCTAGTTTGGGACGTGCTTTCTTAAAATGTAAAATTACTTTCCTCTATGAAATAAAGATTGGACACTATCAAGGGCAAATTTCAAAGGATAATTTTTGCAACTTTCATTTAAATTAGACGAATTTTTTCAATAAACTGTTGACTTGGTTTTTTATTCTCTTGTTTTGGACAGTAGGGCACATCGCGGTTTGAGAGAGATTAGTTGAAGGTTGTCAGATGTAAGATTTTATTATGTGTGCAACTCCTCTTGTGAAGGATCAGTTGAAAATCTATAATCATTTTTTGGCAATCGAGTATTTTACCCTCTGCTTTATTGCTAATCTATATAGTAGAGTTTAAAAAAGTAAATCTCTCTACCACACACATCTATTTCCTCAAGTTGGTATCCATCTAAAGCGCTATTAAATTTTCTCATTCAAAGCTTTACGTAAGGTCCGAGGCACATGACTTTCTTTTCTACATCATTAGTAGTGAATGGTTGAGATTGTAAAATGATAAAAGAATATCTCCAAAATTCCCTTAGAATGTATTCAAATTGGAAAAAAATATCTTATTACACGGAAAACTATATCAAACTAATACCCCCCAAAATTACACCAACCATTAAACACTTTGAATGAAACACATTCAGTCTAATTAACTCATTCGTCCTGCGAGAAGAAAAGGAAATATTGTTCAATAAAGATGACTAAAAAAACATACAATAGACATTAAGAAAGAACAAATAGCTAATATGATATTAGAACAAACATAAATAACGGTATTACAAAACTTTATGTCAAAAACACGTAAAGAATATAATGTTGATATTCAGGTAAGAAGCGCAGTTTCTTCCCTGGAAATTCACTTTTATAGGGACGATTTCAATTGATTCTGAATGTGAATTCGAAGAGAATATTTGCCTCTGGAATAACGCATGCAGGATGGGGGATATACTGTCTTCTTTTAAGAGCTTTGGAGAGTATTAATCTAGCTATAAAGACGAGGTTGGAATACACTTGAATTTTTATATTTACTTTACGGGCTCGAATTCCTTTGAAGGAGCCGAAAAGAAAATTCTTAGATATAAGAAATTTGGTTTAACGCTACTGTTTGGTTCTATGTCCCTTGACTGACAATACCAATAACTTTATTGGTGAGCAAAAGGAACACAAAACTGAATAGGTATGAATAGCCATGAATATCGGAGTGATTTGTTCCTAAAAGCAAAATCCTATCAAAGAAATCATAGTTTTGGATTATTTCCTTAACAAACACCTTCAAGAATAAATACGAAAGCGCTCGGAATCGTTTTTCACTTTTCCTTTGTGGGTGTATAGGCATAACTTTGTCTCACGTGCACTTTGTAAGCTTTTTTCATCTTAGTCAACTGTGAAAATGATTGTTAAAATAATAAGCTATATAACGTATACAAGACATTTGGTTATCTAGGCACATAAATGTTATTATTACATACAAGCCCGAATACTCTGTGGCTCTTGTACGAGTTAAAACAGTCGGTATTCGGCCAATTCTCTGAATATTTAGCCCCGCAGTAAGAGGTCCTACTTTAAAACCATTCCATAAAAGATACTCTCGGGCAGCAATGCAATAACTTAGATATACTGTCTTGCTACTGCTTAAAAAATAAAAAAAAAGACTTTAATAAAACAAAAAAACCTTTTAGCGGTTATTTCCTGACTGAAAGATGAGCTATGAAAAAAACATAGGAACCCTTTTGAGAAACCAATTTCAATTCAAACCATGCTGGCATTTTTGCAAGTACTTGGCATTAAAAGGTCTCCAAGGAGGCATTGTTACTCGTCCTATTAAATTATAAATGCATTATCCGGCTTCTTGCTACCTTATTTTGGGCAGGAGTCAACTGCATTATTTTGGATTCTTAAGAGAAACTCCATTAATAGCAGAACGTGTATTCATGATACTCATTTCGGCAGTAAGCCTTCACTTTTCTCGGCTCTTTAGTATTTATTTATTTTTTTACATTTTTTTTAAGGGGCTATCTGGCGACTGCCCACTTGGTCATAAGTCGCCGCAAACAAACAGCCTAGTTCTGGGCTACTTTAAAATAAAAATTTGAAAAGAAAACAACAATAAAAAGACATAACAATTAGGAAGCAAGCTCCGGCGTAGGGGGGAGGTCCCCCTCGACCCGGTGTAGGAGCCTGTGACCTAAAAAGAAAACAATAACAAAAACAACAACAAAACCTAGTTAAATAAAAGGGAGAAGGCCGGCCTCCCCCAAAAAGTCAACAAGTCCACCAGTCAATGTGCACACACTGGTCCCGAGTACAAAGGACAGGCGGTAGCGACCCCGCCCATTTCAGTACCGGCTCTTTGGTATAATATTCAAAGAATTGTTGAGCTTCCGAGACCATAGGTTTGTATGAACACTTCCTAACAAAGATGGCATAGACGGAGATGTGGCAATTGTTTGGGAAGTCGTAATCTCCTCCGCAATAGAATAACATATGCTCATGTGTCCAACTTCCCTACATCTGAACAACATCACTTGTTCAAACTATTGACCCTGAGCTAATTCCTAGTCATGTAAATCTTGAATTTCCAACTTTTTACAATTATCTTAGGGTAATGGTTTAAACATGACCCTCCCCCTCTCTACAACCCAACCAACCACCCATGCATCCACGCACCCACACATACACACAAATTCTGCAAAAGGTTTTTAACATTCTGAAAACCAAAACATATACTATAGTTATTTACTATATTTATTTTCCCAAATGTACTTTTAAAATCTTGATTACTTTCATATCATTCATGAAATTTCATCCTCAAACTACCAACAAAATCTTCTATATATACACCCACTATAACTTCTTTACCCAAACTTTATTTCAAATACACATCTTTTTTACGATTTCTATTTCCCCGCCTAACCTCAAACGAGTCTCGATATATTGTTGAGAGAATTATCCGATTATCCGTAAATAAATATTGGAATGGCCACGGTTCTTTGCACTTTAAAAGGGATTTATTTCTGCCCTCGCCTTAAGGGTTCTCTGCTTTTAGCCTTAATTTCCACCTGTCAAGGCGCGCCTATAAAAAGGCGAGGTTCTATACCCCTTAAGGGTTCTCTGCTTTTAGCCTTAATTTCCACCTGTTAAGGCGCGCCTATAAACAAGGCGAGGTTCTATTTCCCTTAAGGCTTCTCTGTTTTTAGCCTTAATTTTCGCCTGTCGAGGTGCGCCTTTAAACAAGGCGAGGTTCTATTCCCCTTAAGGGTTCTCTGCTTTTAGCCTTAATTTCAACCTGTCAAGGCGCGCCTATAAACAAGGAGAGGTTCTACCAGAACTAAATGGTTTGCACACATTATGGAGATATGCGTGACCCCTGGCAACATAGGGTCCTATATAAACATTCTTAGTCTCAACCTCTGTCATACCCTTGCTCCACAATACATATCTCTTTTCTCTTTGCACTCAATGTATCCACCTTTTCTTAAACTTAACTTTTTGGACAAATTGTCCATTTGCACTCTTCTTACTCTCGATCTTTGAAATTATCTTTCATGCCAGTCACACTTCCATATGTTCCCGTTAGGATAGAAATACTCTCATGCAATCTCCACACTTGTTTATCATTAGCAGTGCGATGGTACATCTTTATAATAAACAGACTTTTATCTTTCCCTAGTTATTTACTACCTCGTAATCTTAAACTCGCGGTATAAAATATAATTATAAGCTGCTATTAATTCATCGATAATAATTGAACGGTTTATATATTTTTCACACTAGGCGAGAAAAGGAAATTTGTATGCTTAGAAAATACTCATAGATACCCCCTAGATTAACTCTACTGACTTCTTTTTTAATATGACTTCAAAGTTCTTCAACACATCTATGAGTTCTAGCGATCGTGTTGGCAATCTGCGTTCTTCAAGCCAAACAGATCTTATCCAAGCTTCGCCGGTGGCAATTGTTATTTATGCAGATAGTATCCTGCTCTGGTGATGATGCAGACACTATCTCAATGCACCATTCTCCGCCAAGCATCTCTCTCTCTCTCTTTCTCTCTCTCTCTCTCTCTCTCTCTCTCTCTCTCTCTCTCTCTCTCTCTCTCTCTCTCTCTCTTCTCTTTAAACCGAGCTCAACCTTCCGTTCTAGTCAACTTCACAATCGACTGCACAAGCTCTGACTACGACCACTCTTCTATTACTGTAAAGTATCCCATTTAATCGTAGAGGTGTAATCCTACGCTTTTCACCCACAGCCTCACTTCTAACAGGATTTTGAAGTAAGCCAATTACGAATAATTGGTGGAAAAACATTTTATATAACATTAAAGCTCATTGATCCTCTTCTTGTCCCTTAATCTTCTCCAAATAATATTTAGACAATTCAAGGATCAGTTGAAAAAATCATCTCTGACACCATCCCATCCAGACATCCTGTATCTATTCTTATATTGTCATAGCTAGATTTTCAAGTCACTCTGGACTCATTTAGGGCTTTAGCCTAATTAGAAAATTAATCCCAGCCAAGTCATCCCATTATATTAATGATAACGTTAAGAAGTAGCGATTAATAAAACCTAGAAGAACAAATTACTAGTTGTCTCATGAATGGGTGCGCCACCCATTATTTAGAGCATTTCAAATTCCTGCCCAGCGAGTGAAGACGACTTACCTCTCCGGGGATAAAGACTTACTGAGGAGGAAGATCGGCATCTCTTAATTTTAAACGTGTCATGAGAAGGTTTCGTTATTTGCCAACCTCACGTGTAGCGTAAGAAACTGAAGTATATTAACACAATTTTGTTTTGAGAATAGGATATAAATCTCCCAAATTAATCATAGTCAAATTAATCATAACTTCTCTTTTATTGTTTCCTCGTACCCTAGCCAAACGGTTGGCTTTTTTACTTCTTTTGGATTTGTTTTTCCACTGTTTCCGCTCTTTGGCGTCGGTGTCTAAGGTACCTAGATAATACATTCAGGTATGTTTGGTGTATATATTTAGACATCAGAAGTTCACTAATAGATGTAATACTACCGGAAAAGATTCAAATATTGTGCCACTAAACTGAACACAACATGAGAAGTCAATCGTATGAAACTCAATTCAAGAGTTCCTTTTTACATTCGCTGGTGGAGAGACGATTGAGAGATTATTTAAAATAGAAACATTATAAAACAGGCCCCAGATTACCAAGTTGCTCCCCATTGGAGGTAACCTTTAAAAATTCCTAAAATTATACGCATATATGTAAACCAGGCAATTGCTTTGCTACTACGATTAAAATTTAAAATCTGAAAAAAAGGCAGCCATGGTTAAATTTTTATAAATTTTCTGAACTTCGCCAATTATAATATTTTTAAAAAGAAATTCTGAACTAAATTTCCCCCCTTTCAAAATATCACGTTGCTAAAATAGTTATAGAAGAAGATATATAAAAATTTATTTTCGGAACTTCACCATTTGTAATTCTTTAAGTTTTAAAAAATTCACAAAGTTTCGATACTTATATTTATTTCTGAACTTCACCATTTTGTTTTGGGATATTATAAAAGAATTATTAGAAATAACTTTGATAAAAAACACAAGACATAACCAAAATAAGATGAAATTATTATTAAAATACTTAAAAAAAAACCCTTCTTAAATTATAGAGTTAGTGATGATGATGATGATGATGATGATGATGATGATGATGATGATACCATTATTTCACTTAATCAATACAAATAGAATGAGAAGTAAAAAGGGTTGAATGTGAGAATGCCAGGGTTTAAAACTGTGACAAAGGATTCACATACACAACACCAAATTTTAATATTACAATACCCTTGAGAGCCCACTAGCGTAGTGAATAAGTATTGGATTTCACTGCTTTGATACCGTGTGGGAGAGAGAACGAAAGAAATTCATCAGTCACAGCGAGGAACCTTCAGTTAAGCGTTGCATCGAGTTTGAGACATACCCAGGCTCCTCAGACCGCATACATTGCCACACACGTAGTCCATCATAACACCGCTTTCTCTTCCTCCTTCCTCTCATCACACTACTCTTTCGTCCCAAAACCTTCGGAAATAGTTTACTATCCCCATTCCTCTAACGTTGAAGGGTGGCTTTACCTTGGGCCACACGTAGCCTATCACAACACCGCTGTCTCTCCCTTCCTCCTCTCAACACAATACTCTTTCGTCCCTAAACCCTCTGAAGTAGTTTATTATACATATTCCCCTAACGTTGAAGGGTGGCTCTCCCTTGGGCCAAAGCAGGTTGACTACTAGATAATTGGCGGTAAAACTACCAAAGTTGCCCGCCCAACAAAGACCCATCCCTAGTAGCGATGGAATTACCGGCAATTATCATTCTGATCTTTATTTGAGTTTCATAATCCGCTTTATGTATCTCGTCCTAGATAGAAAAAGAATTGGTGGCACAATTAACTTCATCCAACTTCACACCACCATATTATTTTATCTTCCAAAGAATAAATCGCGTTTACACCTTAGTCAACACGCGAACCGCGAGAGATTGGATCCTTTTGAGGTTCCGCGTCATTAAACAGAAAATGGGAATTTAATTCCTGTTTTCTTGGTTTGGAGAGTAAAGTACAACTATACTTCTATAATATGAACATTTTCATTATTAATCTTCATAATCATGATGTGATTAATGTGTAGAAGTTGAAGAGAAACAGAAACTGATGAAATCACCGAGGGCATATTCACAGTGTGGGAAGATGAGAGGTAGAAGCAGATTAGTTAAGGACGACCAATCCAACTAGACAAATCTTAAACGTAAAAAAACAAGAGCTAAGGTGTATTATATAATCGAGGAAAATCTTCTAAAAAAGAACTCAGTCAAAGCCTACAAGACAAATCCTACAGACAGGTCACAAGAGCTAAGATGTATTATATAATAAAGCAAAATCTTCCTACAAAGAAAGCTGGACAAAGCCTACAAGACAAATCCTACACGCTATTTACAAGACATAGGTGTATTATATAATCGAGGAAAATCTTCCAAAAAAGAATGCAGGCAAAGCCTACAAGACAAATCTTCTACACTAGTTACAAGAGCTAAGATGTATTATATAATCTAGAAAATCCTCCTACAAAGAACGCTGGGCAAAGAATATAAGACAAATCCTCCGTGCTAGGTACAAGAGCTAAGATGTATTAAATAATCTAGGAAAATCTTCCAACAAAGAACGCAGTCAGAGCCTGCAAGACAAATCTTCGATGCTAGTTACAAGAACTAAGTTGTATTATATAATCTAATAAAATCTTCCTACAAACAACGAAGGACAAAACCTGCAAGACAAATCCTCCACACTAGTTACAAGAGCTAGGGTGTATTATATAATCGAAGAAAATCTTCCAACAAAGAATGCAGGCAAAGCCTACAAGACAAATCCTCCACGCCTATTACAAGAGCTAAGGTGTATTATATAATTTAAGAAAATCTTTCAACCAGAACGCTGGACAAACCCGACAAGATAAATCCTCCAGGCTAGTTACAACAGACAAGTTGTATTATACAAAAAATGTAGGCACTTATTAGTACAATCAAATCCCTTTTATCCTCCAAAGTTTTCGCTAGTCCAATATTCTTAACTTAATATCCCTATCTTATTTACTAATCAAACTAGCGATGATTCAGGATTTTTTTAATCATACATCTGTCGACTCTCCACAAGGGCATAAATTGCCGTAATTGCGATGGTTCAGGATGTATGATTAAGCTTCGGGTAGAAGGATATTGAGTGTAGGCCTCAATCAGACGTTCATAAATGATCGTGTTTAAACATTGAAAACCAATATCTTCTCGGGAAGACACCTTGATCAATACTTATCGATGACAATATACAACCTAAGGCAAGGGAGTCTGGCTCTCACAAACCTTGTTGCCTGGAGAACCTCTTTATAATGTATTCAAATTTGTTCTTGGTAAATAAGGGGCGCTTTGTAATAGACGCAAATAAAGTATAATTTTGTCAGATATATATGGAGAGGCAGGTAAATAAAGATAAAGAAAAATGATACAAAAGAAATAAGGGCTCTCAGATTTATTGGGGAGACAATTCTATTCATGTTAGAATTTTAGAGTTGAAGAAAAAATGTTAAAAAAATGAAAAGTTAAATATTAATACACTATTTACTATTGGTTTTTCTTAGACTCCTTTAAGAGTAGGAGTTTACCTAAATATAAGTGGTTTGTAAAGATTCAACAAGGGGGTCTCTTTATGCGAATCATTACATTCAATGAGGTCGTATGATACTATTCTGCTCCCCACCTACTTATGTTTTGGTAGTATAAAATGGTATTTCAACTACGAGAGCAATGTATTTTACTCGGTTACCAGAACAATTAACTTTGCTTGATAATTTTGTTTTAACTAATAGTTTGGCTAACCATAACAGATTTAGCACTAAACCAATATTTTGCTTGTACCTGTCAGTATCAGTCTTGCCTAACTTATCACAAACGCTACACACCTCCATTGTCTGAAAAAGTGTGAGGTGTTAAAAAGAAAAACTTGGAACTTAACTGTTTGGCTAATCATTTATATTTTTTAAATTCATTTGTCTATTTACTAGAAGTTAGACTGTGTGCTTCATTGTATGTCTTTTTTTTATATAGAATCTATAAAATAGGCCCCAGATTATCAAGGTATCTCCCTTTGAAGGTAACATTTGAAATTTACTAGTAATATATATCCAAACCATTTTTCCGATATTAGTACCTATACATTGTTATTATTTCATTTATTTTTTAAAAAAATAGCTAACTGTCGAGGGACGAAAGCGTCTGACCCAAAATTCTCAAAAATGTACACACGTTTGTAAGCCAGGCCGCCACTGTCGGCGCAGGGCTCGTGTATAATTGAGTTGGGGGATGGTAAATACCTTCCAACTAGAGTGCAATATTATTAAGGTTGGTTCTTTGAATGGGAATACGTTTGCCGGGTTCGTCTCAAGGGTTATTCGAAAGAGAAACACCTTAACGAAAATCAACTTCAATACAAATAATAATAAGCACAATGGCACAGATAAATATGGAAATCTAAATAATAATTAGTACCCCCAAAGAATATTATGACGGGCAAAAATAAGGAAAATAGGTACGGGAAAAATATATAAGTGATCCAAATAAGTTAGATTGAAGGAAAAACTTAGCAAGTCTATTGGCGTTACACAAAATGGGGGAATTCTTCTTAGGACTAGGAACGGAGAGGTGGAACTTACAAGGAAAGTACTCCTGGTTACCTCTGGTGGATGAGCTGGGGAGGTGGAAGACCAATAGCTTGGTCTTCCTCGATAGGGTCCCGATGTGAAGGCGTCCAGAGAAACTCCGAAGGGGGTTGAGATTACCGAGGCTCCAGGGAGAAGTAATCACAAATCGAAATTCGTCTGCGGGACGGCCGGAAGTCTCAACCAATGTAGTGAGACGAGAGAAAGCCAAGACAATCTTCCGGGGCGTAAACAGGGTTTCTCTAATCTTCCTCTGATCAGGGCAGGTTACGCGAAGACGATCTGCTGACGAGATCACAAGAGTGAGGGGACCACTTTACGGGACACAGATACTGGAATCTGGACGACAAGAAGCTCGGGCTCTCTCTATCTGCTACGGCTTTGCAGACATCACCTTAAATAGGAGCCACAACCATGGTCGTCAGAAGGCTGTGCGCAGCAAGGCGTCCTAAGGGATATCGGGGGCGGCTTAAGCAAACATGGAACTTGATAATTTCGGAGCATCGACGAGGCGAAAGGGAAATAAGTGAGATTCCCTTCTACCACAAAAGGGGGCAGATAAACACGGCTGCTGAGCCTCAGAGTGGGACCGTGTTACCAAGCTAGAAGAAGACGGTAATAAAGCACCCCAAATTATATACAGCTGCGCTGATCCGTCTCGACCAGTAAAATTCTGTGTGATAACAGCGTATTAAGTTTCATGCTCCCACACGCCTCCCTTCATAAGATGAAACTTCACAGACACGTATAGTATGGGGAAATGTCATTCCCCACAAATGGGAGAGATAGGATTGGAGAAAACAATTTACCTGACGAGAAACAAGCTAATAGGGAAATCTTTAACCTTGGACCTACATAGCCGCGAAAAAAAAAATCAATTCATATGAGGTTGTGGAATGCAGGAGTTAACTATAAGTAACAATAATACCCGCAAAAAAAAACATGGCGACCATTACAATTAATTTCAAAAGAAAAGAAAAAAAATAATTCAAGGCAATATATATACAGAGGGGCAAAGCTTAACAATATATACAATTGTGAGAACACACCTACGGTGACTCGATCTTACGAGGAAGGGGAAAGCTCCTCTATGGGGTTCCTACTAAGACAGTCAGCTATACAATTTTTGGAACCTTTAATATAAAATATACAAAATTGGTACCCCCTCAACATTAAACTCTATCGCATGACTCTACCGTTCTGACTTTTACTCTTTTTTAAATAGGCTTATTGGCATTGATCCGTTTCGATCAAGAAATCCTTTCCCAATAAATACATTTTAAAGCTTTGTACCTTCAAACACTATCGCGAGAGCCTCATGTTCTCTGGTTGCATAGTTCTTCTCACGCGACGAGAGCTTCCGGCTCGCGTATGCAATCGGATGGCTGCAATCATCGTCGCATTGCAATGAAACGCATCCTTATCCTTCGTTACACGCGTCAATCCTGATTCTGAAGGGCTTGGTTGGATTGGGGAGTCTTAGAATGGAGGCAGAAGTGAGCCTATCCATAAGTTTGTCAAAGTGGGCGGATGCCTTGGGGTTCTACGCGAGGGGATCTGGGGATTTTTTCTTTAACAAGGCGGTAAGGGGAGAAGCTAAGGCGGAAAAATTGGGGACAAAACGTGGGTAGTAAGAAGTGGATCCCAAAAAGAACCGGAGTTGTTTTTTTGTACGCGGAAGATGCATGCTGGCAATAGCCTTTACTTTATCTTGCTGGGGGTCATCTGGTTTTCCCCGATGTAAAAGACTAAATAACGAATGGAATTATAGGAAAAATGACATTTACTAGGCCTAATGGTCAATCCGTGTTTCCGTAACCTCATGCGGAGGGAGCGAAGGGAGGCTAGATGTTTTTCCCATGTACGCTTGGCAACGTACACATTATTAAAATAAAACGACACGTTACCTAGGCCATCCAGGATTCACCGCATCATTATATTATAGTTACTGCAAGCAGTAACCAAACCGAAAGGAATACACCTAAATTGCATTAGCCCTTCTCAGTGGGGAACGCAGTGTACTTCTGAGTACTATCCTTGAGGGGAATTTGATAATAGTCCTTACATAGGTCTATTTCTGAGATAAATTTGGTCTCTTCAAAGAGGTGAAGATTCTGGTCGATGAGCGAGATTGGTTCCGCATCAAAAACCGTCACGGAATTCAATTTCCGGAAATCTACACACATTCTGAAAGTTTGATCATGCTTCCTTACCATTACAATGGGGAAGCAGAAATCAGAGGTGAGGGCTCAATGATACCCAACTTTAGTAGGTTTTCCACTTCTGAATTAAAGGCTGGACAAAGATGCACAGGCAAGGGGTACGTTTTAGTGCGCACATCCTGGCTTTTCCGAAATCACGTTCACAAATTCAGTTAATAACTTAACCAATTGAGTCCTTTGCGGGGGTTCCAATTGGGGGTTTAAATTGAGTTCCTGGGCGGTTTCTTCACTGAAACCGGGGAGTGCAGGTGAGGGGTGCTCCTTATCTGACTCGACACAAACTGTATGTATCAGATTGAGAGGTTCGGAGGGGTGAGCGGCTTACATCACCGCCTCTTTGTCAAGCGCGACTATTTTATTAATACACGCACGGCGGTGGTATCGGTTAAGCATCTTTATGTGGTATAAATTACTACCGGAGGGGATCTTTATGAGGTAGTCCACGGGTCCTTGTGCTTCTAAAGCGGGTAACGGGCATTTCCACTGTGAAAGGAGCTTATTAGATTCACTGTAGAGGAGGAGTAATACCTCACCACCGGGTCTGAGACGTCAATTTTTTGCCTTTACTTCGAAATAAGTCTGGTATTTCTCCAAATTAAGATCCGTATCTTTATACGCGATTTCGGCGCATTCCTCTAAGCGGTTCCTCAGGTCTAATGGGTACGAATACGAGATTTTAATCTCTTCATCGAGGCGGGGATTTTCGAACAATTCGTTGAGAATACTCATAGAGCCTCGGACGTTTTGCCTATAAAGGAGTTCGAACGGGGCGAAGCCTAAAGTCCTATGAGGAATCTCACAGCACGCAAGGAGAGCGACTGGCAGATACCGATGCCACTCTTGAGGCTGAGCATGGCACAGCTTCTTCAGGACGGTCTTCAGAGTCCCGTTTAAATTTTACGCAGACTCCGTTAGCAGCAGGGTGGAAAGGAGTTGTGAAGAGAGGTTTTATCCGAAGTTTTCCCACGTATTCCATGAGTTCGGACGTAAATTGTCTGCCTCATTCAGACAATATCTCCTTAGGGATCCCGACTCCAGAAAAGATAGCTATTAATGCTTCCGCGCACGTTATGCTATCGATTCTTTTAAGGAAAACTGCGTCAGCGAACCTCGTAGCGAAGTCCACGAGCGTGAGGATATAAGAGTATCTTTCGCTCGAGGAAGGATGAATTGGGCTAAGTAAGTCGATAGCCACTCTAAAAAAGGGTTCAGACACAATGAAAGGGAGGATAAACACCGCTGCTGAGCCTCAAGGTGGAGGCGTTATCAAACTGGAGGGAGACGGTAATAAAGCAACCCAAATTAAATACAGCAGCGCTGATCTGTTTCGACCAGGGAAATTCTGTGTGATAACGGCGTATTGAGTTTCATTCTCCCACACTTACATTAAATGTCGCCTAGAGATTTAAATTTATAAGTTATTTCGGTTTACTTCTAATTATCAATCAAATATCATTTGTTAAAATATAAATAACATAAATAGATTGAGATATTTAATTAAATGAATTGAAAAATAGATATCTCGGATATATATTTAAGTTAGTTTGAATTCTACATGACCTCAAAAAGTAGTTTGCTCCTCCCTCAGCGAAAGTCAGATCGTAGTATAAAACCCCTTTGTAACTATCCGCTCTAAAAGCACTAGCGATAGTTAGTGCTTTTATCAGTGTTAGTATATGATATGCGATGTCGGAAATCACTAAATTGGGTTTGTGCTCATATCATTTAAAAACAACGTGGAAATTTCGGTATACAGTCACTGGTGTACAAAATCTTAATTACATGGAATATTTGACCTGAATTAACACTCCAGTTAGCATGAGAACAAAGTATTGTAAAAACATTTTCATCTTTATATATAGGAATGAAATTAATACCTCCTGTTAAACATTCCTTTTTCGCTGAACTTGAAAATTGTTTTCGTGTTTTGTTTTATGCGAGAGTATTTTAAGATCCTCAGGTGTTTATTGGATCAGAAAATAGGGAAGAGATAATTAATGGAAGATATTTTGTGCAAATTATTTTAAATACGATACAATAATATTTGATTTAATTCGCAAAGAACATAAATTAATCATAACCGAACAATCACAAGTCAATCTTGCTTTGTAAATAAAACTGAAGATAAAGAAATTGGAAATGATATGATCAAATTTAACCATGTAGAAAATTATGGTAACTAAAAGAAACTTTAGTTAGGCTATAAATATGCCATATAATCTAACCTTTTATAAGGGTTCGCACATCCTTAAACTCAGTTTCGAATATTCCTTTTACATTTCAATTTCCATCCATTATCTTTACCTTCCCATCCAATCGAGAAACAGTCTCAAGCACAACGAAAAACACCACCAATCCGTCACTCATGAGTCACCCAAATTATTCATTTACACTTCCTTCATTGGAGATATTTCCTTCTCTACCCATAGAATAATCCCACTTCCAAATACAAAACGCGTTCACAGGCATATTCTTATTTACCTTAACGTACATTGTACATCCAACTATTTGGCATATTTTACACACATTCTCTCAGGAGTCTTCATGGCACATTTTACACTCAAACCTTTAGCCTTCATGGAACATTATGCACGTATGGTCTCAGGCAGGTTTATGGTACATTTTTCACGAAACACTTAAGCATGCATTCAGGCAGTTTCATGGCACATATTACAGATTTTACAAGCATATTCTCAGGCAGATTCAAGGCACATTTTAGATTGAATCCTATTTCCTTCATGGCACATTTTACAGCATGCACGCAGGCGGCTTCTTGGCACATATTACACTTATCCTTTTAGCCATCATGGTATAATTTTCACGCATACTCTAGCGTAATTTCATGGGACATATTACACACAAATCTTTCGCCTTCATGGCACATTTTACACGCATACTCCCATGCAGTTTCATGGCACATTTTACATGACCGTTTAGCCTTCATTGCAGAATTTTACCGTATATTCTCAGGCAGTTTCATGGGACATATTAAACACAAATCTTTATCCTTCATGGCACATTTTACACGCATACTCTTAGGTACCTTCAACGCACATTTTACACTTAATTCTTTAGGCTAAGTGGCAAATTTTACATGCGTGACACATTTTTCAGGCATGCTCTTAGGCAGCTTCATGGCTCATTTTACGGAGAGCCCTTTAGAATTCATGGATCATTTTACACAAGCTCTCAGAAAGATTCATGGCACATTTTCCATTCAATCCTTTATCACTTATGTCACACTTTTACAAACATGCTCTCAGGCGGATTCATGGTACGTTTTACACTCAACCCTTTTAGCCTTGATGTTAAATTTTACACGCATGATCTTAGAGAGATTCATGGCACATTTTTCATGAAACACTTTCAGCTTTCATGAATAGAATGTAGAGGCATGCTCTTGGACACTTTCATGGCACATATTACACTTAACCCTTTAACTTCATTGGATATTATACACGCATGCGCTCAAGTACCTTCAATGTACATTTTACACTCAGCGATTTAACCTCCATGGCGCATTTTTACGCATGCTCTCAGGCATCATCATGGCACATTTTACACTTACTCTTGTATCCACCATGACAAATTTTACACGTATGTTCTCAGGCAGTTTCTTTGTACATATTACACTCAAACCTTTTCTCTTCATGACACATTATAAAGCCCAGCTCTCAGATACTTTCATCGCACATTTACACACAACCCTTTAGCCTTCGTGTCAAATTTTACATGCATGTTCTCAGGCACCTTCATAGCCTATTTTCCACTTAAGGCTTTAGCCTTCGTGGAACATTTGACCTGCTTTCAGGCTGGTTCATGACACATTTGACAGTAAATCTTCATCATTGATGGTGTAATTTACAAAATTTCTCTCAGGCAGCTTCATGACACATTTTACACAAAACTTTTTAGCCTTTTTCTCTCATGCAACTTCATGGCACATTTTAGACAACCATTTAACTTTCATGGCAGAATTTACGCGCATACTCTCAGACAGTTTCATGGGAACTATTATACTCAACCCTTCAGCCTCCATGGCACATTTTACACGTATACTTTTAGTTCCCTTCAACGCATATTTTACACTTAATCTTTTTAGGCTCAATGGCATATTTTACACGCATGCTCTGAGGCAGATTCATGATATATTATGCACTAAAACCTTTAACTTTCATGACACATTTTACATGCAAGCTCTCAGGCAGCTTCATGCCACATTTTACACTCAACCATTTAGCCTTCAAGGCATAATTTACATGCATCGTCTCAAGCAATTTCAGGGGAAATATTACACTCACCATTTTTAGCTACTCTGGCAAATATTTCATGCATGCTCCCAGAGAGCTTCATGGCACTTTTTATTCTCAACCCTTTGACCCTTTGTAAGGCACCGATCGCCCTATACATCCCCACCATTCAAAACCTTGTGTTCGCCATCTGCTGCATATGTGCCATTATTATTCAATATAGTTCATAGATACTTTAAACATGCTACTTGTTCAATTTTAACACCTACTCTAATACACACATTATCATCACTCAAACACATCATTTCAATTTTTATGCCTTTGCTCTTTGCTCTCTCCTCAGACACACTTTGCCATACACTTCGATCAATATTTCCAAATCGCTCTTACTTTCAGACTTTTCTCATACACATACTTGGTCATACACTTCATTAACACATCCAAATCACTCAAGATCAAAGCTACTTACACCAATTTATTCTGATCTAAAATCATTCCTTATCAGTTTCACACACTCTTCCTTCTCATGGTACTCATTCTTAAAATTATTAAACCAGTATCAAACCACTTACCCCACCCTTTTACCACAAATACACGCATTATTTCATAATAAATACTCTTCACATCATCTACAGACCCCTACACGCTCCTTCTACCATAATTTCCTGTTCGACCACAACCACTCATTCACGATCTTAGTTGTGTGGGTCTGGGCACCGTCGTGCTAAAAGACGTAGTTCCCCTTCTTTGTGATCCTTCTCACCCAGTGGAGGAATTTCGTGGCCAAAATGTCCCTGTAATCGGCCCATCTTCTCGCCATTCGAAGCCACGAATGGCGGCTGGTTGGTCGCGGGCACGTAGCGAAGCTCTGAACCGTCCTAACCGAAGCTTACCACAAGGTCGTTCTGATTGTTAATGGCCGGATTGACCGTGATGGTTTTATCATCAGAAAAAAATAAGAAGTCGATTGCCATGGCTCTTCAAGTCGTTAAGAACAGTGCTCCCGACTTTGTTTTCGGATACAGTGGATAAGCAGAGGCCTTTTCACGGCCCTTAAGCTCTTGCTGCCCTCCTCCTTGACATCCTGTACACTGTAACACCGAGATGTTCTTCTTCGCTATTACAGTCATTTTGAACTTCGGGGCATGTTCGAAGACCTTTCTCACAGCCAAACGGTTGACAACTTGAGCTGTGTCTCAAGTACCTCGATCTTTGTGGTCTTCCCCGTTCTTAAACTTCTCTGCGACTCTGTGGTCGGTCTTCCGGCTAACGTTGAGCCACTTGGCGATGTCGGACTTGTTGTAGCCTGTGTTCAGGAGAGCTGAGATCTCGATTCTTTTCACTTACATCTCGATACACTTTCACACAATGGAAAAGACGCTTTAAAGACACATTTTGGAAAAGTACAACTTTAAGTTTGTTTGACGGAATTCTTTCTATCATACACGTAAACCTCTGGAAAGCGAAATCAACGAGTGTGACAGAATTTTCCCAAAAAACCCGAAAGCTCAATCAACACTTTCCTTTATATCTTAACTTCGACAATGCCAAACATCACCAACTATAGTTCCTGTTTTAACTTTTTTCCCATATTTACTCATATAAAACTTCATCATTACAGTTTTCAAGCAGTCTTCCACTCTCAAATACACTACAACCCAGCTATTATAACATTTCTATAGACCAATAACCACCAATTTTTACCTCAGTGACTATACCATCTACTCCAACTACCATTTAACCCTCCAGATCTCTCACAACGCTAAAAAACTATTAAATATTTATCGCTTTCACATCTTAATACGCTATCTGGTTTACTTCCATGAATCCTATCATACTCTGTTATTTCACTTTCCATACTCACATTAAAGAATTCATCAAAATACACTCGCCAGCTACTTTTCACTTTCACATTGGTCACATTTACTCTGCAATTCTTGGATTTGATATTGCCCCCAATATTTAATTTCTTTCAAATAATCTGCTTTTAAAACCCGATCTAAATTTCATCTTCAAATTCTTCCTTTGTTCTTTTCTTACTTTTTTCAATTCCCGTTTCACTTTTCTATTCGTCTCCACATACTAACTCATCTGCAACTCTCTAACATTCTCATTTGCAATATTAAGCACTTGCAGGTACTTCTCTCTTTTGCTCTGCACCTTTCAGTTAGTTAATCCACCATTCGTCGTCTTGCTTTCTTTTCCAGTTCCGGCACACACACACACACACATACAGCCTGTACACTTCCCACTATCAATTCCTTAAATTTGTTGTACATTTGTTCGAACTCAATGTTTGTATTTACTTCTTTCCTAGTACTCTCAGTCACTCTCGAGCAGTTTTCCCTCTCTCTTTCTTATTCAACAGAACTGCATGATATTGGAAGTTGGCAAAAGTTGAAGAGAAGAAATACTCACCTACTAGGGCAGTGGAGAGAAACGTCTACTGAAGATAAAGCTCTAGAGCCCATGACAAAGACATCCAATTGCAAGGTTCTTACGATTCACAGAAGTCTAAGATGGAGTCCATTCAAGCGTGGCAGACATCTTCGTTTAATAAGAAAAAACACTTGAAATTCACTCTCGCCTATTTCAATTCTTCGCAGCCACATTAGTTTGATGTGAATCATTAAACACCAAATCCTAGTCTTTGTTACGTTCCTGCCTTTAGTTTCTAGTATCACGAACGACTAAATATTTTGATAAATTTGCTTGTAAAGTAACCTTGTATCACACCTCAAATAAGCACTATAGCACTCCACCTGCTCTATTTATATAATTGTTTTTTTATTGTAAAGATTATAAAAAAAATATTGATTATAAATATTATAACGCTTCAAGATTGCCAAAAAATGATGGTGTCACAGTTATATAAATATTAGTTCAAATCCCCTAAACTTACATATTCCTCGGAGCCCCAAATTTTTCCTATACTATCTAGGTTCTGCGGATACCAGCATTGCATAGGAATTTTATTCCCAGTTAGTGATTCGATGTGATTTAATTTGAAAGCTTTGAAATTATCATTGAATAATTTTACCGATGAGGTGAGCAATGATGAAATTTCTCTTATAATCTCTATTATAGGAGAAGCATAGTGCCCCACAGAGCGAGTTGCCCCAACACACACACAAGTCATTTAGTAAGCCACTACCTCGTGATCATTGCATCAACTCTACCATTGATTTCATGGTTAAAACCAACATACATAAGTTGTATTGGTGTTGTGAAAGACTAAAACTACAGATGCAACACCACCTCAACTAAACGTATCCATAATCTTTATAACTCTTCATTTTATTTATATTTAACTAATATTTTTTATTTATTTTCCTTTTCTCTTATTCTTAATTGAAAGAATTACCCTTGTCAGTTAAGCTCGTTTTGTGTTTCTTATGAAATTAGTTAAACATCGAGATTTGGTTATACATGAATTTCAAATATGACCTTGAAGCTTATTTTTAAATCTAAGAACTTCAAGTTTGTTTCCATTGTATTTCCCTCATATTTCCTACATACCTTATTCTCTATCATTCTTGTTTTTTTTTGTTCTAGTCTATTTTCTCTCTCTCTCTCTTACACCACTTTATTTCTTATTTTTCATCCCTTGGTCTTTATTTAGCGATCTTCATCGTCTATACGTCGAAAGAATTAATGCCAATTTATGTTTTATTGAACATATAAAAAAGGTGCAGGTAGTATAAAGGAATAAATAGCATCGCCAACTGGTTACAGCCTCTGACAAGACGTAGGTCCTCCTCTAAAGAAGAGGTCAGGCTTGAGAATATTAATCTATGGGACGACACTCGTCCTATATAGGAAAAGCCAGACTTAAAAATATCAATCTATGGAATGTTCCTTGTCCTCTATAGGGAAGGTCAAACCAGAATATCAATTTATTGGATGTCCCTTTGTTAAATAAAAACCGCTGACCCCACCCCAACCCCCAATTTATCGGAGACCACGTGCTATTGGTATCTCCCGCGATGGACGACGTCATTTCATGTTCAAATATTCTCGAATTTTCGACTCCTAATCACGTTGGGAAAATATTTCCCAATCCTGCGAACTCGTCCCAAGCCCCCCCCCCCCCTCCGGTGACGAGGTGTGAAAGAACCGCTCTATCTCGCCCTTGCTGCTAAATGATGAATCGACTCCGCCTCCGGATTACGATGTCTATAGTTTGTGACTCCTTTCTTCCCCTTCAGAATCGGGCATACAAATACTCGGGTTATTCTGTAGTTCGAAGAGTCCAGCCCGCACCTCAAGACCGTCCTTATCGTCTCGCCCCGTGAACGTTCGTCAGACAGCAAGCCTTCTTCAGCCGTCATTCTACCCAAGTCAATTGGTAGCTTCTGTGAATGGCAAGCCTTTGAATTTTCGCGACAGTCTTCCTTCGTTTAATCGAACCGAAGAAATTCTCCATCGATTACTTTTGAGGAAAAAGAAGTTTCCTCTTCCAGTGGAATTACGAGTAATCCCACATTCCTCTTTGAACGTCATCTTTGATGTTTGGCTATCTTCATCAGGAGGTTGGTTCGGATCGTGCCCCAGCGGCCTCATTCGTATCCTGCCCCGCCTGCTTCATTCGAATCGTGCCCCACTTGCCTCATCAGGTCGTTCTCCACTCGCTTCATCGCAAGAAGGACCTTCCTCGAAGTTATCGACCCGTAAGACTAAAACCCCCCTCCATTATTAGTATTGTCAAGTTCCCCCTTTTTATCTGAGCCTAGTTAAATTAATCAACTAATTCCATTTGAGAATCCCTCCTCATAACAATTCTCAAGAGACTCTTTCAATTTAAATAATTTCCCTTTGCCTATTATTATTTTTATTTTGATCTGTCTAAATAAAATTATATTTTCGTTGTTTCATCTTTAACTAACCTTTAACGATACTCTCGGTCTATTTAATAAAATCTCGACAACCATTTATAGACTTCGTTTGATTATTAAGGATTTGAAACCCAACGGGTCAAGTGTGACACCCGAGTCGGTCGTTAATCCCTGCGAACATTCCTTCAACGGTATGCGTTGCAGTAGGGGATTAAGTTACCCTCCACATAATATATGAGTAGTATATGGTATATAGTAGTTTTACCACGACACCCTTGTACTCTATAAGAAACTTCAGGTTTCAGAATATCAATCTATGGAACGTCTCCTTTCCTGTAGAGGGAAAACTAGGCTACAATATCAATCTATGGGACGTCCTTTGCCCTTTATAGGACAGATTAGACTTCAAATATAAATCTATGGGAGGTCATTCATCATATGAAGAAATGTTCAGGCTTCATAATATAAATCTATGGGATATCATTTATCCTCCATAGGAAAGGTCAGGCATTAGAATATCAATCTCTAAGGGGTCCTTCTTCCTCTATTAGAAAAGTCAGGTTCCAGTATATCAATCTATGGAATGTATGTGAGACAGTGCCCTCGAAGGACCACCGTAAGAATGTCGAGGAAGAATCCGTCACTTGCTTAATCAACCGTCCCAGCTGTGTTTGTTGTTAGACGCCAATCGTCCCCCCCCCTCCCCTGCGATAACGCCGTGCGCGGCCATATTAAACCTACGCCCATATCGTGAGCTAAGTTTGATCGTTTGGAATGAATTGTTATCATAAATTCTCTTTGCTTAGACTGGCGCCAAGAATCCATTAAGGACTGCAAGGCCCTGAGGCGTCTATCAGAGCAGCTACTCGGGTATTTAACCCGAAGCTCACCATCTCTCGAGGAGATTGAAATCCCGCCATTCACTCCATCCAGACTGCCGTCTGTTTCCCGTGACCCTACGTAACTCGTCGGCGTACGTCGTCAAATATTTCGTCAACAGATCTACCTTCGTTAAGCTTTGGCCGCTATTCAGAGGAAAGCAATCGAGTTCCCTTCTTCCCAGGGAGTTGTGCGGCCCTCTCATCTTCACCACCCCTTCAAGATTCTTGTTCTTTCAAGCCTGAGACTCCCTGCCGACCAGCAGAATTGTCTCGAGTTGAGATTACCTCTCTCTGGAGCAGAAAAAATCTCATTCCTTATCACGAAATAATCCAACCCCCATCTTCGAGTCCTCCTATTCACCTTCCTTACTGTTGTGATGCCAATTTTTATTTCTTTGGGCCTTTAAATGCATATATATATATATATATATATATATATATATATATATATATATATATATATATATATATATATATATATAAATTGCCCCCCTTTTTCCTATATATTAAAATTGTAGTTGGGGGTATTCTCTTTATATTTACTTTGAACTGCAACTCGACAAGCCATAAATCTAAACCCGTAATTAGCACTCTTTATTAACTGCCCAGTCATATCTCTAGCGGCCTGTGGTCAGCTATCTGCCCGTGCTTGTGTAAGACTCTGAGCGCCGAGCTAGTCTATACAGGTATACCTCGATATATATATATATATATCATTATATTTATCTGGTGACAGGTATAGTTGGGTACTTTTGTACTGAAAACCCCAGATTCTTAATCACTATCCTTATCTTTATCTGGTGGCTGATAAAGTTGGGTTATTTTTTATTTGAAAGAACCCTTTTTCTTTTCAAGTTTGTCCCCCCCTCCAATTTAAGTTGTTCAGTAACCACTTTGCCAAGTTCGTTCAAAGATATCCAAAGAAAGGGGAACAAAATTTCGGGGGGGGGATTGATCATTTTTGTAGGAACGATTTTTTGTTCCTAAATTTATTTCCGTTGTGCGGGTTTTTTTTGTGCGGGGAACGATCTGCCTTTAAAATTCCTACTAATTCCTGTGCAGGATTAACGGTCTATGATAATCATTGGTGATATAGAGTTCAAGTTTTGAATTCTTTTCTATTTTATTTTCTTTATTGCGTGCAATCTTTGTGTAACAAAATCTCCGTTAGGATTTTTGATACGATCGTCAGAGCTTCATAATCCGTAAGTTCCTTGGGTACGCCGAGCGGTCTTAGAGGCGCATTTACACCAACAAGATGTCCTCATTTGAGCGTTTCCCTCAACAAGGAGAGATCCTTGGGTTGTCAGGCAAGGATCTAGTTACATATGTTTAGGAGGAAGAAAGAAATGAAAGAGTAGTGAAACGAGAACAGAGAGAAGCTCTGAGAGAAGAAAAAAGAACTAAGAGAAGATGAAAAACAACAGAGAGAAGAGAATAAGGACTAAGAGAAGCTAAAAAGTAGGAAGAGAAGCTAAAGAGAGAGAAAGAGAAAGAATTCGTCAGCATGAGTGTGAGCTTAACAGGAATCATTTGGAGACCTTTTCTGTTAGCTCGATAAATGAATCCTCCCAAACTCCTTCAGTAAAGTTGCCAGTGTTTAAGGACGGCGAGGATTTCAGCGCATACTTAATTCACTTTGAGATAGTTTCGAAGTGAACGCCTAGGACATTGAAGCTGATGGAGTCGCTTGATCACTTCCTCTCCTTAATACTAACCTCTGATAAATCTTCATTTCACTCCAGGGCGAGGCTACTCTCGACTACTCCTCTCTCAAATCCAAATTATTATTGGAGGTTAATATGAATCCCGATTACTATAGGTCAAAGTTCCGCCAGGCGAGAATAATCCCCGGTCAGACCTACCGTCAATTTGAATTTACCCTCCAAAGAACTTCTCAGGTTTGTTTGGACTCAGCTAAAGTCAACCGTGACTACGAGTCCCGAATTTATCTCGTTCTACGGGATCAATTGATGGTTGCACTACCCTCTGAAATCCGCACATTCGTAAAGGACAGACGCATGTCTTCTTTAAAGAAATGCATAGAAGAAGTGGATGTGCACGCATCAAGACACCATCTTTACCCGAAAGACCCCAAGAAGTCTCATCCACCATCCCCCCAAAGTAAAAATAACTTCTCCAAATTTCCTCCGAAGAATTCACCCAAGTTTATGAAGGTACCTGGTCCCTTTAAACCCAAGTACCATGCCCCGCCAGTATCGAGGGATATTAAGCCCCCCATAAATAATTCTTCGTGGTCGGATTACCCTCGTAGACCCAGAATTTGTTTTTCTTGCGAAGTTCCCGGCCAGGTGAGGAGCCAATGTCCCCAAAACTCCCAATTTGGTTCTGCTCCTAGTCATCAAATCCCCCTCTCTCTGATCCGCCCGCTCACCCTGAAAGGCCAGCAACTTCACCAACATTTGTCCCCTGGGACAGCAAGTTAATTTCCTTTTCAGCCAAGCTCCCAGGGTTGGCTTGAGTTTGAAAATGGAAGTGTTAATGGTCTCCGAGTGTCAACCCTCGTAAGAGACACCGGATGCACTTGCTTCGTCGTCTCTGAAAAGTTGCTCCCTCCAGTGGGCCCCGACCACGATAATTTCGCAGTAGTCCATGACTACTTGGGACGTGAAAATCGGTTCCCCGTGGTCCGCTACTATCTCGAATGCGCATAGTTGACTAGTTGGGTCGAAGTAGTAGCAGCCCCCATTAAATTCTGCGCCGTGTTGATCGGCCAGAGCACGCAGTTCTCTTTAACCCGGTCGCTCAGGTGGTCATCACGAGGGCCCAAGCGTTAAAAAACACTGTTCGTCCCGTGTTTTTGGAACCCTCTTATGCCCCAGAGTTTGCAGCCCTTCAAAACATGACTTTTACAAGCGCTCAAATGGAATGCACCACTCTTCAGTCCTTGTGGGAAAAGGCGATAAGTCACGAAAGTGGATCTGCCCGTGGTCAAAGGGAAGTTTCCTACCTCATTAGCGACGGACTTCTTTATCGCTCCAGTTCAGCTGAGGGTAAAGCCCCCACTCACTCGTTGTATATCCCCCGGTCCCATGTTCCCCAAGTCTTCCGACTCTCACACGATTGATTGATGGCTCGTCATTATAGTCACAACAAAACGTCTAAGAGAATCTTCCGTTAATCCTTCTGGCCCGGGGCTGCCAAAGAAATTACCGAGTTTTAAAGGTCGTGTGGCATTTGTCAGAAGACTACAGCAAAATGACGAATACCACCTGCCCAACCCAGGAGACACCAATTGTCTAGAGTGGCCATAGACCTAATTGGCCAAATTTACCCCCCGTCTAGCGAAGGACACTCCTACGTCCTCACTCTTGTTGACTTTGCAGCGAGATTCCCCGACGCAGTCTCCCTTAAAAAAATGATAGCGTGACTTGTGCGGAGGCCCTTATTTCTATATTTTTACGCGTTGTCATCCCGAAGGAGATCTTATTCGAAAGAAGTAGAAAGTTCACCTCTGAGCTAATGGAACACGTTGGCAAGCTCCTTACGATCAAACTCTTGTTTACCTCACCTTTTCATCCCGCCGCTAACGGCGTCTGTGAGAAGTTCAATGGCACTCTGAAGACCATTCTGAAAAAGTTATGCCATGCTCAGCCCCAAGAATTTTCATCGATACTTGCCGGTTGCCTTGTTCGCCTGCAGAGAATTCCCCACAAATAACTTTGGGATTTGCCCCCTTCGAACTCTTGTATGGCCGAAATGTACGCGGACTAATGAGCATTTTGAATAAACCTTTTTCTAATCCCCGCCTGAATGAGAGAACAAGTCCGTATTCTTACGTGCTAAATCTTCAGAACCGCTTGGATGTATGCACCGATATAGCGTACAAAAGTTCGCACCTAAATTTAGAAAAGTATAGGACCTATTTTCACATTAGGGCCAAAGAAAGGAGATTCAAGCCCACTGAAGAAGTGCTGTTCCTTCTAACCACGGAGACAAGTAAGCTCTTGCTCCAATGGAAAGGCCACTTCCCAATACTAGAAGCCCGCGGTCCCGTAGATTACATAATACTGACCACCTCAAGGAGCAAAATTGTTTCATGTGAATATGCTTAGGCGCTATCACTTCCACGCAAGCATTAACAATATAATTGCCCTTGATGAAGAGGCAGTAATGGAAGCCTCTTATCCATCTGAGCCTCTTAATTTAATCCAAACTGTATGTATCGAAGTGGAATAAAACTACCCTCTACCTTCGCTCCCCGGTTCCCGTGTAAACTCTACCCCGGACCTCGATTTAAACCCCCAGTTGGAACCCCCTCAGAAGACGCAGTTGGCTCTTTTGTTAGCTGAATTCCTCGATGTAATTGTGAGAAGCCTGGTACCTCTTTGTATTTTGAGCATGATATAGCCCTAACCACCCAGGAGCCTATTA